>CM041725.1:10167500-10767500 GCA_023373845.1 Nibea coibor
ACAAGTAATGTTTGGTCTGAGTTTGCACTGAGAAGTAAAGCTCTTCCTTGATGCGGTAACATGAAACACTGATATGTAAACTAGTCACATGAGACACAATGCTGGTGATTTTACTAAACACTGAACGTGATGCCGACACACCTCAGGCAGAAGGGGTTGCCTGCATACTAATTAGCCTGTGTTATCGGCTAAGGATAATCATCTGTAGCCAACAGGGATGTAAAATTTACATGTGCAAGCCTCCCCTTGCTTGTATTATTCTTGATAGTAAAAATTTGAATTTGGGGGCATTAAAAAAGAAAGCAACTCAAATAATAATCTTCATTTTGAAACAAAATTAATATATTCATTTAATGTATGTATGCTGGGTTGATATATTGCATGGTATGGAATAGAAATGAATCTGTCAGCATGCTCATAAAGTATTACCACCACGCTTTCTATTTCTATTAAGTGGAATGCGACAGGTGCAATGGTGTGAATTGTCTCGGGCAGAAAATGCGGACCACTATAAATTGGCTGGCCGAGGGAGGGAAGTTGCTGCTGCCGTTAACTTGGCTAACAATTAGCCTTTATAACAGACAGAGGTGTTCATGGGAGACAAACTGGTTAATGAGTGCTGTCAGACAAGGACTTGTCATGGGAAGCATGCAGAATGTAACCTTAGACGGGTGATTTCCGTCATAGTGAACAGTCTTCACTGATTTTGCAGGTTGATACTTATTTGTTTAATTCATAAACAAATACAGCTTTGTCATTTTTTACAAAAGAAATGTGCATTATTTTAGTATGCAAAGCTGTAAATGTCAGCATCTGCACTTTAAGATAAGAGATTAAGAGACAGACCGGGAGGACTGCAAGCTAATTTGCATCATACACATACCTCATTTGTTTTGACCTAATCTCTATCCTCATATACACATGAAGCAGCTTTGTCCTCTCCAGAATTTTTCTACAGTTGAGAGTGATGGAAATCAGTCTGGTTGTTCTTCACATGGACATAAAGGTTAACCCCACTGCAGGTGTTTGAAAATTCAAACACAGCTTGTTTGGTGTTTTGCAAACCACATTTTCATATTACGCTTGCACCCGGCTGAATGACTTGTTGCTATACTGATCAGTTCTGATTGTTTTCCATAACTTTGGTCTACAAATTAGAGTTTTCTATTTTGCTCACACATCATTATGCGGTGGCACCACAATGAGCGAGCTACAAACTGTGAGTGAGGCACTTGATTTTTTCTTGGATGATGGCCCTGCTGAGGATAAGCATATTGAACATTTACGAGAAGTGGCGGAGGAGGAAAAGACGACAAAAATGATAAAAAACAGATGATGCAAGATGAGGCACATGCAACCATTATCGCACACAGGTCCACAAATGCCTGTCGGCCCACACAAACATAAAAATAAACACATTTTAGCAACATTATTAACAAAAATTACAGAATCCATTTAGGCTCCAGACACAAAATAAACAGTATAAACATATTGGAAATGTGTTGAGAACAGTGTGAAAACATTCATGAACCTTCATTTCACGCCTAAGTCTGCTCTCTCTCTCACCTGCGCGTGCTCTGGGAGGCAGCAGCTGATGTTTATTAACTACACAGTTTAATGCTTAAACGTTGCTTTTTTTTTTTTTTGACAAATAATCATACAGTAATTCGTTAGCCTAGTTTGTGTGTGTCCTGAGACTGAACCGTTCTCCTCAGTCATGTGCGACAGGCCAGTCTGACCTTTATTGCAATAGAAATAAATCACATATAAAGTTTAAATGCGTTACTCCATAGTTAGTGTGTAACCACAAACAGAGGATGCACAAGACAGAACACATTGTTGTTTGTTACATTGTTACATCTTCCAGTCCTTCAGGTACAATGAATTAAACTTTAATTAATATTTTTTGTTTAATTGAGTTAAAAGTTTTTGTTGAATTGTTCATAAATCGTTCCTTCTTACTTTATTGTGCCTCTAATATATTTGTTCAATGGAGGTCAGAGAGAGCAGTACAGTGAAGGAGCTCCCTATGTGTGTTTGTAATCCTGTATCCACTTACTACCAATCAAAGCTCCATTACTACTGTGTTTTAAGGCATTAGAGATGTCAACATTGTTAAGGCATGTGTATTGTTTTCTCAGTCAAGGAAAATTAGAAAATGAATTCCTCTGGGCTGAAATGGAGCGTGTTTCACAAGGGGGTGTAAGTGAGGGCGGTGTGCATGTGTGGGGCAGGGGGGTCATGGGGTGGGTGTCTGTATGCTGAGGGAAGGTGGTGAGGGAGGGGGATGCCAAATTGTGCTCAGTCACCGGCAGATCATTTTTACTGAGACAGCTGAATTGTGGGAAAAGAGGATGCGTGGTCGCCCTGCCATTTGTTTTGCTTGCCGCAGCCTCTCACCCAGACATGCTGAGCTCATACTTAGTAAAGACGCAAACACACACTTTTTTTTTTATCGGACACACCACCGGACAGAATTATTCCTGAGAATTGTGGCCTCTACAAAGTGCAATCCACAACTTTTTAGCAGGATGTTGTGGTACAGGTATGAAAGGAAAAGAACAAGCACATGAATTTTGGGAAAGGCTGGTATTTATTTCTTCTTGGCAAAATTGGTGTATTAGCTAAACCATAGTATGTTCATTGTGTGCTCATATAGTAGTAACTATTGACCTTATACAAAGAAACTCCTCTCTCTTTACCTCCCCCTACGTCCCCTCCTCTCTCCGTTGCTGGAAAGGAAATGGCAGCTTGAGCACAGTCGAGAGCAGTTATGGCATTAGGACAACAGAGGCGTGGCTGGCCTTAAATGAGGGGACAAATTGTAGTGCAAGTAGGAGGGAGGGCCAGCAGCCAGCAGTGGCACATGGGAGGTGGCCCCTGAGCAGCCCAGCGGGGTCAAGCCGGCCTCCCTGCCATGTGAACAGGAAAGGTGTGTGAACTTTTGCCTTGTCCCGCTCAGTCCATCATCCAGCAAATGGAGCACATCAGCCACACTGGGGGAGAGAGCCTGGTTGGGGTGGGAGCCGAGAGGTGCATGATGGGGGTAGGTGAACACCTCACACAGGCTCCCTTTGTGCTCTGGGCAGAGGTTTGCATTACTACAGAGTTTGGGGGGGGGGACTGCAAACTGCAGTAGGAGAGAGTATGTTGGAGCAATACAACAAGAAGACCATACTGTTGGAGCAATTACCACTTGGTCATTATCATGCTCAAACAGATGATCATCCATCTTCACATTTAAGGTGTCACCTGGTCTTCATTTTCTACTCAGCAACCATTAATTTTATTGTGAGCTGAGACAAATAGAACCCAGTCCTTTATCTCCCACAACCAGCCAAACACAGGTGTAACTAATAACGCAAATAACGGCAGTATTTCATGTAGCTGTACCCGTAACGAGGCACTGGCTCCTTAGCATGGCTTACTGGCGCACCTTAATGCAACATTATGCAACTTTTCTACCATAAAGTAATCATTTTGATGCTACATTGAATTATAATCCACTGAATGGTGCCTCTGTCATTCCCACTGCTGCACACCCTCTGGGTGCGTAACGCTTTATGGCACTAAGTCACACACCACCAATTATTTCACCTATTTTGGTGAAACTGAATCATATTTTATGAAGAGTGTTTTTTTCTCCAGAACCGGAGCTGGGCTTCTTCTTGTTGGCTATAATATTAGCTGGGTGCAGTGTCTTGTGTTGTTGCACTTGCTTGATGTTTGGTTGTGTTGGCCAAATTGTCAGCTTAGCAAGTTTTTGATCATAAGTAATATAAGTAATAACTAATACACATATTTATGACAGTGATATTGAACTGCGACAATTGTGGTGCTAAATGTAATGTTACTTTAAGGTATTTCATATTCTTACATCTTTTTCTATTTCCAATTGTCTGTCTCTGTTTGTGGGTCTGAGCATGTACATATACACACACATTTGTGTGTTGTAGTATGTGTCAGTGTATGTTATTATGTTGCATGCTAGTTGCTTCTTATATCTCATCAATTTGCCCAACAGTAGTAGTGCGAACTTAGATACAAGCAAACTTGCATCCTGTCTATTTCACTCACATACACAAACAAACACAGTTTCCATATTTACTTCCGTTTATACTTTGTTTACTCGTGCACCCATTCACACACTTGTACTTGACCTTGCATCGCACAACGGCCCTGTACAACCAAATTTAACAAAACTGATACTGCTCTGTAAGTGACTCTATTCTAAGATCTAAGTAAATATAGCAAGCCAGACTGCTTTACTTCCTCCCAATGGGAGCTGAGTGGGAGTTCAAAAAGATTTAGAGGAACAGTTAAAACCGGAATATTTTAAGATATGTTTATTATTCCAGAATAAATGTCAAGATATTTCAGTGAATTTCCTATGATGTGGCTGTTTATAGCTCGTGCTGTTGTCAACGATCCTTTCCAGCAAAGCTGCCATCAAGAGCGTGTTTTTGATCATTCATAGGAATCATGGATCATTTTTCCAGATCATGTTTGTTGTTACAGTATACTAAATAATAATTACCTTTTAATGTTTCTAAACTACTTGAAGGATGAAGAACAAACGTTTACTAAGGTGACCACATTGCCATTTAGCAAATATGAGATTGGGCAGGGTGGGCTAACTGGGGAATGGAGACTGCATGATGAATTAATCATAAACAGTATTAAAATAAAATACTCAGATTTGTATTTACAGTATGTTTAGAATTATGGATTTTTTTTTCACTATAATTGAAATGTAGGAGATTGATAATATTAGTCTGCTAAACATGGGCTTCTTCAGTCAGCTCAAAGAGACAAAAAAGAAAAAAAGATCCATGGGCACTCTTACAAGACTTGATTGTGAAATTTAGTCGTGTAATCTAATTAAGATGTCACTAAGTGGATAGAATATTGAAGGGAAAAAGCCACAGATTTTGTCAATCTGTACGATTGATTTAATTAACTGCAAATCTCTTGCTGTGACCCCTGTAATCCTGTTTTTTTGCCTTTTTTCACCCGGTAAAAATTAAAGTTTAACTATAAATAGAGGTGGATAATGCAGTTGACCCGAGGGGTTAATTCTCAGGCTTTTGGATGCTTTCATCCCCTGGAGGCCCTTAGTCCATGCTCTCCTCAGGTTACATTGCCATGAACTCAAGAACCACCACAAGGAAATGAGTTCATATGGAGAAATGAAGCCAGGATTTGCTCTGCTCGGGCACCTTTGTAGGCACTCCCAAGATGAGAGGCCGGTAACAGGCTGAGCCTAAGTCTCGATTAATACCCTGATTCCATACCACGTCATGAGGTCAGTTAGAATTCAAATAAAGAGAGAAATCATGGAACGAAAATGAGTGAATCGCCAAATGGTCCAGGGCAGACGTGATGGTTTGGGTAGAGCGTGCAGTAGCTCTCCTTTTTTCAACACCTGTCAGAAAGATAGACAAACTTACATGTGAGAAAGAGAAAAACTTAAATGAAAATGTCTCAATTAATACCAGATGAAAGGGCTTGTTGAGTACAGAAACTCTGAACTGTGTCCGTGCATGCCGCCAAGCCAGCAGCTTTTTCTGACTAATTGTTCCTTTACATAATCCTAAAATGTTTTTACATAATCTCAAATGCTGTTTACACATGAAAACTCCACAGGATTAGTATTATAAAGTACTTCACAGTGCCAGGATAAATATACATCTTATGCGACAGACCCAACTGTTTCAGCATTTATCTTTCTACATTTATTCACCTAATCAAAATACAGTTGGATAAATAGATATATGTGGCCTGAGTACACATACAGAAGTCAAACAGCAATGACACGTCAGTCAGTCCGCGCCTGTATTTCCACTATTTATTTGACCACGTTGGTGACACTTAGGACCCGAGGCCATGGGATTTATGTCACACTAATATGTTATATGCATCACGCTACAACGCGTTCACACACCACACAAATACACATGCTCACAGTGTACAAACAAGCACACGTGTGTGTGCATAGCCACAAAAGCACTGATTGCCTGAGCAGCTGAGCTAAACTGAGGTCTGGAAGCTCCATTTGAAAGTGCTACTGTGGTGGACCTGAAGGTAAAAAGTGCCTCCTGGGGCGGTGAGCTCTGGGAAAAAAGGCCATTGAAGGTTTGCTACTGGGGGCATCGAGTAACACGTGGCCATCCTAACTTCTTGGTGTTATTCTTTTAAGCTAAATTCACGAGTACCGCCGTTGTAGTTGGCCAGTTAAAGCATTTGATGTAAGCTGATGTTCCTTAATTATGATATATACTACTACTTCTTTCTTGCCAGGTAGTTTTTCATTATGGGTATTATCAGATTCTTGATTTCCTACACACAGCTGATCCATCACACTGAATACGTTAAGAAAATCTCCCTGCATGATACTGCAGGAGTTCAAAAATAAACAAACAAGTAAATGAATGGAAGGCTTGCCAGAGAGGTTGGAAAAATACATACAACAATGAGGTAACATCATAGTTTGCAAAAATCATGCTTTGAGGTAAATGGGCTAAAACACACAAAAACCACTATGATGATCATTAAAAGCCCATTAAAGAGCTGTGAATGGATCACTGTTCGACATCAAGCAGAATAATACACAAGAGGAGAAAATGTCTCTGTCCCCAAAGTGTGTGTGGTCTTGCAGGAAGTAGCACACAGGTCGTGCAGTGTGATGCAAGGTTGTACGATATGTACGTAGACACTGTAGACTTGAAAACAAAAAATGAGATAGCAACTTAGACCAATAAATCTAAATGGTGAAAACTGCATGGATTTTTAAATTATGATCTCTTATCACACCGTGCCTTAAGTTCTTGTCCCGTTGTAGAACGCCCTGCTGAATCCCATACAGTGTACAGCTAACTGCACATGCCCAAAAAGATCCCCCACTACCTCAGCACCCCAAAACCCCAATGCATGCATTAATCTTACACACCCGAGAGGGAAAAATCCAGCAGCTGCCAATGCAGTCCCACCCAGCAAGCTGTGTCCCAGGAGTTCTACTAATTCCAAGGTCATGTAGATGCCTCAGCCCCTTTCCTCTCACCCGGTCTTCTTACCTCAGCTGCAAGGGAAGGAGAGGAAGTGAGGGAGAGAAAACGGTAGAGGAAGACTTTCAAAAGCAGCTCTGTCACACAGACGTTTGGCTGTGAAGTGAGAGGATCTCTCGTGTAACAGATCTGAGAGCACAGATTACTCAGGTGTGATGGGGCATGTATTTCAGGAGGTGGGAGGACAGGGGAGGCCTGGTGCTGTCTTCCGAGCTCTCTCCATCTTCAGTGATTGAATATTTCATTAGAGGCGCCGAGACCAGTACCAGACATTCCTAAATCTCCCTTCGCCTCAGTGACCTCGCTCTGGTGGCGGAGACTAGAGATATGGCTTCTATTACTCCACTGGAGTCATGGCGGCTTGAAGAAAATCTGCCTTACTTTTGCAAATGTGAGAACACACATAATACCGCATAAACAACACCCGTAAAGTGTGGAGACTGGATTAAGAGAGGCAGACTAGATGGACCCTTTTGACTAAATGACCTTGATAAACATATTGTTTTATAATTGTTCACAATGCAAATGCATAACAAATGCCTGCTGTTTACGTTACTGACAATGGAGATTTGGCTAGCTATAGCAAGTATGTAACAAAATATGTTTGTGTGACAACCCGAACTCTATATTAATATCCATCCATCCATTATCTGTAACCACTTATCCTCATCAGGGTCACGGTGGGGCTGAAGTCTATCCCAGCTGACTTTAGGCGAGAGGCGGGGTACACCTCAGTCAGTCTTTATTCTGATATTTTCTACTTAAATCCACTTAGTACTGAAATTTTAATATTCTGACATGATGATATTGTGTTATGCAACAGAGGAGGAACTCTGGTGAGAGGCTAAGAACAAGAAAATGCTACGTAAATTAATTTTTATCTTAGCAATTAATGTTTACCCGATGCTTCCCTATTTTCCCTGCTCTCTTTCCTCTTTTACTTTTGGGACCCCCTCTAACAACAGCATGCTCCTATGGAACCATGTGCAAGTTCTGCATGAGTGAAGTCTTTTAGTCCTGTTTTCTCAACACCTCTTTTCAGTACAGGAAACGTGTTGAAAGGATGCCTTCTTTGTATTGGTTATAAGCGAGATACTCACCATAATAAATGGCAACTCCTGTCAGCAGCATGAACTCTACTGCTAACCTTGGATATGCAGTGAAATGTTAAACTCTGGACAGAGGTCTTCAACTCCCAATGTGCAGAAAATATTAGCCCACGATTCTCTCATGGCGTTCCAAAATAGTGAACTTGAATGAAAACAAACTGATCACCTGTTGTAAGTCATGCACAGAGCGGACTATTAGATTGTAGAATACAGCACTGTGGCTAAGCGTTTGTTTTCCTAGGTAATCAGGTTTTCTTTTTGTCCCCTTGCCAACCCCTTGTTTAATTCTAATTCAATCAGCAAGTCCATATGTTGTAATTTTTTTCAAGCATGAGACCTATCTGGCTGTTGCATTAATCATTTCTTTAAGCCAGCTCTCCCACCAGTGTCCAACAGACTCATTAGGTGAACCAGAGATGTGGCAGTCATAAATCCTGTTGGGGGTAGGCAGTGGTATGTGACAACCATGGGAGAAATTATCAGCTAGATAATCCACCATGTTGGCACAGAGACAACGGGGAGTTACCTACAAGAAAGGTACGCAGGGACTCAGAGAAAGAGGTTAGGTGTCAGGCTACAGCACCCAATCCTCAGCGCAGGTTGGTGGGTAGCAGGACCCTGACAGTGGGAGATGAATGGGAGGGAATTATCTACTCACTCGGCCAGATAATTGCTCCATTTGGCCCTGAGTTAGAGAATAGCTTCTAATTAGCTCCCTGCAGTCCCCTAGACCTTCACTCCTCCCCCAAAAGAAAACACTCTCACACATGTTGGAGGTTCAACCAACTGGGTCACTTTGATGACACCTAAAAAGTAGCAAACTCCTCAGCCAGTTGGCAACATGTCTGATTTAAATTATTTTCCACTTTAAAGGAGAGGAGAAGTTCTGTGTCAGTAAACCCTGATTACCAATTTGGTGCGAGTCGTCTTTCACACTGTAGCTGTCACATGTGAGTGAATGATTTGCAGATCTGCACTGTCATCTGCATACATTTTAGTTTTGTCATATGCAAATGATCATGGAGTGATTAGATAATAGACTAAGGGCGCATTATGTGAGCAAATTACAACTCTTAGTCATATGTATCGTTACCTTGTCTCGCGTTTAAATGAACACTTTGACCTCCGCTTTCTATTGTGACCAGTTAGACGAGAAGATCGACAACACTGTCGTTATTGTAGGGGTTAGCTTAGCTTAGCATACAGGCTGGAAACAGGGTAAACTAGCCTAGCTAGCCTGGCTCTGTCAAAAGTAACAAAATTCACCTATCAGAACCTCTAAAACTCACTTTATATCTCACCTTATATCGTATTTGTTTAATCCATGCAAAAAGTGATGGAGAGAGTCGGGCTTGCAGTCTCTCCATACCTCCCGTCTTTATATTAAGCTAACCAGCTGCTGGCTGTATTGTTCCTAAATTATGGACAGATATAATATAAGTCTCATCTCATATAATTTTCCTATTCTCTTAAAAAAACTTCTGTTCTGCTCACTTTAAACTGCACTGATATGTGCTATTTCTGTTCCTAACTGCAATGCCAAGAGGGAACATTACCACAAAGTTAATACACTAAATTTAAAGGACCTTTTGGGCTATTATCACCTCACCACTAATAAAGAGGCAATGTGCCCTCCTCCCTGATAGGCAGTTTTCACCACCAGTGGGGGGCCATTTACAACCGAACGTCTCTAATTAGCATTCTGTTTATTTGTTCTCACAGTTCAAGAGCAACAAACCTCACCCATTTCCTCCTCTTGCTGATAGGATCCATAAACCCAGAGTCTCATCAGCAGTCTGGCCTGGTAAAGGCAAGAATTACACTGTAGCCAGGCTCTTGTCAAGTATTGTTGTGGGCTGTGCTGAGCGCAGCAGTGTTGCAATATACATATACATATACATATATATATACATATACATATATATACATCAAACTTTGACCTTTGGAATAATGAATATTTTCGACTCACGAATCCACATACCTTGCCAGGCCCTTTACGAATCTCAAATCTCAATTCAAAGACGTTTAGACGTAGGGGAAACAAAAGTCATTCAGTAGTATTAAAGATCAAACAGCCACAGTGGCCCAGTTGGGACTTGTGTGGGGAAGATAACCTCCAGCACTGGCAGCAGTAGAAGGCGGTGACAGCTTTAGTGCACATGCCTGTGTCCCTGCGAGTGGACTGCACGGGGACCCCTGACATGCGGAAGCCTGCAGAGAGTACTGGGCTGCCGTTGGGGTTGAGTGGGGTTAAAGTGGGTGATGATAGTTGGAAGGATAGAGGGGTAGAAGATGGTTTAAAGCATTGTGATAACCACCCCCCAACAACTTCTCCCATTAGCTTCAGTTGAGCTGAGGACAGCAGGCCACAGGAGACATGACATGGTGCAATTTTCAGCGGAGGAACTGTCAAGCACTACTGTCAATGGAACAGTATCATAAAGGTTAAAACAAGCATTAAGCTTCTCCCCCTCACTTAGTATTCATAGATTTTTCATGGTAGACTCAGTTTCAGGTTCATATTTTCATAAATGTGGAATTCCATCTCATCTGTCAACTGTTTGTTTGAAGTGATTTGAGATAGCCCAATGTAACCACAGGAACTAAGGGCTGTAGAGATTTCATTGGCAAAGGGGTGGGGATAATGGGAAAGGCACCCTGGGAAAATAAACCGCAGCCAGCGATCCCTGTATGCAACATAATCCTTTCTCAAACTCCCCTGTTTATGGATGTTGGGATTTCTATCTGCAAGTGTGACATATTTCTCATCCGGATCACATGGCTGCCCATCAGAATAAAGGCGGTATGTATGGAGTCTAATGAGCAACAGCGCGCACGGTGCGTTGTGAAACATGACGCTATCACGTGATTTGACGACTGAACGGGCATGTTCAGGTACAGGCAAATACTCAAACGCGGACTCACTAACAGGCACAAACTGATGGAGGTTCAGCAGCTGTCCTCAGAGACAGCGGTATATCATTAAGTCATTAGTCATGTGTTATGTTTGACAAGCAGGGATTTATCACTTTTCCTTAAGAGGAAAATTAAGGGAAATAAAGGGCAAGAGAACAAAAAGTTTACTACGCGGGTCGAAAAGAAATGTGTAGTTAGCTGTGGTCATTCTAAGTCTTGTGAGTCAGACATTATGTTCACGTGTTATATTCAAACCAAAATAGATCTTAAACAGCATATAACCCAGTTTTGGCGACTTAAATACTGTATAAATCACCCTGTAAAGCCGGTATTGGTGAGTTGAGAATGTGTCACACATCACCTCTGGGAGAATGAGTGTAGCAGAGCTCAGCAAAGTGGATGGAGCTGATAAAGCTGGATTGTCTGGCTGTAATCAGAGCCAGATGTGGTCAGGCCCTCGCCATGGTGGTCCGACCACATCTGCTGCGTCAGGGGGAGAGGGAGAAGGGGGGG
Organism: Nibea coibor; assembly: GCA_023373845.1. Classification (NCBI taxonomy): domain Eukaryota; kingdom Metazoa; phylum Chordata; class Actinopteri; family Sciaenidae; genus Nibea; species Nibea coibor. Next base: position 10,179,103 of record CM041725.1, read on the forward strand.
GAGGGGCCACAGCTGGATGACCTCTGACCCAGAGAAGGGAACCACGAGCCAAGGTTGACAGCTGCCATGGACGAGGCAGGCGACCTGCTATCATCTCTTTTGCTCACATGGTTTATGACTCGGCTCAAAAGTTTCAGATGATCTCTCCTCCACTAAACAACTTCCATGTTTACCAGCGCTTTCTTTCGTTTTTGTCCAAGTATTTTATTTTTGTTATCACATAGTTGTGTAAGATGTTTTGAGATTGTGTTTACTTCCAAAAACAATACGAGCAAAAATATCAGTAGATAACGATCACATCTGTTCATCAGTGTAAGGGACAAACAGATGAAATCTTCAGATGACCTGATCTGATACACACTTATGAGCACGTTTACAGGAACATTGATGGTTTTACCTGTTAAATTAAACTGAATTAAATCCAGTTTATTAAGAGGCTGCCATTTCTGCAGCTTCTTGTACACTAGCAAGCTCAAAAGCAATCTGATCTTGAAGTAGAAAAAAAAAACAGAAAAATGCAAACATCTGTGCTGACTATAATTTATATGGTGCAGAGATTGAATGGCAACACAAGCATTTTTTTTTTAACCGATGTTTCTATTTTGCATCAACTTGAATTACAAGAAAAAATACCACTTAACTCTGACTTGCTTTACATTTTGCTTTATTTTTTAACATTATACCTCCTGAAAACATACGCCAGACAAAAGGCATATTGTAAAGTCTGAGAAGCTGGCAGCAGAAGTTAGGCCCAGTAAAGCTGTCACTGCGGCAGGTAAACTGACATTATCTACACGTTCACTATTAACCCGGAGGCAGGAACTGCAGCTTGATGATGGACAGCTCTGTGGTTGAAGCTTGCCCGGGGCTATTAGTAGATCATTGGAGGAATTACTTTTCCCTCATGTCGTCTGCTCTATTCAGCAGGGGGGAAAAAAGGGTAGGCCGATTGATGCGATTCAGCTGTTAAATGAGGAAAATAAGATAGCAGCTGAGGTTAGCCATGTATTCCACCTTCATGGGATGTATAACCCTAAATAAGAAAGGGACATTTATCATGATGCTGCAGTTTAAAATTTAAAACTATTTCTTAAAAGTCTGCAAATTGTCATTTCAGGAGCAAAGTTATGTCTTTGACCACAGGATTAATTTTATTATTCAGTTTTATTTTATTATTTATTATTTAGTTTTTTAATTTTTATTTTTTATTGCATCCCTTTGCTCGATTAACTCACTTCGCACAAGTTCAACAGCACTTGGTTGAACTTGTGCTCTTGATGTGCATTTGACCTTACCCATATCCATTTTATGACCTCTTACCCTCTTGAATATCGTTGAATATGTCATACATGTTTCACCAATACCCCACAGGGAACACCCAGCTTCAGCCAAAAAGCTGATATCCTTTATCGCAGTCCTTTCATATCTGGTCTTGATGGATACGGAGGGCAGGCAGTCAAGCTTAACTCCCTATACTTCAGGCCTGTGTGGTGCAGTGATAGGGGTGAGTCGTCATCACCATGGCAGCGGGCGCTCTATCTCCTGTGCTTGATGATGGAATTGCCATAAAAGAAGAAATATATCTGTCTTCACAACGCCAGAGACGAACAAGGTGCTTGAAGTATCGCCACGGCAACCTGTCTCCTTAGTTTCAATGCTTCAGGTGCCTCATATTTCGTTCCCTGCACCCCCTCATTTTACTACAGCAAAGGTATGCATTTATCAAGAGGAAGAGACCTAAATCATTTCTTGCACCCAAGCTAGGGGTTGGAATGCCAGGGCTGATATGGCTGAACACACTTGTGCTTGAGTCTGCAGGCTTGCTTGTGTGCATGCCTCTGCTTATGCGCAGTATGTCTTGTTGCCGTGCTCTCTTCGGTGTGGTCTAACAGATGTGACGAGATGATTCCAGGTAACCAAGGTAAGAAAACCATCCATTTACAGTTCAATTTATAGTTTAGAACCACCTGAACTGCAAGCATATTTCAAGTAGCAATTCTCTGTGATATTTTTGGCAACATTTAATACATGAGGGGTTATTTTAGGCACCTATTGTGAATGGCAGTTTGATTTAAAGCAAAAAACAGTCCAAAGAGCGTTCCATAAATCTCTCCATTTGGGCACTAATTAATAAGTCCAGAAGCAGATGAGTTATTGCTTGGGAAAAGGGTTATTGCCAACTGTTACTTGCCACCATGAATTAACCCATCATCACCTTAAATATATCTTATCATGAATTATTATCTGACTCGAAGTACAGGTTTGCTGTTTGAAGTGATGCATTTAAGTCTACAGACGCACCCATGGTGACACCGGTGTCATGTAAACAAATTCAAAACAGAGTGCAAAGAGAAAATACTTTTCATGTTTCTAATTATATAATGATAAATTATATCCTTGCGGTGGTGAACAACAAATAAATAGACAGGTATGAACTTTGACTAATATGATTCTCTGTCACATCTACAGAGCTAATGGATGTTTTGGAATTAACTCTGCAGCAACAATCCAGCTGATTTTTTTTTGTTTTTTTGCTTGTTTTGACTGATAAAGCTCAATAATAACACATAGCAAAAGTGTTTTTATTTTATTTTTCCAAAAGCTTCGCTCAGACTTATTTAGCAAATGCAGTCTCTTCATTTGCCGATGTCAGAAATCTTATTAATAACTTAGCGAATTCCTTACTGTCTGTCTGTCACCAACAAAATTTAACTAAGTGTGTTTTTGCCAAGAGAATAATATCAGAATAGGAGTAATGCAGTTTATAGGGGATGTAATTCCTCCTGACATCCTGTTATCAGCACCCAACACTCCATTACATAAGCGCGATAACACCCAGGACTATGCTACAAGTAATGGGGGGAAAAAAGATAGAGAGAGCACAGGCACCTCCTTCAGAGCTCAGGCATTTCCTTCTGGGATATCCCCCTCTTATGACCTCTGAGGGGAAAAGGAGAGATGGTGGAGAGGAAAAAGTGAGTGTAAAAACTGGCAGGGTCCATTAAGGCGTGTCCTCCTGAGAGTTGGAGTGTAGCAAGCTACAATGACCTTTAATGGGTTTGAGTGACAGGCAGTCAGTGCTGGATCAGCCGGCAAGGAGTGGCTGGAAAGAGGCCCTTTCTCTATTGTTCTCCCTGTGACGTTCGCTGCCATGCTTCAGTGAGGGCAGGTGCTTTATGGGTGTCAAAATAGGAAGACCCACGGATAGGCTTGGCTGCTGTCCATGCTCCTCTGACATATGACAAAAGCTCCACTCTAACTCCAGCACAAAAGGGAGACCAAAAGTGAGAGCAGGTCATTTACAAAGAGCTGCTAGAGACTCCGTGCTTTGCTTAAACGGGAAAAGGATGACTAACCTTTGGACTCAAATGAGTGTGTTCTGGAAAGATTTGGTCATCTCCTCTTTCTTCTTTTGCGAGTTTGCCATAATATGGATATCACACTGATAACTGCCTTTCCATGGGTGATGAAATATGATCACCATCGACTGCAATGCGCAAACACCCTCTTCACTTTCAAAAATATCACCAAAGACCAGTCACAGACAGAATAGGTATGGTATTTTGTTTTATTCAAAATCACGGAGATTAATATGATGACAGGTCCAATGCAATGATAAATTGATAAAGGTCACAGATTAAGAATAGCAAAAGAGAACAGAACAGTGTCCAAATGAGGAGTAAAAGAAGGAGCCAAGTTGTTATCAAAGCCTAAGTGATTATTTTCCACAAGATTTTCCTGTCAGGATGTTATGAATGTCTCGATGTTTGGTGGACGGTGATAAATGGTGTCGCTTTTGCTCTGCTGATGTCATACAACCAAGCCTCAAGGCCTGACTTCCCCTCCAGTTAAGTGTCAGCTGAAGGATGCACTCTTTTGTGTCCTGTCCCGGACAGATGGCGTGTGTGTGTGTGTGTGTTAGAGTAGTACTAGATGTGTGTGCCATACTTTCCATTAATGTAAAAGATCTTAGGGAGGATTTAAGCCATCCATTACCCACATGTTTCCTCATTTTTAAGTTTCAGAAGCCTGAACACATTTCTGTACAGAAGCAATGGGATCTATCATCATTAAAGTTGATCTAAGGGATATTATTTACACTAGTTACTGCGTTATTGATTATATTTTATCCCCAGTATGTCCAGCGTGAGGGTGGAATGTATTTATGTTGGCAGTGAATAACGTTTCCTCTGCAATAATGTATGCCATGGCATTACATTAACAAGTCTCTAAGCTTTGTTTGTTTTCATAGTGTATCTAGCCTTTACTTTGCAGTTGGGTGATCGGGGTTAGATTTCCTGTTGTGTAAAGAAAACCACGGGAGGAATGTTACTGCTTTCTAACCAAAATATGTATTAGACAGTTAAAAAATGTTTCCAACGTGATATCTCTGTGAGGTCCCAATGTGGGAATTAACTTTTCCCGCAAACAGTGATTATTCATGGATTGATCATAGCTTAGAAACCATCAGGCACAGCAGGCTTGGATTTCTCCATGTGTCAAAATGTCCACGGAGCTCTAATGCTGAACATATAAAGAGTTTGGAGATATGATGTATCAGTGTGTTTATCTGCTCTAATATAAGCTGCAAATGTTAGCATGGCTGATTAGCTTAGCAGTAAGTGGCCAAGAGACATAGCAGCAGGGTAGCAGACTACCCATTGGGGAGTCAGAGTGGCATGGGTCAGTCCAGTCCTACATGTAGCAGCAGCAGACAACACATGTAAGTATGCTGCTTGCCAGACCAGGCCAATCTAATACTTACATTACTGCATGGATTTATGATTATGCCCGTCCCTATTTGGACTCGTTCTTGTTGAACTCTGATTGGTTCAGTTATTTTCATCATGAACAGTTTCCATGTGTCTGAAGTTTTTTTTTTTTTTTGTGGTGAATGTAATTAGTGGAAAGGGCAAAAAAAGAAAGTAGAGAAGAGATGAAAAAGAAACGGGTGAAGCAGAAAAATTCCGTGCTAAAGAGTAAAAAATGTCAGTGCAGGACGCAGCTAGATGTGCCAAAATGACAAAGCGAGAAGGGCTGGTTGTTTTTGTCTCCAAATATTTGCTTTTGATGATAAGCTATTACACACACCGTTTTTATTTGCTCTTTTTATGGGACTGCACTGCAGTTTTTGAGCATCCGAGTGAGCATGCATGTGTAACTGTTTTAGCACCCTAGTCACTCAAGTCACTTGATGTTTGCACATTTCACTGCAAAGGTTTGCAGTAGCTGGCAGTATGCTGTGTTCCAGCTCACCGAGGCTCACCTGACCTGGTTTTGTTTTGATGCAGTGAGGTGCTTATACATAATGAGGAAGCAGACATCCTAAAGTGTAGTATGAAGTGTGAAGGTCTTCATCGTCATCATCATCGTCGGATTCTCTTCACACCACAAAAGTAGTAGTAGTATTAAAAATGAATGCCAACAGAGTTTCTGCCCACGCCATATGGGCACATTAAAGGCCTCGCCGTCTCAAAGTCTCAGCCTGAATTTCTCTTCCAGTACACCTCTGTCATTAAGCTAACTACATCTGCATTGACATCAACATATCATTAACTAATTGCATTAGTTTATGGGGTTACAGTTTACATTGAAAAGCCCTTCTCTTGACTATTTGCCCACCGTGTGGCAGCTGGTCCTGAAAGCTAGCAGAGTTTATGCTGTCAGCCCTCTCCTGTTCTTTTGGAGAACGTTTACATCTGCAGTGAACAATAAACAAGGTTATGGTATGTAGGTGTGTCATCATTACTGTAACCCCGCCTCTCGCCTTAATAAGCTGTGATTGGCTCCATTGTTCCACAACCCCGATGAAGATAATGGATGTATGGATCATTACTGTAGCATTAATGACATTGACATTTGTATTGCAGAGACTGTTTTCATTGACATTTGGAGTAGAATTTAACTTTCCAACTCACTTTCACTCCTATCCCATTCTTGAATGTGATAGAAAACTAAAAGGCAAACCTAAATGTGCCTCTCTTTCCACGTGCATGCAAGTAAATGTAATTTTCTTTCTTTCATTTTCCTTTTACCTTTATCTCCTCTGTCCGTCAGTACTAGTGAGATTGCAGGCTGACTACATTTTCCCGATGGCAGGGGAATCTGTGGCCATTGTTCTCGCTTCTGACGGCAACAGAGCCGTCGCTGATTGACAATACCACTGATTCCCTTGTGCTTCCTGTACAGACCCAGACAGAGCTCACAGTTTGCTTCGCCGCACTTATCATGCGTGTCACCGTGCCAGGAGGGAGGAAAAAAGAAGGGAAAGCCGGGGGAGTATTAAGAGCAAGAAGAGGGTTTTTCCTTTCTGGTCTTATGCTTGACAAAAAGCCAACGTCCAATCTGAATCGATGACAGAAAAAGCTGTGTATTTGTTTGAGTGTGTGCATTATTTGGGGCAGAGGTGGGAGCTAAATTACCACTTTCTGATTCTGTTTCTCCCTGTTTGGGCACGACGAGATGCAAGATTGTTGCTACTGATAAGATAAGAATGTAGCAGTCGCCTGCTCTGGTTGCTGGTGCAGAAGAAGGAAATGCCTATCTGATGGGATTTTCAAATTGGATTTTGAATGGCCAGACAGGGAAGGAGAAAAATATTTACACAATTGACATCTCCATCTCTGGGAGCTGTGGGCACGGCCTCTGGACAGGGTTGTAAACAACAGAAAAACATAGATTTAAGCAGCTGGCGTGTACAAGATTAGGCGAGATTTGGCTAGAGGCAATTTGTTGGCATATTTGCCATATTTGTATCTCGTCTCTTGTTACTTCTCTGTCCTGTAAAGTGTATTATAAGTCTTGACATGCTGAAAAATGTGCACATATTTAATGGTGGTGTTGTGACAACAAAATATGATTTACGTTATTTTCTCTTGACATAATTATAATGTAATAGACTTCCAGTGCTCTTCAAACATTCATTTGCATAATTACATAATTTAAACGTAAATAATTTACCTTCCACGCTGACATGTTTGCCGTGGCCTTAATCTGACTACTGATCTACATACTGTATGTGAAACCACAAAATGAACGCTCTTAATATTTACATACTTTTCAACTCTTTAAACATCTATCCAAATAAGTCAATAAATCCTGTTATGCACATAGAAGGAGTGCTGGTCATGAAAGTGACCTCAGTCGTAGGTCAGCTCTCAGTATGGCAGTGTTATTAGTGACTAGTAGAAGAAAGAATGACTAAGTGCACGTGGGCAGATGCTGAGAGAGATTGACTTAATCTTTCAGTGAGTTGTGGAAGTGGAATTCAAAGTCATAAACCCTTTTCCAAGAAATTGCGCCCATTTAAGATTTAAGGACAAAACGAATTTGCTACGTCACTGCAAGCTAAATATTTCAAGTGCATCTTCATGTGCATGAAGACTGTGTTTATTTGCTTGACTTCAACTGAAGCTTGTATACAAAACTTTTATGGTGAACCATCAACTGTAATGAACCTAAGAAGAAAACATGTGGAGCCATCATTTTTTACTGCCCGCATCAGAAAGCTGAAACCTGGGTATACCCCCCACAGCCGATGGAGATAAGGGCCGGAGGTGGCCCCCGCTTCCTTGTGTCTCCCTGCCCTTACTGTCCGCTAACATGCATCACGCCACAGAGAAAAGACATTCGAGCCAGCATTATGTAGTTCAGATCAGATACACTGGGTTAAAGTATGTGTACATGAACACTAGTGAATTCTGCTCTGGCCACATATTCCTTCCTGGTAGAGGAAACCAATATGACATCATATCATTTAAATCACTCACACAAAGCGACTGTTGTGTTTATTTTCCTTAGCAGTAACTGAATTTTCTGTACGCAGCCTCCAAGATGGTTTGAGTCCCTTGCAGTTGCTCCGCTACATACCAGAGAACCGCAAACAGAAGTTGAATCCAAGAATCCAAAAAGTGGACTAACTTACTGGACTCTTGACCTTACTGTCAAGCAGTTGTCAGGCCCCATGTGTTTGCCCCCTTGTATGACAAAGGCGAGTCAATTATTGAGAAAGTGCGTGGAGCGGAGGGGTCAATGTGTTTTTTCCCAGAGGTTAAATCGAGTGAGTAACCTCCACATTGCAGATTGATGGCTGCTTCGTGACAGCCAATGAAACACGCAGGCTGGGAGTTTTGTAAACCTCGGAGTGGATGGCAGCTCTGGCCCTCGGTTTGAAGGAGGTGCTGTGCCAGGTGGCTTAAGTACAGAGCTGTTTATTTCTGTGAACTGCTGGGGACTGCAGCCCTGCAAAGCAGCCCCGGCGCTTTCATGTTTCCCCATACGGCATGCCCTATGCAATCTGCCCGCCTGTTATGAGCATGAAGTAAACAAAACATTAGGTCATCATAAATCACCGGCCAATGACATGTCTGGAGCTGAGATTAGACAACCAGAGCAGAGCAGTGGAGCACAGAGCGGGGATAGCCGGCCTCTTGTCCTGCAGCTTGCAGCTCCTTCTCTCCTCCTGGGTCCCAATGTGTAAGATCATTATTAAAATTGCAGCTCAATTAAGATAAGGCTAAATTACTTTCTCTGTCTCCCTCTTTGATGTTCAGGGGGATTTTTCTTCTTTCTACTGTTGAAAAAGAGGCAGTTTAAAAGGAGCAGGAGGAGCTTTGAGCGCGCTTTGATGTCAGAGTTATGGCATCGCACAGGGTTTGGGTTGGAAATGTGCATGATTGTTTTGGTTTTTTTTGGGGTTTTTTTTAAATTTCAGACAAAGCTCCTTTTTCAAATAATGAACGCTACATCTCATTTGCTCCACTGCAAAGACAATTTCACCTTTTGGCAGAATTGTGAGTAAGCATTTACGTGTGTGTGCATGTGTGTGTTGCATTCCACTTTTCCTGAACTCTTCATTTTGGTTGCCACAGGCCCTGAGCACTGAAACGTGACTTCTTTTTTTTTTTTTTTTTTTTTTCCTGGGTCGGGGTCCGCCCATGTCCATGCTGAATCAGTCTAATTGAACTTGTTTCCTACTGTGTGTGGAGTATGGTGTGCAGACCAAGGGTGCGGAGTGTGCACAGGATGAAATGCTGTCTCTTAAGCTCTATTAGTGACTGCAGATGATACAGGATAGACATCGAAAAGGGAAACAAAGTGACTATGCTTTTGTTGCAAGTTACTAGTTTAATCAATTATTAAGAAAATCTTTTTTTTTTTAATTTTAGAACATTTATCATTTTCCTCCTTTCCTAGTTCAAGTGCTCAGCCCATTGTCCATCCTTGTTCTCTTTTGTCTTAAAGTTCACGTATTTGCCTGACTTCTCACTGTAAACACAATGGCAGAAACATCAGAGGGCCGTGGACTGGGGATGTTTATATGAGCGGAGAGTCTGGAGATGGAACAGAGATATGAGTGCTGATCTGTGAAAGGAACCACCGCTGTATCGCTGCTGCTCGCCATCACACACAAACACCATCTGGCTGCCTCTCTCAGCAGACGGAGAAGACCTCACACCTGCACACCTCACAGAAATACATGAAGAGCCACTGACACGACGTGAATTTATGTTGTGTGTAAAGTCCTGACTCTTCTATTCGGGGGGGGGGTTTCAACACAGTAAATTATGTGAATCTGTCTAACAAAAAACAAAAACGTCTACATTGTCTGTCAAAGGTTGCAGCATACTTTTAACTTGGCAAATCTAATGCAAAGATGAATGGATGAATCAAAAATCCAAAGTCCCTTAAAACTACAGTACATACCGACTGAAACCTGTCGCTCAAGCATCCCCAGTTCAATCCCTCACTCCCACCTCTGTGATATGTCCCTCTACTAATTCTCTCTCTTCCTTCTTCTTCTTCTTCTTTGTGCATTTCATAGACTCTCTTCCCTGACTTTCCCCTCCTCCTGGGTTCCATTTTCTTTAACGCTCTTTACAACGCAACCAAGCAGGAAAAACGGAGAGAAAACATCTTAAAGAAAATTAGTTAACTGGCTGAAGAGTAAACAATGGGCCGCTGAAAAAGACCCGTTGGGAGGAATGGTTTTCCTCTCACAGGTCAAAGGGCAGATTGTCCATTGACACAAGCTCAGACAGCTGACATTTGAGATCCATCTTGGAGCCGCAAAGAGCTATGTTGTGCTTCTCATATTTGTTTGTAGGCGGTTATATTATATTACATCTCTTTCAAAATGCCCTCACCGTATTACTTAGATCTCAGTTTTATTCCTTGTTGCATATTTAATTACTCAAACAGCCGTGCGATGACACTGCGTCAGGTCCCAGGTGTGCGTTCAAGCTTAATTCTGCAAAGAAGACCCATGTGATAAGTGATGCGACGTCCCATCTGTGCACAAGTTCCATTTTGAATGAACTGACGCTCGCATCTCACCCAGAAACCATGAACATGTGTGACAGTTGTGGCTTTAGGTCAGTGTTTTTTCTTTTAACCAGTTTGTTTTTCCTTGCCTGTGTTTCACCTCACACCCCACTCTAATTCTCCATCATAGCATGTTATTTGTGTGTGGGTGTGTGTTTGCAAGTGTGTTGTGGTGATGGTGTTTGCAGGGAGGGGCCGCAGGTAAATCCCTGCTTCCTGCTATTCTGGTTGGAGCGACTGGACTCGATTTGAAACCTGGGGGAACGCACAAGTGGAAGACTGTCAGGCGAACACAACTCAACTGTGCCTCTCACACACACACACACACACTCACACATATTGCTATTGTTACTTGCGCTCGCTCGCAGTCTTTCACGGCGTTGTGAATAAAAATGGCAACCGTGGCAAAGTGAATCAGTCACACTGTTTTCAGGCTACAGAGGAATTGATGAACAACTGCTGAATATCAAGATATATTTAATGCTCGCTCGCCTTGACACAGTGCCACGTGAATACAACATATTCACCTGAATTTGAAGACACGGTTATCATTTCATCAATAAGATGCATTTGTATTTTTTTTCACACCTATTAAACTTAATTTAAACACCTCTTACCAAATCTGTCAGCGGTGTCAGAGAGGGTGGAAAGACTGGAGATTTGTAGAAGGGAAGAATGACATTTCCCCTAATTGGATGTGTTATTGTTGACAGCCTGATTTGCTGCAGTAGCTCTGAATTTTCAACACGTTTTAATCAGATTATATCATGACCTACTGACCCCCCACCCTCGGTATGACTGACAGAGCTAAAATGTGATCACATTTTGTTCGTCGCTGACGGCTGTAATAACAGATGTATCCAATAACTGTTTCTAATAAATCAGCTACAGTGTGTTTGATTAGTCCAGCCTCGGTGTCCCAGAGAGCACAGAGCTGTTGTCAACGCTGCCTTTCTTTTTTCAGCTTCAAAATAAAAGTAAAAGCCAGGAAAAGCGAAGATGTGACGTGGCACTTAGTGGGAAATGATTCAAGAAGAAGTCTGCTGAGTTGTTTTTTTTTTTTTTTGCCTCAAATCACACACATAAAAATCCCCTAATTCACACATGATTTCACAATCCCTCGGCCAGGCATGGAGGAGCACACGTTGACTCTGCCAGGAATTAATTGCCAGTGGGATCCACTAAGAGTTTAGATGGTTTAGTTTAGATTTCCTCAGTGATCCACCTCCAGTGTGAAGCCTTTTTTTTCTCTCTCCCCCTTCTTCTATTTTAAGGAAAGATGACATTTACTCTGCAGCCCAATTCATCACTGTCTCTCCCTCTGGTTGGTGTGACACTCCAACACCTCCTTGGAGGCAACTAAAAAGACTTGAGATGGGTCACATCCAAGGCACTGTCTCCTCCTCTTTTGGTGCAGATGACACCCGCCTCCCTGGGCTTAAAAGATGTGAGGATGAGGGGAGAGTCTGGTGAAAGCTGATGTGAGTTCACCATACATACTTACAGTACATGCAGAGACACAACTGCAGTGCTGAACCTGGAAACTCAACAGGGTGTTTCAAATGTCTCAAAAGTGGCATAAAATTTGAATTTTATGTGCTGCCTTATTTATTTATTTAGATTGCTTTTATTTTTCACTTTAATCAGTAAAACTTACTTTGGTAGCATTGAAGGAGCTAACAACATGTCAGGCTGCAACCTTAGGAGAAAAGTCTGAATATTTACAGTGTAAATACACATTAAAATATTCACATTTTTATGGTGTTTATACATATTTCTTATCTCTCTGACCGTGGTTGTAATGTTCCCTCCTAGTAAAAGAAGAGACAGTTGTTTTTTTTCCCCCCTTGTCTCAGTCTTACTGCAGTCTGAGTCTGCTGTTGATGTTTTCATAGCCCAGTGGCAGCCTTGCGCCATAAAATGAGATGAGACCCGCGAAAGACACAGACAACTGCTACTGTGGCTCAAATAGCAGCAGTTGGACAGCTTTGAAGTGGCCATCTCATGTCACAAGTTACAGAGTTCAAGTTTGCTCTCGGCTATCAAGAGGCGACTGAAGCAGATTGGTTTTCTCCGTATAGATCCCCAATAAGCTCCGAATTCACCTGTGCGTAAATATGCACAGTTGCATTAACAATGCATGTAACATAAGCACTTTTTTATTGGTTTATTTCATCAAGGTGAAACAAAAACAAATCACTGCACAGGTCGATTGCCTCGTTCTACTGAAGTGTTTTATTCGATTCCAGTCCACTTAATTATAAAGCTTATTTTACTATGAGCTCAAGGCACCGTGTGTTTTGTAAACCTTAAAAAGTGCAGCATGAAATCCACCTTTCATTCGTTCAACACGTGCGTTTATTTACTAATCTAACCCCCAAAAAACTGCATTTTTGCACGTTTATATTTAATGTGTTTGGTCGATCCAATGTGTGTGCTAAATGAATTCATAAATATTCAAAAATATAAACACGAATGTCATTTTATCACCCACATGTGCGACATTCGGGTTTAAAAAGGAGGCTGCGAAAATCGCCAGTATGAGACCTTCAAAGCTATATTCATAAAATCAAACTACAACTTGACAATAAATGACTGTATGTCACGCTGTATAATTGAGACATTCAATGCTCGGTGCGTATAAAGGTGCTATAATTAGAAACCGCAGGCCCGAGCAAGAGAAAAGCAGGTTTTGTGTAACTTGAAGGCAACTCTGTTCGTTTTTTTTTTTTTTTTTGAGGTATCTCGCCAAGGCTGTCGGGTTATTCGCAGGTCGGCCGTTTCCCTTCGGTCTGAATTCACAGTACCCCATTATCCCTCCATCCCGGCGCTCACGAGGTCTGCGTGAGTTCAGTCCTTTTCCCTTTCTTTCTTTTCTTTTTACGCGAAGATGCTGCGCAAATTCGAGCTCGTCATTTAATCCAGAAGCTTTGTTTACACCTGATCGCCCCGCCTGTTTTGACAAAGCCGGGTGAATCATTTCGGCGAAAATTATCATTTGTCTTCAGAATGAGACACGCAGGATAAGAGGCTGCACGCAGCGGTTATTTTTTCCTTATGGGAGACAAGTGTTGGACCTCCAACCTTTCACTCGTTTGGCCGCAAAGCAGACAGAATTTGCGTCTATGGACCCATAATTAGAAACAGATGGCGCTTGGAGCTCGGGTCTTGTACACTAAAAACTGAGAGCTAAAACACAGCGTTTTCTATACTGGTCACTCAGCAACACAGGTGCACACAGGCTGCCGAGACTTCGGTGTAACACGCAGGTAGCCACGTAGGAGGTTTCTCCTGGGAAAAGCGTTGGCTCGGTTGCATTGCGTTTTTACGCAAAGCTGGCACCCTTCATGAGCAGCAGAATATAATAATAATAATCGATTGTTAGATCAAAAAATTGCAATCATTGTGGGCATATAGACTCCGTGTCCTTAAATTATCCATAGAAGCAGTAGAGTGAAAAGAACATGTGAAATATTTTTTTTTTAAAAAGTATCAGATACATTTATAAAATTCTATTTTTTAAAAAATCTAACAAAAATAAATACAACACATTTTCCTCAACATCCGAAAGACAAATTTTTCATCATCATCATTTAGGCCTGAATGTTATTTCAGTCATCCGACAGTCACGTCTGTCAAAGTAATAATAGTGTCAGAACTGAAGGTTACACTGTAAAGTTTTGTGGTTGTGCTTCATCGGCTGTCATGAGTGTTATTTGTTATTTATAATAGATCATCACGGGCTTGCTCTTAATTAACCGCATTTAATGCGAGTTGTGGAATATTGTGATGATTTTTATATTTAGTTTATTTTTTTAAAATAAAAATTATGTTATGGGAGGATTTTTTTTTAACTTGACCTGCCGTCCAAACACAGAGTAGAGCACCTACTGCAGCTCAAGTGTATCAAATCCTGAATATAGAGTACATTAAACAATGGATCATTGTTATTGTTATTTTACTAAAACACACTTGCTGTTTCAGAAAATTATGACTGGTGTGATCGCCGACAAAACAACAATAAAAGAACAGAAAGTTACTTCAAAAATATGTTTTTCCTATCCTGCCTTTAAACCCGCAATATAACAAATTCCACTTCAAATATGCAGTTTTGATTATGTCGAATATTAAAGGCTTGGACGGCGTACACGCTTTTGTCTTTTCTCTTTGACCCACAGCAGTGAAGGAAGTTGTGCATTTTCAGGAATGTCGCGGAACGTTTCAGGGGGGAAAAAAGCCTGACGCCTCACACGGGCTGAACCAGGGGTCCCCAAAAAAGTCTCCTTCTTAGGGGGTCTCTGATTAAGGAGAGTCAGCAACATCTGATCAGGAAGCTGTTTGTGTTTTGTTTCTCTTATTGTCCTACCATTACCGTCTGTACTGTAGGTGGGGGCATAACTTCTACATCCAAAACTCAGAACTGCTCGTTCTGCTGAGAAGGGAAATGAAAGTCAAATTAAATTTGTACTTCTTTATGCTGTGGGGGCCACTCGGGACAGGATGATGGCCCCCGGGGGCCCCACGTAGGAATCTGTAAGCTCGTTGCTAATTATTACAGCATCGGGTCATTCTCGGTGCCAAAAGTACAAGCAAGAATCTCCCATTTGAATCGTGTCTCTGTCAGGTCTGCTGTGCGTTAGATTTCCTGAGTGTTTACAATTTTAAAGAATTCAAATGTCTCTCTCTCTCTCTCTCTCTCTCTCTCTCTCTCTCTCTCTCTCTCTCTCTCTCTCTCTCTGCTATGTCCTGTTATATTGTTGATGGTGCTCTGGCGGCCGACATCCTCCTCATTGACCCCCGTCTCCCTCTCTGCCTTTTCCGTCTCATGAAAAACGATTCCAGCTCTCTGATTGAATTTTATTCCTTCCTGACCTGGTCCATTCTGTGAGGGCGCCATCAATCTTTTGCCTAACACGACGTTTGTTTATTAGGCCTATACTTGGGAAAGTATCTAATGACTTTTATGAGCCTGATTACGGTCGGTGCGATCGAAGGGACGAGCTGCGTTTCGCCGTGGCTCCACGCTGATCACTTCAAACCTTTTCTGTTTTTTGCACCGTGCTGTTATTGTTCGCGATACGCGCCGTGCTAATAAGGCCTGCGCAGTCTGAAATAACGCACATGGCCTGCAGCTACTCGCTCGTGTTGTGTTTGGACGTTGCTCTGCTCTCGCTGCTTGTTGCTGCCGTTTTGTTGCTCTTAAAAGGTGAGCAACAAAAAAGGCGAGGAATAAACCCACCTCGGCCACCTTTCACTGGACACAACAGTGTCACGTTTTACGTTCAGCAGTTTGATATTTACAGACCTGGCGTCTGTCACAGCCTGCAGGACGCGCTGCCACCTCCTCTGTCTCTGTCAGAAAGGAAACGTTTGGATAGAAAATCAAGCAGCTCGTTTTGGGAATAAATCTACAGTTTATTTATATTATATTATATTTATTTGTGGGTTTTTTTTATTATAGATTTTATATTATATCTATTTATTGACAGATTATATCATCACCATGTTATACATTTTTCTTAAAACTCATATTTTCTGCTTGTGTCAGTGGAGTGGTGATAACGCCTATAATGGTGGAATAAAAGTAAAGAAATAAAAGTATTGTTGTTGTTATTATTATTGTTGTTGTTGTTCTTTAGCAACATTAATGATTTGGCGTCCTTCTATAGCTGTGCGTAATTTCACACACAAGTCACGCACAAAACCGTTCAAGCAAAAACTATTTCAACATATTTCTAAATGACGCGAGAATTTTTTTTTTTTTTTTTTTAAATCTGCGCATAATAAATATTTGAAAATAAATAAAATACAAAATAAAGCAAAAATCCGGGCATGCAGGACAGCAGGCGTGAATTTGTATTTAAATGAAGCACTCCATTTATATGCGTGAAATGCTAATTAATTAAAATGTAATATTCATAAACGTGATTAAAATAGATTGATCCCCATTCATTAATGTCACTGAGGGAGAACAACCAATGCTGCCTTTTTTTTTTTTTTTTTTTTTTAGGAATAACTGCCAACTTTCATCACAACAAAACATAAATCTGATCAATCTGTCATTTTGGAAAAAAAAAAAAAAAAAATCCTCATTCTTACAATTAAACATCCACACACTCTGTGTTGGATGGGTTGCGCGTAAAATAGCGTGACGGTGTCGTGGTTGTCTCTCCCCTCACGTCAGCGTCAGGTCAGACTGGTGAGAATTCAAACATCAAGACTGAAGTGACAACGGGACTATCTTTGGCATGTGTGGTATGATATTAAGTAAGCACTGGTATGCGCCAGTAAACACACAACGCAATCCAAAACAAAGTTGTGCTGGTGTGCAGGCTGGTTGGTCCAGGCCTCAGGTCAACATCATCTCTAATCATCTCATATAAAGCCGTCAAGTGAGCCTGATATGACAATAAGCATATAAACAGTAAATTATAAGGAATGTTAAAAAGCCCAAATAAACACATCATTCACAGACGCTTACTCTTTGGAACGTGCGCACACTTTTGGATACAAATTTGCTTTTTTTTTCCCCTAAAGTTTTTTTTCCCCAAAGCAAAATATGTGATTTATGGCATTATTACAAGTAAATATATCTTATTTTTTGAAGATCTGGATCTGCGCAGCGGGTTACAGTCCAAACATCCTTATTTATGTTATAAATACCGTGGCGAACGCACACCATTAGGAAGAAGAAGTGGGAGCTGAATCTCAGGGGGTCAAATCGGATTAATAACGAGGCCTATTTACCTTCCACTGAAAACTAACACGAGCCAGACCGGGTGTAAAATATCACTAGCCTGCATTGAAGTCTGCAAGAAACGAGGCGTAACTTTAACTCACATAAAATGACAATTTATTAAACAAGCAAACAAATCCTTCAAAATACTTTTCAACAAAGGAAGAATCTTTGAAATAGTACGGCGATATACACGTTCCTTTTTCTTACTTCTATAATGGAACAGTTGTTTGGACAATAAGGCAATTCAATTTAGAAACACTTTTTTTGGTGTTTGGTCCATAATATCCGGCTACATTTTTTAAAAAATAAATTACTATATGCAATTTACACGTCCATGAAAACTGACATATCCTTAACATATCATATAAAGCCACAAAAGCAAAGAGAGACTTACGTGTTATTTGCAGTAACACTGTTCTTTAGAAAAACCAAGATCAAGTCTTTTCTGTTTTTTTTGTTTTCTGTCTCATGTTAGTCCATGTGGTGTGGGCAGGTGTGGGAGGAGGGAAAATGTTGGATTTTTGCTGAGAGAGTTCAAACACCGTGAGGAAAATATTGGGCCTGTTAGGATTTTTTTTTCTCTCTCTCTCTCTTTTGGTCAGAACTTGCTGCAGTCATAAACGAAAGCTCCTGAAGTGCGATAGAGGGATTGGCTCGGTGGGAATGACATCTGACAGCTGTTATTCCCATTCACCGGTGAATTATTCAAGCCAATTCTTTGGGATTCAAACATCTCTCGGACTGAATGGAAGTTCTGCTGCTGTGCTGGGTACGTTGCGCCCAGATGGCCCAGGTCTCCGGCCTGGTTGAGGTACCATGAGGTCAGCCTCCCTTGGTGGGGATGGTGGCCCTCCTGCCCAGAGTTTAGATTACCGTGGGTCAGGGAGGATGAGGTGGTAGTGACTGAGTAATCTGGCAACGTTTCGTCCACGGTGGTGCTCGGTGCCAAGTGGCTAGATCTGTCCCCGGCGTACAAGCTCATGGCTTGCATGTTACAATGATAGGTTGCATTGGAGGTAGTGGAGATGGAGTTTTGGTTACAGGGTGAACTATAGACAGATGTCTGATTTGGAGAATAGTTTAAGGACAAAGACGGTGTTATACCTGTCCTGGTGGAGGCGGTGAGGCTGGAGGTGAGCTCTGTGGCCCCTTGTGGAGACCCCCGGAGGGAGGTCATGATGTTGTCTACGCTGAAGCCCTGCGTCGAGGCCTGGCCGTGGTGCTGGTGGTGCTCGGAGCTGTCCATGCCGATGGATCTATTGGAGGGGATGCTGTGAGGACTCCCGCTGGACATGCTGCTGCTGTCCGGGCTCTCGATTTTGGGCACGGTGCTCAAAGAGGGCGAGTCGGCCTGAGGCGGCGTGACTGTCCCGTTCTCAGTCTTAATATCCTGGATCCTCACGGGCTTGGAGCCCTGCACAGGCTGCTCCTGCTCCCGGCCTTGTTGCCTCGGCGGCACATCCTTCTGCAGCCGATCCTCTTTCTCTTTCAGCACGTCCTTCTTTTTGAACCGCCGTCTCCTTCTCAAGAAGCTCCCGTTTTCAAACATGTTGTAAGAGTCCGGGTCCAGGGTCCAGTAGCTGCCTTTACCGGGTTTTTTGTCATCACGGGGCACCTTGACAAAACACTCATTCAGAGACAGATTGTGCCTGATGCTGTTCTGCCAGCCCTGCTTGTTGTCTCGATAAAATGGAAACCTTTCCATGATAAACTGGTAAATCCCATTCAGGGTCACCTTTTTGTCAGGCGAGTTTTGGATAGCCATGGTGATGAGCGCAATGTAACTATAAGGGGGTTTGACCATATCCTTGGGCTGAGGTTGGGGAGTGTACGGTCCATACGCCCGGGCCATGCTGGCAGGGTATTGGTCATGAGCCGCGTGAGAGTACATGTTCATAGGTGCTGGCATCCCGGTGTATCCCCCACCGGCTGCGGCCCTATAGTAGCTCGGGTCGCTGCTGATGTACGGCACGACGCCCAGTGAGTTGGGACTGGAGACGGAGTAACGAGCCTGCATGTCTTCACTTGGATCCGGCGAAAATAAAAGCTCCAAAATACGCAGACGGAGAGCTCCGCTTCTCCCTCCTCTGAATGCTGAGGCGCTCAAATCACAGCTCCTCACTGCTCAGTTAAAAAAGAAAAAAAAAGAGAGAGGGGGGAAAAGTCTGAACAACAGTGCAGCGTGCAGGATCTCAACAGTGTTTAAGCCGTCCCCATCTCCGTGTCTCTATGAAACGCACATTGAAAAAGTTCTGAACTTTGGACATCCGTCACCACATAGGACTTTTGCGCAGTTACTTTCCTCCTTTTTGCTGCCCGGAGCTCCTCCTCCAAAGTGCACCAGTTGTCCAATGGCAGCGCAGAGGGAGCACCAAAGCTCTCGGCCACATTCAGGGCTTTTAGAAAAAGCTAGAGGAGGTGTCGGTAACTCCCAGCCCACTCCAAGCCGGGACTTCAGACGTGACAGGGCAACTCACATGTACACAATGAGACCGTGGAGCGCGCGTATCCCCGCACACTTTGTTTCAAAAAGACGTCCACTATCAGACCTGTATCAGTGTTAAGAAAACAAAAACAGACCAGTTATTACTGAAATTAAAAGTTTGATACCTAAGCATTCATCTGGAGATTATAGCTTTAAATTAATTCTGCTTTTTTAAAGAACAAAACAAAAATCAATTTACGCGTGAAAAAATTATGTTTGGCACACTTTCTCATATATAGTCGATTCACGACGTTGTATTTGTATTTTTTTTTATGATTACATATATTTTTTTTATTATTATTTAAAAAGATAGAAACACCAGTAAACCAAATGGCGTCGTTTACGTGCAGCTTAAACGCCTTTAAAAGGTGAATTTTATTAGTTAAAAGAGTCAACACCAGCAGCAGATCACCGTGAGATCAAAGCAGGGGCAGAGGCCCCGCAGTGGGCGGTTAAAGTGAGATCTCATTACAGCGGGAATTAAAGACAGTTTGGGCGCAAAAGGTGCGAGAGTTTATTCAAGAAAAAGGATTTCGAGACCAAAGGAACCAAACGGGATGACCGTGACACCTAACATTTAAATATCTGTTGTGTCGTGAGGCCTTTTGAGAATTTGTTGCCACTGCGACCGAATAAACAACCAGGAAAATGACACTGGTTCACTCCTTCATTCATCTTTATATTTAAAAAAAAAAAAAAAAGGGCCCCCGGTGAGTTTATGAGGCGTTTTATAGGAAACTATGGGATTTTATGCCATGTAATTATTTTTAAGGCTGATGTTTAAAATAAAATATTTTCACCAAAGATAGAAGTCGAATAGCCCGACCCTGAAGGCCTCCGTGTGGCTCTGCTGTCAAAGGCGACTGTGCATGAAATTGTAAGTGGTCACTGTGAGGCAAAGTTACACTCCCAATATCGATGTAATCCTCTGCAGGTCGTCTTAATTAAATGTCCGTGCAGTGGCCTGGTGCTCCGCCGGTTTCTCCTTACATGGACCCGGGTATGAACTTTTTCCACCGCCCTGGGCTGTTTACACAGTTCACGACTGGTTTCTTTGCTGAATACCACGGCCTGCCCACCCAGTCCTCCTTAACTCTTTATTATTTAAGGTGTCCACGACTGAAGTAAAGTGAAAAAAAAATGACTGGGTGTCAACATAATAAACAAAACAACAGGTGAGGTTTTTTTTTTAGAGATGTTTGATTCGTTTTAATCAGATCAATCACAATACAATGAGGACAGAATTATTGTCAAAATGAATGTTATGGTTTCACGGTGACACTTGTCCTTACATTATTATTATCTACGATCTGGTTGAATTCATTCATTCATTGTATGTTTTTGTGCGTTTTTACCACCTAATCTTCCCTCATTTTTCATTGCAAAGTTTTCATATTAGACCAACGACTGAGATCATTGCACATCGTTTGACAAAGGCAACATAAATACATACATATATAATAACTTAGATACATTCAAATAAAACAATGCAGCATGCTGCTTACTAAATCAGATTGTTAATTTGCAAATGATTTCATGTTGACATAAAAACTATTCAAAATAGATAGATAGATAGATAGATAGATAGATAGATAGATAGATAGATAGATAGATAGAGAAAGAGAGAGAGAGAGAGAGAGAGAGAGAGAGAGAGAGAGAGAGACTATAACTATGACTGTGGCTCCCTCTAGTGTTTTCCTCAGTCAGTTTTGATTTGTGTAACTTTATTGGAGATATTTAACCCCCCGTGAAATAGAAGCTTGTTAAAATTATTCCATAATCGACACAACAGATAAATGACAAGATGATAACATTAGGCTGAAAGTCGTTTATTTTACGAACAGGTCGCTAAAAAGGACTTATCCACATTTTTATTTTATTTTTTTTGAAAATTGTAAATTATCGATGCTCTTGAGATGAATTTAACTAATTAACAGCTATCACTTAGTATAGTGTGTGTGTGTGTGTGTGTGTGTGTGTGTGTGTGTGTGTGTGTGTGTGTGTGTGTGGACCCTCTAGCAGGCAAAGATGTTGCAGAGTATTAATATGACTCTACTCCCACCTCGTGGCATGTTTTGGTACTGTAGTCTGAAATCAGACAAGGGGTTCGGATAAGCGAAAACTATGATCTTGAATATTGAGACGCTACGAGGCCAATATAGCCTACATAGATAGACAGAAGTCTGCGCTCATATGGGCATTGTGTCACTAGCTTATGTGCTTTAATATGTTTTCATTGAATGTTTCCTTATATGCCACCTACATGCCAGCAACTGCAGATGAAAAATACCTGGAACATTTACATGAAGGACTTCAGTGCTCATGTTAATTAATGACCATTGTCCCTATTTAAATAAAGCCCTCAAAATATTCACAGCCTGTCATTGTTAATATTCTTACTGTGTTATATAATTTGGTTTAAAAAAAATCTATATATATAACCAAACCCAGGATAGACTTGAGGTACCAAAATAGAAAGTACTCATCATGCAGAATGGATCATTTCAGGATGTTCCCAGTCCAAACACAATGACACGGACTGAAGAGGAGCAAAGTAATCAATTCATAAATAAACAGATTATGATATAATAACTAATGAAACAAACTAACAGAACTGTTAAAAAGTAAATACATTCAGGATTAAAAGTAATCATTGGGATATTTCACTAAGTAGGACAGCAAAGGGTTGCTACCTGATAATATATTTCTTAAGTGAACCTCTGAGGTTAAATGTGATTTTCTCAAGTTTAAGAAAAAGAATCATGTCTCACAATCAGCAAGACGCTGGAGGGAGGGTAAGCTGACGTTTATGGCAACAAAATGCTCCTTCATGCAAGAGAGAGGAGAACGCAGCAACAACCATTCCCCTGACACGCACACTTAGGATGTTTGATTATGGATCCATGATGGATGTCGGATTGACTGGATGATATCATCATTACTGATGCATTCATGTGTGCATCACTTTAATGCTGGAGCTGGTTTATATTGGGCTAATATTCATTACTTACAAGACTGCTGGGTAGTTCATGAATCAATAAAGTTCGTCTTATCTTAACCGATAATAATATATCACTAGTCATTGTTGGTTGTGTTTTCTATTATTTATCTGGATCTGTGAACTGATATGTCTCTTGTTGTTGTTCGGAGTTGTATGTTTGTAAAACTGAACAATTTGTCTGTTTTTAAGGCACCTAAGCTGCTGAAACTGTGCTTCATACATGGTCACATATTCCAATGGCTTTTAATGAATTGAAAAATAGTAACTGTGGTGTGCAGAATCACACGTTCTATCTGGTGAGCAGTCCTTGGCCTGGCCCCATCTGATCCTGTATGATTCTTTTCAGTGACAACTTAAACTAATGACCCAAACAGGCCACGTATTGCATGTGCTTATATAATTTACACCTGCAGGCTTCTTACATCGTAATCCTCTGCTTCCTCCTCTCGGTCAAAGGCACCATGACAGCAATGAAGTTGATGATACTGCAGTATTTGTGAAATACACTAATCCTGTGGTTCTGAACATGAGGCAGAAATCTACTGGTTTGCCTCTTCTGGGTCACACAAGAGCGTCGCCATTTATGTTTCTTGGTTTAATTCTAAAGCAAAACAAAAACATACATTTACCACATTAAAAAAAAAGAGGATCTGTCAATCTGGAACCCAGTACTAACACATTTTCTGAGGTCAGGAGCACCAGCAGGGATTTTAGTGATGCATCAGCTCTCACACGGATTCAAATGGTGACCGAATTAATGACGAAAGGCAAAAAAATTGTAAATTTGAAGGCATTTTTAGACTTTTTAAGGACCAGCAGCCACTTTGGCTGAGGAATTACTAACTCCCTGAAGAGGTGTTACAGTGCTTTGTTACATGGCATGTTTCAGTGGATCGTGGCTGAAAAGAAGATGAAGATCCAATACAGAAATGTTCATTTAATGGCTTGATGAAAAGGACTTCCTCAGCAACATATCACACACATGCAGCAGGCTAAACACTCTAAAAGTCGACCGTGAGATGTAATTTTTTGTTAGAAAATGTATATATTTATAGTCCGTGTAGCAATTCTGGTCAAGTGTGCAAACGGCTGCTCCCGTATCAGTCTCTTAATTTTGATTAGTTAATATCCTGATATAATCATTTCTCTTCAGCACCATGGACAGCAGAGGCATTAATAAGCTTTTAATGTCACAGCCATACTGCTCACGCTCAGTTTATCCTTCTGGTCTGTGCAGTTTCTGTTGTCAACACTGACATTATCTGTTTACACTGTGTAAACATGCAGCTCTATAATACAGGGCCTATTTCTACATGACCTCTCAGTCCTGGACTCATTATTAGAATTCATATATTATGGACTCGGCACAGACCGCTGTGTGTGCGATGTTTTATATTTTATGTTATAGAAATAGACTTCCAGTTACCCGTTTAAGGCACAGCATTACGGTTTTAAATCAGTAGCCTTTTATTTTGGTGGGATAGGTTTTTATAAAGGAGCATAAATGAAAACAGAAACCTTTTGTCACTGTTAACCCATGACTCTGTGAACAGTCAGAACTGAATTCATCAAGTACATTTGTTGAGTTGTATCTCAGTATGGGCCCACATCAGGGGTAAATTCCTAAAGATGTAAGTATGGACTACTAAATACTCTAAATTGATTTGAGCCCTTCAACTTTGACTCACCACGAGGTGGCGGTACAGTCACGTGAAAAACAGCTTCAGAGTTCCGTTAAACGCAGCTTTTGTCTTCTTGCTTTTGCCTTGGTGATTCATCTAATGACACTTAAATGTCACTTAAAGCGTCCTCGCCGTCTGAACAGGCTCAAAGAAGCATCACTTTCTTTTAAAGCGTTTTAACAAATGTTCAGTGCATCAGATGCCCAGTGTGAAAATAACACGAGGTTTATTAAATAGGGAACCTGTTAGACCTGTTAGTGTTATAAAAACAGGAATTCTGAGCCTTCAAGGACATTATTCATGTGATACTTCTTATTGTGTTGCGAGTTAAAGAAGTGATCGTTCTTTTTGAAGGGTCGGAACTAAACGGAAATAATGTAAGCCAGTGAAATCAGCCCAGTATTGCACTGTTTAGAATGCTTTTCATAATTAATAAGATTTGATCACACTTTTGGGTGATATAATAAGTTCGTAGCCTAATAATGATGGTAATAATAATTGCAGCACAAGGAATGAATGATAAACAATAAAAACTTTGACTTTTTCACGGGAAACATTTAATACTAAAGACATAAAACACTTGCAAACTGTCCCTTAAAAGTCTTTTTAATGGTTTTCTTCAGGAAATCAGCAAGAACTTCGGCAACTTCAGGAAAACCAACTCGAGTGAATGAATAAAGATTAATTCAGGTACGTGTACATTGTGTAATTTTGCAGTAAAAATGTTGATATTGCTTATCCATGTGTGTGTGTAAAGTCAGGCATGTGATGATGAGGTGTGTGGTTCTCACGTCATAATCATTAATAGACGGTTTAAAAAAAAAGGAAGGGGGGGGGGGGGGGGGGGGGTCAAAGTTCACTGAGGATACGTGAGCAAAAATCACCAAAGACCGTTGAAAATGGCTCCACCTGAGAAAAGTTCAGCTCTGTCTTTGGCGTTTTCGTCACATGACACACGGCTTCACGTCCTGATAGACGCTCTGGTGATGGTGATGGAGCTGATGATAGTAAGACCCTCCGCTGCTGGGATGAAGAGAGGAGATTCCGTTCAGATTCAAAACGAGGTCCTTCCTGTCACACACAGGAGCCGAGTGGCCGGAATATCGAGACAGTCCCACTGCGAACACACACGGCAGATCTGGTCACATCATCATTTCTTTATTGGACTGTTTTGGGGTTAATGCTAGATAATAAAACGTAAGATGCATTTTCATGAATGTGTGCTGTACACTGTAAAAAAAAATGTCTGTAGATTTACAGTGAAAAACTGCCAAACTATGACAGTAAAAGACCGTAAAATATGCCATGAAGTATGACTGTTTTCCTGTTTACAGTAAACACAGTCAGATTTCAAAAACTTTATTTACACAGAATTTTAAAAGTATTTATACAGAGTGAAGTAGTATTTTATATCACAGACTGTTAATTGTACAGTAAAACACTGTAATATTTAATGGCAGATTTTACAGCTTTGCCTGTCATCATAAAATCTACAGACATCTTAAAATATGGATTCAAATACTAGAACATTAAATGTGAAATCAGCAGTACTGATGCACTTTTACTGTAACATTAGAAAACCTCTTTAAAGAATTCTTATTTATTACAGTAAAATTCTGCCAACCATGTCTGCCAGAAATTTATCATAAAAACAACAGTTTCTTTTTTTACAGTGTAGGAAAGGTTTTCTTTGTGGATCAGTGATTCAATCTCTTTCCTAATGTTTCATAGATCAGTTATATGCAGCTATTATATAAATACATTTGCAGGTTGTTAAAATATTTTTATTTGATAATCCTGTAGTTATAAAAGTAATCCATTAATAAATTTGTATTATTAGTTATCTTCTAACGAACCGTCATGCTGCAGGTATAAATGTTAAATGTGAATAAAGGTTTTTGCTTTATTTGATTGTCCCTTTTTTTCCTCCATCTAGTCTGCAGCTGCAGTTTTTCAACCCCAAACGTTTTCTTATTGGCAGCTTGTGATCCACGTATTAAACAAATATTTGACTAACCATTAACAAAGTGATAAAACGCCCATTGACTTATTATGATGGTGCACCAGTTTGTTTTGTTGTGTGAATTAAAAGTCAATGGAAAACAAAATGACAACATTCTGCTGTAGATAGTGATTACTGCAGTTCATGTTGAAGGCCTTCATGAAGTTGCACTGACACATAATAAAAAAAAACAATAGAAAATATTTGTGTTTTATTTTTGTTACTTCTTTACATGTCATTGTGTACTGAGCCCGAATTTCTACACATTCTGCAGCACGTTAGCCACCAAAGAGCGCGAAAATACAAACAACAGGTAAGAAAGAAACACTGGGCACGTAAAAGTCAAACTGCGCAAAGGTCACATTCTGATCAATTCACGCACATTAGTTTAAGCTTCTTCTTCTTTTTTTTACTCAGCCAATATTGATTTTTGATTCAATAAATACATAAAGGTTTGTTTTAATCAAAAACGGATTCGGAAGTTCATTTTCTGCATAGATTCCTCATCCACAGCAACTAGTTTAAATAAAAATCCATTGTAAAAATCTAATATATGTAGGTTTGTTAATAGATTTGTTACATGCCCCTGAAGTCTTAATAAAATTGTGCTTTTACGCAAAGAGCAGTGAACCCATCACTCCAATTTAACATTAAATTAATTCTTATGGCGCAAACAGAAGAATATCTCATGCATAATGCTGGTACCTGAAATCTCTGAAGAATCTCGTGCGTTATGGTGCAGGTAGCCTTGATCCAGAGAGTAAGAGGACATCCCCGTGTGCAAAGCAGAAGAAGTGGGACTGCTTGACGCCAGAGACTGCTGTTTGATGTATGAAGACACACCGGGCGAACTCCAGTGTGAGGCTGTATTTGCATAAGGAGACTGACAGTCCAAAGTGCCTACCATCGCAGGGGGGGACTGCAGGGGGCTGTTGCTGCTGTCCGGGCAATAGTCCGCGTTAGAGGCCGCCTGACATGCGGCCATGTAGGATGAGCCGGTGCCTGATGACATATGTGGGACGTGATGTCCACCTCCGAGGCCCTCGAAGCCACCTGGCACCGCATTACCCATGAAGTCTATGTTGTAGCTGTTATGGCACGCCAATGAGCCTGAAGGTGATTGAAAATCAAAGTTTTGCGGCAGCATGGAGCCGAACCCGATACCATTCATCATCCTGTACATTGGTTTCAGAGCTTGGCATTTCCTACGGAACCCCCGAGGTCTGCGACGAAAGGAGCCCTCCTCGAACATGAACTCACTACTCGGGTCGATGGTCCAGTAGTGTCCCTTACCAGGTCTACCGAGACCCTTGGGCAGCTTTATAAAACACTCGTTCAGAGACAGGTTGTGTCTGACGGAGTTTTTCCATCCTTGGTATGATCCCCTGAAGAAAGGGAAGCGGGCCTGCAGGAACTGATAGATTTCACTCAGAGTGAGCCGTTTGCTCGGTGAACTTTGGATTGCCATCACAATCAGGGCGATATATGAGTATGGAGGCTTTTCGGGGCGCCTCAAGCCAGAGTTTCCCTTTTTCCATTTGGCTGACGCGCTCTGCGCGCTCTCCATCACCGGCTGTGCGCTCAGCAGACCTGCATTCAGAGCTGGACTGGTGCGCAGAGGATTTGGTGGATCCAAATGTTGCTTAGAGCTCTCGGTCGTCATGGTTGCGCCTCTATTTGGAGGCTGTTGGGGGTAACTAACTTTTCCTTTATTTCAAATGCTATTCAAGGTTCCCTAATGCGACGATTAAAATGTCAGAGTCCCTCTGCGATGCTCTGCGCGTTTATAGCCGTGAAAATCAAGAAACACCAGCCGCTGTTCCTCCCTCCTCTCTCTGTCCATCGCTGGCAATAATCCCATAAGAGAGGGGAAATAAAGCTCCTCGACTTTGCTTGCGCATATCCACCCGGCCAAACACAACTCGACCACCTATCAATTCTTAAATCTCTCTCTGCCCTTCTATCCCCCCAAAAATCCCTCCAAGAAAGCTCCAGGAACTACTCCCTCCCCATCTGGCAAGGATCCAGACTAGAAGCCGGACACAGCGCAGTGGAGTAAGACAAATCTCCTCCCACGTCTCCCACTTTCCAAAACACCTCTGAATCCATTTGTCAGACAAGCATTTGATAACGACATCTTTCTGCTATGAAAAATTAAAACATTTCCCTCTGTCTGCGCCACGCGTAAACAGCGACGAGGCCTGCTCGTGGTATTATTTTGGTAAGGTACGAAAAGTCCTGCAGTGTTGGTTTGTTTGGGGTCTGCTCAGGGTTAGGACTCTGACATGAGAAGCATGCTTTTTCCATCCAGTGTGTGCCAGCCTACCACACACAGCGCACAAGTGTCAGTTTACCTCTTTGGAGCCTGGGTTATATCGCTGGAGAAATTAATTGATTCATAACTCTAAAGGAAGTCTTAAGGGACGATTGGAGTAATTCATCTAATATCTCTTGTGCAAAGTTGCCGTAAATCCCCAACGCGTGTCTGGTGTCACTACACTGCATGTCACCACTCGGAGGACGTGAAATAATTTCTCATGTCTCCAGCCATGCTTCGACACGATCTACCCAGAATGTCAGCAACATCAAACATGTGACCCCGCTGCGTTCAGGATGCACAGCTGCTTTAAAGGAAATTTACTTTCTAGCCTCAGAAGAATGGGCCTACTTGGAAGACATTTTCTTCCTATTGTGGATTAGAGTTCGACTTCGCTCAGGATGCACCATTTGTACAAAGCCCTTCCTGCGCATGTGTGGTGGCTGAGGCGACAGCTATTTGCAGCGCCAGACAGAAAACATAAATATTGGATGCCCCTATCTGGCAGCACGAACACTGACAAGAAAATACTTATAAGGCAACTTCCTTTTTTTTTTTTTTTTTTTTTTTTGCATGATCACTTATAACAGAAAGCGGATTGGCTGCATTCGAGATTTTCATTTCATTTCACTGTGGTTGTTGTCATTATATCATGTGTAGTGCAGGCCTGCGCATGCCCCGTTATTGGAGCAGGTTATTTCTTCCTGGACAAACTGCAGAAGCCCCTTTTCCATAGCAGTAAATAAGTAGAAATATCTCACAATGACACAACAGGCTGCATGTAAAAAGACATTTACAACCAATCCCTGACAGAGCTACACGCCCCAGTAAACATTCCCACCTAACAGCGGTAGATGTCTCGTGAAACGTCTTAATTTGGCTCCATGGGAACCACTGACTGCTCAATATAAAAGAAAGATAGAAAACGAAGTCCACAATATATCTTTGTTTTATTATTTTGTTGTAAAGAGCATATTTTGACAGAAACACACACACAAACAACAGCCAAAGTGCATCTCTCCAACACAAAGAACAATGTCAGTAACATTTAAAACGAACAATATTCTATTTACAATATCAAATCCGATGATTCTTTAAAAGGAAATGACCAGAGGCACAAACATACGAAAGTGTAACACCTTGCCGCCACAGTAATGTCCACCATCAGTGCATGTTGATGATTTATAATCAAGTAAAAGTCTGATATCTCAAGACTGTGCGTGAGAGCAGTCCACCGTCATGGGGGTTTGACGCATGCGCAGCGTACGAGTCCACGAGACAAGGTGACTTGACGTATGAAAATGAGGCAGGTGTATTTGAATGAGGCGTCATTAGCTCGCTGTAGCACGGCCAGGCGAAGGCGGGGTGCACCGGTAAACGTTCCTCCCGTGAGTCCCTCTTGAACGGCTTGCTGAGGATGCTGTCTATAGCGAACGAACTGGTAAACTTGACACACGAATCAGTCTTTGCGGCGGGTGTGGACTGCTGAACGCTCCGTGGCTCCGTTGCGCGCACAGACACCCCCGGCTCCCTGCTGAACTTTTTATCAATGCGCTTTCTTCTGCGACGGAAAACCCCGTCAGCGAAGGTGTACTCGCTGTGTGGATTGAGCATCCAGTAATTGTCCTTTCCCCAAGGTCTGGACGGGTCCCGGAGCACTTTGAGAAAGCAGTCATTTAGAGACAAGTTGTGTCTGACCGAGTTCCTCCAGCCGGTGTAGCTTCCTCTGAAGAACGGAAACTTTTGCATCAGGTAATCGTTTATTTCCGCCAAAGTCAGACGTCCAGACGGGGAGTCCCGGATAGCCATGGCGATGAGAGCGATGTACGAGAACGGGGGTTTGGGTCTCCGTGTGTACGGCTTGGATTTGGCGTCGGTGCACGGAGTAACAGGTGGAGGGCTGTGCGCCACGCAGTCCCCATCCGATCCCAGCTCCTCCTCAGCAGAAAGAGGAGAGCGCACACTCCCCTCCGCATCACTGGTAACCTCCAAGTGTTTCATGTCATAGTGGCTTCCACACAACACCTCCAGCTTCATGCTTGTGATGAGTTTGATGAATTCTCCTCTTTGACGGTGACTTATCCAATATGTATCTTTCTCTCTCTCTCTGCGTAAAAGTCCGGACCTTGTGCGCACCAAGACGACTTGAGTCCAATCAAGTCCTTTTTTCAGCTACCATACCTGCCACAGCAGTGAAGCCCGTCTCACCTACAGATGTGCGTGAGCAGAAATTTATAGCCGGGCTCACCTCAGGACCAACCCAAGAGGGCGGAGTTAAACGATTTCAAAAGATTTGGATCCCCATGAAATATGTTCACATCGCGTGCATGACAGTATATAATAACACTTTTGTAGTCATAATAAAAAGTTTCACCGCAAACAGATAATATAGTATTTGGCCAAGTAAGAGATGACGCTCACTTAAAACAACATTAAGCGCAGCTTAATTACTGCCTCACCTGTGAAACGTGATCTGGCGTGACACCTCGGGACTGTTTCACCTGAGACAACCAGGTGGCGTATGTTTCCTTTGTATTTCAAGGTGTGGTTGATGCCTGCAGGTACTTCAGTATGACTGAACCACAGGCATATCTACCTCTTCATATAGGTATTACAATTATTTGCATCCTGATCATATAAGCAGTGCTCTGCATTATTTTTTCTAGGCTGGGGTGTAATATCTAAACCTGAATAAATCTAATGTTAGAAAAAAAAATGCTCCCTATAGATGCTCACATGATCTCTCATATCAAAGCACTCTAACCAGAAGTGAACTTCAGATGTTCACGCCAAACCTAGCCCACATAGAAACCATTGTTATCTTTCTTTTCTCTCTCTTTAAACAAATAGTCCCTGCTGTTACTCAGTGCCAAGATGGGGGTTCAAGTAATAAATCACTGATTGTGATTTACTTTCTCTTCCAATGAACTGCCTTGAGGTTTTGGATGACTTTGGAACAGGTGCTTCCAGGTAAAGCCATCGTGTTGCGGAGAAATTGCTGATCGATGGTCTGGCGAGGAGGAAAGAAAGTGTTCAGGAGCCTCTGATGTCTTATGCTGTAGTGTTTATTGAAGCTTGGCCAAGGAGAAATAGAGACCCCACCCCTGCACATGCACATCATGTAGATGCCCGAGTCGGCCTCACATTCTACCAAACTCATGCCGGTGGTCAGACTTTAAACACCACAAATACTATATGCCAAGAAATACTCAAAATGAACGTATTTACCCACGTTCGTGTGTTCAGTCAGCACATTCTAGTCTGGGGCCGCTGTCCTCTGTTTATGTTAATGGAACGTCAATGGCAAGCTATCTATTATGTCTAGGAAGCCAGCATTCAGTTCCTTTGACCCTGGTCACCAGGCAACGTTTAGATAGGCCGGCACCTGCTTTCCTCAAGCAAAGCCAAACAACTCTACTGTCTAAGACCTCAAGGCCCATGCCTGACCCCGTGTAACCTAAGGATAGAAAATTCCATAACAGTGAACAGATACTTCTAATACTCTATAGCTATAATTTATGTACCATTTAATAAGTGTTTCATTCTCATTTAGTCCACATACATTCTCCTTCCATCCGCTCCCTGCAGGTTCATCTGGTAGTCCCGTTGAACTCAGCAACCCATGTTTGTGTAATTGGTAGTCTTATTTCCTGCAAATTACCAAAGCAAATCACTGGTTTCATTGGTTGTGCTGCAAACAGTGTCACCGAGTTGACAAAATGGAAAAATAATATCCTCATGCACCACCTGGAAACCAATGTTGACATCACACCGGCCACCGATGTGCTGTTACTGTGACAAGAGGTTCAACTTTTGTTTATGCAAACCCTTCGAGCTGTCTCTGCGCACAGGTTACACGTGTTTGTGCTGGTGTGAATGTTTTGATTTTCAGGTAATAATCTGTTTGTGTTCTCTGTGACACCCAGTCCAGGGTGAAGTCACTATTTTGAAAGGTTGGATTCGTGTAAGCTAACCGCACAATGGCAAGAGCTCAAATACCACGTATTCATTCTGGTCACTGCGTGTAGCAGCTTGTGAGGCCATCGTGTGTCTGTGTGTGTTTTTTTGTGTACATCAGGATCTACTTATAATAAATCTTTATCTGTGCTGGCTTTACAGGTGGAACCGGGGAGGAATGTGTGTGAGCCTCACATACTGCCAAAGGTGTGCGATGAAAAAAAAGGTACTACTTTCTCATAATGCACATACAAAAGGGTTTAAAGTGATTATTGGCTTCATTAATGCTTAATAAATCATTTACTATTGTTAGACTGCCCTTATTTCTAGAAAGGGGGTACAAATTATGTGGACCATTATTAACATTTTAGTAAAACCCTGAAATTGACACAAAAGTCTAGTTATTAATGACTTATTTATGGCTTATGGGAAAGTAAGACATCTATGAACTGATTACCAACATTTATAGTTGCATTAATAACAATTTATTGATCATTAATTGAGCTATTTGTCAGATATAAGTCCTTTATTAGACTGTATTACCAGATAAGTTGAATGATTTTATTCCCCTTTTTTGTCATGTGCATCTCTGTACAACAAACAACAGTGGATTTTTTTGTGTAACTTTCATTATTTACCACTAAAAACTTATGTAGCTTCAAAAATATAGGTCGCTGGTGTATCTGTGAAAGCTTAAACGCCGAACTTTGGACAATAGATAAACAAAAAACCTTGAGTTTCCATATGAGTCTATACAGTTACATTCTCCTCTGACAGTGTCACGCAGCCATAAATCATTATAACTACAGACTGCTCTGATTGTCTCTCCCTTTCTTTGAAATCAGCGTTGTGGGAGTTTTGAGCCTGTCAGATTACAGCGTAGTGCCAAGCCTTTCTGCAGAAACTAGATCCGATAAGATCTTTCAGTTTTCATTAAACTCAGCATTTAAAACACACATCCGTAAGCCACGGAAACAGAAAAAATAAAGCACAGCATGAAGAAGATGCACATATCTATTTGGGTGCGATATACTGTTTCTGACTCTGGCCTTGACACGTCACTTGTTGATGTGCTGGAATGAGAAACACTGTCAAGCGTGTCGTGAGACTTCAGCGCCTAACACCCGATTAGTGCTGGCACAGCGTTCAGTTCATAAACATTCAAGAATGACAAAGCGATGCCAACATAATAAACTGAATGCACAGATTTATAAAATATGTCCACACGCATACATAGTTTCATACACTTACCGTTCGGTGTATGCACCCGATAATGTATTGAAGACCTGCAGTTGTTGATAACCACCATAATCACGATCTTTAAGCTTCGAGCTGAACGCTGCTTTGTTTCTGTCTGCAAGGTGACTTGGACCAAATTGGCCAAACTCTAACAAGTTCCCTCTGTTTGTAGTTGTTTGTGGAGGAAAATGGTTTTCCATTCATTTGCTGGAGGGAATGAGGAAGAAGAATAAATATTCTTAGTTGGCTGCAGGTGTAAAGAACAAAGCTGTGGCTAAATACAGCACAGGAAGTAACATCAAATGTTTGGTTGAACTGTGTGTCTTCACGGCGAATCAAACAAAATACACGTTCGTGCGTGTGAGTAATTGTTGTCTTAGACGTCTGTTGGTCTCCCATTATGATTCTAAGTGGTGTAAGTAGGTATACTCCTGGTCCTAGTGGTTCTTTGCAAGCTGGTTCATGTATTTTCCTCACATGTACATTGATGTAGTTTTCTTTTAAATGCACATTTGAGTCAACACATAATATTTTTTATAATATCCATGATATCGTCCTACATAGCAGAACAGATTATCGCACTTTCTTTTAGACATCTGAGAAAACTATTTAAACCCTGCGTAGAATTTCAGTAATGTAAACTGTTGCAGCCGATTCCTCGAGACGTCTAAAAATAACCCTCCGACCTGATGAGGATTTAGTTTTGCATAACTCTCGTTCGAGGCTCGTCTCGCTTCTTCTCTCTCCGTCTCGTGCGAGACAGCAGATCATTTGAGATGTTCATCATGTTTTTCCAAAACATTATGTAGCCTCAGAGCTGTCGATGTGTTCAAAGGGTTCAAAATAGAAATTTCAGGTTGATTCCAGCCACTGCTTCATGCTATTTATGGCAGCCGTGTGTTTAATTTTGTCGTACTATACATCCCACCTCAAAATATTTCATCAGCCACTAATTATAGTATTTAGACAGTTCTGTTTTCAAACCATGTTACCAGTGTCTCAGTATATAACTGGAGCATTATGGTTTTGCACAAACATGTGTGTGTGTTCTTAGTCACCATCTGTCTGTTTCTTCGTGTATATTTGGCTCAACATGTTTCTTCATGTATATCTGGTCCCACCCTCCAAATGCACACATCCTGTCTTTTTTTTAAATATAGGTGCTCTGTGCAATGCGGATTCGAGGTTCAGGTTGTCTTATGTCTGCTGATGAACAATGAAACAAAGAATGAAAGCAGGCTCCTGCTTGTTGCTCGTTTGGAAAGTTTCTATTTTGGTCTCATCACTTCAGAGTTAAAGCAAAGAGCTGCCAAACCGCTGAAAAGAAAAAAACTGTACTGAAGAAGCAATAAAAATTTCAGGCACGCGAGGATATCCACAGGTGGAGAGGAAGAGAAAGATTATCTTTTTTTTTATCCTGTTGCGTGTTCATAGCATGTGGGGAGAAACCAGAATTACATTTTCAAGGACTCAAATTAAGGAAAGACTTGTCTCTGGTTACAATCATATTTTCTATTGATTATCTAGCAGCGCAGTTAAACCTCTTTGGATATGATAGGATTTTCATTTACATTTCTCATTTATCAAATGAAATGCTTATGTCATCTTTTCATTCAGTTTCATGCAGCATATATTGCTTCTATAGTTGGTTAATTATTGTTTTATATTATATTTTATATTTTTATATATTTATCAATGATCATACTCTTGGACTGGACTTGAATCCAATTATGTTAACTCTCCATCTCCATTTTTTTGATGAACTCTTTTGTTTGTGTATGTATATCAGCTGCTTTTTTAGTGAAATAATAATCATGAGTCAATAGTGGCAAACAGAAGATATAAAGAAAGTTTTTTTTTTTTTAAATATGGAAAATTTACAATAAAATATTGTTAAATTATTAAAAAATGCACCCTATGAACATCTAACCTATTATATAATACATATATAACACATTCACGTGAAGTAGACTTCATGTTAATGTAGCGTTCCCGCATACCCGAGGCAAAGACAGACCAACTAACGAGGTAGAGGAGTGCTGAGTGGAGGACAATTGTACAGACGATTACGTTCAATTTTGTTTTCATATTTGCATCAAAGGCCGTTTCAGTTAATACTGTTACAGGCAGTCTGGGTCTGATAGGCCAGGTACTGGAGACTGGTTTGTTGTGTAAGTACAGATGTATACTTTATGCAAGCCATCTGTGTGAGCACTCCACGTAACTCCTCTCTCGTGTTTAGACAAAAACGGGGAAATTGGATAAACACACTGCAGCACCGAGGGTGGGGCTGAGATAGGGATGTAGTCTAATCTAGCTATCAAATGGAGAAACAGTTTCCACACTGAAGGGGGGGGGTGCGGTTGACATCATAACAGTGTGAGTGATGACAGTGGAAGCATTAAGAAATGCGGTTGTTCCTTTCTCTATTTATTCTCCTTGGGGTTTTTAGTACCGAGGCCCGTGTTGATGCCTAGCGTATGATCGGACAGAATTGCGTAAGCTGTTACTGACAAGCAGCAGGGGTACAAAACTGTTACACTATGGTCGAGAGAAAGGCCAGATAAATATTTCAAGCTATGCATGAGTATGTATGGAAGACATTAGAGTAACTTGATTCGTAAGAGAGTAATAGGTGGCTCAACTCTAGCACTCTTAGTATTCCTTGTAGAGTCAAAACTGAGTCACGATTTTGGAAATGAAAAGGATATCGCATGATATTTGTGCGCATTGTATTACTGTTAATCAAATACTTGAGAAGTACTGTTTATCTATATCTATACATATCTATATCTATCTATATATATCTATCTATCTAAGTTAATGATTTGTTTCATTTCAAAGGTCTGCTATATTATGTTGTTCAGCAGAAGAGTCATCGGGTTCATCGTCACCCACAGATAACCTCGTGTGTCTTCAGTGTGACCAACAGTCTTCCGAACATGGCATAAGTAAAATAGAAACAATTCGAAGCTGTAAACAAACGAAGCCATGTCCTCTCTTCTCATCTCAGCGTGCATGACCTACGTTGCCGCAGCAACGGGTAAATTCTGTCAAATTCAATCGCCTGATGTACGAAGGTTCAAAAAGTGCAAGACAAGCTTAAGTTTGGAATTAAGATATCGAGTTAACTTAGGCGGATCTTTTACAGTGAGTCAACTTGTGTACACTAAAGAGGATATTAAACATTTAGAAATGTTTATTCAAGCTGAACTGCATTTCTTTGTCTTTAGCTTCCCCACACACCCTGTGTCACTAAAGACATCAACGGCTCTTCTCGCTCACCCGTTTGTCCTCCCTTGTTTGCGTGTTACTGGTCAGAGGCTGATACTGCTTTGTCAGCAATTACTGGGAATCGGCAGGAAGTCGAACCATTGTTGAACAACAAACATGTCACACTAATTTTTGCGATACAGAAACCATGTATCTAAGTGGCTAACCGTAGCTTGGATGTTGTTTTGGAGTTAATGTGATTTTTTTTCCCCTCGTCGTTACAAACAAGCCTGTATGCTAACGTTTGACCAGAAATGTTTTATCTGCAAAGGACAACAGTTGCGTGAGGCCATGCTCTGCTGCCCCGTGCCTAAACATTTAAATCTGCTTCGACATGTGGGATCTTGATGGGAGTTCTGACACTATCAACATTTCAATCATACTGTATTTGAAGTTTCTGTTTTTCAAGTTTCAGGCACTTACATACTATAGCAGTCTAACATGCAACATCCTCGCAATCTGATATCGAAACAAAACTTGGATTTTGATATGAAAGCGTGTTACATGCTGTAGATCTAACACCGTCCTATGACATAGTCATCATTTATACGTGTCCTCCGTTGTTTGCTAACAAAAAGGTTCTGACACTGTGTGTGCATTAATCAGTAAAAAATAGATATTTACAGCAACCTGTTCCAAAAAAAAAGCTGTTAACAAGGCTTAGCCTGCCCCGACCGTGCTCAACTTGTTTTGCCTGCCTTCAGGCTTCCAGGCGTCATTCGTGCATGCAGGGCGAAAAAAAAAAAGTCTCTGTGATGGGATCCCCTTCAGGTGAAGTATGCTTAGATAATATCTCCGTTACTACGTCTACAGGACCTGTTTGGGTTATTTTCAAACGAGAGAAAAGAAGGCAAGGGAGAGAAAAAAAAGTCTCACAACAAAGGCCTGCGTGCAAATGGGTGGAGGAA
This sequence comes from Nibea coibor, assembly GCA_023373845.1. Lineage (NCBI taxonomy): Eukaryota > Metazoa > Chordata > Actinopteri > Sciaenidae > Nibea > Nibea coibor. Next base: position 10,217,029 of record CM041725.1, read on the forward strand.
CTCCCTTCAGGTGAGTGCTTGTAAAATGTTGGCTTTGCACGAAACCGATGCAGGTTTACCAGCACACACCTTATTTACACCTACTGAGATAGGAGTCAATCTGAGTTCAAATGCCATGCTGTCAAAAAGATTTAAAGCACTGTGGATCCGTGGTAATCATAATCTTTATCATCTCTCTCACACTTTGGTTGCCGTATTATATATTTGTTGATTTTGTTACCAGGGTTGCCTTTCTTGATTTAATTGCCCCGGCTCTATAAAACTTAAAACCATGGTGCATTAACCTACTGACCATTAACCCGACTCCATGATGTGTTTGTGGTTGTTTACAACAGAAGGTCTTTGTCTGTGATCGCAGCATAACTTTCTAATCCTTGTTCCCCAACGACAAAACTACATTTTGGATGTGAATGAAGCTATTTAGATCTGTAGTGCTTAAAGCGAAATAAAAGCAACGTCTGTTTCTCGTGTGGTCTCTGTCGGATTCCATAAACAGATCTCCCAGGTGGTCTAAGTGCGTGTGTGTGTGTGTGTGGATTTGTCCCTGCGTGTGTTTGTGTCTGTTTCTTTGCGAGTGGTGGATTTAGCATGTGCATGTGTGTGTTTAAGAGGGAGGAAAGACAGAAAACCAGCTCGCACGTGGAGGACAGCCAAGCTCTTATGGATGGCGGCGCGCTCAGCAGAGCCAAATGCAATTTGACAGCTGAGTTTAATGATATTTATTTCCAAGCCACGCGCTTCCAGACCTGTTCTGGATCTGTTCTCCCTGATGGACCTCAGCTCAGCACAATGCCTCAAACCTGGTGCGAGTTTACTCGTAATGTCTGTGAATGGGGAATGTTTAGAGCATGTGTAATGAGTATGCGTACGAAGCAGTGTGTGGGCGCGCATTGCCGTCGGTATGTGGACGGGCTCCTCGTCTTGTCTCCCTAATGTGTGATTGCACACGTGTTGACAGCAGTAATGGATCTTTTGAGACACTTTGAATACACACAAACTCTCCCGAAGGTGAATTAGCCTGCTCCTACCTGCCATTTCAAAAGGTTAACAATCCTGGCTGCAGTCTACACATCTCTCTACTTTCAGCCCCACCGCAGAGCTGCATCAGGTCAGCGCTCTGTTCAGCATTATCTCCAGACCAGGGACAGTCTCACAGACTGAAACTGCAACACCCATGCGAGCCACCCATTTCTTGCTTAGTGGCATGCTTATATTCTGTTCCACCATCTTGGTACTCATTAAAACATCTCAACAACGGGGCGCGAAGGCTCAGCCCTTCCTGCGACCTGTGGCTCTTTCCAGCGTGTCACTCCCCGTCTCTCTCTCCCCACATTCCTGTCACTCTTTAGCTGTCTCTATCAGAAATAAAGCTTGAAAAGGCCAAAAAAAAATCTCAACAACTGCGTCTAAGTCATATCCTCAGGGATATAATCAAACTATTCCCAGCATTATAACAACAGAAAGGGAACTATCCTTTATAGTCTAGTAGAAAAAGTGAGTCATCTTGACTTCCGCTGAGATCTGAGTTGTGTACAAAGTGTCACTGGCAGATTTTCAAGATCAGATGATGTTGTACAATAGCATCTCATGGTCTGACAGCATTTTATGAAGTACAAGTTTAAATCACTGACGTATCATCGAGCGGGATGAAAGCAATCAGCTTGTGTCATTGCGCGTAAAACAATAAAAATATGGGTGTGTAGGTCTGCAATGCTGTGTTGTATTTTAGGTTTTACAAGTGGGGCTTTTATATATTTCATAATACTCATAATGCTCATTTATATACTCGTTTATATAAGTGAATCAGTTGTCATAACACGGAACACATGATGACGGTTTATCTTTTAACAGCCCAAACTATCACCATGTTTTCTGGCACAAGCCAAACTATTTTATGGTACAAGACTAGAATAAAGTCTAACAGTGTCCGCAGTGGAATAAGTGACCGTCAGCGCCTTTGCATCATAACCATTTCTTGGGACGTTCAAGCGCTTTGGAAAAATGTTTTCATATACTTTAAACGTCATTCAAACGTCAGATTATTACAGCAGTAAAAGCACGGGTATGACTAATAACAACAACACAACAACATGTGACAGTGAGCCCGCAAGCACAATGACACGATCCTAATGGCCTGTTTTTTTCTGCATGTCTACATGTTCATGTAAGGTGTTCAACGACCACCTTGAAAAACTGTTTACAATTGATCTGAAAAGCTACACTCATGGTCGAGTGCATAGCCATACCTGTCCTAGTGAAAAATAAATACAGGGACACTGAGACTCTTTCCTGTGAGGCATATTTGCATATTATCGTATTTCATGTGTACAACATGAAAAGGGACAGAAATAATAGAGCTGAAGAAAGTGGTACCCCGGCTTCTTTCTTACCTCTGCACACCTGGCTACTGATGGCATGAAGGGGATGTGAATATCAGATTGTTGGTCTCAAACAGTTGGACTCAGGCCCCTCTAACAAGAATTCAGTGAGGAGAGGAGGTTTCCGAAGCTTTCTGACCATTCAAGATTCATTTATTACATTAGTTATTTAACTGTCTGCTATTCGTCAGTGAAAAAAAAAACTTTCCCACACTGCTCTCATAATCTGTAGATGTCACTGTAGATGTCATTTAAAAGAATGTCACCGGTCCTGATGTCTCACCTATTAAAAGCATGGATGTGCGTTAAAGAAAAACAGAGTCACATAACCGATGTTAAGGAACGTATGTCAGTATGTTAAAATAAGATGTGGCTGCATTATTCTCGTGAAGAAATATTCCACACTCTGTAGTAGGTCGTAGTAGTAGTCTGTAGGGAATCGGAATAAAGGCTCATCACAATTATAATTATAAAGAACTGAGGAAAAACCCATAAAACAAATAAGTTTTTCAGATCAAAATGATTCATCTTCAAGAGCCACATGTCTCTGCTTACCAAAATGAATTCTTTCCGAGCCGTGGCCATTTTCACTCTTCAGCAGAGGAAGAATGTGTCTCGGTGTGTGGTATGTGTACAATGAGGAGAATGTAAACTGTGCTTGAAATGCGATCTCTTCTCTTGTAATCTTCCCAGGTTTAGAGAGAGATTAAATCCGCATGAATCGTGTTTGAAGCCATCGGCAGTGAATGAACCCCTTTTTAAGAGCCATGCGCTTATGACTGCTAGTTAACAATTCCCTCTGTTTTATGAGTTCTAACCTGAAAACATGGTGACGGCGCACGTCTTTGTTTTGTTTGACGTCTTCTGAGCATTAACTGGGTTAATTGGATCGTCTGGCAGCGCGGCTTTTAAAACCTGTCGCAAGGACAAACTCGGATAATCATCCAATCGGCCCATGCCAGCAAAGGTGCGTGAGAGACGCTGCTCCACCCCGTTTCATGAATCATTCTTCATCTATCTGATCAGCAACATCAGATAAAGAAACAAATCAGATGTCTATATAAACATTCCTGATTATGACTGGTGAACATGAACAGATGACAGAATCATTTGAATTGCATCCAAGAATCTGGCGAGCTGGACTCCAACCAGTGTAAATAGAAATTTCAAGTATCTCGTGACCTTGTCAGATACAGTAACTGCGGTAGATCTAGAGAATCTACGTTTCTCAAGACAGACCTGTACTGGTCCCATATTAAGAGTCTTTGCATTTACATCATATTTTCGTCCTGACATTCACCTCTTAGAGAGGTCATTGCTATATCTGCCATGAAACGCCTCCCACACCCTTTAAAACGCACACCATGTCATTTCTAGGCGTCTCTAATATGAAAATAATAACAAAGCACATGGTTTGATGACGTGCGAAGTAGCGTGGAATCATGGGAGTTGTTGTCTTCATTGTCAAATGACCCATCATGTTCAGACAAAGCATGAAAAAAAGAAAGCATAAAAGAGGAATGACAGTTACAAGCCAGAAATAACTGTTCCCTATCTAACGAGCTTGTAAGACAGCTTGAAGAGCTACCGTGACTCACTAGCATGTTCCCAGCTGACTAGATGGCTGGAGGTTTACCTCGCCAGCGATATTAGCTCCAGCTAGTCCTAACAAGTACAACATCTCTAGAGAATATTACTCCTGGATATCTGTGATCTCGAAACACGTTCCCAAGCATACACAGTGACCTCATGGCAGACTAAACTCTTCTTCTGTGTAACAACAGAGTCCAGGATCTCTTTTTATTTGTTTTAAAGACACAACCTTGTGCTGGAAAAAGCAGAAAAACACTCTTGTTAGGGCCCGAGCACGATGCTGTGCAAGGCCCTATTGAATTTAAAATGTTTATTATTTTTTTCGTTTTTTTTTTTTTTTATTCCTCTTTTCCTTTCTTTTTCTTCCTTTAAGCAGAAATCAACCTTCATGAACTGCATTTGGCCTTCAATCAATTTATGGCAGGTGAAAAAGCCCTCAATCAATTTTCAGCAGGAGAAAATGCCCATTTTGTGTTGTAATGGTCCTTTACAAGAATTCCAAGCTGTCCTGTGAGCTCAGATCTTTATATTATGAAGCTCTAGAATCAGATCAAGTCATATTCAGGCAGAAATCACCTTTCATTAACTGTATTTGGCCTTCAATCAATTTATGGCAGGTGAAAATGCCCTCAATCAATTTTTGGCAGGTGAAAATGCCCATTTTGTGTTGTAATGGTCCTTGACAAGAATTCCAAGCTGTCCTGTGAGCTCAGATCTTTATATTATGAAGCTCTAGAGTCAGATCAAGTCATATTCAGGCAGAAATCACCTTTCATTAACTGTATTTGGCCTTCAATCAATTTATGGCAGGTGAAAATGCCCTCAATCAATTTTTGGCAGGTGAAAATGCCCATTTTGTGTTGTAATGGTCCTTGACAAGAATTCCAAGCTGTCCTGTGAGCTCAGATCTTTATATTATGAAGCTCTACAATCAGATCAAGTCATATTTAGGCAGAAATCACCTTTCATTAACTGCATTTGGCCTTCAATCAATTTATGGCAGGTGAAAATGCCCTCAATCAATTTTTGGCAGGTGAAAATGCCCATGTTGTGTTGTAATGGTCCTTTACAAGAATTACAAGCTGTCCTGTGAGCTCAGATCTTTATATTATGAAGCTCTAGAATCAGATCAAGTCATATTCAGGCAGAAAACACCTTTCATTAACTGCATTTGGCCTTCAATCAATTTATGGCAAGTGAAAATGCCCTCAATCAATTTTTGGCAGGTGAAAATGCCCATTTTGTGTTGTAATGGTCCTTTACAAGAATTCCAAGCTGTCCTGTGAGCTCAGATCTTTATATTATGAAGCTCTAGAATCAGATCAAGTCATATTTAGGCAGAAATCACCTTTCATTAACTGCATTTGGCCTTCAATCAATTTATGGCAGGTGAAAATGCCCATTTTCAGCAGGAGAAAATGCCCATGTTGTGTTGTAATGGTCCTTTACAAGAATTCCAAGCTGTCCTGTGAGCTCAGATCTTTATATTATGAAGCTCTAGAGTCAGATCAAGTCATATTCAGGCAGAAATCACCTTTCATGAACTGTATTTGGCCTTCAATCAATTTATGGCAGGTGAAAATGCCCTCAATCAATTTTTGGCAGGTGAAAATGCCCATTTTCAGCAGGAGAAAATGCCCATGTTGTGTTGTAATGGTCCTTGACAAGAATTCCAAGCTGTCCTGTGAGCTCAGATCTTTATATTATGAAGCTCTAGAGTCAGATCAAGTCATATTTAGGCAGAAATAATCTTTCATTAACTGCATTTGACATTCAATCAATTTATGGCAGGTAAAAATGCCCATTTTCAGCAGGTGAAAATGCCCATTTTGTGTTGTAATGGTCCTTTACAAGAATTCCAAGCTGTCCTGTGAGTTCAAATCCTTATATTATGAAGCTCTAGAATCAGATCAAGTCATATTTAGGCAGAAATCACCTTTCATTAACTGCATTCGGCCTTCAATCAATTTATGGCAGGTGAAAATGCCCTCAATCAATTTTTGGCAGGTGAAAATGCCCATGTTGTGTTGTAATGGTCCTTTACAAGAATTCCAAGCTGTCCTGTGAGCTCAGATCTTTATATTATGAAGCTCTAGAGTCAGATCAAGTCATATTTAGGCAGAAACTACCTTTCATTAACTGCATTTGGCCTTCAATCAATTTATGGCAAGTGAAAATGCCCATTTTCAGCAGGTGAAAATGCCCATATTGTGTTGTAATGGTCCTTTACAAGAATTACAAGCTGTCCTGTGAGCTCAGATCTTTATATTATGAAGCTCTAGAATCAGATCAAGTCATATTTAGGCAGAAATCACCTTTCATTAACTGCATTTGGCCTTCAATCAATTTATGGCAAGTGAAAATGCCCTCAATCAATTTTTGGCAGGTGAAAATGCCCATTTTGTGTTGTAATGGTCCTTTAGAAGAATTCCAAGCTGTCCTGTGAGCTCAGATCTTTATATTATGAAGCTCTAGAATCAGATCAAGTCATATTTAGGCAGAAATTACCTTTCATTAACTGTGTTTGGCCTTCAATCAATTTATGGCAGGTGAAAATGCCTTCAATCAATTTTTGGCAGGTGAAAGTCTCTACATTCATAGAGACTTTCTGAGTACAAGTTATCAAAATTATGAATTTTGATGAAACGGTGTGGGCGTGGCGCTATCTCGCTTCCTGTTAATTTTAGCTCATTGCTCAAAGGCTCGCATGTTATCCGCCTGTTGCCTTCCCATCGTGTTGCGTGGGAGTGCGAGGGCCCGTCCAATGCTGCTTGCAGCTTTAATTTTGTAAACTGTGTTTCATAGACCAAACACATTCCCGGTGTGTAAACTGCAGCAAGAAGCTCACAGCCCACTGCAATGACTCACTTGCTGTTGTTGCTAAACAGGGAAGTTCAGGTTCTTCTGAGGCACTTTTGTAAGAGACTGGGTATACCTTTGACAGGAAACTGGCAGTGGGACAACTTGTGAAAGGATGTTTTCTTTACTACACCCAGTATTTGTCAGGTCTGAGGAGGGAAGGTGAGGTCGAAAGAGAGCTGGGGTGAATTGTAATTTCTATTTCAGTCTCTTTGAAGGTCGGGGACGTCCATCCTTTGGGGATCGGCGGCCTGTCTGTTACCTTAAACCCAGACTGACACAAGAGAAGATTATTCAAACAGGCCGGTGGGACAAGAAAGGAAATCCCCCTTTGTGATGCATAATTTCATTGTAATATCTTTGCCAATATTAATAGAAATAGCTGAATAAAATGTATAGTCCCACTTTGCCTCTATAAAACACATTCACCTGTCCTTAACATTAAAAACTACATTTGTCAATACACCTGCAAGCCCAGCTTATTTCAATGAACAGCAATAAGTAAAGACGTCTCTCATGACACAGTGCTTTAGTACCTAATGATGATCTGGGAACTCCATCATGAAGCGTGAACTTGTCCCATAAACACAATGGAGGGCCAGAGTCAAAGAGTCAGGCACGATGAAAGCATTTCCCGTCCATTGACCTCTTGTCATTCCAAGCCTGCCGTGTTATGGAGCGAGATCAAAACAAAGCCTTTGTAATCTGATCCTTATTCAGCATCAAACAACCACTACCAACAAAACAACAAGCGCTGAGGTAAAAGGGCACAAAAATAGTCGGGGAAAAAGACATAACACAATGCCATTGTAAGTGCAGAAAGAGACACGGGACACTGGCATTTTGTCTGCTTTCTTAGTTGGACACACCTTTCTGTTTTTTAAAAAAATATTTCATACTTTGGAGGTCCTTTGAGAGGATTGATTGGTTTGCGAAAAGGTCAACGCAGTACCGTCACGATGAATATTTTTTGACAAAAAAAAAAAAAAAGCAAGAAAAGGATCAAATATCCCCGACAGTACAAAAATGTAAGCCAGCAATTAACACAGTGTGTCAAGTTTCAAGAGAGCGAGCACTAAGACTGTCGGGATAGCTGACATTCTTCGCGGCACAGGTGCAAATGGCTAAAGTTAAAGTGAGTGAAAAACCTCACACCGTTTCTGTTCCGTCTGATGTGAGCAGCCAGGCATGAACATAATTGACAAACTAAATTATATTTCTTTTTTGGGGTACATAAAATAACCGAGGATTTTTTTTTTTCAAAAAAAGGTCAGGTGTGTTTCATGGCCATTTTGATGCAATGTCAACGAACACTTGTTGAATCCAGTAAAGACCAAGGTTATTATATTAAAATAAAACTCAATTTTAGTTAACTGAAGTGACACTAGACATTGGGGAAAAAAACTGAAACAGTGTTGTGTACACAGGAAATGTCTTTAGTTTTAGTCTTTGTCAATGTGGTCAAATTTGTCAACATAGTAAGCATGAGAAGGCATTTGTGAATATGTTTATTGAGACTGGGACGTCAACCTGACTGAGTCAGTTGCCAGAAGGGGACTTTCTTAAGTGACTGACTTGTGTGTCTGACTGTGTCTGACTTTCTTAAACCTTGCCCCTGACAAACAGACCGTGTATGTTATGATTAAAAAAAGAAACCAAAATGAAACATTTTAAAACAACAAAAACCAAAACGAACCCAGTCTTGAGACAAGCTGAAACAAAAGTGAATCGAAACCAAAATTTAAACACAATAAAAACTGAAATTATAATAGCTCCAACGTACACATGGAAAGCGGAATGAAGGTCGATGAGATTTGCTCCTGATGAAAGACAGAAAAAAACCCCAGCAAGCACTCCCTCCGTGTAGGAGGCCGTGTGATGTCCATTCAGAACGCTATAAACAGAGCGTGACTCAGCATGACACATGAGGTCGACCTTAGAAAAACATTTCTGTAAATCCTCAGCGGCCTCCTTTATTAAGCGAGCCATTCAGACATAATAGTGCAGGGTGTTGTTTTTCCACACAAGAAAACAGAAGTTGTTTTTAGCTGCTATTACATGAAAACAGGCACTATTGTCTGGCAGCGCATTGTCACTCCTTTTGTGGCACCCTTAACCGTCACTATCTCTAACCTACAATACATCATAGTCATCATACAACACAACACAGTGCCAGATACATGCCCAGATAATAAGGGTCAAATATCTTAACAGATTATCTTTTTTTGTGCTGCACCAACAAACAAACTAGGGTGGTGCTGTCTTCCCTTTAATGGAAGCAGCTGCTTTACGGTGCACTGTACTGTTTGGCTAAAGTCTTCCACTGCAAGTCAACTGCTTTCAGTGTCCATACGGTCACAGTTGTTTCAAGACTTGATAATGTGTGAACCTAATCCTCTAATGCTGATATGGTCATTGCATTACAGCTGCATGAATACATTTTCATTCACTACCCTTCGCACTGCTTACCAAGTTCATTTCTGAGAGACAGAATGTAGAGTGAATTTATTCTAACAACACTAAACTATTTACTAGAGATAACTTAAAACTACTGTGGCCCTACCAAAAGCCACTTGTGGTGAAAATTGGCAGCCTTTTAATAGATCTAGACCTTTCAACAGTGTAGGTGAATCTGGCCATGCGTTGACTTGAAAACATAACAAAGCAACACAATAAAATAAATAAATAAAATAATATAAAATGTATAAAATATATAAAATGTTATACTATCAATTAGCATGTTTAAATTGTGTTAAAGATTCCAAAAGGAAATGATCAACACCTCAATGAACTCTCTACTCTAATCAGCTTATGGTATGTCCCAAAACCTTTAAATAGTGCTCGGCTACACGGGGCACGCTTTTCACCTAAACACCCTAAAGAGAGGATAAAGAAAGGTGAGGGACTTGGACACACACATTTTGTTTATGACGCTGATCCATGTCACATTTAACCATATCCTTTTGGTTGCACTTTACCACACACACGTACAAACATATCTATCCAGGTTAGCATACTAGCTAAACTGAATGAATGTTTCTTTTAAAGGCCTGGCCTCCAGTCGCGCCCAGCTGAGAGGCAAAACATTGTTAATGCAACAGTTCAACAATAAAACATCCACTCCACTTGGTGTTTGAGTGTATTTTATTCAATGTCTTACCAAAGTACTAGTATGATCAAACATGTAAGTAATGACGACCTTCATTACAGTGGACAAAAACACACAAACTGAGGCAAACTCTCCCACAAACAGCTGGTAGCCTGCTAACTTAAGTAGCTAAGGTTTGTATTGTTGATACATTGGTTGTTTGGGGCAAATCAAATGGACTATACAAACAGTTGAGCAGAGAGATTGCAGAAATGGCACGAAAAATACTTGGCTTGTACGCTAATGTCTGGTTAGACCTTGAGATCTGGGAACGCAAACACGTTCTCTTTCCTAACTTATCAAAAAGTGTAGTTTGGTCAGGGCCCATACTTCAAACTGCGTATTACGTACTTGTCCATTCCAGGGCTCTGTCAAGTCAGTAACAATTAACATGCATTGTCTGATTCTTACAAATACGCTTGCTGAGAAACTTTTCTCATTTTGACTTTAAACAGTCAAAGGTTTGATCGAGGCACAAAAATAAAATGATCTAACGTACATAATTTAAGTTAAAAAGAACACAATTTTGACTTTTGGTGTGGCAGTCCTGGGTTTCTTTAATCCATCCGTACCTCCCTCCTCCACATGCAGGCTTACCACTTTTTTGCATAACCTGATTTCCAACAGCCAATCAAAACATTATGCAAGAGGGGAAGTCCATAAATGGTGCTAGAGGTTCCTACAGTGTCACAGTTTGAAGTGGGCCACTAACCAAGCTGCCATATTTGACAAGTCGGGAGTGAGAATGAACTGGAAACGGATCAACGTTCCTAAAAATGGGGGTGCTCGTTTTCAGTTTAACTTCAGTTTAATTTCTCTGATCGGCTAATTATTAATAAGTCAGATTTGTCTTGTAGCGATGGCATCATGTTCACAGATCTCAGCAAATGCTCTGAGTACAGTGTTTGTATACTGTTAGAAATCACCATAATTCTGAAAAGGGCGCCAAAGTTGTTAAACAGGTATCGCCTTTAATTCAAAATTAGCACAAGGTAATTCTTAGACTTAAGGAAAACATTTACAGTATAAAACAGGTTAGATTTTATTTTCTTTTCCCCGTAAATATGATGCATGTAATTGTACACTGCTGTCTATATAATAATCGCTATTTGCAAACTTTAATCATCGCTGTGCATGTGCACTGAATGATGTTATATTACTGTTTTTGTGCACGGTTGAATACATACACAGTTAAACACGTGCTGCTAAGCAACTGCACTGGGTTGAACTGAAGAGATGTGAAGTTGCAGTACGTATTTACACCTTCTCATTATGATTGTGGCAAAGGCTGCCAGCTTTAAATACACCCTTCTAGCGTGCAAAGCTATATTTGCCGTTGTCAGTCGTTTTATCTCCGTGTACATCCTTAGAGAAAGTAAAATCACTGTTGTGATTGTGTACGTCTTAGAGAGGAATTTAAATGTTTCATGTGAAGTTTGCATGTCAGTTAAGAAAATTAAACCTGTCTAGTACAAGGGCACAGAAACGCTTTCAGCAGTGACAAGCGGTCAAAGCAGTATTAGTTGAATGAAAGCTGTCAGTTGGGGCGAGGCACATATCTAAACAATCTGAGAAGAAGCAGTGAGCCAAACATACAAACATCTCTGAAATTCCTTGGTGTTATTCTGGGAATTATAAAGCTTACTTAATAAGCTAAGTGATGAGTAAGACACAAAGTAATGACAGTACCAAGTAAATAGTAATGACTAATGTCTCTATGGAAGGGAATTCTATGCTTTGGGATTGGTGTTGACATGGATGACTCCCGTCTGGCACGCGATGTGGGCTTAAAGACATAAACAAACCTGTGTCTGGCTCCGCCCGAGGCTCACATGCACAACTTTCTTGATACAGGAATGTCCCCACATGGTCCAGATAGAGACTGTATGATTCACATGAGACCACAAACCACTGACCCTGTCCCAAATATACCTCATAGGGATTCTGTGAGTAATCTGACCTATTAGCGGAGATTTCGTGTTTGTATTACCATTCAATTAGCTGGCGAACATAGTGGAGCATTCAGGTGGTGAAGATATTTCCCACAGGAGTCGGTGGAGGCTTAAACCGAGCTAAAAGGATGCATACTGGACAAAAGTTGGCTGCAAATGAATGCTGATGATGCAACTGTTTGCCGACACGTTTGCTATCATGTCAGTGTTTTGTTGTCAGCCTTTTCTATTGCACCCAAGTGTGTAATTATTTTTTATATATATTTATGTTGAATCACGTTTAAATCTTTGCACTGCAGGAGTCCACATATTTTCTACTGTGCATCAAGAGGGTTAAGTTCCTGGGAGGAGCATCTCAAGACAGTTAAGTTAAAGTTAAAGATATATGACATAATTATTTTTTACCTCCTTTCTCTTACTGATATCAAGTAGCTTTTGTAATCTGTTCAAAAGACTTGATTGATGGGCCGTGCCACGGTTAAACTTTAACCGTGTTTATATTTACGGTCAAATAATCTAGGAGTCATTTTACGTCTCGGAACAATAAATGGTGAAACAATATCTCCTTTACAGCCATATGACCAAATGTCCTGGTTAGACTTTTGCCATCATGTAAAATATGTCACCCACTCCCTTATAGACCTGAAATGACCCCGTATCAGCAAAGACAATGTGTACTTTCAGATTACGAAGCACATAATAAATGTAGTTGAGCAACACCCTGCTTTGTTATGCTTGTGATAAAGACTCAGAGCAGCTGTATGATCTCCTGCACCGTGCTATATGTGTGATTCTTGACCTTTATTTAGATAAGAAAATGCAATAAGCCACACCGTATCGCCACAGCCTAGCACAGTGGGATCAGTCATAGAGACTATGATTAATATTTATTATGTTTTATGCCATATTAGATTAGCTACCGTGAAAGTGTAATGGTTACATGCCTTTATAATTACAGCATTAGAAAGAGTGTCTGTACAACTGATAAAAATAATCAGCTCTGCGTGTTCTCACTTCTGCAGTAATTCCTCTTCTCTCTTTTGTACAAAAGAACCTTTAGAGGATACGGATACAATAATCCATGACATGATCGAGAAGCATTCATCAACAGATAAAGTCACAAGGTATGTAATTGTAAAAAAAAATCTCTGTTTGTGTATGTAAGGGGCTTCTTGTTAACTGTTTTCACAGCTGAGCTCAGCAGAGAGGCCTTTCCACACCTCTTGACAGCTGTGTTCTGCTCAGTCACGCTATAGAGGCACAGCGCTGGCCTCCGCCTCTATCTACAGAGCCCTCTGGAGTTGGAGTAGCAAATAAAGAGTCGCACTCTCAATCGAGGAATTCACCACCTGAAAAGTGACACCAAGACACAGAATTATTTTAGGGCTATATTAAAATTCCTTCATATTTCCTTTGGCAGGTTTAACCACAAGCAAACCTTGTACTAATTAATGTAATATTCACATTAGAATGGCACGTTAACGGGCAGAAATATTAAGTGGAAAAGTGTGTCAATGTGTGTGATAGTGTGACTAATATGACCCATGTTTTCCTGGTTACTTAATAAATAAGAATTTGGCTGTTAATCATTAGATTGAGCTGGCTGATGTTTACTGGATGGAGTTAGGACTCGGAGAGAAGATAAAAATGAGAGGGGCAAAGAGAGGCATGATGAGTGCTACAAAGAAAAACGTGTACGCACGACGCCATCTAAAAGGATACAAGAATATGTTTCCTTTAGGAGAGAACTGTGTGACTTTCTGACAGGGAGAAACCATAGAGAGGATCTCACATAATCTTATTGAAATCTGTTTGTTTTCAGACAATTCAAGGCGAGAAACGTCCGTAACACTGCCAAATGTCACAAGCCAAAACTGTTAAGAAAGGGATGAAGGAATCGGGGAGGACGAGGAGTTGGATAACACACGATCTCCTCTTTAAACTGAACAACTGTCATGTTTGTATTGGACTGAATTTAAATGTGATTACCATTGTTCTTATTCAGAACGAGGGTGTGGGTTATTTAAACATTTACAGCACATAATATAGATAATCTCTTAGTTGACAAGAGGATTTAAAGACAATTAGTGATGTATTACCTTATGAGGGTGCAGCTTTCACGTTATATAAAGCTTTTATATTCATTCTTTATGAACATAGAAATAGATGGTTTAACATTAGGTAAAAATATACAGTAGTCAAGTCAGTTTTATTTATATAGCCCAGTATTACAAATTACCAGTTTGTACATTTAAATAAATACTTTATAATCTGTGTTCTTAGACACTCGATTCAGAAAAGAGAAAAAAACATTAAACAGTAGTAGTTCATAATATTAGATTATGTATTTACTTTAGGTTTAATGATGTTCACACTGTTGACGTTTTGTTATGGTCTGTGAATCACTTACAGGAATAGCTTTAAAGATATACGTCCTCATGACATCATGTTTACAGTTAAGTACCGTAGAGAGCTGAAATTACACTCCTCAACTGCGCTCCTGAACTGTGTTCAGTGGCCATATTTCAAAGTGTTTGTCTTACTAAACTCAAGTTTTTGCAATTAACTGTGAGCCTGATCACTATCACTGGTAGTTTTATCTAGGCCCGCTGATGGTTTTGACTTTCTTTGAATAGATTTTCAAGTAGCTCTCTCGAAGATTTTTGCCCACCGAGGAGGCAAATGTAAATTTGTGCCGCTCACAGGACTGAAAAGTGACATCTACATGTTAAACAGCAGCGTCTTTGTCCAGAAACAACGCCCCTGTTACTAATCCACAGACCACACTGCGCTGCTGTATAATAAAATCAAGGTGTGCAGTATTGCAAAGTTACGGTAATGTCACTGCACACGTTTGCTCATTAAGTCAAGGTCAGACAAAGCCTGAATAACAGCCACCTAACAAATGTTTATTGGATCCCGAAAGCATTTGAATAATGACTTGGAGGAGGCAGCCTATTTGGAAAAAATGGAAAAACATTGCAAATGAGTTTGCAAGGTCGTGTGTAAGTCTACAGTATATCCACAAGTGTGGATAGAAAGGAATAGTTATGTGGCACTATATTAGTGAGAAGATTAGATTTGTTTCATAGTACAGAAGGCAGCTTGTTCAAATCAGTCTGTATTGGCAGTATAAACATCCCTTATTTATGAATATTGTTATTTATTGTGTACATGAATCAAATATCTTCTATACTAAATTAGAAATAGTACTACAGTACATTCTTCCCTGTAGGCTTGACGTTCAAAACTCAGTAGGGCGCCCTACATAGAAAAGTCTTGCACCTTTTCAGGGCACTATTGATATACAGTATGCCAAATGTCATTTTAAAATGAGGTGTGTTCAACCATGCCCCCTGCTGGACAGAAGAGAACGGACGATCCCATGTGTCTCAGCTGAACAGAGCCGGTCATCTGCTGAATTTAGATCATGTGTAAACCGACTTAAGAATGAAACAATAACACACTGATTGTTGCTCTTCAAAACGGATGTCTACCAAAGGTTTGTCTTTTTAATGGTATGCCATGTTTGGATACTGCCACACTCTGTGCATCTGATGGCTCCTATAAAGGAGACATCACGTATAAATGACAGCTGGCTAATCTGTATTTTGGCAAAGTGCAAATAATGACGTTTATTTAAATATTCAGCGTTTGTGAAATGGTCGGGCGTTTTTCATAATAATAAACCAAGGAGCAAAGCATAGCATCCACAGATAATGATTTTACTTTTTGTTTTTCATTTAAAAAAAAAAGTAAAACAGAGTTTGCCCACTGCTAAGTTAAAGAGAAGACCTGATATATTTTGATGTATAAAAAATTCTGTACAGAAGAGCAGAAAAGTGTGTTGACCTGACTGGAAAGATCAACAGTACAATAAGCAAACATCAACAATGTTAGAATGTAATTAACATTAAATAATAGTTGCTCAGTTTTGAGATTTACATACAGTGTATTATATTATGTGATATGGGACTATGCTATCGTTTAAAAACATGAATATACTAAAAATAGGGGAGAATAATGGCGTGAGACATTTACCCAAATACAGATAAAAGTAATATTTCTATACCGAATATTACAACATCTTATGAATATAATGTATATCGCAAGCAGCACAGTGATTTGGATCCATTTATCAATTTGTTTAGTGTGTATTATTTTGAGTTAGTTAGGAATAAGTTTGGTGCATTTTATCTAAATTTCATCTATGGGAAAGCATTTTTTTTTTCTCTACAGAAGAAAAACAAACAAAAAATAATAATAGCATATCAAATATCGTTGAACCTATTTTGTTTTAATAGCTTTGGAAATGAATTTGTCTCTATTCTTTTATTGTGTAGATGAAATTTACCACATATCCCTCCCAAAATAATGCAATAAAGAACAGGTGATTACTAGACAATTTACATAATATTGATTTTAAAAAAATAATAATAATAATAAAGTAGCATTTACACAAAAAACTGACCATTTATGGGTTAAAATTGATACAATTATATTTTAAAGCCACCCTAACTTTATTATTTGTTCGGGCCTTAAGTATAAACATAAAACTTACTAAAAATTGACAGAATTTGCTTTACATATTTAGAAAAACATCTTTTTTTCTTGATTTTACAATACAAAATTGCCTTCTATGGTCCAAAACAAGTACGCTGCATACTTTCGGCTCAAAGACTGAGCTTTGAGAACGTTTTCCAAACACCCCACTGCATCAGCAATGCACCCTGCTATGACACAAAGTCACAACTTAGACTGACTCAGACTAAATTAAAACTGTAGCCTAGCGCACAAGAGCTCCATTCATATTCTATTGATAGACCAACTTGTCTCTAATCTTTATTATCACGCAGCAAATGAATATTCTCTAGACAAATACACCTTGATGTGTTCCCACTCATGTTCAGCAGGCCATTTAATCCGGCACCGGGGTGTTTCCCCGCTGTACTGGTCTGTAGCATGTTGTTCTAACCGAGGTCGTTAAAACCACCACGCTGCTGTTAAAAGTACATTCCCCACAGGGCTTGCAGGGGTCTTAACATTTAAGCGGGACAGAAAGCTTTAAGTCTCATTTAATGGAAGGTCAATATTGGTGTAAAGTTTGCAATGCGTCCTTTTCATTTTTACACCTTACAGAATGTAATTGCAGTAGCGCACTTAAGAATTAATGTTACATTATTGTGTTTTCACATATTCTGGATCCAGCCTGGCCGTCTGAATCCTGAACTGTGGAACATAACATAGACCGTATAACTCCATGACTCATGAAGGCTTAGACCTGTTTTTTTTTTTTTTTTACTTTGTTTGCTTTGCACATTCAGAGATGATACACAGTTCAGGGTTCTTAAATATCTCAGTGGCTAACCTTTAGAATCAAATTTGATCATCGTCTATTTTAGCTTTTATCTAGGCTCTAGGGCTAGCAGTATCTTTCACTCCCCTACTTTAATGAGTACTAAAATATCTAAATAACTATTTGATCTACTATCATGAGATTTTATACATTCATGGTCTCCAGAAGGCTTTTGTGATCGCCTCCGGCTCCCTAGCATCACCAGGAGGTTAATTCTTTCCCCCAACACCTCTCAAACATTTTCTGACACGCCCTCCTTCAGAAGCTGAAAAAAGTTCACAGCTCCCACTTCACAATTTTTAGCAAACCTAATGATAGGGGAACCAAAACTAATAAAGGGATCCAAGTAGAAACTTTGTGAAATAAAGGTCAGCACAGAAGCATCAGCAGACCTCGTTCCACTCCATACCTTTCCCCTGATCATTCACGCCTCCGTGCAGTGGTTCTATGCCCCACCAGTGGGGCCTGCCCATCCTTGTGACTCCCACAGTTTCATGTACATTCGTGTTCCCAGATGATGAACCATAATGTCTTTGGTGGGCTTACTTTTCCTGTAGCTCTGCAATGAAGTTGGCATGTGTGATTGTAAGTGAAATATCTCAACAATTGCTGGATGGTGCCACCAGTCAGTCAAATGTTAATACAATTAAATGTGATAGAACATGGTAAATGCTTATAAATATAATGTATATATAAGCCACCGTATCTTATATCAGACTACATCCAGAAGATGTTAACAAGTGAAGTAAGGATCAGGCAGTATGTACAGATTTGTCAGCATGGCTAAAAACAGTCTCACAGAGCCACTAGCATGACTGCGTAGCCTTGTTATGACTCATAATATCAGACAAATCTGTTAAAGCCATCGCACGATCTGTCAGGAACACGCATCGTATTCGAGCCTCCAGCAAATACTCCCGAATGTGTTACTGTCACAAGAAGCCGGTCAAAATTCTCCTTGAGCGATGGCTCGTAGTTTTACAAACTTTCGGAAAATGAGTAGCCAGTGTCTCTGCGTGTTTACATTGCAGCTCAGAGTCAGGGCAAAGGAGGATTTTCCGAACCCTGTGTTTATACTGTCTGTTTCCTGTATGGCAGTTTGGGAGCCTGTGAGGGATGAGACACTGCAGTCCGAGACCAATCAAACATAAACACCAAACAATAGATGATGGACAGAGGAGCATTTGCTCCAAAGACACAGTTTTGGGCTATCTGCGTTGGTGCCATCTAAGGGGCAACTCAACAGGAAACGATGTCCAGGAACTGTTCTACACACACACACACACACACAGAGAGAGTGAGGGCAAATCATTACTTCAGATTCTTACCTCAGACTTTATCAAAATGAGCTCTGCCCTTTCCGGATGAATTATAGTCATTAAGTATTGTGGTGATATCCTTTACAGCAACCATATCTGGAGTGAAAGTGACTTTCATGACACAGCTCTTTGACTCTCTGGGGTAATTACACTAAGTTGTATGTTTATGTTAACTAATAAGCCCTATCATGTTTGCCAACTGACCACAGCCGAAGTGACTGGCCAGCCAGCACACACAAGTGCTCAACCCAGCGAACGCCGGGCAAGTCTATCAGACTTTGATCCGGCAGCTATCAGGCGAACCTCACTGCACTATCAAAGCACCATCTCGCCTCAGAGAAGGATTGTCTTTCTTATCACAATAAGGACCCTGCCTCTGTTTCGCACAACTGGACCTCAGCTACCGGGTGGTCTCGGGGCTTAGCTGCGTAATAACGGCGCAAAGCTGTTCCAAGAAAACGTGAAATACAGTGAGACTGGCTCATTTCAGCCCGATAGGGATCGCCTGATAACCTCGATGGGACTGATAAGGCAAGCTGGAGTAAGTAAGGCTTGGTTTCTTCCAGTATATGAAATGTTTGCGAGGTGCAGACATGTGAAGCAAAAAAAAAAGTCTCAGTATTACCAAGATTAGAGTGATTTCATAGGTACTCGCATCAAATCCCACGCCTTCGTTCTATGCCCATATCTGAATTTTGTGGAAGCTTGTGTGAGTCCAGTCCTTGAGAGGTAATGAGAAGAGGAGCTGGAGGGTATGTTGCGCAAACACTGCTTCAAGCAGGGTTTCTAAACGCTGTATTCCCCTCACTACTACTGCCACTGTCCCATGTCGCTGACCTGGACCTGGACCTGGAGCTCTTTACAGGAGTGGAGGATAGAGAAGGGGGGTGTGGTCTCTTCTTGTCTACCCCATTTCCTGCCTTCCACACCAGTTCTAATTGGAAATTTGGGTGGCCCTGTTTATTTACATGGTTGAAATGCGGCGAGGTTGTATTTATATTTTCATGGCGCGTTCTCAGCAGTGCCGCATTACATAGCCTTCCCCTGAGATCGCTGTGGGAGACGGAGAGGAGTGTAGAGTAGCCCAATGGTTGAATGTGTGTGTGCGTGCGCGTGTGTGTGTGCAGGAGGGAAGAGGTTGTATAAGGTCTAATCTCCTTCACTGTGAATCTTGCTAATGACATTTAAGGTAAGATCTCTGAATTGTCTGTGGTGCATTTATCGTTTTAATCGGGTTTCTCAGCAGACTATAACCAAAAGGCGTGTGACACTACAAAAAGTGACGTACACATAACAAAAAAACTGAAAAAGGACGAAAACTACAAGACTCAGTGTCCAACTTAGCTGCCCCAGAAATCTCATAATTATATATTACATCATTCACAGTGGTGTCTTTGTCTTATTTATAAAGGAAGAGCATAAGTGAAAGAAATAATCTGGTCATCAACTAGGATTCAAGGATTTGAAGGTTTTTATGTCACATATTGAAATTATATTTGGAATAATAACTGCAATGTGCAAAAGAGTAAAGATTAGAGAAAGGGATACAAATGTAAAAACAAAATGCATATTATGTCACAATTGCATACATTCAATCGCAACTACTGAACTGCGTTCACTGCGAAAAGTCCATGAATCCGCTCCTGGTAAGTAACTGCGTCAATGTCTAATCTAATACTGCTACAAAAACTACTCTCAACAAGTCTATAGTTTCAGAATACATACCAGCCTAAGACCCTCTAACCTAAAGGTCTCTCAGGTCTCGCATGTACACATGGATAAAAATTATCCTTAGATGAGCCATGTCAGAGTGGTGGCAGGGTGTGTTTATCTTTCAGACCGGGGCTGTTGAGTGGCGGAAGGCAGTGCTTTCTATTCAGGCCATGGCTGCAGAGAGCCTGGACCTGACTCTGGATAAAGTAAACACACGAGCACACACACACATACATACACACACACACATACACACACACACACACATGCACTCACAGGGCTCTCCCATTCTCCTCCCTGCCCGTCAGCTGGAGACCACACACCCAGACCACACAGAGTCTGAGAACAGGCCGAGTCACTCTCACGCAATACAGCCTACGAGCTGTCACTCTGACCACCTCCATCTTTCTGTCAGCACTGCGTCTGAGTGTCACTTGATGCACAAAAGAAAAGTAACCAAAGTATATCTGTGTTTGAAAGAATGGCAAAGGGATCAAATTTTAGGAAATGACCGGAAATCTAGAAAGCTTAATTTGATCATTTTAGGGGAGAATATAAATTATAAAATGATGTGCGTGCGTGTGTGAACTCCTGCATGTTTGGATGTATGTTTTTATGTTGAGGCACGGGTGTTACAGGGAGTCACATCTCTGAACCATTAATAGCAATATAAAGGTTTGTGAATTCACTGATTCCTGCAGTCTACATATATAAATATGTGAACATCATGTTTTGCATGAGGACAATTCATATTTCCACCCATTCCAGCTTGTCAAGTAGAGCAACCGACCGATGATACATCACTCCCTGCTGGTCGATTACTGCACTGCAGGTATGTACAGTACATAACACGTGTCGCCTTTTCTTTGGTGGTTGGGGAATATTTCCTTTCTTGCTTGAAAATCGTCAGAGCGTCTCTGAGATTCTAGTGAAAATGCATCATTTCCTACTTTGTCTGACGATGTTTTGGCGTAACAACCTTCATCTCCAAAACTCTGCATGTTGCCAGCCAAACTAAACAGACAATTCACCCCCCCTCGCATCAGTGCCAGGTAGACCACCATATTGTTCTGCTTATCATCCTTTATCTGTCTGCACTCATGTCCCACGTCTTCTGATTGTTTTCCAATACTTTGCTGCTCCTTATCCGACAACTGTTATTGCTTTCCTGCTTTATAATGTATCGGGTCAAGGACATTGTTGTCTGAAGAGTCTCAGATAAACACAGAGATCTGAAGAGAATACAAGCCAATTAATTGTGCCAATAAAATGTTTATTTACTGGTGATGGAGAGGCGTTCACATGCCTTGCGTAGGTCATATGCAGAGCATATAATGATAATGAGTTATATTATAATAAGACAGAGGTTTTTATTTGTATTTATTTTATGTTTAAGTCTTGACATGATCATCTGTCAGCTATTTATCTCATCAAGCATGAGCGGCGGGCCTGTGAGTGATGATTGGTGGATTTATAGAGTCATCTTGACGGGTCAAAATTCTTTAAAAACAGAGAATGAGGTCAACACCTTCCTAAACGCAGGGTCAACACACAGGATCAGCCAAACTCGACAAGGGTTAAACAGGACTGTCATCAAATCCTGGTCAGAGGTCTGACATACTGGGGGGGGGGGGGGGGGGTCACAGAGTGTGTAGAATTACCGCAGGTATGTTCTCAGTGATGAGTTTTTTTTTCTTTAAAAAGTAAGGGGACCTACCCAGGCGTTTATCTTTATTAATATAATTACACGATGGGTTGTAAACGTAGAATGTAATTTCCAAATACTTTGGTTTCAGATTTACAACGTACAGCTAGAAGTTATTTTGGTACTTTAGTCAAAGTATCCTCATGTCTGCAGTTTCTCAAGTGCCTTTAATTTATTACCACCCCTGGCACTGTATATATAACGCCCAGAATGATGTATGACGTTCTTAGAACATTCAGCAGTATTTCATTACCTGGAGCTTGGGGGTAGAGTAGACTTGTCATTCATCTAAAGCTCTAACTGTAACGAGGATACTGCTCCTTTTCACTCTATGCCACTAGTTGTATTTTTAACTAAAACAATACAAAGTCTAAATATATTAAACCCTTAAATTCCTTGAATCCTATAGTTGATCTTTCCGTTATTTCCTGTCTCATCAAAAGTTACACACCTTTATGAGCTCTGGGGACTCTGAGGAAATGTATGTATTCATTTTTTTCCTCCTGAATTGTTGATCATTTTGTCACCCGTCAGATTTATCCTCCGTATCCTCGGGAGCGACAGCTCAATGACCAGCAGATGTCAGCAAAACATTGCCCCGGTTTTCTCATCATACACCTTGATTTGGTTCTCACCTCCAAGCATTGATGTATTTATACATTGGTTATTATTCAAACTGGGTTTGAAATATGTGGCACAAAATCTGAATAACAAGTTTTACACTAGGTGTGGCAAATGTTAATGCCGCTGTAAGAGCAGTGAAACCCCCACAAGAGTGTGTGTGAAGTGTAGTAGTAGGATCAGATAAAGAGATCACAAAAAAAAGCATAAATAACGACATTATGGTGATTTTTGTGGCACATTTTGTTGTTGTGGTTTTTTTTCTTCTTGGTGGAAAAATTGACAGATCACGCTAGATAACTGGTTGTGTTACTCCCAGTCAGGTTAACCATAGTCACGTAGTAAAAACAGAACCGACAACTTCACTTTCTTTTGGAGAAAGTGTTGTTTCATTTCTCTGCAAAACCATTTTTGGTGATGTTTTAGGGTAGTTGTTTCACTAAACCGTCCACTCCAAAGCTTCGAGTCAAGGGCTGAACCGATGTCGCCTGGAGTAACGGCTCATACGGGGCGGAAAAACTGAAGCCTGAATACAAATGATGTGGCTTCCTGCAAAGGGGGAAACACCATGGCAAATGTGTGAATGTGCTTTTCTTTTCTTTTTTCTGGGGGGTCTTTTTCATGCCAAGTATGACTCTCTCTCTCTCTCTCTCACTCACTCACTCTCTGTAAATCAGCTCAAAGATGAAACAGCACAGGAGACATCGGTAGTAGAAGATTGATAACTTTATTTCAAAAATAAATCATTTATCCATATGGCAATTTTATATTAATCAATCTTCTTATAACCTCAGTCATATTCAGATATACCGTATCATACAAAACCGTTATTTTCAGTATGCACACTAATTTTGTGATTTCCTCTGTAGCTTGCTCTGAAGGTTTTACTGTAACTGTAAAGCGTGATGTAAAATGTGCTTGAGTCACTGATGTTGTAGGTGGGGGAGTCACATGTTTTATCCCGAGTCCATAAATGTCAATTTCTCAACAGTAATAGTGCAACTGTGTGACACACACATGTACCCACCCACACACACGCACACATATGGCCTTTACTACACACACATACACAGTATTTACCACAATAGCACACTGTACATGGGGCTGGTAATATTTTCACTATTAGAACTTGATTCTGAATGAGTCAAGTGTCTGACTGTGAAGTAATGTAATGTAAGACACAGTTTCAGAGCCAGCACAGAATCAGTGTAACTCTCTAGATCTTTGAGGGGGGGAAAAGGATTTATGGTTCATGCACAATACACGCATTTAAAAAAAAAAAAAAAAAAAAGTATTCCTGCCTGTGATTTTGGTCAGACTTTTCAAGCCATTGTGAAAGTGATGTGGTTTGAGTGTGAAGGAAGTAAACGCAGAGATCGAAACTCTGGACCACAGAAGAAAAACATAACAAAAACTTTATCCCTTCTACTGCAGCATCAGCCTTCAGGAACTCAACTACCTGAGGAATTCCACTATTCTCACTGTTAGATTTGTATGTCTTATGACATACACATGTCCCTAATTAGGTTGTTAGAGTCTTAGGATTGCTATCATGTGGATGTTACATCCCACATTTAATATCTATACCTCAGGCATGGGAATCAGAGGGCTCCTCCCAGGCCGAAGATGACCATAGACCACAAAGGTAGTTTTTCTTCTCATTTGTGAGGTTGCTAGTTTCATATCAAGAGGAACAGTTTCCTTGCGAGTTACGGGATGAGTATGATTTTTCCAGTTAACCTCCTTCCATCCATTGAGGCCAATAACGTTCATCGAGGCCGCTCTACCTCTGGTAACATAGAACTTGAGGCCCGAGCTACTCTCCAGTCTTCCACAATCGGGTAAGACAAAGTTTCATGCCTATAAGTTGTCAGCAGTTCAAATAAGAGTTCATCTGAATGATGTTTAGAGACCCGAAGAAGTAAAACTATACAGTATTTCATATAAGTAAAAAAAAAAAGCCACAAATAAAAAGAAATAATAATAATGTACTCATGTAATAATGTATCGCTGTAATCATCTGGATAAGCCTTAGATTTGGGGACCCAAGCACCAGGTTGGGAACTACTGCTGTAATAAACTCATTTCAGCATTGGGCAATTCTGTGCTTTGTCTTTTCCTGTTCATAATAATATTTTTTTGTAAAACACTTGAAAGTAAATAAAATAGAATAACCCTAAAAACCATCAGATATGTATGTAAACAAAACCTCTACGGCTTGAAATTACTGTCAAAATTCAAAACTTGTCAGCTTGAAAATATAAAACTGGGCAGTAACTGCCATATGAGGTGGACTTAAGAGGTTTAGTTCTCATCCACCGCATGCAAAATCATTCATTTGAGCCATTTGAGCAAACTGCTTGGTGACTTTCATTTAATCAGTTTGACATAATTATTAAAAGCTGACCAGATTTAGTAGAAATAGATTTCTGTAAATGCTTCCTGCAATACATATAGTAGCCCAGATGTGAACAATTTGTGATAACAGCTTCCTGTGCTGCACCACCAGACCAATGATAACATCGATTTCTTTCACAATTCAGTAGTAGCTTTTTTTTTTTTTTTTTTTTTTGCAATAAAACCCGAAACCGTGGCCTGCAATGGACGAAGCGCCGACACTGTCGACCGTTCACTTGCTCGGCTAAATGTGAAGAATTATATACAATACAATAAATAAAAAAACAAAACAAAACAAAAGGTATTCATTCATGCTTTGTTTTATCTCTTTGACATATCAGTGTTTGTCTTAGGGGCCATTCTTCCTGTGCACCTGTGCTAGTACTTCCTGTCTCAGTCGCCCTCCGCTCCCCTCATCCCCCCACCCTCAAACCGCATCCTTCACACTGTCACAATAATACTTTTAGAGAGAGAGAGAGAAAAAAAAAACATTACTCCACAGTCACAGACATAAAGTCTACGACGCATAGGTGTGCAAGTGAAATCAACAGGGTCTTCCCCAACTCTACCCCTCAGTACCATGACAGTTTCTATAATTTACAGTACACAGCACTGCAGTCGGAAGGCGTGATAAATGGGCAGTGGTTTACATTCACATTCGTGCCACTCTGCATGTGTGTGCCTGTGTGTGTATGTGTGTGTGTGTGTCTCACTCCTGAATATGCTGTAGAGGTCTCTGGGAAGGATAGTCGATTGTTGGAGATGTGTTCTGTTCCTGGATGTGATCATAAGCCCGTAGGTAGTGGCCATTGTTCTGCTGGTAATAGTATACCAGTTTTCTGGCAAACACTGGCTCCACCTGAAATGAAATGGGGTCTCTGTATGAAATGTGTGCGTTACTGCTGAATCATGTCATTGTGGGCAGCAAAGGAAGATAACGGCACCTAAAGATACACTAAACTTGGCAGGCAAAGTGCACAACAGAGATGGCAAAAGATTGATTTCTTTCCTGCCAATTTTAACGTTGAGTTCAGTGTTGAGTAACATAAGTTTATGTTTCTATAAATTTGATTATTTACTCTCTTTTCCTAGGAACTGTGTCTAGATGGTAATGCTAGATTTGTTTCTCACCAGGTTTGTATGTTTGTCGTACTTGACTTTAAGACAACGTACTTTACATTTAACGGCAGCTTATCCACGCTGCATGCATGAATTCACCTTGTCAGAGTCACTGCGATCTGCCAGGCTAATTAACTTTAGCAGGAGCTGCATTTAGTCTGCCCTCCTTAATGACTGGACCTTTCATAAATTACAGAGAGCAGCTAGGGAAAATCAATCAATTTAGGCTAGCTGTGGCTATTTCACCAGCAAGAAAAATTTTGTGCTCTTGCTTTAGCTGTGGTTAGTGAGGTTTGGCTTTATTTGGCAATAAATGCAGTCATCTTACAGAAGTTGCACTTTATTATGGTATAATTTGTTAATCAAAAGGTCAGATTTGGGTCTTAATTATTAAGTATAAGTATGAATGATTTTTTGAATTAGAAGGCCAGCGTTGAGGTCACTAATTTTTAAATAAGTATTCCTAATTCCCTATTCCCTATTAGCTTATACGCATGTCTAGTTTTTGTGATATAGTAAAGTTTTGTAGAGAATTGGTACCTGTGCTGTGATCATCTTCCTTGGCCGCTGTGGGTCAGGGTACTCGTCTCCAAAACATAACACCACATGGTGTCTTGGCAAATGTCGGCCATTATGGGCAAAATCTTGAAGCTCTGAGAGAAGAACAAGAACAGAGAAGACAATCAGGTGCGTTACCCACAGCAAGCCATGTGGTACTTACCACACACTCCAGTATGTCACATTTTAATATCTAGTAAAGATGCATTAAAAACCCCCCAAACTGCTCAGACAGCACTAGACCCTAATCATTACAATTCTTCTGGAAACCACTGATGAGGATGGTGGAAATTTCAGTGTGAAATGGCACAGAGAACACCATCTTGTCATGCTGTGTGGTGGACCACAGGAGGTGGGTGGGGACTCCACACACTTTGGCCCCCTGCTGAGAATTTGACTAGCTTGTTAGTGTTACCTCAACAACTGAGAGGGACTTACCCAACTGAAGCACCTGCAGCTTCTCATTCATTGTTATCAGCACCATCATCCTAGTCATTATCGGCACGATCACAACCATTGTTTTTGATTTACTTTAAACTGCTGAGGCAGAGCCGTTATTGCTGCTTTCTAGTCATTCTAGCGACGTAAAGATTTTAATGAGCGGTAAAGGTCAAATCCATTAACTTGACCGAGAGGCATCTGCACTGTGATCAAGATACGGACACATTTTAGGGGGAAATGTGCTTTTTACGCCACTCCACCTTATTTCAGTTTTACATAGAAAACATATGATCCATCATTATAGATAAAACTACACTGGACTCGACTTGTAATGGAGTACTTTTTTCATGATATTGCTACTTTTTTAGATTGGAAAGCCCTTCAAGACAAATTGATTTGTTATTTTGGGCTGTATAAATAAAAGCTGACTGGATTTGGCTCGATTTAAGTAAACGAGGTAAAAACTTCTTCTTCTTCTACTTGACCAGAACTTAATATTATCAACACAAAAGTATTTTTTTCTTGCAGGAATATACATATTAATGCTTACCAATGAGGAATTGCTGGGTGTCAAACAGTTTGCATGGCTGCTCCTTCTCCAGTTTGTTCGGTTTGTCCATATACGGAGCCAGAGGTCCTTCCCAGTACACTCGACCCTGGCATAGGCGCTTGGCGTATAACCCATCGTGTGTCATCCACAGAAGCACCCCCCTCTCCAGTACGTTAGGAAGCATCTCAGCCCCCTGCCTGTGAGACTCGGGGTACGGGAATGGGAAAAGGATGACTTCTGCCCCGTTGTGAAACTTGTCCTCCGAGCAAGGGGAAGAAGAAGAAGAGGAAGAGGATGGAGAGGAGGAGGAAGAAGAGGTGATCCGACAGCCGTCCGGGCTGCTGGTGGTGACCTCCTTCACCAAAGTCTCTCTGTAGTATAGGGACACATGCAGGCTGAAATCTGGAAGAAAGAGATGCACACTTAGCGGATGTACACTTCACATCACAGCCTGAGGCCTGGGGGAGGCCTTAAAATGCCAGATGTCAAGGTAAGCCAAAATAAAGTTTAATTCTCAGTAATCTTGCTATTTGTTTTTATCTATCATCATGTGACACATTAAAAAAAGACTCACTACTTAGTAGGGTGGCCTGATAGTTCATAATAGGGAAGTAAGTAGGTGTTTGTAGTTTCTTATCTGTATAGGCAAACTTATATAAATACATATACACAAAAACAGACATTTCAGTGAACCTCTGTCTTTCAACAGGCCTGAGAGGATTCTTTACCTGTTATGGTATTGTTGTGGTCCATTGAATACACGGGCGGTTGGGACTCTGAAAAGTAGGTGTGGAAGGAGAGCTGAAAACCTGTGCAGAATACAGTAAATAAATTCTGGTCATAAGTACTGAATGTGAACGGGCATTATGACACTTGGGATGTTTTTTTTTTTTATTATTATTATTATTGATGAAGTCTAATCTGGAAAGAGAGCAAACCTGGAGAATAATTTGATAAAAACCCGTTACATACATTCGTTTGTTGGAGATCAGGTGGACGCGTGTGATACGTCTTATCTAGAAAAACAACTTAAACAAGCGTCCACATAAACAAATTCAGCGCTGCACAGTCCACTGATCAGCACCGCATGGCTGCTAACTCAGCCGCTGTCTGTTTTCAAGCTATTTCACTTCTGCCATCTCCTCAGCATGCACATATTCACAGCATTCATGGAAACTGTACATATTTGTCCTTTTATTATGATATAATTAATGCATAATACTGAGCATAAGGACTTTACAGCTCTCAGAGGATCAGTTAAATACATTGAAATCTAAAAGGGGGGAATGATGGCTGCAACTGCTGCTTTGTATTGTTTAGATTTACATTCAATTTCAGAGCGTGATGAATTGATGAATTCATGCATCTATTCTGGTAAAACCTTAATAAGACAGACTTGAATCGCCCAAACCCAACGCTTCTCATCTGTGCCTAAAAAGGTTTGCGACAAAACCGTCTTTGAACTTGTATTTTTGAGGGGGTTTCCATCTTAAAGTTCAAACTTGAATTTCACTCTAAATTCTATGCGAAGGATTGTGATAACTGTCAACTGATAACCGTCACATTTAAAACTACGTAAGCGGTTAACCAGTCAAAGATCACTGATATCACCTAATGACCTTTTAAAGCCTAATGGATCAGAGTGATGAAAGAAATCATTGCGGAGCATTCTTTCTTAGTCTGCGTCAATAGAGTGACAACTCTATTTCATGCGAGACCTGACTCTTCATTAGATGAAAGGATTGACAGGTGTCTGTGGCTGGAAATAGATTTTTTTTTATATAATATTAGTGGGAAAAGAAAAGTACAGAAAAGAACAGAAAAGAAAAGAAAAAAGAAAAGAAAAGAAAGGGGATTAATGCAAGATAGACATTGTATCATACTGTATATCTCTGAGCATTACAGTCACACTCAGTGATTCAGTCTATATAGTTTAATAATTTTGAACAGCTGTACACGTTGTCTGATGTGTACGTGGCTGTGTCTTACCATTTTCTGCATGTGACCCAGGCCAAGGCCGGCTGAACGGTGACGGGTAGTGGCACTGACCATACTGCACCTCTGCATGTGACCCGTGGTGATGTGGTGGAGGAAGAGGTTGTTGTTCTGGTGGTGAGTAATCCCTCCAGTCTCTTCTTTCCTGAGAAAGCATATAGCTGGGTACCTGAGAAACGACCATGGGGACGGTTACTCAGTGGCGTTAAACCAAGACGTTTGCGATCATTGCAAAGTAATCTATGTGCGAGATACAATCTATAGCGTGCAGCAGCCACAAAATCAGTCTGCTGACCTGGTTGTGCAGAGATGTATAGGGAGGGATATAGCCATGGGCATTTCCATGTGATGGTGTCTCCTCCATGCTGCTCATCTTCATTCCTGTACATGTACAAAACGAGAAATGCATTGGTTAGATAATCGGCCCACAATATTGTTCATGGTTTTAATAATGAAGTAAATGCTTATCCACAACAACAGCTCTCCCAGCTGCCCTCAAAAGGAGAACTAGCAATAGTTTGACAATAATCCTGGATTATAATCTAATAATCTTTATGCACAAATTAACAACAAACAGTGAACATGCAGGGACAATATTCTGTGAACCTCGCTCATTTTCAAACTCTGAGTATGTTTCATGCACGTGTGAGGTCCTGCTATGTTCATGGGAGTGACGGGGTGTTTTTGCAAAGTGAGTGTAACAGACGTCTGTGGCGAGTTGCCATTCTATAAGTTGTTCATTTTCTCGAGAATTGACTGTTAGCACAGATAGCAGCCAGAGCCGCTCTGGTGTGATAAAAACTGTTGTATGATGGCAGAGACTCAGTTATGCAAGGCTAGAGGTCGCCTGGTTGTGTTATGTGCACTCTGCACTTAGTAACCGAAGCTCTCTAAAAAAAGCACTACGGCCTTTTTGGTACATGCTTTGGCTTCCTTTGTGCTTCCTGCCTCATCAGAATCAACTGCAGTGGTGCATATGTATGTGAAAAAAAAGTTGCCAATGGTCTATAAACAATGTGATATGCTTTGTGAAAATGCAGCAGCGCACCACTGAACCACCACTTTACTACTTCAGAGCTGAACTTCGCTGCACTCTACTGCATGTTTTGGCGGGTGATATTTTCATACACGTACCTTTTTTAGCTTCCTCTGGGATGATTCTGTAGACTTTATAGGGCTCTGAGATGTCCAGTTGGCTTCTTTCCACTAACTCGTCAAAGTCGTTGCTTTTATTAAGAGCACAGCGTAGTCTGGTCTTCCATGTGGGGGGATCTGGCTTGTCGACTCCTTCCTTATATTTTCCCTTAAACAGTGCCCATGCCTGAAACAATCATTGAAAAGCTTCCTCTTTAGTACCAGTAATTTGAAGAGGTAAGGGCTCTGGATAATATAACAGAATCTACCCACATTACTACATTTTATATACGCAATAATGTGTTTAAAATGCAGTTGTCAGATGCTTCAGGAGCAGTGTGAGAAGACAGGCGGGATGAGTCTGACCTTGAAGAGTGCAGCATCCTCCTCTCTGTTATAGTCTTGTTTTCCTGCATGCTTCCAGGGAATCCTAAAGATTGATTTTTCATCATTTTCCCAAATCAGGCCGGGATATCTCCTGCTGTCAATCTGATCAATCAGCCACTGTCTCAGTTTGCCATTGCCGCAGCTGACCGTCAGGCTGCTGTCCTCGTCCAGGTTCATCTCTGCGAAATAAAATAAAGCATGTTGACAGAAGTGTAGGCTCAGTGAAGCCACGCAGTTTGATTTGACTTTGTCTTAATGTCAGATTCAAGTATTTAAATGAACCTGAGGAAACAAGTTAAAGAAAACAATGTTAGGTTCAGCTTAAAACAGTTCTTATTATTATTAAAACTATTAGTCACACTTGTCCTCTGCAGTCCTCTGGTTGTGATATTAGTAACATTTTGTCTAGTTCACTGGTTTTGATACTGGGCATACTCATTTGAGAGCATGAGGCTAGAGGCTGATTGTCTTAATCACGTTTTCATTTCTGCCTGAGAAAAGAAATGTGATTCATTTAAGACACATACGTAAATAAAAACGCAACCAGTCAGGTAGCTATAATTAAATCCCAAGAAAGAGTTTGAACTTAAGCTCATCGGTGTAGTAGGACAACTTTAGTAAGACTTAAAACTCATGCTTACAAGTTATAGAATGAGTGGAAAATTGAATGGCAAACTTCATGTAATCCCTACCCGTCAAACTTGATACAGAAGCGAGTGAGTGAAACAGCTGGAGGTTAATTAATCGTTAGAACTTTTTTATTGATTACCCTCATTCATTTAAAAAAAAGGAGCTGCTGCTGCTGCTTACCTTTGATCATGTGAGCTCCTCCGCTGAAATCTGTTTTCAAGCTCTCTGCGTCCTATTCTTAAATGTTATCACATCTTGATTTGTGACAGGGAGGAGCCTCTCGGGCTCTGAGAAGTTCAAGAGGAGATGCGCAGCAATCGGCGTTCATTTCTGTGAAACTCAGCGCCCACACAGCATTGCGGTGGGGAATCCCTCTAGTGACACCCTAAGCAGCCTCTGGGACGGAATGGAACAATTACCTGTGCACATTATCAACACTAAATTGTTCCCCCACACATATTTTTGTTTTTCTGTCAAAGCCTGTGAGTCCAAACCAATTTCCAGACAACTGCTGACTAAAAATATCTGTCTTCGTTTTGTTACTTATTTCCTGATAAGAACCAATGTGAGAAAAACTGGTGAATTCAGAATACTACGTGTATCAGATTACTTCCTTAGTATTACTGCCCTCCAGTGGTTACCCGTGCACATGCCCAGCTATCTACAGTATTTACAATACTGCTGTTTCTAGTATCTCACCATGGTAAAATTCATGTTTTTTTAATGCTTATAGTCCCCTAAAGACGGTTGAGAGAAATAAGACAGATTAAAGAACGTGATCTTGGTGTTTTTGGTGTCACCATGCATGACCTCCCTTGCACATTAGACAAACAGGAAGACAACCAGGAAACAGAGATGTAAACACAGAACAGAAGTGTCTTATCACCTACAATATGGCAGCCCACCAACCTCACAAAACGCTCAGCTTTACTCCTTTTATTTCTCTTTTTGAAATCGTCTTGACGCAGTACAAAAAAAAAAGTTCACGAGATTCATAAATTAGGAGAAAAAAAATAGCAGAAACATCAATAAATGCTAAAAAAAAAAAAAACATGTGTTGCACATATTAATGGTTTCTTCCAGTGTTCATGTCCAGATAATTAGAGGATCATTCCAGGCGCAATAAGCATCCTGACTTATGTCCACTCCAAAGCACATTGCATTACCAGGTCCAGAATACTGTAGCATCCCCAGGGCTGAGCTGTACAGAAAATAGGGTTAGGGTTAGGGTCTATGTTGTAAAATATCTCTTGTAAAGGTCAAATGGTCAGGTCCCTCCGGGTGGAGTAGATGGCTGTTGTTTCACCTCCTCGCCGTTGACTTTAGAAGCCCTGGCAAGCAATTCACGTATATCAGCCTCATCATTGAAGGGGTTGTCCTTGTACTCCCTCTGTAGCCAGTCTCTGAACTACAGGAGGGGAAAATAAGAGTTTGATTAGGTCAAGTGTGCTGTGTCTTATATCTTATAGTGCTGTTGTTCCCCTTTTTATTATTATTTTTAATATATTTTAATATTATTTGCTCTGTGTTCCCTCTCTCTTCTGTCTTGTCTATATCATATAGATTTTAAATATACACACACTCAGCCTTTTAGTAACAATAACTGCTTTGCATATTATTTTTTTATTTTGATTCTAATTGTTGGACTTGCTGTGGCTCAGGAGCTGCTTGTCCACTAATTAGAAGATGGGTGACGTGTGTTAATGTGAGCACTTGGCACGATACCTGTCAGAGTGTGAGCGTGTGAATGTGATGTGTAGTGTTAAAGCGCCGTGAGCGGACGGGACACTAGACAGGTGCCGTATTCTCTATCCTTACAATAATCATGCCTCTTCAGTAACGCAGTGATATACTCCACGCTCACTCAGCCACATACGTTCCTATGACTCACCTCATCAGCTTGAGTAGCCTCAAACTCCTGGAGCTGGCGCTGGAAGCCCAGATTGGGTCCTGCACAGGGCCGGACCACCTTTACCGCAGCAAGCACGTCCTGCCAACCCAGTCCTGTCACCGTCATGATGTAAGCTACCACAAGGGTGACACTGCGGGACACACCTGCCAAACTGTAAGAGGCGAGGGGTGACACAAAGAGTACGACGTTAGAAATGAAACTTTTAAGGTTGGCATGCTATTTCCTCAACACTTCATCTATGAGGATGTCGGCTTGCATGTGATCAGGGTTTTTTTGTGTGCATATAACTATCATATCCTGGTTTCAGAAAAGCAGATGAGCCCTTATCCTGGTTTTGAGAAACCTAGATGTGTTCATATTCTAAACCAGGATAATGCAACACGTAAACACCTCATTGTCTGCCATGTTCACGCATGTATACACCACTGGAGTTACGCAGTGAATACATCATGAATGATCTAACAATGGTTAACATCCTGAGGTCATATTTTATTGCTTATCTTGTCTTCCATTATAAAATTAGATTAAGCCACATCCAACATACATAGATATTCGAGCCATGTAATCACCATATCCTAAATATGTGCAAAATCAGACTCAAAATGTAGGTTACATGTAAACATACTGCATGAGAGCTAAAGGGTTCTATAAAATAGCTAGAATAAGTTATAAATATATGACTAAATAACTAGAGAGGGTGACAGCCGAGGCAATGACAATCAACGTACAGAGTAAAGACAGCGACAGGTGGACAGAGATTAAAATAATTATGTTGTAAAATAAGTGGACTGAAGAGTACAAACTGATTAATTACACACTTTACACACTTCATAGTTAAATGATCTAAATTCTTTGTTCAGTAAATGTAGCAGAGAAACCACTGGTAGTGCAGATTGTATATAAATAGCCTCTAGTTCCCCTGTATTTCTGAGAAGACCCTCTAACCAAATATAACTTTCCCTTGTGAACATATGGTCAGCTACCCCATTGCAAAAAAACACAATATGTGTTGTGTTACTGTATTCTGGTTTTGGGAAGTTCAAGAATAGGCTTCTGCTTATCATTTAATCTTCTCTGTACAGCAGTTACACATGGGTTCACTTGTGAACTTGGTTGATCTGATTTTTTTGCTCTACATGAACTGCGTGTTTAATTAACATGTCTATTATTGTATTAGAAGACAGACAGAGGAAAGCTGTCAAGTTCAGTTACTCATGCAGCATTCTCGATTCCAACTCTGAGGTAAGGATACGGCAAAAGCTGTCTTGTTCTCACCAGTGAACGAGGCAGCCCTCTCCTTTCAGGCGGGACTCGTGCATGAAAATTATGCTTTGTTTAAAGTGCTGAGTCCTGTGGAGCATAAAAAATGGTTATAATAGGCCATGACCACATTAAACACAGCAAGAACTGCTGCAAGAACTGCAACTGTGCTGTTGTTCTGTCTTCACTGACACTTATAGCCTCCTGCATGCATCTATAGCGGTTTGGTTGTCAACATGTCTTTGAGTGAGGTTTTTTTTTTTTTGTACATGTTGTGTGTGTGTGTGTGTGTGTCTTTGCACCTGACTTGTCAAACCTTTTAGTTCTTATCCTGGACAGATCAGAACGAGGGTGTATTCTTCTCGGGTTTCAGAGAGTTGGTGTC
The DNA here is from genome assembly GCA_023373845.1 of Nibea coibor. Lineage (NCBI taxonomy): Eukaryota > Metazoa > Chordata > Actinopteri > Sciaenidae > Nibea > Nibea coibor. Next base: position 10,252,441 of record CM041725.1, read on the forward strand.
ATATTTCACAAAACAGGTTTCAAACACCTCTCACTCTGAGGCAGTGACAGAGTTATTAACATGCATATGTATGTGTGTGTGTGTATATTTGTATATATATATATATAAGTGAATGGCCACAAGCTAGTGTGTGTGTGTGCGTATGTGTGTGTGTGTGTAGGGGGGCGGCGGGGGGTACATATAAATAGAGCCACAGCCCCAACCATCATGCTAAACCTGCAAAACTGAGCTGAGACTTCCTTCCTGCTCAAAGACTAACTCAAATGTGAATTTGGCCAGAGAAGATTTGTGTGCATTTGAATCTGTCTAAACCGTTTGTGATACATGCACCACCTTTTTTTTTTCTTCTCTTCCCTAGTTTCTCACGTTACAATAAAAACACCTACATGTGTCCGTGCACGTCAAAATAACACAGCATCACGCGTCAAGAGTGAATCCGCCTGCGCTGCTGTGATCGTGTCGGGCAATAAGTTCAGCGTTAAATGTTGAGCTCATGAAAGCATATCATTTACACGTTAGCTTGAAGAAAATGAACCTCAGACGCCCACGCAGCGCAGCCTCAAATGGATGTGGTACTCTGTCTCTCTGCCTCAGCCTTTCATTGTTCTGTGTTGCGTTGCCGCGCTGCACACTTTGGTACTCACAGGTTTTGTGTGGGCAGGTCAGCTGCTGAAATGCACAGATAGGTCATCTCCTGAGGGACAAAGCGCACCAGTCACCTGTCAGCGGTCATTTGTTCTAAAATGCATTTCATTGAGCAGCAGGTGATAGTAAATACGACTGCAGATCAGCTCTCTCTCTTGAGGTTTGTGTGCTTGTATTGTTGATGGTGAACAAAGCCTGTGCTACCTGCACGTGAGAATAAAAGCAACTTCGAGCTGATTTGTAGTTCTGTTTGTGCGTGTGCCCCCTTTGTAAAATCACAGAGAACAGAGGCTGTTTTTTTTTTATGCTTGCAGCTATTAAAGAAACTTAACATTCAAATCAATAACCTAGAAAAAAATGATAATGAAGTGAGACAGGCACAGTCCACACTGGCTGAAGCGAGAACAGCCGCCTACTCTTAAACCTACACGAGCACACAACTCAGCACAATGACCTAACCGACTGTTGTTGACTGGCTCTTCTTTTTTTTTTTTTCCAGGACACTCTGACAATCACATGGCCGTATTGTTTATTCACTCTGGGCTGGTTGTTTGCTCGTGAGACAGCATGACACTTCTTCCTGATCAACCTGACAGACTGGTTCATTGACTGTGCCAGAGCTCAGGTCATGTGCTGTGTAATATGAAGGGGCCTCGGCCAATCACATCTGTTCAGCCTCGTCTGCTTTAAGAGTTATAAGAAATCTTTTTGTATATAATGGCAAAGGTGTCGCATGTGTGTACCTGGAGGATGGGAGCCGCGCTGTCGTGGATGGACAGGATGTGCGTGATGTTGTTTCTCGCCAACTGTTCTCGGTCTCTTGCATCTGGCAGAAAAAAAACAAAAACAGAAAGGCTGTGGGTATGTGCTGTCAGGGACAGGATCCAAATCAGAATTAATTGATTAAAGTAGAAATACACTCAGACACACCTTTGAAATTTCCCAAGTACAAGTCAGGTAGGACCTGTGAGGAGATAAAGTTTGAAGCAGGCATGGTGAAAAGCATCAGTGATGCAGTGAGGCGGTGGTGCAGCAAACAGCTGTCTCAAATGACACCCTAAAGATATGAACTTGGATGAAATCAAAACTTGATCACGTGACTGCAAATAACCAATAGCTCGGGCAAAATGCGTTTTGCAGAGATTTAATAATCATAGTTTGACAACTTGGTAGGTTCCCGCTAAACATCGAGACTCAGGACTTGAGGATGACAGACGCTCAAAGATCACCTCCTTAATTCCAACAACCACTCGTGCGGGACCTCCAGTCGCGTGCAACAGATGAGTATCATACCTTATTGATGCCATTACCCATGCTGGAAGACCCCGCCTGGAACAAGGATGGTGAGAAGAAGTGCCACGCTGTGTGTCCGTTCGTTGTTAGAAAAAAAAAATTGCTTATCCAGCGGCTTGACGGCTTCCCAAACCCGCTGCAAATGCTGCAGCTCCGCGTCCAGGCGAGCCGAGCGCTGCTGCTCCTGCCCGAGCTCCCGGCGTGCTAAGAATGCTGGGAGATGTAGTTTGCTGATACAGGGAGAGCGGCGTTTTATGGAGCGTCGTTAAACTGTTGCGATGGTACAGGTGTGGTTCTAAACCCAGCCCTGGCTTTGCAGTCAAATGCGATGAGAATATTAATATCGTGCTGCCGCCCTTGGCCCGATGACAGCAAATGCTTAACCCGAGAATAAACTTTAAAAATACAACAGACAGGATGGTGACACATGCCAGAGCAAAATTAGACAACCCCCCCGGTGGGAATAGTATATGAATATAAAGAGCCACCGCCTTCGTTTGGGAAGAAGAATGGAGGGAATGTGATGTCCATGCTCTATTTTGAAAAAGAAACTGAAAATAAGTCCAGAAGTTAAATAGCCTATCAACTTTCTGCCAATTTACGATTCCCTTTCTATTTCTAAGATTTCTAAGATTAGATCATCATTAATCATTAGACTAATAGATAACAATAAATATCCATATATTAAGGACCTGGACATCACTACCTTGGATTACTGTACGTAAACTAAGAAGGAAGGTGTGTTTCAGAGATGGCAGTTGCATACTGCCACAAATAAAGTTGGTATTTTTTCTTTTCCAACAATCACACAGAGAAGAAGAGACTATGGGCTTTTGCTTCAGATATACATTTCCTGGCAGTAATCTCAAATATTACACGAGAGTCAAACTATTCTCGATGCTTAAACGTAACACTCCCAATCGTCTTTGAGACTAACTTTGCCTCTTTGTCCCACATTCCTGTGCTGATGCACCGGGGACCGCCCCTTTAACGCCACAATGTTCTCAGAAGAGAAGAAACAAACCCAGTGGCAGTGAGGAGATGGGGAGGATTGGACACACTGGCTACACTCAAGGCCTCTATCTTCCCTGCACATTGGACGGTCGCCCGATCCACCATCAGAGCATCATTTGTGAGGTGACACCACTGGAAAGGGCCGTCCAGGCACCGTCCTTTCCTAAAGGACATTCCAAACACCAGGTGAACAGCCAGCTGGCAGCACGGCTGCACCAGAAAGCGACATCAGGACAACCTCCATTGAGAAGCTTGGCAAACCTTAGGGAAAGGAACAAACAATGGCGCTGTCAGTGAAAAATGACCACCCGGACGTGACTCTCCCCTGAGGAGTTCCTTTGGACCCTGCTGGTTGACCACTTTGCCACCAAGAAGGACACTCAGATCATGATGAGCTCTGAGGATTCACCTCCCCAACAACTCCTCGAGCCAAGAGGTAGCTAAACAGAAAAGCAGTAAGATGACTGGGGCAGACAATCGACACCATGGGAGAATTCAGTGATGCTGTTACAGAGAAAGGGTGGCACCTGGCAGTTCTGTACCGCTCATTGTCATGCTAACAACATCAACAGGAAGCACTGCTACCCACTGCCCCACATTGGTGACACATGTAGACCACAGGCGCCAGTTGATTTGACTTCCTGGTGATCTGTTGTTGTGCAGTGTGGCAATGGTGTGTGTGACCGCCAGAATACAGCTTGAATCGGAGGACTCCTGTTCTTCTATTAGAGCACTGCTGTTATTCTTGCCTCATTTAGTCTAATACAGCCATTGCCTCATAGCTGAATACCTACAATGACTCATGCGGTTATAAAGTTCGTTGAGTGCATGGAGGTATTTGATATTTGTAAAGCTGACTGATGATGCAACATTAATGGAACTTACCACTTGATATAGTCCACAGATCACCCATCAGACTATTTAAATTGTGAATTTAAATCCACAGATGTGTCTGTTTAATATTTCAAGACAGTTCTGAATAAGGTGGAAATTTTCTCAAACAGCCAGAATATTACCAGCAACAAATATGAATAACAGAGAAACAGAAGAAGAAGGAGAAAAAAAACTGTATGCCAGAAAAAGGAGACAATACAAGACAGGTAAACACGATACTGCTTTGTTGTGGCTTTAGTGTGCAAACGGAGGAATTTATAGTGTGGGTGTTAACAGATAGGCTGCCCAGAATGTAGGCTTCCATGTCATACACTGTCAGAGGCTACAGTTCAGGTGGTTTCCCACTCTAGTTTCACATAAAGGCTTGTTTTATCAATGAACTTTTTTTTTTTTTTTACCCGCTTTTTTAATTAGACGAGGGCCTCATCTTAGCCAGCTACTGCACTCCCCAAAATACCAAATGAATTACATTCTTTTTAAAAATGTTTTTAAACATTGCATTGCCCCCTCAAATGACATAATAGTGTTTAAATATAGTTGACCATTGTGTGGAAGTAAAGACAGCCAGCACAGTGAGATCAGACAGTATCACCATCAGGTCTGAAAATGGACAAAGCCACACTCCAACTCGAGGGAAGCAATGTCGTTCAGACTGCGATGATTAAACTCACCGGCAGGTGGCGACAGCGCCACATGAAAGGTTTTACGATGGCCTCTGTTCAGAGTAATTCTGCATCTCAAAAACACATTAAAAATGAACAGTTTTAAAAACAAAGCAATTTAATATCATATCCTGGATGTGTGTTTTGTTGTAAAATGTATTTTAGTCACTTAAAGTGGCAAACACCTGAATCTGCTAGCCGCCCTGCTCTGTTATCGACTCGTCGGGCTGTTTGTAGTTTTTACGTCCAGGTTTCGTTTTTGAAAGAGGAGGTCGAGAAAAATCCCGGAATTACAACCAAGAAAGTGTCCTTTTTGGAGTGCACAGTACGTTTTGGTAACAGTGTTTTGTTGATATTGTTATGTAAGTTGACGTACAATGTCGCCTTGCGGTTGAAGGGTTTGTTTTTTTAACGTGACGAGGGCTGAGGTTTGTCTCGTTTCCCAAACTTTCAAAGACGTCAGGCGTCAAGCTAGCTTAAACATCCTCAGGCTCGTTCAGCTGTTTTGAAAGTTACGGACGGCTGCGTCGCCGCTTCACATCATTCATTTAGTCCCCTCGGCTCATTTTTACAGCGGCTGTATTTGACAACATACAAGTTTTTAGGCACGTTGAAAAGTTTTTTTTTTGTGTGTGTGTTTTAATGTGACTTTTATAAAAAAAAAAAAAAACAGGAATGGCCACCGCGCCACAGGCTTCGCTTCATATGAGATCGGCCGATCTCATCAGAAGAGAGCCCCTGGACTATGGAGGATTTGGGGAAGTTTACCTGTGCTACCATGCGACCCTCGGCCAGGTGGTGTTGAAGACTATGTACACAGGCCCTCTTCGCAATGAGTAAGCTATATGTGTGTGTGTGTGTGTGTGTGTGTGCGCTTTATTGAATGGAGTTTGCTGGGTATTCCCCGCCGGTAACTTGAGTCATGTGTCGGACACATCAGGCAGACTCTCCCCACTCCCCTGTGGGACTCATACACTTCTGCTTTGACAAGATATATAACATTTACCGTGTAATATGATATGATATCGATGCACAGGTGTCGCCTGCGTACAGTGATTTGTAGGTGTAGTTTGGGATTGCAGCCGTGGGTGCTGTGTGACAATGTATGCACTGTTATCTAAGTAGGTTACTTCCTTTTTAACAGAGAAGACTAGAAAGAGGCTAAAATTCATCTGAAATGCGGATGTAGGTCCAACATCCGTTTTTTTTTTCAGGTCAGACAAAACAGTGTCTCCTGTGTCCTAAAAACAGAAGCAAACTCCATTCATATTTTTCAGTATGATTTCAGCGTGTCTTGCAAGGGATGCCCCAACCCAGCCCCATACTGATACCCAAACATCTGTTGTATACCTGTGTAATACTGAGTACTGATCCAATACCAATGTTCCTAAATTTAAAATCTGTATTTGTCATGGGTCAGTCACATCGTGATCAATCAATCCGTGCGATTTATATCCTTGCCACTAAGACTCAGCCTGAGTCAAGTTTTGCGGCTTGTCCGGCACACATCTGTTTCTCAGTATTCTCACTACACTTTTCCAGGGAAAGTAAAAGGTCACTGCTGGAGGAGGGGAACATCATGGCAAGCCTGAACCACGAGCGGGTCGTCAAGTTGCTGGGTGTAATCATGGAGGATCGGGACTGCTCGCTAGTCATGGAGCTCATGCCCAGAGGCAACCTGTTGGTCATGCTAGAGACGGTCAGTGGGTTTTATATCTGTGGTCACATCGACAGATTTTAACTTCAGTAGTTCCACTAGACTTCATCTGTAGTTTGCAGCTTAAAATAACTCATATTATGTTTGTTTTTTATCTGAATTGAATGATTAATATGTCAGATTATCTCTACTCTTAGGTCTCTGTGCCAATATCCATCAAAGGCAGAATCATCGTAGAGATTTTGGAAGCGATGATGTACCTCACAGAGAGACACGTCATACACAAAGACATCAAGCCGGAAAACATTTTAGTGGACAAGGATTTTCATATCAAGGTATATTACACACTATGACCGCGAGGCATCTACGATTCCAACAGCATGCATTTACAATCAAGTATTTATTTCTGTGTTTTCTAGATTGCAGACCTTGGCCTGGCCACCTGCCAGGCATGGAGCAAACTGACAAGAGAGGAGTCTCGCAGGAAGAGTCGTAAGGGGCGATCAGTTGGGGCAAGAGGTGCTGGCACACTCAGCTACATGGCCCCCGAGCACCTGGAGAGTATACATACACCCTCCACTGAGAAGTCTGACGTCTACAGCTTTGCAATCGTGGTTTGGGTCATCCTCACAGGAGAAGAGCCATATCAAAGTGAGTTAGGATGCCAGAAGGGGCTCATGTCCTCATAATCTGACACATTTATCCACGAATAACAGCGAGTGTCTGTTCTATGTTCAGATGCCAGGAGTGAAGACCAAATGAGCCAGTGTGTCCGAAAAGGTGACCGCCCGGCAGAGAACCTTATTCCAGACGACACGCCGGCAGAGATAATTCAGATGATGAAGAGGTGCTGGGATCATTGTCCGCAGAAACGGCCAACATTTAAAGGTTTGCTTTGTGTGTGTGTACATTAGTTGCGGCTTTTGTTTTGCTGTTGACTGAAAATATTGCAACGAATATCTTTTTTTCACAAATACAAGTATATGTCTTTATATAAATATTTTTAAAATATACAAATTTGTAATATATGTGTTCATCCTTTTCATTTCTCAACCCTTGCTTCCTTTTTCTTTTTCTTGCAGAGAGCTATGACTCCTTCCTTCCTTTCTACATGGAAAAGCTTGAACCACATGTAGAGGAAGATCTAATTGATCTGAGGGTAAGTGTATTTTCTTAGTGAAAACATTAAGCAGTACATTTGAAATTTATATTTATATGACCGTTCTCGATGTGATTTCCATGCAGAAATTATATGATGGCCCAGAAGACCTTGTTGAGAAGATGAAGTCTCTATCAATAACTACTGATTGTTTTCCAGCAGGTGAGCCCAGTTGATATTGTCGATGACGTGGCTGTACTGTACACACTCTAATGTTTGCCAGGCTGTGCTATATTGAATGCAATGTTTAGAAAGTTAAATTGGAGTCATAATCTTTGTATGTGTACACACATTTGTCCCATAAAGCTGTTTTTCAGGAGGATTGAGTAGTGTAGTACTGTTTCAACGTCTCTCATTATTCTGCAGATTGTCCAGCTTCGTTGGTGAGTTCAGACAGAAACGTATCTGTGCCAGTTGAAGCCAGTATTGAGGACCTCAGTGACACCCACTATGAGCTAACTGCGGGCTCTGTTGAGGTAGATGCAAGGGGTGTTAGCATGGCTCCAGCTTTGGAGGAGAAACTGGACCGGGAGCTTCAATACCACAAGCATGGTAGCTATAACTGTGACAGCCAACCTGATGCTGCCTACTACTACCACAACAACAGCTCAAATCCCTTCCTGCAAAACCCCTGCACAACGGACCACGCTTTAAGGCAACCAGAACAAGACAGACCTCCCTATGTGTCCTCTGTCCATTCTTGGACAAAAGCTGAGCCAGTGCAGCCCACCAGCCAGGACGAGGTTTTGTATCGCCCTACTGCTGGTCTCTATGAGTCCATGAACACTTCCGTACCTACCGCACACTCTTTGCCCATGTCCGCCAGCACCTCTTCTTTACCACAGTTTAACCAGGAGCATCCACATTCCCACTTTGACCGCCAGCAGTCATGGCCGACTTACCCAGTGTCTGATACATCTGCTCCTGACATCAACCCCGGGCGTCTTCTGGCGCCATCAAAGATGAACTCTCTACAAGATCAAGGTACCCACAAGCATGTCCTTTGATGGGGCTCCTCCTCAGCACGTTCTAGATCTAGAGACTGTGTTTACGTGTGTTTGCTTTGTGCTCGTTCCAGGATCTCTTTTCATTCAGAATGCCAGCGGGATCCAGATTGGGAGCAACAACACGATGAGTATCAGAGGTTATGATTCCTCCCATAGTTCATTATCACATCCTAACGGCTCAGCTAACTTTCTCATCAAAGAGGGCATTCTGAAATATGGTAAACCACAACAACGTTTCTTTCAAATAACATGTGATGTAGTGTGTCTGTACATTTGCTTACTTTGCAAACATGATTGTGACTTATTATGGCTGAAACTAACAATTGCGTCTATTTATCAACAGATAATTTAGCAATGAATCATATTTGCAGTACTGTTATTCACCAGATGAAATCTCTAAATTTCTTGTTTTATCCAACCAACAGTCCAAAACATAAATGAGTTTACTATTACGCAAAGAAAAGCATCAGATCCTCACTTTAGTTGCCTCTTTCTTCTCTTCCTAATCAAATAATCCACTAATCATTTCAGTTCTATTAGTCATTGATATTAACAACACATTGAAAGGTTCAGCAGATGGCACAGCACACAAATACACAGCAACAGTGTTCAAAATGTCTACAGTCCTAGTCCAAGTCCTAATACATTTATCTTATGTGTGACTTAGAGGACCACGCTGTGACCGAGGAGCACCTGGAACTGCTGAGAGAAAACATCGGGGCCAAATGGAAGCGCTGTGCGCGGAAACTGGGTCTGACCAACGTGGAGATCGAGACCATCGAGCACGACTGTTACCGCGACGGCCTGCCGGAGATGGTGCACCAGATGCTGGAACGTTGGAAAATGAAGGAGGGAAGCATCGGCTGCACAATCGGGAAGCTTTGTCGAGCTCTGGACGGCAACATAAAGGTAGACGTCATCCAGAAAATATTGGACTCCTGCGGTTCCTCCCCCTTGATCTGACAAACTTTGGCAGATTTGCCTCTTTCAATGACTTTTTGTCTGTGTTGGCCAAATGTAACCTTTCCAACCAAAACCAAAAAATGTTTTGCTTTTATGTGCCATTGGAATGTTAAACTAGTGAATGAATGAAATTTCCAAATCATTGTCAATTCTTTTTAATTACTATAAAGTAATAATGGTCTAAATAATAACAAAAGTAATATGTTTAATCCAATCATTGTCATTTTTGTTTGTTTTTTCAGAAATTGTTGTGTGATGAGTTACAGTATGGAAAGGAGCTTTTATGCAGTTACTCTAGTTTTAATAGAATAATTAACTCTTATTCAGGGACAGTCAATTGGTGTATGGTAAACATTTATTCCAGCTAAGCACAGAACAGATAATGTCAACAAGTCTGTAAAAAATATGAGCAGTTACAAGACAGAAAACTGTAACGGAGGACAGAAACCTGAGCGCAGTATTCCATGAATACACGTGAGTTATTGTTGTCATAAATGTGTTCAATCAGGGGTCAGTAGATAATACAAATGTCACCTGCTAAATGCTACCTGTTGCATATGTGCACATTAACCCAAATTACAGTTTAAATGCATCTCCTTGTTTTTGCGTTCAGTGTTTCGTCGTCTCGTATTGATATCAGATATTTTCAATGTAATGAGCTGTTACGCTGTTCTGTGTCAAGCATTTTGGGTTACAGGCGACTTTTGGTTTGAGAAGTGTCATTACAAAATAAATTTTACAGTCAACATGTAGCTCACACTATAAAATATTACACTGATGTACAGCAATGCAGGAAAAAAAAACAACAAAAAAAGTGTTTTGATCCTGCTCCCGGCACCTTGTATGTACTAGAAAGCTGTTTTGACATTCAAAATAAACTGTACACTTTTTTTTTTTTTTTAAATTGCAGCGTAATCTGTATTTTATAAATTGCACCGGACAATTATTATTTTATTTGTTATCCCCTGCAACTAGCCAACGAACATGACATGACAGGCTAAAGCTAGTTTCCCAATTCCAAACTCCAAACAAATCTGAGCTAGTGTTGAGAACGTAGTGGAAAGGTGACAAAATGTTGTATGCTCAAAAAGTGCTATGCATTGAAAGTATTTGATTTCATGCAAAGTATTTGACCTTGTTGCACGCGGGTGGAAATGAAAGATTGTGGAGATAAAACGGCTCAGCTTTTTTTTTTACAGTTAGTTGGCAAAGACATTCAGGAGCTGTGTGACTGACTTAAAATATAATTTCTTGTTGGTATAAAACAGTTAAATGTGTTAATATTTTTGTACATGAACTGCAAAGACTGAGACAATCAGTATATACTGTGTGCAGTTTGTATGCTGTGTGGAGTTGGGCCATGCTGCTCTTTCAAGCGACTGGAACTGCCACAGAATTGGGCATCCACCAATGCGGTCTCAGGAAAACACCTGAACCCGACTTTGAAAGACTGAAATAGAGCCAAATAGGTAAATGTATATGTATAATATTTTTACACAGACATTTTGTTAGATAAAAATGTAATTATTCCTGAGTGTGAATTCAAACAGTTTGTGTAGATTATCAGCTTTACCTTCTTTGAATGCACCTGATAGAAAGATAAATCCTTTTACTGTTGTTGTGGAAAACACATTTCTCTGTTAAACACAAGAAAATGAATCCCTCCATGTCATGAACAGTTAATGCTCGGCTCCACGGTACAAACGTTGGCACACTTTTTCAGTGAATGCTATTAAAATGGCACCCTGTTGATTGAGATAAAATCTAATTAGCGACTTCAGCTGATCAAAAGCAGAACGCCTCGCAACATAAAACATACAATATGTTAATTAGCAGCGTATGAAACAACAATATTAGCTCACATAAAATAGCAGTAGGCCTGTGCGATATGCTAACATGAAACAGAAGAAGGATTTGGTCCTGAGCGTTTGCCCCAAACACATCCTATTTACACACATTTACATCGTCTTTCTCCATTAATGAATTTATCTACAACTGTATTATTCAGCTTGTATTGGCTTGTTTCATGTTCTCCCATTTCCCTCTGTTGTATGATATAAATATATACTGGCAGTCGAGTAAAGAAATATTCCATTTTCATTGTAAACATAATAAAGAACGACCTCGCGCTTTCATAATACGAGTAATTGGTTAATATTGTGCAGCGGCACAATAATGTGTTATGCAGCAGCATTGTGTTCTCCACAAGTCTGTACATAGACAAGTGATCGAGCACCATAAACTATATACCTGCAGTTACCGAGTATAAACAATACTTGGGCTGGGATAGTAAAAGAAGTAAAAATGAACCAAAATATTTTAGAATAATTATAAAATGTTAGTCATTAGTTACCTTTTTGGTGAGCGGTCAAAAATAAGCAACGATTTCTAGACCCATGAATCCCACATAGTAACATTTTGCATATTGCAACATGTTTTTGCATTTCACAAATTAAAAAAAAAACTTTTTGAGAATGCCACTCCTTCAAGAGAGGAGAAAGCTTTTCAATCACTTCTTAGCATGTTTATATGCATTTCATTTTCAGGTCTTTGTAGCTCTGTTTTTTTAGTGTTCTTCTCGCTGATTCTGAAATGTTCATGGGCTCACATGGATGGCAAGGACATTTTACAATGCATCAGTGTTAAGTGGCACTTTGCTCTGATAGTAGAGCGATGCCTGCGCAGCTTCCACTGGGGACGTACATCACTATAGGGCTTATTACGACAAAAAAAAAAAAAAAAACATAATCGCGTTTATTTTGATCAAGGTCACTATAGTATGCAGACTAAAAAGCATTTGCCTTTGGACCTTATTGTTGAAAGACACTTCTCCCACATAAGTCAGCGTGGACGTACGTTGAAAGATGACCACCAAATGGGAGCACTCCCTTAAATCCAGCTGTGTGATTGAGGCAAAACGATACTGATTTAAATAGAAATTTAAACCTAAAATGCAGCATAGGATATTTAATACTTTCAGATAGTCTCGGAATCAGAACCAGTGGTTGACTGACATGATTATGATGCTGACTGGGAAATAAATAGCTGGAAAATCTCCAAATCTATCCATCTTAAGTCACATAGACCTGGCACAACGTTTAAGAGCTAATTTGACTCAAAAAGAAAAACACTGTGTAACATTTCAAAATTTGCAAAAGAAAATTACAAAGGTAACATAATTCTTGTTTATGGGTTTCAAACTAGGTTGTAAACAAAGTTCCCTTCAGCTATATTTAACCTTTTGTGCCACATTAGCCAGAATAAATCACAGTGGGTGAAAAGAAGTGGCTGCTCTTGGTCCATTCCTGAACAAGATTTCCTGAAAGAACATAACCTGTGAAATACGTCCAGAGATATTCTGTAAACATCAGAAATAGAGAGAAATATCAGGGCCAAGCCACTTTTGCATGCCCTGGAACCATCTCTAAATTAATGTGGAGATTGTCCATTTCTGCAGTCTTATTTGCGCACATGGTGGCCAGCAGTGACTTCTTGTGACACACACTTTGAGTCTTCTGCCTATGTGTTTGGGGAACTGTACTGTCTGGATCATTAGAAGAGTCTACATTGGCTGCAGGGTTTGTGACACCACACGTTTGAGGGTAGTGTCTGAAGCATTCGAAAGCATCCGTGCACCTCACACAGCTGTGGTCCTTCAACGTGAGCCTAGGAGGTTGAGCAGAGGAGTCGGACAGAGGGAACTGGTTGGTTTCTCTGTGGATTGTGGGAAGTCTGACCCTGATCTCCGGCCTGGAGCAGCATTTAGTTGGCCCTTCGGAACAGAGGCAGCCATTCACGCAGGCGTGGCATAGAGTACCCAGGTCACTGCGCATCACCTTGCGGAAGCTGGGCCTCAGCATTAAGTAGATGACTGGGTTGTAGATGGTGGAGGACTTGGCAAACATTGCTGGCATGGCAAAAGCCAGAGGAGGGATGTTCTCAATGTGTCCGAAGGCAGCCCACATGGACACCACAGCGTATGGACTCCAGGCTGCAAGGAAGCCGATGCAGACAGCGACACTTAGCTTGCAGGGAAAAGAACACACATGACAGAAGTGTAATTGATACCATTAAAACAGTACATCTCTTTTATATTTTCCAACTTTCTCTTCCTGCCTGTGGTGCTCAGCCACAAGCCCGCTACTTTGTACTGAAGACATCGATCTTTAGAGAACAGATCATCTTGTATGTAGCTTGCTAAACATTTGGGCTGCGATTTTTAGGAAACAGCAGTCAAACAAGAGTCAGTAGAACAGAATAAAGTGCCCATGTTCATGGTAATGAAGGAACTTGATGCCCAGTGCAACCTTTGTGGCTCATTTATGTTTTTAATACCATTTGTACAATGGAGGTCTATGGCACTAAAACACTAAGCTGTATCAGGTTTTGGCTACACACGATAGTTGTTATTTATACTTGCTATTTTGGTATTTTGGAAATTTTGGTGATAACAGCAAAAATATAGAATATGACCATCCATATCCATAAGCACGAGATGAAATCTAATCAGGCTGGTGCATGCGTGAAGGCACCAAAGGCAGTGGCAGCTTCCCATCCATCACAGTATAGTTGGAGCCAATTCCTGCTAATGAGAAGCTGCATCACTGGAGGATATTGAGGTCAGTGCCAATTTCTTGAACAAATGAAGGAGGAACCCTCTAGAGGACTCTTGCCTCTCAGGAGACGCTTTGATATTTTGCCCCTGAACCACCACCACCACCACCACATTACTGCATCTGCATAACCACATGGTGTCAGTTTGGTCTTGATTGGCTCTTCTTCCTTCAATGTGTTTTTAAAGTCACAATATACACCGGATGAATAAAAGCAATAAGATTTGTACCAGTAATCACAGCTGTAGTTGAAAAGATATTGCCAGTAGTAGTAGTAGTCATAATTTGTGTTTTTCAGACCTTGTTCTTACCTTAACAATAATTTTCTGGATGCTGCTCATGTGCGTCCGCCTTGTCGCGTGCTGCTCCATGTTTCTGCGGGACGCGTGCACTTTGACCAGGATGCCAGTGTAGGACGCTACGATCACGCAGCATGGAAGGATGTAACAGAAGGTGAAGAGTGCCACAATGTAGGACCGTGCTGTGATGTGCTGATTGGACTGGCGCCAGTCAATGCAACAGGCTGTGCCATAAGGCTCTGGTCCGTATTCCCCCCAGTGGACCAGAGGGGAGCAGGCAAACAGCAGGGCATAGACCCAAGAACTGGCAATGAGCAGATGGCCATGAAGAGAGTTAAATCTATTTCCTGTGAAGACAGATTAAGTTTATAGTTCATTATTCGTGTAGTTGAAAGACGCTGACATAATTATCACTTATTGATTTTTCACCAAAATTATGATACAATATTGTAGATGATGTAAATCTTTAGGTTGTTTGATAACCCTGGTTCTCTGTGTAACATGACTGACAATGTTGATGCCCCTCTCTGCAGGTCCCCAAACCGACTTACTCCATTTATGTAAAGGATCTACTTGAAACAAACTAGTTCATGCGTAACATCGCCTGCCTGCTGGCCTCCTGTTTATAGTTCTTCCGGGCGGCCATGTCCAAATGCTGGACAACAAATCTACTATCATAGAGGGTCTAAATGATGAAGCTGACCCTTCTAGGGGTCTAGGGGCTCTAGTTATCCTGCAGCTACAGGTAAAAGACAAGGCCTCTGAAGGAAGGATGAAGGAAGGGGTGATTGCATGAGTGACAGCTTCTGTAAATATGCAGATGTGTTTTTGTAGATATATATTTCAAAGCTTGACTTTAAAATGGTGTCATGAAGTGCTTCTAATTAAGGTTTCTGTATATAAACCTTTTGTGGCACTGCCGGGAAAAACACAATTTCTTGAGGTCAAATTGAAGGCCCCCATTGCACTGCATTAACCAACATCACAAGTAATTCTTATTGAGTGCAGCCTCTGGACTTGTCAGTAATCAAAGGAAGGCTAATATCCAGTGCTTCATGGAGGGATTATCATTTCGTTTCCTCCCTCAGATAAATCAACAATCAGCCACTTAGGGATGTGATAATTAAGCCTGTGTCATTTCACTGGGCAAAAATAGATTCTTTGAAGACTTACCATAGAGCGGATAACACACTTTCACAAAGCACACTATGCTTAGCAGGGTTAGAGTGGTCAGACTGCAGAGGCCAAACAACATGCCACAAAACGCGTATATGGAGCACACCGTTTTCCCATACAGCCACCTGTGTAGGAGGGCGAGGGGGCGTGGGAAAGAGAAAGAAGACAGTGCGAAGCAAAGCCAGAGAGGGAAGATCAATGACGGAGAGGGTGAGACAGGGAAGAGGGGGAAACGCATGAGCGTGGCACACCATATGTGTGAACTCACAGGCAATCATACCGCTAACCGACCATATAATTACATGAACCATGACGAACGAAAGGGAGTCTGATTAAAAAGCAGTACCTTTAAATATTTAGCGTGTTTCACATGAAAATACCCCATCCTCTGATAACGAGAGCAACCTCTTTGTCTGTCTTAGGTGCGAGGTGTAGTACCTGTGGTAGAAGCTTGAAGTTATCGCCATAGGGTAGAGGGACAGAGTCAGGCCCAAGTCACTAACAGCTAGGTTGATGATGAAGTACTCTGCAGGTTTCAGGAGGTGCTTTTTCTTGTAGGAGACGTACAGCAATGTGCTGTTGCCGAATAGTGAACATACACCTGCAGGAAAACACACAACAAAACCCCTGAAGGTGAGAGAGTGCTGAATTGTGTCACAAGGCTGAAGTACTAATATCAGAGAAATATGTCCCAACAGGTTGTCAGAATCACACTGCACATTTAGAGCGATAGTTCAGGCATCTATCAAATGTTCATGATTACGATGGTAATATCATCATCAGAAGTCTGAAAAAACTTCTGAGCAAAACACAGCACAGCACACCATCAGAAACAAAGCCATACTTACGTTAGCATGCAACTCTGCCGTGATGAATAGTCATTTAAAGTTACATGAGCAGTATAAGCAAAACACAGCAGCTTTGAATGTAAAATGACATTAGTAATGTCAAATCACTATAATTAAACAAGAGTATTCAGAAAATCAATTTTAAGATTAAAGTGTCTCCTTCTAACAGTGTGCAAAACTACATTAAATGCAAGTACTGTGCACTGTGCATGGCTTAGCCATATATTTCACTACCATTGATTCTTTATGTTGTTTTGTTAGAAGCACAGATAACACATGAATAGCTGCAACACTGGATCTCTCTCTTTCTCTTTCTCTTTATATATATATATATATATATATATATATATATATATATATATATATATATATATATATATATATAGTAAAACACAATGATAAATGCTTCCAAGGCTTCACAGTTTGCTGTCCTACTCCATGCTGTTATTCATTTCCCCCTGAGCAGAACACATTTTACTCACCAAAAACAGAGTAGACCACAGCCACCATTATATCCACCGGTACTGGTATGTTAGAGTGGAATGCAATGTCTTCATCTAACAGTGCCATCTGAAAACAGATCAGAGTTTCTCAGGAGCAGTGCGAGCGGTTTTTGATCTGTGTATTTAAAGATGTTATGAGCAGGATTTAAACACATCAGACTTTGGCCGGGCGAGCAAAAACAACATAAGCAATGTACAAGACGGCAGGTTGTTAAGAAATTACAGGTACAATCATTTTATCTTGCAGGTGAAGTGACCTTAGAGTGCTGCAAATAAGACTAAACTTCATCCATACTCTTGTGTTTCTGGCTGTACAGTGTAAGTGTTGAACTTCAGCAGGACTGTTGGTCAGAAGGTTTGGTTAAATCATTCATTTGTTAAGCCACATGCAGTTGGTTTGTGTTTGTATTAACTGAATTAATGAAGTGATGATTTGCATACGTGATTAACTCCTCATTCAAAGGAGAGGGCTAATGCATTAACAAACCATGACAATACCCACACGGTCACACCATCAACATTCTCCATTTCTGTGTTTTCATTGTGCTCCAGCAGCCAGAGGCGGGAAGGTTACGGACAGACATGGACCAATGGATGACATAATAATAATAGTTGCACCTCACACACATCCTAATATGTTGTTCCTATGGTCAGACACATTACTGAATTTCAAGTAACCCGAATTCCAGCAAATTCTGCCCACTCAAAAATCTTTGATTAGTGTCCTGGTCCTGGTACGATATCCCAAAACTCTCCCCAGACGCGCTATTACGCACGGTTTGTCGCCAAAGTTAACGCTAACGTGTTTCCTTTAACTGAATGGTTGGGAGCTTTAATCAGACCACTTTCTCTTATTGGTTTGAACTGATGACAAAAAATGGTCTTACCTCGGCGAGTAAGTGCTGGATTACCAAAATTCCCCAAAGTGTCCTCTGATGCTATGTTCGATCCAGTTAAGGTCCCCGCAAGTTTCCAAATTGACTTTGAACCTTTCCTCCATTGGCTACTGCTTGCGCCAAGTAAAATCTCAGAGACGTTCACGACGAGGCACCAGAGAGCGGATTACACTGGACTGCATGTCACTGCGCGGCTGTGGAGACAGAGAGGCATGCAGGAGGCTTTATGATAACGACCACACAGCAGGCTGCTGTGATCAATTAATGACGTCAGTTACAATTCATAAATACACGCGCGCGTGCAGTCACTCCTCCAATCCCACCCTAATCATAAATGCTCCAGATGCTTTGATTTGCCATTTTACAGCTGACACCATGCAAACTCTTGGATTGGGATCTTCCTGTACATGAATAAAGAGGTTGAGAAAAATCTTAAATATTAAAAACAATTTCAAATATTACTTACATAACACTTAATGGCTGACACATTTACCAACAGGATGGAACACACCTGCTGGCAGTACAAATATTTGAGTACCATTGTGCAAATCAAATCAAATAAAGGCAGAAATGAAGTGAAAACATCACCAGAACATCTATATCATTGCTTTGAAATGATGTCCCATATGTTTTGCTGAAAATGTCCTTCCTACTGTCGCTGTGAAAGTAGATAAAACATTTCTTTTCACTCCGTTTGACAGCATCTTCCTCAGTATCCTGTGGTATCTGCTCATTGTTTCTCTATTGTTTGGGTTGTGCTCATGGTACATGATGGTACATTGGATGTCGAGGGAATCTCACACGTGTTCACATTGTGTAGCCTTTTATTCATACCTATTTTATGCATATGCATAGCAACAAACTGAACTAAAAGCTTAAAGTCAGGACCTTAACCTTCTACTCTTATATTGCTTCATGGAGCATTGAGCCCATACAACTTATATGTGACCATTCAAATATCTATAGGGCTGGGATATTTCAGTCCAAGGCTTTTATACCTTTTTTTTTCATTATTTTCTCCTGTAACATTTCATCTTTGGAGGCCTTGTGATCTTTACCTGAACTGAAATGGAAATTCTTTGAGTTTGAGGACACCTGTTCCACACATGAATTTGAAGGGTCCCAGGGGTTGAAATGGTTAAATGTAAATCTTGCATGTTTTAGCAGTGTGGTGCTTTTGTGAGGAGATGAGTGTCATTTTCAGCCTTGTAAACATTCCTTCCTATAGCGTGAGTTACCCATCGTGCCAGCCACGACACGCTGCTTTCAGTTACACCTCGATATTGCCTATCCCACAAGCAACCGTAAATTACATCAATCACGGTGAGTCACAGGCACACGTATGGCGGCGCTTGAAAATTAATTTTTGAGTCTTTCTCCGATAATTCATAAAGGAAACAATCGTCACACCTCGGAAGCAGGGATGAATTATCTTCAAAAGAATTACACATAGTGAAAATATTGCTTTGCATGCCACTTGCTCTCTCTTTTTCTGACGTGTGAGTTCACACACACACACACACAGTCACAAACCAACACACACAGATTGAGGGTGGAACAGATTGAGTAAAGCCTGAGATGAAAGCTGTATTCAAGGTGTTACGGTGTTGTCAAAGAATTAATTGTGAAGGCCACAGAGGGTAGAAAGAAATGAACGTCCACAATAAGATAAAACACAGCAGGAACATCAAAGTGGTCTGATGGAAATACATAATAAGCATTTCACACATACTGTGCCTGTAGATAGCCGTGTCTATTGGGCAGAATATTAACCATGCCTTTCCTAAACATTTGTATTGCTAACAGTGTGAAGCACAAATTCTATGCACTGTGATGTGATTCACACTATAAGTTCCCTAAATGCTTTGTTCAGACCTTCTGCTTCTCCTTTTCTTATCTGCCCAGCACCGCTGATTTACAATTGCATTTACGAGTATGGCAGTATGGCAGAAACTGAATACAATGTGCATGCAATATATGAAAATTAGACTTGTTGCAATGAATCTGAATTAAACACTGGGCTTTCACGATTTTCACACGTTTTGTGGTAGTTTTTTTTTCTTCATACCTTTAAAATAAACTGTAAGGTTTGCAATATGAACACTATTTTATGTGCAGAACGATACTGCGATACAGTATGTTCAATAGCAAAAGAATTGTGGGAAAATATTCCGTCATTATTGTGATTCCTCTACACTGTAAATCCATAGTAGTAATCCTGCCTGCAAGAAACTGCAAGGGCGAGAGAGTGGCAGGAAAACTGTGAGTATATTTTTCACACCTCGAGCCCTGCTGGAGGTGGCAGTAGCTTAGTCCATAGAGACTTGGCTTGGGAACCGGAGGGTGTCCGTCTCAAGTCCAGCATGGACCAAAAATATGCAAGGTGGACTAGTAGCTAGAGAGGTGCCAGTTCACCTCCTGGGCACTGCCAAGGATGCCCTTGAGGCTCTATGAGCCTTTGTACTGTATGTGTGTTCAGGGTTAAAATGCATGTAGAATTGTTCCTATTGAGGGATTAATAAAGTATCTCTCCTTCTTCATCTTCTTCTCCCAGGCGAAACTTCTTCACTTGTGGGAAGACTGAAATTTAAACCATGTATAAATAACACAACAACAAAACACAACACAACAATAAATAATAGGGATGACACGTCTGTACTTGA
Organism: Nibea coibor; assembly: GCA_023373845.1. Lineage (NCBI taxonomy): Eukaryota > Metazoa > Chordata > Actinopteri > Sciaenidae > Nibea > Nibea coibor. The sequence goes on from CM041725.1 coordinate 10,272,733, forward strand.
TTCTTTACTGCTCTCATCTCTTCTCTCATTTCAATCAGACATTATTTAGTGTGCGTAGCCTTAGATGACATTAATCTAAGATGAGATATACGCCGTCTTTGGCAAACCTGGATTCAGGTACTCCTTTTAAGTGGAATTAATTGGATTCCTTATCATGTCATGTCATGTATAACTCCTGTGGTTGATTTTATTAATTATCTATTCTCATTGGAGATCCTCCTAGACTGAGGACATTGCCCAGACATTGGTTATGATCAGGGGGAGGAGGGTGGAGCAGTCAGGTAAGACATACATTATATGAGAAAACAAAACTACACATTGCCACTATGCAATTCTCATGAATCTGATTACTTTGGTAATTTCAAAGTTACATCGGAGTGCTATAACACAGCTGCAACGTTGAATGAAGGACTTTAATGTGATGAAATGCTGTACTGTCTTATTCCCAATACAGCATGCTATATGAGTTTTAATCTATATGTAAACTAGAAAATACAAATGTAGAAATGTATACAGATTCATGCATGCTCTGATCGTGAGATGAAAAGAGCGAGCCTGTTATTAATGCAGTGGTGGAATGGCTGAAGCTTCACTGTGCTGAAACTGCTCACAGCCGGACCGTCTTTATGAATACTATGATTATGAATTCACTAATTTTAAACTTGCCCCTGTTTGTTCAATGACAAGTAACCTTTGACTCTATGGTGACAATAAATAACAGCTTTGTCTTATGTCCTTAAATTCATGGCATGTCTCAACTGTGACTTCATTTCAGTACATCAATTCAAGCTCAGTCTTTACGGGTTTTCCCTCACATTGTGTGCTCACGCCCAAGCTTTAATACCCGTGACAGAGGATTATCACAGAAAACATTTCAACACCACTCCCAGCAGAAATGTGAATTTGTATACTGGAAATTTTCCATCTCTTGAAGCAAAAGCTGAGCAGTAAAGTAGACAAACTGTGTGAATATCATCTGCTAAAATGACCCAAATTCCCTGTAGACCATGACTCACCACATCTATAAAGATGGTGGGGTTTTCAGTGGAAGCAAAAACATCTTACCAGCACCTGGGTTACACCCTGAGGAAATCTAATAACTTAAGTTGTACTGTAATAACTCAGTAATCAATGAATGAACCTGGCATATGCATGAACTTGAACTTTGGGTAAGCTGAGAGTTCACCACAAGAAGGCATACCAGACAGGAAGCTCTGTCTTTACCGTGTAGTACAGACACCACCACCATCAGCGTGTACACAGAGGCCTTTTCTACACGATAGTTATTCACTTTAATGTAACATAAATTAGATTTTACATTACCCGAGAAATAAACCTACCAATTCTATCCAAGTACTGTATGTCAGGTTTTTATTCTCGCAAAACATTTCAGGTGCCCTATATACTTGTTTTAAATTTCCTTGTGGTCAGTCACAGGAAAGAAAAAATATGACCAGTGCCTGAAATGCATCAGTTCAGCTCCATTAGTTCCATCTATTCCACGAATGCACCTTATAAATAATATAAAGGAGAGGCCAGGAAATATCAATAAGTAATCAACCAAAGCCTAAAAGATGACACCACCGTACCACCCAAAGTTTGCATGAACGTGACAGCTATGTTTGATTGTTTCCCACTGCTTTGTCCTACTTACGCTATGATCAAGGGCACAATCAATTGCAGCTTTATATTCCAGCGCTTTACAGTAAGAGAGCCAATCCTTCATTGATTAGACTCACATGGTGAATCAACCTTATTTGTTAAGGGATCTGATGCTCTCCCTGTCTTCTTGACGGCTGTAACTTGACATAATCTCGTGGCGATAACAGTAAGTGTTCCTTTGGTCCAAAGTCTCTGAGAAAAACTTCAATTTGGGAAATGTCTGATCATTTTTAAGTCGCCATGATCAGGACAAGAGGTCTACTTCTACCTCTACTACCATCTGCAGCGTGTTGAAGATATAATACTGATTCAGTGCTGTACAGACATTGAAGACATCCAGCCATGTAGCTACCCTCCACCCAGTCCACACTGCATCAGCTAGGATCGAGTTAGTCTTGGAGTTGTACATGTGAGGATATGCACCATCTAGAGGTGAGGAAAGTAATAGCACCTGCAATTTTGACGCTTGCTGGTGTGATATGACGGTGTTCCATTGTACCTGGATATTGCACTTTAACAGGTGGCACATGTATGCTGTCTCAACCATAATGAATGCTGGGATAGACTGTAGTTGTTTCAGGCCCTTAACAAAATCATCAGTGTAAGAAATGGATGGATACATATTTATTCTCCAGAATGACACGAATTGTCCTGAAGCCATTGTGGCTTTGCTTGTGACTGAAGATTCAAATGAGTTTTAAAGGCATCGGTGGAAATACCAGTGATGGAATGTAACTAAGTACGTTTACCACGTTTTGAGTGTTGCATTTAGGTAGAAACTTTTCTTCCCACGCCACTTTCTTTTCAACTTTTTCATAACTGCTCACTTTGATAGATTTTTACAGAGTGGTATAAGTATACTTTTATTTTAATAAAGGATCTGAGTACTTCCGCCACTACTGTGAAATACCATTCGACCACATCAAGCAAATGTGAACAGTGTGCACGAACTGCCCAGTGGTCAGTGGATTTTATAAACTCTTTGCTCTAGGAATCTAAAGCACCTGCAAGAACACCTTTTTGGTGGATCCACTACAGCATGTCACAGCGTTTATGAAGACAATACCAAAAATAGTTTTTAAGGTTAAACCACCAGGATCCTTTGTCATTGTGGGCAATTGTCAATGTGCATCTTTGTTCAGTTGTTGAATTCTGTGCAGTCAGTGCAGTCACGGGGTGATTGTTTTGATGTAGTCCTTTTGTGCTCCTCAGAAGAAGACTGTCAATAAGAGCATCTCATTTTGTTCTGCCGTTCAAAAATCAATGTCGCACAAAGAGAAGCTCTTTTAAAGGAGAAAAGAAACCTTTTAAAAAAACGAACGCTGTCGCGTTCTTTGACTACCAAGCTGGAAAATGTTCAAGGGCAGAGCTCAGTCTAGAGAAATTTTAATGTTTTGTTTGTTTTTCATTTTTCGTGTGATAGTCCAAGTGTGCATGTCATGGATGCAATTTCCAAAACTCCCACGAGGCGTTGCTACGACGATGCCCAAGTTAATGTTTACCTATGACCAGCGTGAACTAAACACTGGCGTGTAATGAGCTTTGAACTGCTTGTTAGAGCCCTGAGAATAATACAGAACCGCCCAAGTGCATTAAGAGGCTGCATTCACCAGTTTATACTCCGTAGAAAGTGTATTGATTTATTCTGAATCAATACAGATGGTAGGTAAATAAATAAATAAAATACAATGCATTACTGTGGCTATTACTGATGCACATGTGCATGCCAAAGGTGGGAACTGTATTTAATTTTTTTTTGTATCATTCTAGGCACAGAAAGTGTGATAATTTCAATATGTTAAGTTTTCTCCATTGCTGACTGATGTGGTGTATTACTCCCTTCATATGTGTTCCTCATGCTGGCGGGTATGTAGGCTATATGGCTGTTTACATGCTGCCCCGTGCTTAAGCGTTTCACTGCAGCTAATCTGCAAGCGTGTAAAGATTTGTTGGAAGATAGGAGAGTGGATTGAAGTTGCTGTATAACTTTAGACCCTTCACAGCTCTGTCAATTATCAGCTTGTGATTGCATGCACCACATCTAATTTCTCTGTGTGTGTTTGTAAGAGCTCAGTATCTGTCACCTGCACTGTCCCATGCAGAGGGACACTTTAGGATATGGCAGGACGAAGACTTACAGGTGCACTTGTTCTTCACGTTGTTTGCCTCTTATGTGGTCCTGCCCTTTGCTTGGTAAGAAAATGTCTTATTTTTTAAGATACTGTTGCACGATAACAAGAAAATTGATTGAAATACATTTGTAAAACAGTAACATTTACATTTTAATTATCTTCTATTTAGCCCACAACAAAAATACCAGGTAAGTGTCTCTCTTTTTTTTTTAAAGCCAGATACACTTACACACTTTTGCTCATTTACATTGTTGTTCATATCCACGCAGATTATGATGTGGACGGTGGAAGGGACCTTGACATTTTTGACATCAACGAAGGTATGCGAAAAAAGACACCATCGCTCATCTTCCTCGTCTTTCCAGATTATTGTTCAAGCAACTGTTGTAAACCAGGTTTCTTTGTGCTCGGTCTCCACAGAGGCAGGGTTGAATCTCGTAGAGGGAGACATTTTGCTTGATGAGGTATGTTAAGTTTTAGGTTTCACTCGCACAATTCAAGTTTAACCTTGACTTATTATGTTGTCACTATCTATGTGATTGGTTTCATTGACCACCACAGAAGCAAACCCGAAATTCCATAATAGGGGATCAGTACAGGTGGCCAAAGACGATCCCATATTACATGGAAGATGACCTAGGTAAGAGCGCCTATTAAAAAAAGTTATGCAAGCTAAAGTAATTATATTCACCTTAACTTTGAACATGTTTCTACATGCACAATAATGTTTTTTGAGGATTATGCATGCATTTATATATTCATCAATATTAGTCTTGTGGCAGGCAGTGGTGGAGAGTAACCAATTAAGTAGTGTACTTTAGTACAGTCTGAAGATACGGCTGCTTGCGTTGAGGACTTATCAGTCTTTATTTGGCATGGTCTCTGTGATGACTTCATTTCAATCATTTCTTTTAACTTTGGGACAAGATCTCTATCTTGAATATTGGGCTTCTTCTCATTTAATTCTTTGACGGTAGTAGAGTAAAGGTCTTTTAGACTGAAGCTTTCTGAAGGGACTCTGTATGGGGGGAAGGGAAAGGGAAATTTTCATAAGAAAAGTGATAAGTAAAAATATTCAAAAGGGGAAAATGGTATTTATACTTCATATATTTTTCAATTCTTATTATTTTATACATACAGCAGAGTGGCGTCTGTGGGACCCTAAATAATGAGAGAGTAAAGAAGAAAAACCTAAGCTGAAACCTGAATGAGAACTATTGATATTTCTGAAATGACTTTTTTCCATTACTGTACACGTCGTCTTGCATTACCTCAAACATCACCTCAGAGTTTAGAACAGAGGTCGACATGTACACGCTGAGTGGATCCAGTGAGTTAGACGTTAAGCTTTGTGGGAATCATCTTGAACCTTAACAGGCCTCATTATAAATTTACACTGCATTATGGCCGATCTTAAAAGAGAATTTAGAAGATATATTTTTTTCATCTTTGATTTATCATCTGCTCTGCAGAGATCAATGCAAAAGGTGTGATTCTGAAGGCCTTCGAGCAGTACAGGCTCAAGACCTGCATTGACTTCAAGCCTTGGAATGGAGAAGCAAACTACATTTCCATCTTTAAAGGGGGCGGGTAAGGCAAAAAAGACCTTTTATGTTTTTATGGCTTCTATGTATTGACGGCAAGATGAGCTGAAATGAATTCATTAATGCTGAATCATAAAATAATTTGACATAAAGGCCGTGTTTTGTTTTTTACAAAGATGTTTTTCCTCGGTGGGAAACCGTCACGTGGGGAAGCAGAGATTGTCCATAGGGAGGAACTGTGACCGCATCGCCACCATCGAACATGAGTTCCTTCATGCTCTGGGTTTCTGGCACGAGCAGTCCAGGGCAGACCGTGATGATTATGTCAAAATCATGTGGGACCGCATCTCAGAAGGTACTGAACCTCTCACTGCTACTCTACCAACTAAATTATAATTCATTTAACACTCATATATTTATTATTAAGTCATTATTTATCCCTTGATTACCTATACTTATAGTTTTGTCAGATAAAAGAGTGTTACGTTTTGTACATCACATCTGTGCAAACTTCACATTCTATTGAATCGGAAAATTTCAGAACTTCAAGAGTTAAGTGTTATGTAGGACTTGAAAGAAAACGCTTCATGCAACAGTTGATTTATTGCTCGTGTGGTAAGCATGCGCATGTTGTTTTCCTGGCTGCATAATCTTAATGATAAGATAAAGAAAACACATTATCAGCACATCAAGGAAGATTAGACATTTTATATCACCTGTATCGACCTTCACTCTTCAAATTGTCAATAAATCAAATGAACTTTTATGGAGTAATTGACTGTCAGCTGGAACTTTTATTGGTGATCCTAATAAATATCTTTGACATTCACCCCCATATTTTTAGATAGAGAGATAGATTTAGACATTGTAATAATCGATTGAATGAAATAATTAACTCACTGCACTGGGATCTTTTCATTTTTGTCTCGTGCACAGGGAGGGAGCACAACTTTAACACTTACAATGACACCACTTCAAGCTCTCTGGGTGTACCCTACGACTACGGCTCCATGATGCATTACAGTAAAAATGCCTTCCGCAACGGCACGGAGCCCACCATCGTCACCAAGATCCCCGCTTTCAGCGATGTCATTGGCCAGCGTATGGAGTTCAGTGACAGTGACCTGCTCAAGCTGCACCGCCTTTATAACTGCAGTAAGAGTCAACAGTCAACACCTGCTGTGTTTTATTATGTGTACAAGAAGTGCTGTGTCACCATTAATCACCGCTGTTATTACACCTTATTCTTTTTAGTGTATGAGCTGATTATATGGCTTAGCTCCTGAATTAATGCAATATGGAAATATATGGATAAGCAAAATATTCCCCTTAGTGCGCAATTAATCAGTTTATAGCAGTTCAAAGTCCTACGCCTGTGTATGTGTGTGAATAAAATGTCTTCCAGCCCAAGGCTCCACGTTCCTGGACTCGTGTGACTTTGAACGTGAGAATATCTGTGGTATGATCCAGGGACAAGGGGATAATGCGGACTGGAACAGGACTACCAAAGCTGATGGAGGGCCCAGCATGGACTACTCCAACATGGGGAAATGTACTGGTGAGAATCATCTTGCAGGATAACGCAGGACACATTGTGCATATATGTGTCTCTGCGTTAAAGGACAACACTCACATTTGTTTCTTTGTATTGAAGCTGATATGCAGCTTTGCAGTTTGTGTTCAAAAACAGAGAGGGAATTTCCTACTAAAAGATTCACTTTATGTAAGCTCCAGGGTCTCCCAATTGAGGGAAAAGGCTCAAAGACTGTTGTAAATGGATGATGAAGTATATATTTTGGCACATACAAAATTTCAAATGGCACTGATGGTGCCAAAATGTGCCAAATCTGCCCAAATGGCCAGTTTTGAGACTCTGCCTAAATAGTCTATAACTACACTACTTACATATCTGAACAAATCACAAGTGTTCCCTTTGTTATGACACCACAATTATTGAAATAGACCTTGTAGTTGCAGAGATATACTTTATTCATTTTTGGGTATGTAATTTTCAAGCAGAGGCCTAAAAAAGAGATGATGGCCCATTGAGGCATTTCAGAACAAGGACTGTGGATCTCCTTCCTTACATTAAATTCTCATTAGGAGGGGATCTCTTCAGCAGCCAGTGTGGACAGGAGTAACAGTTACAGCGACAAAAAACTTACAGTGTGCAAAAAAAGCGTGATTGGATGAGTGTTGTCAGACTTGAAGTGCTCCTGATTGACTGGTTTGTGCAATCTTGCCTCTAATCATCCACTGCCCGAAGTGCATTGAAATGATACTTAAGTGTTGGCATCATCTGATGATCTCATCTGAACTGATCTTTAGGCTCGGGATATTTCATGCACTTCAGCACTGGCACGGCCAACATTGGAAACACAGCAATGTTGGAGAGCAGGCTCCTTTACCCCAAAAGAGGATTCCAGTGTCTGCAGTTCTTCTACTACAACACTGCCCATGCCAGCGACACGCTGAAGATCTATGTCCGAGAGTATGACAAAGCTAACCCCAACGGGAAACTCCGCTTTATAAAGACCATAGATGGTGAATATTGTTAGTCTCCTGAAAGAGAGTAGTAGTTGTGGTATCTTGTCATTGTGAACTCATTATGTTCTTATCTCATTTGCTGTAAAAGGACCCCCTCAGGAGCTGTGGCAACTGCACCATGTGAGTCTAGACGTCCAAAAAAAATTCCGGGTTGTCTTTGAAGGAGCCAAAGTGGCTTCTGGGCCGTTGCAGGGAGGTATGTCACTGGATGACATTAACCTTTCTGAGACCACCTGCCCAGAGTTTGTATGGCGTGTGAAAAACTTCAATCATGTTATGGATACCACGCCAACGAACACGTCAATCTTCAGCCCCCTGTTCACCTCCAAGGAGGGTTACACCTTCCAAATGGAGCTGTATCCCAACGGTAAGGAAGGCTACCCTGGTGAGCTGTCAGCCTACGCTCATTTGGCAGCCCGTCCAGGGGACACTGGACAGAAATGGCCATGCCCCTGGAAACAGATGACCATGATGCTGATGGACCAGCACCCACACATCCAAAAGCGCATGTCCAACCAACGCAGTGTTACCACTGACCCCAACATGAAGGCAACAGGTGCAACTACTTTTACCGTCAGAAAGATTCAAGAGAAATCATGAAAACATGTTTTTTGCTGTAATACTATACTTATACAACATCTTTTTTTTTATAGGCTCTGACCTGTTTTTCTGGGACGACCCTCGCAAGGTGGGCGTCGAGGTCAAAGACACAGACGGGACCACGTATTTCCGAGGGCCAGGCTCTGGCACTGTGGTATATCTGACCCACCTCAGAGCGAAAAGCAGGGATTTTATAAAGGGAGGAGATGCCATCTTTCTCCTCACCATGGAGGGTAAAAGCACCAGATTACCATATAATCTCAACAGATCAAAACATTCTGTGTTCAAAGACATCGAAGAAGAAGAAGAAACTAATCTAATCATTTTTTAATGAAGCCACCTCGACCCTGTCATACATTATATCTAATACTTTTTCATTAGCATGCTACATACTCATCTCTGCCACCCGTGCAAACAGAACATTTGTAGGATCATGTATACAGGTGATCTCTGATTACACCCACAACTAATAAAACCACCACTGAGACACTATAGTCAATCATGTGATCCAATCATTGCTTGTTCATTACGTGTTATTCTCCTCCACTTGGATCCAATTAACCGCTTTCTCATTTGCCGTCCTTCTTCAGATGTGTCTCATCTGACTGTGACTCAGCCTCTGCCTTCCCCAACTGGACCCCCGGGCACTACTGCTACCGCTGATGTCTGCAACAACGTGCAGTGTCTGAATGACGGAATCTGTGTGGTGGACGAAGGGAAGGCTGCTTGCAGGTGTGTGTGCTTTTTTTTTTTTTGACTGCAGATGTAAAAGGGTCAAGTCCAATCCAAATTTTCGCAATCTTTGAGCATTTGCGCTGTCCCTGCTATGTGAAATTATTATTCAGAGAACAGTTTAGCAACTGGGAAATACTCCTATATGATTTCATGCCAAGAGTGAGATGAGAAGCTTGATCATAAATGTATGGACGATATGAAGCTACGACCAGCTGCTTACCTTAGCTATGGAGATAAGACTTAATATGGATGTAAGCCGATGTAAGGCCTACAACAACTTTAATTCCTCCTGTGATGCACGTATATAAACACATATATAACGATATAATTATATGAAATATGTCTAAAGTTATAATTGCTGAAAATACTAATGTCCTAACTGAACTATTTATATTGTGTACTACTCGTAAATTCATCATTAATAGGGGCATTAAATCTCAACAGCAACAAAGTGTGACAATGCGTAAACAACATATTGCGGTTTTACTACTTGTTTGAACTGTTCTTTGGCTGGGTGCAAACATTTTTTTTTAACCTTTGGACAGAGCGTGGCTAGTCATTGCCCAGTTCCAAGTCTTTGTACTAAACTAACTTCATCACTAGCTGGAAAGTGGTATTGGTCCTCTCCCTTGACTCCGAGCAAGAAGCATTTAATAATTTAAATGTTTCCCTGAGATATTTCTTGGATTAAATATTAGAAAGAAGTTAGATTTTGCTGGTGGGTGTGTCAAATATTTGATCCTCAAGAACCGCGCCCACATCGAGATAAAGCTTCCTAAAAGCTACTTTATCAGCCCAGTAGTGAATCATTTTCCAACCCATGTTGTCCCATCGGAATTCTTCTCATATTTACCTCCCATTCATTCCCCATCCCTCTCTATACACACATAAAAATACCTTCAAGTCCTCCTCATTCTTTTTCTCTGCTCTCCAGGTGTGTGGTGGGTGATGACTGGTGGTACTACGGGGACAGCTGCCAGCACAGGGGCTCCACCAAGGATAAAACCAACCTGGCTCTTGCCACTTCTTTGTCTGTGTTGGGAGTGATGCTGGTGATTACAGTAATCAGCGTCATCTGTGTGAAGAAGAAGTACAAGAAACGCGGAAACGATAGCGTCGTCATGTCAAACATGAATGCTTCTTAGACTAGTGGGAGACTCTGACCTTTTCAATGAGAATGAAAAAAAATATACAGACCTGAAGTAAAATGAATGTTTATGCTGTGGAGCTGAGCTGAGGCACGCTGCAGATCATAACGTGATATGAGATTGCCCCCTTCTGGTCATTTAATCTAAAAACAACAGAGCGAACTAAGAATATTACTGTAAATAAATTCTTCTGAAATTCTGAAGTCTAATGTGATTTTACAATCAAACGTACATTAAAAACAAACCTCAGACAACATTACTTATATTCACAAATTTAAAATTTATTATATCAAAGACAGGAACATCTGTGTTGTCTCTTTTCCATGTGGATATATATTTGTTTGTATTACTGAACTTGACACAGTCATGCCGGTGATAACAGTTACTGCAGGAGGGAGGTGGGACTAATATTACGTGTGTGTGTGTGTTTGTGTGTGTGTGCCCGTGTGCGTCTGTGTGTGTGCGTCCAAGTGTGCATGCAAAGATCTGTCTATTAGTGTTCATTAGTTACAGTGATGACGACAGGACATCACGATCAAACAAAGTGGAGCAAACCACAGCAGCTCTGTGAAGTTATATTGCATGGAATGTCTGGCTTTCCGACCTGCAAATTGCACATATACATTTCTGTGTATGTCTGTGTGTGTGTCTGTGTGGTGTGTGTCATATTTGTGGGTCTTCGTTGTAAGACAAAGTAGGGAGGGGGGGGCCGGGGGTTGACACCTCCATGACAGCAGACTCTTCCTCCCCACCACTAAAACCTTCACCGGCATACAGGTATGCAGTTCCTTTAAAAAGCATCAGTATACAACATTTCTCTTATTTACAATCATTGGAAAAAAAAAAATCACCATTTCTCGCAGAGAAGATTAGTAAAAGTGACTGAGTCACTATAAAGAGTATGCAACTCCTAGGAGTTAGTATTTAAAATTTCTACAAAAAATTTCTATGCCATTTTACAGGCCAAGAGCCATGATTTACTGAAGAAATACAGTATTTTAAGTGCCCTATCTACAACAGTTAAGTGTGGTATTACTGGTGTACCATTCAACATAGTTCACTGATAATAAAAAGATTATGTGTCTCTGTTTTTAAAAAGTTCTTTCAGCGACGTCACCGCTTTCACATTTAAAAGATATGGTAAGTTCTTACAAAACAAATAAACAAACAAAACGTGGAATCTGTTATCCATATTAACAAGTGTTGTGGCGAGCTAATGCTATTGCAAAGAGACTAGTGTGTCGATTACATACTCAGCTGGTTGTCTAATGTAAAAACAACGTTCCACAGTCTGTGAGAAGGGCACAACCGTGGACGCCAGGAGCTGGGTCCACAGGCAGGGTTAAAGGGCTCATTTGCTTGTTTCATTCTATGAGTTGCTGGGGTAAAAAAATGGGGTGGAGCAGGTTACAGTGCATGGTTCTTTGATGACGAGGCCGCGTAGAGTGAGGAGGGCTGCTTAGAAAAAGTAAGATCCGACTTTTTCATGTGCGTTTTACAGCCTCTTGAGGAAACTTGTTTGTGTCCGTATGCCGAAAAGATTGATAGCAGGCCTCTGTGCATGCTGCAGCTGGAGAGGGAGATGGAGCTGTAGCTGGTGTTGCCGTTCAGAGAGGTGTGTCGTAGTAGTCCGTGGGTTGATCGGTCCCAGGCGGCTTCTGCTGTTTCTGCTGATGCTGCTTCATGATTTCTTTCACCTCTTCCTCCAGCTCCGGCGGGATGATGAACTGGTCGTCTGGGTCGGGCTGAGCCGGCGCCGTGAAGTAACCCCCTGACTTCTTAGATGGGGCATCAGCAGCCACCTCAATGAGGTTGTGACTCTTTTCCTGACGTGCCACCGAGCCGTTAACCCTCCTCTTGCCGGCCAACTTTCCCCCATCCCCGCCGCCTGCTCCGACTCCCTGCCACGACTCGTCTCTCTCCAGCCCGTTCTCAGCCTCGCCTAGGCTCATGTCGACCCCTTCCTCCAAGGGCTCTGGGGTGCATGGCGGTGGAGGAGGAGGAGGGGGAAGAGTCAGCAGGGTGCGCTCTTGGGTGGAGGTCGAGGGTACTGATGTTTGGGGAGACGACGAGGACTCTGCTTTGAGGCAGTGGACATCTGCTTCTACTTCCACGCGGCTCCCATTAGAGAAAACGCCAGCGATGGGCTCTTCGTCCTCGCTGTCCAGCCCGTTGTCAGACAGGGCGCTCGAGAAAGTGGCGCTAGACAGCTGCCTCTGGAAGGAGCCTGCCAGGCAGGCAGGATGGAGGGCACAGCAGCTGCGGGCAGAGGGCAGCTCTGAACTTGGGAACAGATACTGGCAGGGCTGGGTGTTTGCGTGGGCCTGCTGGTGCTGTAGCAGGTGGGCCTGATGGTGCAGGTGGAGGTGGGGATGGTGAGGCTGCTCGTGCAGCAGCACCAAGGAGCTCTGTGGCGGCTCATCAGACGAGGCTGTGGAGCCCACCTCGCTGCTCATCTCGCTGGTGCTGATCTCACTGCTGATTTCGCTGCAGGAGGAAGGGGGCACGGGGAGGGAGCCGTCTGAGGGCCGCTCCTTGATGGCAGAGGACGATGACGGATAAGGGCCCAAGCCAGGGCTGGGTGGTGGCTGGGGAGGCTCAGAACAACAGCAAGAGCAGCAGTCTTCACTGACACTGAGCTGGACCACAACGGCGCTGAGGCTGTCAGTGCAGCCGTAGCCCTGGGCCAGCGTGCACAGCTTTTTAGCAGCAGCCAGACCATCAGGGACATTTCGAACTGCCTCAACAGCCTCGGTGGGAGACACAGCATCCCACAGGCCCCGGCTACCCACGATGAAGAACTCATCTTGGGAGGTGAGAGTGACAGTGTGCACATAGGGACAAGGGATGACAGATGGGTAAAGGAAGGAGTAGCCCATGATTCGCGTAGAATCTGTCACGCCGTTCACCTTGTTGTCCTGTGAAAAAGAAGAGTATAAACATCAATGCAATGCACATCTAAAATATAATTTACATTAACCTACTCCCCATTGATTTCTCTACCTCAGTGATGATAGCCCTGTGCTGCCTGATCCTGCGGTATTCCTCCTCAAGCCCTACATTATGAAGCAGAGACAGCGACAAAGGCTTTCCATCGCGGCACAGGATGGCCTGGCACTTGCCCACGTTAGCGGCCGTGAGGGTGAAGCAGCCGCTGGGGTCGGTGGGATCGTGGCGAATGTGACACAGGGCCGCCGAGCCACCGAGCTTCTGCCCCGCAGTTCCGAGTTTTCTGTGGCGGCAAACGAACAGGAGGCGGAGTGAGCATTTGAAACCGCAACATGTTTTGGGTCGTGGGGAAAAAAAGGAGCGCGTCATGTACCTCTGCATGACGAGGAAGGTGTTGGTCATGTAGTCCTCTTCGCTCTTGGTCTTGTGCAGTTCTTCGGCCAACACGTCATTCATTGTGCATTGCAGAAGGTAGGGCACTTCCACATTTCTGTCGCCGTCGAACACACCGTACAGAGCCTCGCGACTCCCGCAGAAACTGTTGACTGAAAGAGCTGCGACGCACAGCCTGAAAACAGAATAGAAGAAGGCCATGAGGGAATGTGCTAAGAGAGGAAACACTGACGGAACTCCTCACACACTGATCATTAAACTCACACACACAATGCAGAGCAGAACAAGGCAGATTTACCCATTTCAGTTACGTGTACCGAAATGTGGAAACTATGTGAGGAATTGCTCGAATCTTTAGTGTGAACATTAAAATGTTGAGTTGGCATTACAGGGATATTTGGGCGTGCGGTTAAGTATGATTCATGTTTTCAATAAGCACTGCTTCAAGATTTCCTTCATCTGAGTCTTCTGCCTTTAACAATTCACATTCTCAGGAGGTTTGGATTAGTGAGGCTTCGCTGGACGAGCGTGATGATGGTTGGGTTGTTTTTTTTGTTTTTTTCAGCGTCGACTGAATCGAACTCACTTGTTCTTGACGCCCGAGGCCTCTGTGTAACCGTGACTCCACACAGCGGGCCCACCAGATGTCTCATTCGACGAAAAGGTTGGAGGTGGATCAATACGGAAGCAGCGAATGTTGCTGAAAAACAACAAAACATGAAATGGATGAAATTCACTGCATCGTGTAGAGGAATAAGATGCACGAGCTACTGACAGGAATCTATTCGGGGTACTCAGGGTCTGATTAGTTTATATAAAAGTCATTTTGTGGGGAAATTACAAGAAAAGAAAAGAGTGAGTAAATTACATTTATTTGAATTTGGCAGATCTGTACTGTAGCTAAAGCAAAAAGACCTACAGAGAACCAATAACATACTTGAGCTGCTCGAGGGTCTTGTGATCCAGGTTAAGACGAGGGTTTCCTGTCAAGTCCAGCTCCTGAAGCTTGGGAGGCAGATTCTCCGGCAGCGTGATCTCACTCAGCTCGTTACAGCTCAGATCCACGCACTGACAGCAGGAGAGAAGGCGTGAATACTCGCAAACGCGCTCGTACAGCAAAAGAATGGGGGTTTATACGTAAGCCTGCTACTACTGTCTTACTTTCATCTCCATCAGCTGCATGACCTCAGGGAAGACCTCGATGGAGTTGGAGTGGGCGATGAGTGTGTGCATTCGCCGGCAATTCATGATGGTGGTGGGCACAGTCTTCAGCATGTTTCCGCTCAGGTCCACCTCCTCCAGCTCCTCCAGCTTGGCCATTTTACTGAAGAGTGAGGGGAAGGCATTGGGAGAGCCGAGCACATAAAAACGAGGATTTATCAATTAGTCAAGCATCAGAAAATGAACAATTCATTCATTTATTGAGAAAAATTGGCCACATTATGCGGTTCCACCACCAGAAACACACAGATTTCATCCTTTATATCCTTGTAAATTGAAATCTCTCTTTTTAACTACCACAAATTTTAACATTTCCTTATTTACTTTTCTTTTTCTTAAAAGATTTTTGACATTTTACAGCAACAAATAAAAATTGTAAGAGCTTTATATCGGCTAATCACCTGAAGTAAAGATACAAATGTAAGTTCTTTACCTGGCCGGAAAAGTCTGGAGATGATTGTAGGCCATGTGCAGAACACGGAGGTGTGTGTGACCCGTTAGCATGGGTACACACTTGTCGGTCAGGCGGTTATTGGTCAGGTAGAGTTCCTGCAGGATGCTGTGGCTCTCCTCTGATAGGCTGGATGGTGGCAGGTGCTCCAGCTTATTGGCGGATGCATTTACGCATCGTAAGCTGAAAGTGAAAAGTGACGTACGGTCTCATTTTTGTGCTTCTTTCAGACGGGGACATGAAAAATAGTGACGAGTCACTTTAATTACAAACTTCCACGTGAATTGCTGCTTCTCTGACCCCCATTTAATACGTCTTCCGCTCCCATCCTTGTGCTGCTTGGCTGTTCTTTATTTGCTTATCATCTTTGCCCTTGGATGTCCTGTCCTTGATTAAAATCCTATACATAATTTCTGTCCTTCGCCTGCAAATACCTGCGATTCACTTATACTTAATCTTCTAGTCAGATGCCGGGTGCATTAGCTGATAAAAAACAATTCACTTCCAGCCGATGATTAATACCGACCTGTCAGATTTGAGGAACAGGTTGCAGGGCAGCTCCACCAGTTGATTGTGCTGTACGTCTAGAACCTCCAGCAGAGGGCGCTCCACTCTTTCAGGCAGCTTCTGCAACTGGTTATATCCTGCACTCAGCTTCCTCAGACTGTTGCTGCATAACAACCTGCGGCACGAAGAACATACAGATGGTTGGATCGATGCTCGAACGCTGCCGATAAACATATGAACTCATGAACTCACAGTGGTGTGAGATGGGCAGACAGAGATACGTTAGTGAGCAGTTGACTCGTGATTCTTTCATATTTGTGAGTGCACTGTAACCGAAGTAGACTCAAATAGTCATGGAAATGGGCATAGTGCAGGAGGAGGATGGGGGCGAGGATGAGGAGGTGAAAACAGAAAATAGCAGCGCCTCTAGTGGAGCCTGCAGCTGGAATTCATCATCCTGACACTTATTGGGTAAAAAATAAATCTGCAGACAATGAGGGGAAGAAAGAGAGAGAGAGAGAAATGAAAAGAGAGAAGCAGTGGGAGGACGGCTGACAGAGCCGATGCGAGGCAAAGACAAGGGGAGGAAGTGAGCAGCATCTGAGCTGACCTTCTAAAAAGCTATATAAAGAGGAAGAGAATGGACGAAGGCTGTGGAGGTTACAGGCCATCTTTGTGATTTATGAGGCTCTATGCCGGATAGATGACTGGCCGGCAAAAAAGGGCAAGGAGGATAATACGGCACCGTACTCCATTTACAGGCTTACGGACACATTTGCTGAGAGGGGGGGACTCACCGTGCCGGGAGCTCAGTGATGAGGTTGTGGCTCACGTCCAGAACTTCCAGTTTCTTCGCTTCACACAGCCAGTCTGGCAGGGACTCCATGTGGTTCCTACAGGAGGAGAGGGGGTGATGATGATGATAAATGATGTGCAGTTTGTAAAGCGAGATGCCTAACATGCAGTATAACTGTACTGGGATGCTGCATGTATTTGAATCCCCAACAGTTCTGCTCTAGAAAGGACAAGGCAGCAACTTTAGATATTTTTTCCATATTTTTGGAATATTTCACTTCATCAGGTAATTGAAGCGTCACTGTTCTGCAATAAAAATCACAACTCTAAACACTTTATCTGAAGTGCGACCCTCTCTCAAGGCCAAAAGTGGGAGAAAAAGGATTAAAAAATATAAATTCAGCACTTCAAACGGGAGCTGAGTACTCTTTCCGTGTCCTTTTATTGCCTAGGTAGAGTAGCCCATCTTTCACTTAACAACCAAAGGTGAAAGATCAACAGTGACATGGTTAAAGAATGACAGGATCCACTCTGACAGTTCCCCACACTTTCAAATCCCCGTGTATGAGGTATTTGGCTGTGCGGTTACCAGGTCTTTCAAGCTAATTTTCCTCTTTCTAGGGCAGAGAGGATGTACTGTAAATGAGCTACACTTTAAAAATACTTTTTCCATTTTTAGCAGCTTTTTCTGTGTGCGTGTGTGCTGTGTGGGATTTTTCTCACCTCGAGATGTCCATGTAACTAAAATTGGAGGGCACAGGACTGACATCCAGTTGTCGTAGCTCTGTGGGGAGAAATCCAAACACATTAACCTACAGCAAGGACAGACATGGTCTATTACAAAAGCAGGTAGATGGGAAATGGAGGGGATCGTTTGGGAGGGGGGGGGGGCGATGACAAGTTAGAGAGGGATGATGGAGAGGTACAATGAGACCGCGGCGCTGACGTGAAAAATGAAGGCATGTGGAGAGAAGTGGGAGAAATTAAGTTATACGGAAAAGAGAAAAAAAAAGTGAGGTGAGATATGCTACAAGTTCAGAGAAACAGATTCAGATTCACATCAGTGATTTCAGTGTAGAAACCGGTGAGGTGGTGGTCATGTGAGGGGGACGGGGATCTGCGTTTTCTAACCACACATGACTGCCCCCGCAGAGTACACGGAGTCCTGCGTGCCAAAACCCACCGTTGTTGGAGGCGTAGATGCCTTTGAGCAAGCAACCCTTGGCCTTGAGGCTGGCGATGCGATTCCTCTCGCAGTGAAGCACCTCCAGTCTGGGGAAGACTGAGGCGTCTAGGTCTGTCAGCCTGTTATCCCTCACGTCCAGCTGGGTTACGTGCCTCAGTAGGTCAGGCTCATCTGGCACCATGCTGGAGATCTTATTCAACCTGACAGAGGGAGCAGAGTGGAGGCAACGGTTCAGCTCCAATTGGATCAGGTTGAACTGCACAGGCTGTGGCCTTTCTTGTAAGGCAAGGAACATGCCTCAGGTGATGGCTGGTATGTTGTGCAGCTTCATGACTTCTGTTTAGTACTCAGTTGCTTTGTGCACAACATCGATGGGAGTAGTTTTTGATTCGCAAAGTGAGTGAATCATTCTGTTAACTACTGGTGATATCTTATTGTCAATTATTAGAGACCATCTGTGACAAAAAGTAATAAAATATATATGTTCCATAAAAAAATAACAGAAATGGGTTTAATATATAGACATGATGGAGTAAAATAACAATTGCTGTTGTTCAAAATAAATAAATAAACCGTGTTACTGTAAAAAAAGTAGATGAAATAATATTTCAGAAGAGTTTTAAAAATGAATTTATCATTATTCTAACTTCTGAAACAAAAAAATGCCCACTGACATGATTAGGGCAGCAACAAGCGATTGATTATTGTCTGTTTTGGTTAATCTGGCTGATATACAGATCAACTCAAAGGTTTTTAAAATGACATGAAAGCAAATTGTCTCATCTGAGAACCTCAAAACATGAAATGTTTGGCAGTAGTAACATGCATAAAATGGCATAAGTTACGTGATAAGAAAAAATATTTTTCTTGATGAAAATCAACCTCTCAAAGATTGCCGTTTTTCTTTATCTTCGTATGTGATTAAATTAAACTGAGTTTAAAAATATACATTTGAAATGAGTCATCTTTGCCCGTTAGCCATTTTGATCATGAAAATACAATACGATACATTGATTATTAGACCAATTATGCCAGAACTGACACATTATCTGGAAAAAATTCAACATAAACTAACAGCAAAAGAATACAAACACATCCTCGACAGAGATCCCATGTGATCTGTGAGAATGCTGGAGAACGTATTTACTGACCTTGTCCAAGCAAAGTCAGGAGGAGTGATGTATTAACTGGAAAAATAGTGCAAGTCACTCCAGCTCTGTGCTTTAGCAGTGGGAAGACACCTGATGGAGCCACTACAGGCAAATGATTTCCTGATTTCGTGCCGTACAGCTGTCTGCTTGTGTTTTGGCTTCGTCTTTGTGTTTTGGTTTCTGTCATTAGTGTGATAACGTGTGTGTTCGAGTACTTTGCTGTGGCCAAGCATGACTGAGGACTTAATGTGTTGCTTGCTCTTGAACAACTTTCCAAACCTGTATCACAAAACCCATAAAATAATCTCTTTTTAAAATATTTGTCACAATCCGCCCTCACTCTCATACCTTAGATCAATGTGTTTGACACGGAGCAGTCTGAAATTCTGCAGGGTGAGTGTTTCTAAATTATTTCCAGCCATGCACAGCTTCTCCATGGAGGCCAACTGCTCCAACACCTGGGGCACGTGGTTGAACTGGTTGAAGGAAAGGCCCACGTAACTCAACCTCTGGAGGGATCCCAGCTCATTGGGCAGCTCATCGAGACTGTTGCCGTCCAACAGGAACGTCTGCAAACTGAGAGAGGAGCACGAGATTAGGCGATTGACCTCGTTTATGAAAGCGGCGATAGGCGGGATGGCATATTATCAAGGATTTTTCCTTATTTGCACAGATTGTGTAGCTCGGGATCAATGACACTGTGCCAACTAGGACTTTCAGCGCTCATAGTCAGTACACTCTTTGTTCAGCAGATGGCAGTAGCAGCATAAATCCCTACTGGCCACTTCAGGAATTTACAGGCATACCAGATCATTCCTGCAGATTTACGTCTCATCTAGCCGGGTTTCAACCCACATACCTGTATGTTAAGTTTTGAATGAGCTTTACGTAAAGCACATGTGCAATCCATGTGTCAGTACTGCTTGTATGACTACTATGACTCTCTTCATCCATGTGTCCCCCATAGTCATGGTGGGGTAAGACGGAATAATGCATTAATTATCCAAATTATTTAATTTTATTTTACATATTTTTACATTTTGCTGAGGTTCCTTTAAAAAGCGAGTAAAAGGGCTTTTCCTCGGGCAAGGGGGCTGATACTGGAGCCCGACCAAATCTCTAAATATTTGAGCTTTCCCATGGGAGAAAAAAAAAAAGGTTTTCAGCCAGCAAAATCAGATTTGTTCCATCCTCTTAAAAATGATGGCCTAGAAATAAACAAAAATTTGATTTTGTGGGACAGAGTGTGTCACTAAGTAATTCATTTCAAAAATCTAATTCAGAGGTCGATCAAAGAGACATCTGTGTGAGAAAAGCAAGCTCAAGTTTGCAAAGAAAAAGGGAGATGGTGAAAACTGGATTGCGCACCACAGATTGGCTCAATTAGAGGCTGAACAAACTTTTAAAATGACAAGACATAGAAAAAAAGATATCGATTGTTGTCGCTGAGTAAGAAGGTAAAGGCCACGGCTAAGGCAAAATGTCACAGGCAAACACCACAGATGATCAGGGCAAGTCGTGTTGTTGTTTGCTCACATACTGAAACCAGCAAAGTACACCATGGTGTTTTGTTGTGACATGTGCTTGTTGCTAGGTAACGCCCGCATTTGGCTATGTACACTTCTGACACTCTAACCCACAAAAATGCAGTTGGTTTGTGAAAAGGTTCACTGGTTTGTCAGCTCTGAGGTGGCATCAGTGCAAGCAAGAATTGCCACCAACTCAGCAGCAGCAAAGGCCCGGTGCAATAAGTGCAAGAGTTGGACGATGACCAACAACACGAGCCAATGTTAGGCAGAGGTGAGGTAAACACAGGAGGCAGAATCGATAGAGGAATAACCAACAAAGGAAGAACAGGTCTGAGCTTTATATTCAGCAATATCCAGCCTCTGAGTTGATCAAAGATTTAGATCTTGCAACATGAACACAATTAGCTCTCGTCGTACACCAGGTCTGCGTCCTCACTTACTTGGCCATGGCTCCCACAGAGCTGGGGACAGAGACCAGGTAGTTACAGCTGAGGTTGACCTCCGTCAGTGTGGGGATGTCACAGATAGCCAGAGGGAACTGACCGAGGTGGTTGTTGGACAGGTTGAGGCTACGCAGGCGAGAAAATCTGGAAACGGAGAAGAGAAGAGAAGAGAAGAGAAGAGAAGAGAAGAGAAGAGAAGAGAAGAGAAGAGAAGAGAAGAGAAGAGAAGAGAAGAGAAGAGGAAGTATAAGCACATGATTGGATGTATAGTTGTATCTTGTCAACATGAATATTGCAAGACAGTAGAAGATATTCATAAATATTAATGAATATATCCATTGGCGATGTAGCTTGGACGGTATAGCTTGCACATAGTTTGTTTATGTGAAATACAGACAGACAGACAGATTACACGCACCCATAAACAAAGCCCAAGCCTACGATGAAACCTTCACGTTTCGTTGTTGGGCAAACAAGTGCAGCATTGACGTCTGTGTTGTTCATTCAAACAACAGTGACCAGTGGCATTTGCAGTGGTGTCCTATAGCAGAGGGCTGACCTTCAGAAGGGTTAGCCCCTCAGGGGGCCAGGGGGTGGAGGGGTAAGGGGAACAAGGCAACGCAAGGGGGAAAGGACTCTCTGGACTGTCTTTATTTATCCTTCTGCACACATACACAGACACACAAACGCAACCTATCGCCTATCATGTGTACAGAGAGAGAACAGCTACGGCGGGCTAGAGATGGGCAGTGCACCATATAAGCACCGCAGGCTGGAACAGCTGCTGAAGCTGGCAGCACTTGATCTCCCTCCCTCTTATGCACACACACACACACTTACAGGTTGCGCACACATGCACACGGTATATCATGGCGATGGAGAAAAAGGCAACCGAGACGTCAGGGCTATTGATTAGGGTGGCCAAGTAATTCCAGCTGAGGGTGACTCCTGCAGGCAGCGAGTCGGGGGTGTGTGGGAAAATGTCAGTCCACCATTAAATCAACCTCTGCAATCTGCTGAGTAATGCTCATGCCCTCTCCCCCGGAGTCTCTCCTTGTCTGTGTCATGCTGCTCCATCATGCCATTCCCCTACTTCATTTTTACTACTGTCCTTGTGTATCAACAGTGGCACTAATCATTTTTATTTACAGTGGATCGAGTGACAAGGTGTTGCTCAAACTGACAAGCCCGGAGCCATTTGGCCTCTTTTAGCTCATTGTTTTGGTTTCCTGCCCACGACTCCACTTTCATCTACATAATTTTCCAGCCTTTCTGTCAGCAAAATATAAAGTCCAATAAATCCGCCGTATTTCTCCCTGCGCAACGCCGAACAAAGTAAAGACAAAGACAACTAGCTGGTGAACACAACAGATAAAGCTTTTTAGCTTATTACCAACTTTATTTGGGGGAGACGGAGATAAAGGGAGGGTGAATAATACGACTTATGTTCATTAGATGAACAGAAACAAAACTATAAATTGATGCTAATGTTGAAAGCTAATGTTTGCTTTCAAAATATAAGCTTTATCAAGAGATGAAATGTCTGTATTGTTGTTGCTTTTTTTTAAGCTTCCTCTGTTGCCAAATAGCAAATACAACAATAATTAACACAACTTGAACCCTCTCTCTTGGCCTTAAATGCCCGCTTTCATTTTAGATTTTGTCTTTCCGCTGTTATTCAGTCCAACTTTCCTCCCTCTGCCTTTCCCCCAGCCCTTCATTTACTTGCTAAACTATCATACATATGTAAATAAACAGGCCAAAGGTTCAATCATGCATGCATGGAACGTCAGATATCCGCCATAGAGAGTTGTGACCTCTCACTCGCATGGGAGAAGCATGCTGAGAAGGGAGTCCCATGCCATAGGAAAGAGCTAGTATCCCAGACTACTGATTTATGCATATCTGATTAGCAAATCACCCACTAGTTAGTATTTGGCCAGGGAGAGAGGCATGTGGCAGGTTCACACATTCCATTCCTCTTGGAAAAATTCAAAAGCACAATGACCCCATGTTAGATGTCAGAGCAAGCCAGTGTTTATCCTGAAACAAAAACAGACTCTCACACAATTGTCCACATCAAAACATACACCCACATTCATGAAGGCTGCACACAGAGTATTATTGTTCTTGACTCCAGCTGACTGCAGTCTCTCAGGGCTGGAGTGAGTACTCGAGTAACTCCGCTGCACGTTTCTGTCAAAACGTCTCTATTCTCAGCTAACTATTCATCTTTTTCTCATTACTGACC
This sequence comes from Nibea coibor, assembly GCA_023373845.1. Taxonomy (NCBI): domain Eukaryota; kingdom Metazoa; phylum Chordata; class Actinopteri; family Sciaenidae; genus Nibea; species Nibea coibor. Next base: position 10,295,977 of record CM041725.1, read on the forward strand.
TCGTTTTTTTCCGGTCCTGCTGGGTCAAATGCGGATGAGCCTGCTTAGATTTGGCAAAGCCAAACGGACGTCATCTCGCTTGACCAACAGGGGAGCTGTGCATCACTCGCTCAGATTTAAAAACTACTTTTTTTTTCTACCTCCCCTCGCTTTATCGTCTTTCTGACACCAGTCAGGATTTTGAAAAATTTGAAAGATGATTCAGAAAACGACTGTGGTCGGACAACATGGAATCCTGATCTCCTTCTCCATTCATGATTTTCTCAAGATTATACACCCAAATACACATTCCTGTCAGTACAGCCAACTTACAAAAAAAACAAACGCTATACTGTATCACGACTTTGTGTGTGCTGACCCCAAATCTGTAGCCTGCAGCCACTTTCTTGCTCGTACTGTATGCAAGCGCCTCTCTCTTCCCCTGACACATACAGACACTCCGTTCTGCAAACATTACGTACTCCATCATCAGATTCACACAATTTACTCGATAACGGTAATCTTCAAAAAGAAAGGCCGTGACAGGCGCGCACATGCGCCACTCTGTATGTGAACACAAATACACGTGCACGCAGACACACACACACAGACACGGGAACACATACACACATACGTCTTGGCTGTGGGCTTTAATCTGGGACCATGATAAGCATGCAGCAGATGGTGCCCACAGAGAGAGAGAGTGAAGGAGGCCAGGCACATTAAAAGCTTCCCTGCAGCCGCATCTACCCTTCTGGGCTCTGGGCTCGTTTGGCCTTGCCTGGTATAGCACAGGCCCTGGCTAGCCACTTTGATCCCTGCGTGCCAATGGCCCCGGTCCTAGACTGCTCAGGTCGATGGCTTGCAAATTGCAGGCAAAAGCTAAAGCTGTCCGGACCAGCCAGCCGTGACCTGCTGTGTTCAGTGAAGCCTCACAGTTTAAGTGTCTCGTCTCTCCCCTCCATGTACAACGGGCTAAGCTTAGCTCCTGTTGTGCCCAAATTATGGTACACTTTGCTAAACCGTCCCGTGTCTCATCTTGCCTGAACGAGCCCATCCAAGCCACCCTCAACTGTCTCCCCGACCAAACGCCTCCTTACGTCCGTCCACTCCTCTCTTATCTTTCGCTTCTTCCTGCTCCTCCTTATAGTTTATCCTCAGGTGTGTTTACTGTAGATTTGCGTTGTACCTCTGCAGCTGCTGCAGCCGCTGGTCTGCGGGCAGGAAGTTGTGTTTGAGGTTGAGGTGGGTGAGGTCCTGGCTGTAGAAGAGGTTGGGAGGAAGTTGTTCCAGGCTGCAGCAGGACAGATCTACCGAGTTGATTCTCTGGGACACCATCTAGAGGGGAAAAGGGGAGTGGAGAGGTAACAAAAGAGAAAGAGAAACACGGGGTTAAACAAGATTACTTTTACCACACAGGACTTCACCGGTTTACTGTGTGTGTAGCCTGCTGCCAAGGGGTCAAATGTCATTCAGTGGCCAATCTTCTTAGGATTAGGGAGTCAGGAGGGGTAGTCGAGGGAAAGTCCAACAGGTTAACCTCACACATTACATCACTGCGTAATCTAATTAACTGTACGTCTGTGGAGCGGTTAACATGTGGTCATTTGTTAGTCAAATCTACACAAACATGCGAGCTGCTATCTAAAACAAAATGACGGCATAAGCGTCCAACTCGTCTTAAAAAGGAGAAAATCCACGCTCTGTGAACTCTGGCTTTTCAGAGCGCAGTTAGCTAGAGGCTCAGCAGTCGTCACTGGGGCACGTGCTCCCTCTATCCAGGCTTCTATTCTGAGTGGCCCTCTGGGTGCTGGTGACATGCATGTCCCTGTTAATATTTAGAAAAGAGGTTTTCTGGCTATGGCCTACTTGAGTTCAAATGAGAAGAAAAGGAAAGAGAGCCATGAGTGGTGTTTATGTGTTGTGAGTGCACCCAGAGACATTTGGGTTACACACCACAGAGCGCAGAGCAGTTTTAAATCTACTGCGCTCGTAACAGGCGAAGGGATCGCAGCGCTGCGTTTTTCATACTTCGACTTGCAGTCACGCATGTTCTAACACACAACACAGCTGACCCGCAAGAAGCGCCTGGGAGCACATGCTTATGTTCTCTAACTCACTCACACACACACACACACACACAATACCTTGGCAGCATGTCTGTGCCAGCGCAGGTGCTCCGTGAAGCTGTCAAAGCTGACGTAGTAGGTTTGACTCTGAGGCCCCGCTGAGCTGAAGGCCAAGCAGTGATTGTGCTTCTTCACCTCCTCGACCTGCAGAACCACACACACACACACACAGAAATGACATTACAGTCTGAAACGCTGACCTCTCTCTGAATATAAACGATAACGCCAATGCCTGTAGAGTTGGAGTCGGGTCAAAGTTGACCCGTGGACGTCTCAATAGAATAGTTGTTACTTGAAAAAGCTCCTGGTGAAGGAAACAAGACAGGAATGGCTGCAGGGTAGACAAAATCAGTCAAGCAGAAGCACACTCATGAAAATATATAAGGCACGCATGATCATATAATGATGTGTGTGTGTGTGTGTGTGTGCGTGTGAAATTGCTTCTTTAGACACACAAAGTCACACAGGCACATGATCTCTGTGAATGAATGGCTGACTGGTTTTGATGTTTGAATAGAACACTGGCACGCATACACACAAACCCATCACACGCAGACACATGGCAGAGGCGGCGTATGGACGAATGGTCAACCTGAGGTCATGTGTTGTGTGTAAAATGTTTAGAAACCGGGTGTGGCGAGGTATGGAGTGCCTTTTGTGTCGGGCAGACGGGAAGAAAAGGGCTTTTGAGGTAGAGCACACAGAGCTTACTTAGCGGCTTTGCAGATAGGCAGATCCATAAAGCAATAAACGGATAAAGGTCATTTTAAAAGGAGGCACTTTATAAAAAAAAAAAATGAGAGAGAGAAGTAAGGCTACTTGAATGCTATAACAGTGTCCCATTACACTCAACATTATGGCAAGTCTTGACTCAGATTAGAAATGGACAAAAGCCTCCCTGCAGAATACTGAAAACATTTTGACTATTAAAAACTTGGCTTGCGCCGTTTCTGTCTGACCTTGAGCTAAAATGAACAAAGGAAGCATTGCTGGATGTCACACTGAAGGACAAACAGTTGTCGGAGGTGAAATGTCATCAAGAACAAACTTCACTGCCCGGGGAGACATTCGCAGAGGGTAATAAGAGTGACTTTGTCAAGTCAAGTAATACGGCATTATGAGTTTATGATCCAAAGCGTGAATTACATAACATCACCATAAAAGATAAGGATGAGAAGGAGGAAAAAAAAAAAGTTGCGTGATGCCAGCTGTGCCCTGTTGTTGTTGTTGTTGTTGTGTGACTTAGACATACCTTTCCTCCAATGAGAGGCAGGATGTGCATCTTCCCTGTCTGGCTCTCCTTGACAGAGGAGACGATGAGGCAGGTGCCACACAGGATGACCTGCCGTCTGGTCCAGCGGTTGACCGGTAGCTGGAGCTTCCCTTTCCGAACGTTGTATGTCCCTGACAGCTGGACCCGCTCCGAGCTCTCGATGCTTTGAGGCTTCCCTGGAACAAAGAAAAGAGACATTTCGTCTAGTTAGCGCTGCAGACCTTGAGACAAACCTTTCAAACTATAAAGTGATGAAAATAATGAGCACAACATCAGCGAGTAAAATTCAAGTTTTATTTCATAGTAATTTTTTTTAGAAAGGTGTACAACGTCATAAAACAAAGCAAGAGCACGACTCGGAGGTTGTACTTGAGCGGAGTTGTGCTTTGAGCTAGATGCTAATGTCAGCATGCTAACAACGTAGCACAATCTTAGTTTAGTATGTTAGCATGCTAACATTTGTTAGGGGGATCAACCAAGTCTATCCTCTATGGACAATGTCTGTACAACATTTCATGCCAATCCATCCAATAGTTGTTGACATATTTCAGTCTGCCACCAAGGCTAACAACGAATCTGTGCAGCTATCCACCAAATAATGCGACAAAACGAGAAGTAGACCCTCAGTGGTTAGCAGGAGAGCTCACACCACAATGGCATCACAATACCAGATCTAAATACATTCAGCGCAACTGTCAGCCTTGGATGTCCTACTTTGCACATGGAGTTGAATAGTCTGGATTTGCATTCAGCGCAGCTCTACATTAATAGAGTCTCAAATTCAATACCAGGTGCACCTCTTCTAAATTATGCTCTTACAATTTCTGAGCTGCCTTTATTCAGCTTTACCCATCTGTCTAGCTCTGCTCTATGCGCTGTTCTCTCGCTTCACCGCCAGCCTGCCAAACCTGACAGTCAGGCTGCTTATCAGGCGTTCTGTCAGCCAGGCTGTCTTATCGTTCTGTCTAAACATCCACCTGCTTTCTGTCTACCTCCACCTCCGCAAAAACCTCCCCGGGCTGCCATGCTCTGCCCCCACTCCCTCCCTGTCGTTTCTCTCCTATCTGTCCGGCCGCATGGCTTTCGGTTTCCTCGTCCTATCTATGGTTTTCTGTTTTTTTTTTTAACCTCACTGTTTTCTCATTGGGCAAAGAGATTCGTGGAAGTTTTCCTTTCCAAGCGACAGATGGCTTCAGAGAATGTCTCACATCCCGTGGCCTACTGTAAAAATGGCTGCATCCATCTTGAACCGTGTCTTTCACACACGTTTCACTCCCCTTGCAAAACACACCGGTCGAAGCGGTGGGGAGGGTGAAGGCGAGTTAAAGACGGGAAGAAAGAGTCAGTAGGGTAAGCAAGTGCGAACTTGCACACGCTCTCCTGGCTTTAAATAATTCAGGTCTTTCACATGCTGGCTGTCAGGCTAACGCAGTGGAGTACTGTACAGCACACTGCTCTCGTCCAACACACTCAGCAGAGTTTAATAATGTTCTGGCCAGATGTCTGCTTATTTGAGCTGATGCGGCTAGACCTGAGATCATCACAGTGTACACATATTCAAATCTATATTCACTGACAGATACGCTGCAGAATTCCCCTTGTCCGGGAGGTAGACTCTCCTACAAACTGGCAATCGTAGTTTTTTTTTTTTTTTTTTAACTATTGTTAAATGTTGATCATGAGTCATGTTTGATTACAAGGATGGGCTGTTTTGGTATGCTAATGCGGCATACACGAGTGGCAGGCATGCGGAGGATCACAAGGCTACCAACAAGACATGTGTGTGTGCCTTCCTGTGCGTACGCACGAGTACTACTCCAGTACGTGCAAAGACGCAGCCGCCTTACTAATGAAATTTTCTGAGGGAAAATGAGAATGCAGCCCTGTCGACTGTAGAGTTAGACACACACGAGACCTTCCAGACAGCATGCATAGCACTGCGATCCAGCATTAATATTTATGCTATGTGCAATATCAAACTCAAGAAATTACCTTGATATTTCGCATATCACAATAAAAAGTAACCATTTGTGTTAGAACTGCTTCAACACAGGTGGGTGGCTCTAGAAAAAAAGATATTTGTCTTACTCCTTTAAGTGAAGGACTATTTATAAACCTGCCTCAAGGCAATGCCAACTTAAATATGGTCCTACGATAGCAAAAGCAGTTCACACTGTGCACAAAGGTGTGAAGCTATCTATAATATCCTGTATACGACGACTGAGGCAGCATAAAAGCACGCTTCTCTTTTCGTAATTTCTCTCTGTTTCTCTGGCAGTCTGTCTCGACTTCACAGCGCTGATCAAAAGCTAGCAATCATAAGTTAGAGATACCTGTGGATGTGTTTTAATGAGTCATCAGGGTATGAGAGACGTCTGTACTATTTCAAATCCTTTGTTCTTATTCTTCCTTTACAGGTTTGTGTTTCAAATTCTGCCGAAAGACTGATTACATTTACATTTACATTTTTTAATAATATATAAAATGCCTTATTAAGAACCTGACAGGCATATTAAAATATTGCATGAAGGACAAATTCTTGCCTCTGTGCTTCACAAAAAAGTTCAGTTAACATACTTAATATTTCCATCAGTGCCAAATCCCAAAAGAAAGGCACGACAAAATTTTGGCATTTCCAAATTACAGCTTATATGGATAAAATACCAAAATGAATGGCATGACATTTAAAGAGCCAAGGACTCAAGGTTTTGTTTGAAGAGTTACGTACATAGCAATGCATCATCTCTGTACAGAAAAGTGATCTTTTGTATTGTCAAAGTTTCTTTTTTTTCCCCAGGGTTGACAAATCAGACGCTAGTGAAAGTCGCACGTTTTGTTTTGTCTTAGTGACACTGTATCCAACACTTCCAAACTGTCCCACCTCTTCTCCTCCGCGCTCATTTAACTGCACTCCAGAAACAAGTGGAGTGTGCAGGGAGCAAATTAAACGGCAGGTTTTTATCTCTTTTTGAAAGGATCGTCATTATTGTCCACTCCACATGAAATGCTATTTGTATTATTGTGCGTACGTGTACACTCGTGTGTGGTATAGGCGCTGACCAAGTGCTAAAGTGAAGCGGAGGCCTACAGAGAACTTTATTTTATTTAATTTCATAGTTTTGACAATCGTTTTATGAAGTACCGTGAAATTTCACCCACCAACAGATATAAAGCAACTTCAAAGCAAAGAGCACACGTTAGCCACGCGATCAAAGCGATTAGACACATTTTAACCAAATCCAAAATCATGTAACCTCACTAACATACTTGGAAGCGAAGCTGTCATTATGTATTTTGGGGCCAATTTCCTGGCATAAATCCAAACTAGCACACATATTTGTACACACAAATAGTTTCACAAGGCAAGGGACCAATATAACAGGTGTCCACTGTCATTTTCACTTCCAAATAAGGGGGGTCAGATAAGTGAGTTAAACTAGGGACTGAAGTTTCCTTTAAGAGGAAACATGGAGAAGGAAAGATAAGGAAGGGAACTGAAGATATGATTTGTAAAAAGGGAAATATTTGCCAGTATTAACCTAAAAAACATAACTCTAACAGCAATACATTCATGCTATCCTGTTGCTCTTTAGGTTTCTTTTAAAATATAAGCCTTGTATGTGATGCTTTCTTGTTTTGAGCACATAAACTGCATCTAAAATAAATGTATCTAGTCCAATCCTGAATAAAAGGAGGAGGAAAATGAAGACATAAGCATAACAGGTACACCGAAATCCGAAATTGTAAGATTACTGCCAAAGTCTGATTAAGTATTTGTGAATCCAAGAGCTCTCATCCGCCAAATTTCATCCAAATCCGTGCGATATCTTGCAGACCGAGACACAAACCGAGTGGTGCGGCAGAACAGACTGGTTGCCCCCTTTCCAACTTCGCCGGCTGGCCGAGGTAACCAGCAGGAGCATATTTTCGTGATTGAGCTTAGGAAGGGGGTATGTGTTGCATTAGACAAATTATTCACAAGCTTTTAGCCTCAATATGTCACATGGGCATATTCCTACTATTTTTAGGCCTTTTGTTGGAATGTGCTCTCTCCCACACGAGCATATGCACAAACACACGCACCCTACTCCTCCTCCTACTCTTCCCCTCGCTGACATCCACACACACACACACACACACACACAATCACACTGACACAGTGACAGTGATTAACCATCTCCATATGTGCATCCATCTAATTGCCCCCTCCCAAGCACCCCCCCCCCCACCAATGTTGATGGACCAAAAACAGAAAGCGACTTTGCAGAGGGTGAACAATGCAGACAGCTTGAGTGGGCTGCTTCTGTGATGAGAGTTAGTTTAAAAGCCTCTCCTGTGTGGATGTTTCGCCGTTTACAACCATCTCGCATGGACGTGGGATGACGCCGGCGGAGGCGAGCGCTTCAGTCTGGGCCATGGGAATGCACGGCGGAGGAAGCACGGAGATGGGTGCGACTCCCACGTGAGCATCCTGTTTACAGGGGTGAGACGGTGGAAAGCAGGATCTCTTGGTAACGCTCCAGGAGGGGAAGGAAATTATAAGAGATGGTTGCAACACGGGCCACCTACACTCGGAATATTTTGAGCAACGATGTTAGTCATGGTGGACATCCCATAATCTATCTGGGTGATGCATAAGGTGTGAATTTAAAAATAATAGACAGGCCCTAGCATGGTGGGGGTGTTCATCTGCGGAAGTCATAGTCTATTCCTAGACCTACTGTATGTGGGTGCAGGAGTACTACAGTGTGTGTGTGTGTGTGTGTGTGTTAGTTACTGGAGATGGCTTCCTTCCTTTTTCCCAAGCTCAGGAAAAGAGCGTTTCCCTTCCAATATCCGTGTGTGTGTGCACCCCTGCTGCTCAAACAAGCACACACATGAGTGCACACATGCTTGTACAGTGCCTTATATTACTAATCTCACTTTCGGTGCTGAAAAGTATTCCCGCAGAAACTTAAACACACAATCAAGGACTCAAATGTACACAAAAAGAGGAGCAGGTTTCAAATAAATGTAAAAGGTTTCAATAAAATTTCTAGTGAAATATGATCGGTTGGGAGATGTGATTCATACTTTATTTTCCTTGTGCGTGTCTGTCGACCTTTTAACTTCCACTGAAAAGATGAAGAAACCGAAACCCATTAAAGAGTAGTAACCACAACTGGCAGACGAGTGTTTCATTTTATATTTGCGAGACATCTTGTGTGGACTTGTCAAACTGATTTTGATAGCGATACTGCAATGCTGAAATGATGCTCTTGAACGCAGCACGTGTGACTGCAGAGGGATCCAAAAGATCGGGATCGCACCTCTCAGAAGTTGTTGATGACCTTTGACTTTTTGAACATATCACCTAATAGCCTCAGAGGAAGCGTCAAGCCGAAAAGGCAGATTATTTGAATACATGCTTTCCACTTGTCAGTTCATTTAATCTAGTCATTTGCATTGGGGAGGAAACTTTCAAACTGATACATCCTGCAAACTATTTTAGTTCACTGCTGTGACAATATGGGGAAGCTGTGCTGTGCATTTTTAGTTCAATCAAAGACTTTGAGCATGTGAAACACACATCATTATTGAATAATACAGTATTTAATCTATATAGTAAATATGTTATATTTTGTCAAGTCAACCAATTTGATCTGGATTGCTTCATGTCAGCGTGTTTTTTTGGGCTAATGTCTCCCAGCTGCCCTCCTGCTCTCATTATCCATCGGCGTTAGTGATCTGTACTCACAGCTGACCTCTCTCTCCATCCATCTCCCACCCGACAGATCAACACTTCTTACTTCTGGCTCTCCCCGGCAATAACAAGGACACATCCCTGGTTAATCCGTGCTGCCCTGCTAAATGCAATCCAACATCAGCACACCTCCACTACAGGACGGGGCATGCCGTACCGGAGGGCATCGATGACCCACATAAGTCACAGCAGAGCACAAGCATGCGCAGACACACACTTGGTTATTCTATAGGCGGCGGCAGATGTGATGTACTGGATGGCAAGACTCTGGGACTTATAATGTGAATGTTTCTAAGCCTATACGGAGCCTCTCTGACATGTTTGGAAATGTTCCTCAACTGGAGCGTCTCATTAAAGATCTAACTCGAAGGAGGCATCTATAAAAAATTGATAAAAAGAAAGATAGGGGTATTAACTTTTAGCGAGCAAACCGGAGCTGAGGAAAGTTGGGGGAGACGGGATATATAGAGAGATGTAAGACAGAGCGATGCCAGCTGTTACTCTGCGACACAAATAGCTGCACTGTCCTTCTGTTACAAAACACACACACACACACACACGCACGTCAAAATGCATCTACTTAAAAAAGGTGTGTGAGTGCAGGCAAGGGAAGGATGTGCTTCCCATGTTTGCCCAAATTGCCCCACCCTTATTTGTTTCTCTCTCTCTCTCTCTGTCTCGCTCGCTCTTTGTGGATGACTTGAGGTGATTACTCAGATCTAAAGCGACAGGCCGTGTTAAGCCAACTGTCTGCTCAGGCAGCAGTCGGCGAGCTTCGGTGGAAAGTGGCAAAGGCTATCATGGGTGATGGGCTGCTCGCTCCACTTACGGCAACACGCCACATCTTCCTTGGCGTTTACGCTTTACCTCTCTGCACCTTTCGCGAGGACGCACGTGCCGAACCGTGAACGGGAAAAACACTGCAGCGGGTTTCCGCGGAAGGCCAATTAAGCCCCCGGCTGATTCGCAGTTTTCTGAGAGGAATGATTAGTAGCTTCTTAATCCTACAAAACATCAAACATCCCTCCCAGATGTTCTCACACAAATGAGTCCACAGAGACAAGAAGAGGCTGCCTCCCCTCTGACTGAGGAGGTGTTGATGTGTGAAATGTGAAAAGCTGTCCTTTGTGTGAAAGTGATAAGAAGATGAGGTACGTGTTTGCATGGGAAATGAGTGAGATGTTCGTGCATTATCGCGGTGTGATAATTTACACATGCCTACATGTCATGCCATGTTCGCTGCACATAAAAAAAAAAAAAAAGAAGAAGAAGAAGAAAAAGAGCGCAGGTGCTTTTAATATTTTGACTGTCAGGGAGGCAACGAGCCGAACAAAATGTTCAGGAGACAAAACACCAACAAGGACGAGCCCCGGAGAACTTGGACAGCTTTGTTTAGTTACAGGTAGTTTGTAGCCACGCTATGTCAGTCAAGTTTGTTCAGTTGGTCTAATACTTTGATCCAAACTGAAATATTACTGGATGGGTCGCCCTGAAATTTTGCACCCTGATGGTTCTTTTGAACTTGAAAGTGTGTGAAATGTCTCCGCAACTGTTGCTGCAAACATTCATGTCCCCCCTCACGACTATTATGTGTAACGCTAACTAGCAAATGTTAGCATCCTAACCCAGTGAGCTAAGACAGTGAATATGATAGAACAGGCTAAAAAAAACATTCAACAGCATAGCTGTGCCTCACAGAGCCACTCTTAGACTCTTAGCCTTGTCTCATTAATTGTTGTAATACTGTTTATGTATTACAGGAACAGTCTATAATATCTACAGTGTATTAATACAAACTCAACTCAAAGGTGCAGTAAACAACTGTGTCTCTTCAGTATTTGGACAATGCCACAAGCGTTAAGATGCTAGACAGGTATTTATTTAATCATCCGTGTTGCAGCTTGCTTTCATTATCTCTTTAATTAATAAAACAATGAAACATGATTAAACTGATATGCTGCGACACATCATATGGAATGCGCTAAAAGAATATCTACCAAATAATTCAGAATACTGTGGCAGAGAGCCCGTGTGTGTGCGCATATTTTGTTCTCGAGAGAGTTCGGAGGAGTTCCTGTAGGAAAAGCTGAGTGACACAGCTTTGTGCTCCTGTCTATTGTGAGACAGTGAACATCACTCAGCTTAAACAGCTCAGTCGAGGTGATGTTTCGGCTTCTTTTCACCCTCATGCGTGCGCAATCCTCTCAGCTGGTGGTTTAACATTAGGGAGCCGAGCCAGACGGACATTGGGCTCAGGGAAAAATATGTTGCCGTGGCGCGGATGACCATGAGACGCCCGTCCATCCCCTGAGAGAGGGCGCACCGGATAATTAATAGTTTGATGGATGCCCTCAAATTATTATAGCCCATCTCTCTTGAGCATGTCACCAGGAAGGACACAAACAGACAGAATCTCTCACACTCACACTGTACAAAACCACCTCTCTCAGTCCAGTGAAACACATCCTGAATCCAAATGAGGTCACAGCCTGCAATATCTTCCCCATCAAACCATTATTACCCTTTGCCCCTGGGGAGAAGGGAACTAAACAGCCCTCTGCTATTAAAGGCATTGTACAACTCCAGTTATCAGGTCAAAGCACTACCAGCCACCACCTGTGGGGGCAGTGTGGGGATGCATTATGGTAAGGGGATGACCTGAGGGAGGGAGGATTTGTAGTCTGCTCTGTAATGCTGAATTATCTCCTCTTCTCTCTCTTCTTTCTTTTTTTATTTCAACTTGACCCACTTGTGCACTCGGTTCCTCTTCTGCATTTTTAATTTCTATCATCTTCTTCATGCAGACACCCAGTCCACTCTATATCTTCACAGATCGGAGCACGCTAACCCGATGCAAAGACGGCGTTCATGGGCAGAAGCAGAACCAGATGCAAACGATGTGTAAATATGTAATCATAACTCACGCGTCCGACAACTAGAATGAGGAACTACAATGAGAGAGGGCCCCATAAGAGGTTAATAAATCACGTTGTGCAGCTATGAATTTTTAAAAGAATGAGTGATGTGCCTTTAAGTGAAAGAAATAACAGCATTTTCCATCAGCTGCGCCGTCCTTCACGCCACCCGCTGCACTTTGAACATGCTTCATCATGTAATTCAATCAATATCCCCTAAAAATAGATGCAGATGTAACAGACGGTGAGGTAAATTGCATTGCGGATGCTTTGAATCGCAGGTGTTGGCATCAGTGTGTGGAAAAAAAAGGAAGATTTTCCCCAGTGATTCCCTCTGTCAGTGGAAGGGTATGATGCTGACGTACGTAGATGTGTGCTCCCTCTCTCCTCGCCCCCTCTTCACAGCTCCACTCCTGCTGCTGTTATGTAATGACTGTGTGTTACGAAACCTTACATTAGAAAACACAGGCCCACTGATCAGCTAGCAGAGAGCGCGCGCACACACACACACGAGATCTGGTGATTGTTTGTACCCCCTTGTTTGTGTGTGAGTGAATGCAAATTTTGTCACTATAGTGGACATAAGTGCCTGTGTGTTTGTTCATGCATATAATGTGTGCGTGCGTGCATGTGTGTGTGTGTGCGCACTACAAATTAAAGGAATGTTTAAACACAAGTACGACTGTGAGGTTGTGGAAGTGAGCAGAGCTCCCCAATGAATTATTTAGTATGTTTGCAGGGTGTGCGAGTGAGTGTGTATATAATACATAAATAAAAGCACGGTGGAAAAAAATAATGAGGGTTTATAGATGCGTGTTACACTACAAGCACGAGCACAGAGAGCTACTGGTGTAGAAAGGAGGACTGTGGCAAGAGAGAGGGGGATGGAGGAAAAGAAAGGTGTACTGGAGTGAAAAGAAAGAGAAAACAAACGAGGCCAAACAGGGATGGCATCGATGGAGAAAGGAAAAAATACAGTGTGTGTGTGTGTGTGTGTGTGTGTGTGTGTGTGTGTGTGTGTGTGTGTGTGTGTGTGTGTGTGTGTGTGTGTGTGTGTGTGTGTATATATATATATATATATATATATATATATATATATATATATATATATATATATATATATATATATATATATATATATATAGACACACACACACAGTAAAAATATATACATGAATATCTCATAGAAAAGGAACAGGCTACAGGCATATCCTGTCACCTCAGGCAGAAAGACTCACGAGAGGACAGAGCTGTAAGGTGAGGCGAGCTAATCTCAGTCAGCGATAAATTTTGGTTGTAAAACTGGCAAAATGCCGACAAAATTCACACGTGTATAAAACCATGTATGACTGGATACTAAGGGTTGGTTTTATCAGTTGCGATAACATATGTAATCTGTGTGAGTGTACAACTGCAGAAAGTACAATAAGTCAGAGATCAACCAAGAATACATAATAGATGTCGGACAGCTTTGGTTGTTAATGCAATTGCTCGCCTTCGTAAATAAATCTGTCTAACCTCTGTGTTTCTTTAAAGTAATAATCCTGAATATTTTTGTCTGGATTTAAATCCAGTTGTTGATTCTATTTATGGCCGGCATGCATCCTGTTTTAGCCATCAAATATATTTATTTGTTGCATCGATAAAATAACAGATTAAATTGTGGCGGAGTCCGCCGTTCTTTCACTGGATTCAGATGGCATGCACATGCGAGGGATTCAGAGGAAATGACTCAGGCACATACTGGACAAAATCCAGTGGCGCACTGCCCATCATTTGTGCACATGCAAATATCATGTAACACAAAAGAGCGGAATAATTGCTCAGAAGAATGTTGAATGCGAAACATGTTTGCTTTGGTAGAAGTATAGCTACAATATTTATCAAATAACACATGTTGCACAAATGGCTTGTCTTCTTCTGCTGTGTCTCTGCCCTGGGAAACGGATAAACATGTCATGTCACAAATCTGGGACTTGTATTGTTAGTATTTCTTCGTGTTACCACCAATAACCACAAGCGCGGCCAAATCTACCCAAACTAAACTGAAAGGATTTTAATTTTCCCACTTGATTCTAACTTGTGCTTGTGTTCTTTCCATGTCAGACTATTTTAGCAGTGTCTGACTGTCAAATCTGAGAAAACAACTTGATTACAATATCGCAATCAATGGCCAAAAGATAAGACTCCTGACTGTTCTGAATTATCCTTTAAAGATCAAAGTCTGACGCGCAGTGCTGTGGTTGCAGATTCCTTCAAACAAAAGCACAAGTACTCCTGTATCAGCAGAGATGCTACAAGTGAGTTTTCTGACAACACCTTAATCACGCTGCGCCAGGCTAATTTAAAACCATAACGACGCTCGGCATTTCTCTTTTTTAAGGTTAACAACTCAGAAAAGGCTCTGATGTCTCTCTCACTTCCAGCGAGCGCCTAATATCACGCCGGCGAAAGGTCAAACGTATTCTCCATCCAACCCTCCGAGTGTTTAACGTAACGCTGTTTCATGTAGATTGAGCTAAAAACGCACGATAAACGCGTGCGCCGGTGCGGAAGGGGACGGCTACTCCATGTTGGGAAATAATGAATTACCAGCAGGTCATGGATGCGTGCGAAACGGAGGGGAGGCGGCGCTTTCACACACAAAATAAAGCAAGCCTGCACACGTGTGAACCGAGTTACTGTTGTGTGATAGTAAACTGGCAGGAAAGCCAGGGTTATGCAATTATGTAATGTGTCTCTGTCTTGCTCTCTCTCTCACACACACACACACACAAGCACAAAAACACACACAGGTTATGACCGGAAAGGTTTCACCTATGTGTGTGCGTGCATATTTTAATGTTTCACAGGGGAAGGAAGGTCTCAGCTGCACTGAAAAGTTTTTCATTTTTCCAATTTTTCATCTACCATAACGTGTTACCAAAAGTACAGTATGAAACATCAGGTTTCAATATCTCCAGCTGTCATCCACACTCTCTCCTCTCCCCTAGCCCTCCTTCCTACTGTTCGGATTTGAAGTTTGAGTGGTTTTATGTGTCGGTTCTGGCAGGGAATCTCCATTTCTCCATTTCTGGCCAAGCTTATTCATGACCTGACCTCTCTTCTTTTTTTTTCTCCCCCACACCCCTTACAGAGTCCCAGCCCTGATTTTGAAATGAGTCAGAACGGGGTCCATCCTGCTTAACTGTCCTTTGGTAGCACACAGAGGATTGCTGCACCGTGGCTGAAAATTCTCCCTGCCCTCCCCAAAGAGGAAGAAAAGTGAAAAAAGAGCTTCCAAAAAGAGACAGATAATGTACTACATTGATACTGGAGTCCTGTTCAGCCCTCCTCTGTGTTCTCAGCTTCCTCTCCAGGCTCCAGACTGGCACACCCCACCCGCTGGCCCCACCCACAGCCCTCCACATGCCAGCGGTGCCTGCAGTGTGTCCTCGGCACAGCCTGTGCCATCACGTTCAAGGATACGATGTTGACAGCTACGGGTCACTGCAGCCCATGCACAGGGTGGCACACACTCATGAATGATGCAGCGCTCGCGGTCGGTCCTACAGCTTTGTCACTAACACATGAGGACACATAATCAGACTCGATCACGGGCAATGCATGCACAACGACACAGAGGCTGGCCTCGCTGTGTCGTGAAGATGCAATTAGAGTAAATCCCAGATGCCGACAAACAAATGTATGATAACGTTGTGATAGATTTTCTGCCTGGAGGAGCTTATAAACAAGGTATGGACACCATCGATGTAAGCTCTATTATACTGAGCATGATTCTTGTTTTCAGGGATCGTTGCAGATACAGTTTAACGCCGCTGATTCGTAGATGAATCAACCAAAAGATTTAAAGAGAACAATTGTATTGTACTACTTCTATAAAGTCGTGTCACTTAAGGCTGAGATATCCTCAATTTCACTTCCACTTTCACTCCCACGGATCAAGTTTTAAATTGCCCAAATTCACCCCACCAGCTAGTTCCCCATGTCTAAATACCATGGACATGTTCCAAACATTTGTGGTTCTATATCTAGGGAACAATGATTATGATCATTTAGTATTTTCTGTCATTTTATAGACCAAATATTTAGTCGATTAATCTCTGGTTTGCCATATTCTAGCAAGAACAGTCGAGCAGATGAAGCCATCAGACTGGTGAGATCAGAAAAGGATGTTTATAAGGCTGCACATGTTTTTTTTAAAAAAAGATTTACACACACTGTGTAAGTTTCTCAAACACACATATTATCTACCGGTTGCTCATCAGCAGCGTCGCTGTGTCACTTCAGCCTCCGCATTCTGTCACTCAGCAGCTGCTAATGGCCTGTATACAGCAGCGGCCCGTCTTTGCGGCACTCCATGCAGCCTTGATAAAAGTGCAGCGCCTTATACTGTACGGGGGGGCTTAAAAAGGGCGAGAAAGGGAGAGGAGCTGAGGTATTGTCGTCTTAAGCGCCAGTACAATAACCCCCTCCGAGGCGCGGAGAGGTTTAGGCTTACCCACCTAGCATTCAACCCCCCTGGGAAGTGCATCAGGGGAGGGTGAAATGTGAGAGCCGGGGATGAAGGGAGAGTAGCGATAAAGGAGCAGGCTGACAACACCTCCCTCTGATACCGAGGCTAAAGAGGCGAGATGAGAACGCTAATTGGCGAGCCAGTGAAGGTTTGATGCTGTGCGAAAAGGTTAGATCTGAATGTGGCGGAGGTGCACATGCATAAACACGTAACTTTATGCGCGAGTGTGTGTGTGTGTGACTGTGTTTACTTGTATGTCAGTGATTAATTAGCTTGCAGGGACTCCCGCCTGTTTGTCGCCCTGGGTTCCCCTGTTCATTTGTAGCACTGCATTAATAATGGCCGTCGCTGACAGAAACAAAGAGACGATATTTTACATTCAGAACTTGCCACTTTCGATCCCTCACTCTTTCTCTCTTTGTCATTCTCACGGGCCTTTTCAACAAGATCATCGTGTACTATATCGCCTTTAACCAAAAAGCGCTTCCCAGAGTGTCTCCCTCTCTATAGCAGCCTCATAAATTCTCTTTTAGGGCAACAGATAAAGCACTGAAGCAACAATATCCAAAATCACACCGGAAAGAAGAAGCAGATGTTAGTGACAGTGAACTTCACCTTTATAATATATCAACATCCCAAGTTGAATATAAAATGTCAGAGAGTCCCAAAATTCCAATTACTTTATTAAACTATGTTTTAAAGTTTTATCTGACAGGAAAGTAATTCACAGATTTTTCCTGCTGTATTTAAGCAAGGCTCTCCATCAGTACTAACGCTGCGTCATTACAGTATGTCACCAGTTTAATTAAGGAGTTTCATCTTATTTTTGACACACAAAAAAACAAACAAAAAAAAAAATCAAGGCATTAATGGAGACTTTGCTCCACTCTCCCAGCCTGAAGGCCATCGTGGCTTTTTCTATCAGAAGGAGAAAATTTAAAAAGGTCAAGACTGTAAAAACGATAATCAGGTGGACGTTTGCATCGTGGCACTGGCTGAGACGCGATACTGTGACATTTGCAGATATTTAGCGCCAGCATAAATAAATAACCCACTTCCTAGTTTATGAACTGCGGTAAGTGTGCATCATACAGCTCTAAAAATCACTGACACTGAAAACTAGTACAGTTAAGCATAAACTCTGACAGCATTTGTATCAGGGTGTTTAAATTATTGAGATAAGTAAACAGAGAGAGTAAGAAACCAACAAAATGTTCATACTTTTGTTATGATGAAGGCTGCATGTGCCAAAAGTAAAAACAATGCGACATTATGTGCCTATGACAAAGAATTATTTGACGTTCTTGTGCTGGAATCCTCTCCAAGTATGTGTGAAACAAAAACGCTAAAGTTAACGGCATCGGCACTGGAATTATTAGCACTGTAACACGTAACCTACCATGAAAGTATACGTGCACGTGTCATAAATGATAAAATAGTGTGCATTGTGAAGAGATGACATGGCAACTTTTGGGGTTTTTTTCCCCCCCAGTGAACAGATGTGATTTTATGTACTGCGTATGCACTGAACATGTGCTACCAATCAACGGATAGACAGATTCCTCAGTAGAGAAAAGCAGATTTAAGTAGGCGGCAGCAGCATTTACATGCAGCACTAAAATAGCAGTGGAGTGAGCAAGAGACAGGGTGCATACCAGAGCAGTGTACTGTACTGTAATATCATGAGGTGTATGCGTGTGTGTGTGTGTGTGTGATTGGTTGGATGAATATTGTGGTGCACGGACTGAAGACTGCTGCCTGCTTGAGGCTCCTGTCTGAACTCGTTTTGCTCACAAACAAGATATGAAAGCGAAGTGTTTGTGCCATTTGATATCACAAACGCGCCGCTTTTCAGCACTTTTCAACTGTGAACTGTGGATGGGGGGGAAAAAAAAAAAATACACCGGGAGTTTAATCGGTTAGCTCAATTGGAAGTGACTTAATCGCTGTAAATAACACAAACAGCTCTTTAACAATGCATGCTGTTGGTTTCAGTTTGCCAACAAATTTGGCCCAGCCGATTCCACTCTCATCTATCATAATGCATTATGCATGACGCCAGGAAACTGTCTTTATGTGAGCAGTGTGTGTGTGTGTTGACGATGATATAATTTGTAGCGCTGATTGGAATTATTAGGCGCTAATCCCCGATGAAAGGCAGTCGCACCACTTTCAGTCTCCAAGTCTCCCCCCACCCGAGGGTAGACCACTGACACACCGATAAGCACATCATTGTTTGTGTTTGTACTTAACCTCTAATGCCATTCATTATCAGAGGCTATGAAGGACTCTCGAAGCTTAGCCAAATTGTGCCAGCGGGATGTTGCAGGCATCCAAGTTGGTCTGGGAGACTTTATATTAAAAGTTGCCATGTTAGGGCATGCCTTTGTTAGTGAAAAGGAAAGAGTAATAAAGGAGATTCAGAGAATGGAAGAGCACAAGCAATAATACAAAGGTAAACAGTGGCCGTTATTATTTCCAGTCCAGCTATTCTCCTACGCCAAAAAGTATTAAGAATGCATCTGATGGGAAGCAGTTGCCTCGGGGTAATTGAGAAAGAAGATGTTTAAGGAGACAGCAGCTACAGAGTCGCTTCTTTAATCCCAAAGAAGGACAGGCCACGAAGTAATCAGACCCAAGATCTGCGGTTAAAGCTACAATCAAGTCCAGTTCAGGAGCAAAGAGAAAGGAGGGAGAGACAGAGAGGAAGGCTTCACACAAGAGGAGTGAAGGGGGGGGGGCTGAGAATTAAAGGGCTTCTCTCTCCCGATGATGCACGGGGACGAGAACAAGTGAATGAATGAGATTGTGATGTTGTTGCACATTCCCCCCCGAACCCACGTGCTTAATTTTCTCTTTCTCCTCCTCCTCCTCCTCCTCCTCCTCTCTCCTATCCCTCCTTTCCCTTTTTTTTTTGTTTGTTTAAAATTTAACAAGGTCTGGAACAGTGGAGGGCTGAAGTGGGCATCCGGGGTGTTTTGGCTCAGCTTCATGTCACATGCAGGGGCCATGTGAACACAGTGGCACTGAGAGAGAGGGGGGAGGTGGGGGTGGCGGTGCTGGGGGGCAGGAGGGCAATGAGAGAGAGCGAAAGAGAGAGAGAGAGAGGGGGATAGTGAGAAAAAAAAAGAACTAAAGAGGGGAAGTCTTTAACCGGAGGGACTGAGAAGCAGCTTAGAGAGAACTGGGTTGTAGTCGAAACTACTGTATTAATGAGAAAGATGAAACACAAACTACGGCCCAAAGCAGACCAGGCCAGCAAGAAAACGCAGGACAGAATGCAAAAGGTGAAGGACGTGCACAGAGAAAGTCAAGGCTAACTTCCTGGTGCAAGCAGGTGTCAACTTCACTTTTTTTTCCTTTTTTTTTTACCCCGGAGTCTGGCTGATTATCAAACTGTGCGGCTAACAGCACGAGACAAGCAAATTGCTCTGTTAATGATTGAGACTGGCACATGTAGCGATGTCTCTCCTGGACTGAAAACTGGACTTTTAGTTTAACAAATCTCAGCCACATGAATTGATTTTATAACTGAATGCAGTGCGATATAATAATCCGGCAATAAATCCTATTTTTGGGAAGCTTGGAATGTTTCGTCTAGAGCACAATTCCGCAGTTTTTTTTGTTTTTTTTTACCTCCTATATATATATATAAACATTCCTATACACAGTGGTAGAATGTACATTTACTCTGCTGCACTTATTTACAATTTTAAAGTACTGCTGTACTTTTAACGCCAGTATACTTACAGCTAGGGAAGGTATTGAGAAGATTAACATATAAAACAAACAGTATATAGCTCCAGTTTGACCACTGCCATTAAATGCTGCTGTTCCCCATTAAAACATGTATAGTACTATAGGAGTTATAATTTGTAATAAAATAACTTTTTAAAAAGGGATTGTTCTTTACTTTTTTTTAAACATTTGATACTTTAAACCTCCAACTAATGACTGTTAGGTCACTTAACGTCAAACAAGCTATAAACACGTTAGTCTTTTTGGTTGACATGGCTAAGACGTGAGCAAACAGTTTTCTATTTACACATCCAGCAGATACCGAGCATCATTAGCATTCATTTGGAGCGGTGTTTCTGGCAACCTGATGAACGTTAAATCCAATAATCACTCTCATTTTAGCTCTGTTTTGCTCTCCACCAACTCCTGAGGGAAATATCTGTCTCTTTAGTCGCTAAATGCTCAATTACGTTCACCAGCTAGGTGCTAATTTGGTCGGTCTGCTGTATGGTGCGGAGCAGTCAGTGAGAGAACGGCAAAGTTGCAGAAAACTGAAAACAGTTAGTTGATATTTCTACCTTTAATGCAAGTAAGTGATCTGAATACTTCTTCCAACTCTGCCAATACAGCGTCGCCACAGGTCTACTGTACTGCATTAGACCGTGCGTGTGTATCTTTGGTACCACTGCGGCATCTACAAGTGATACCTGTGCAGGAACTGTGCAGAGTTGCCCCTGTACATCGATGAAGCTGTGGCTTTTGACCTTCCGTCCACTTTTATAGCCTCTCCCTTTAAAAAGACACACTAGCCAATGAGGAAGTATCGTTCTTGCGCTTCAGCATTTTCTTTTTGAGAGAGACGAACTTTAAACTAGGTCATTTCATATCAACAACTCTGCCCCTTTTTTTTCTGTTAGAGCAGAGTCCACAGAAACAAGCTCAGCTCCACCCAAATACATCTAGCTGCGACACAAACAAAGATTTGGGGACAGTTTGGTAACGCTCTGAATTCACGCAATACTATTTGCTTAGCAATCAATCTACTTAGACTGTTTCTGCAGCGCAGGGAGGTGCCTCTATAAAAACAAAATCTCCACTGAAACAGCTGCCACATAACCTGACCGATTCTATCATTCTGGAATTACTAAATGCAAAGAAAAAGGAATTTTTAAAACAAAATGCAACATAACTTCCCTAGAGACTTTGTAAAACAAAATCAGTATGAGCACCACTGGACCGGTGGTATTTAAAAACCTCCCGTCCAGGAATTGACACAGTTCTGTCCTGTATACTAGCAGGCAAGCAGGCCATGTGTTCCCTAATCGGAATTTTTGGGCCTCTTTAATGCTGAGGGTTGCAGATGTTGCCTGGTATTAGGCCGCGCTGCTGCTGATCAAAGCCGTGGCGAGCGAGCCCCTGCCGGACTGCCTCTAATCCCCCCTTCATGCACGCGGTCAGGGCAGGGACTGCTGCTTTGCTCAAGGACAGTCAGCCTTACGCCATGACTTTTCACTGCCTTTGCTCGTGAAGAACCACGGCAACAATCCTCCGAGGTTTCTGGGGAGCGTTCGGCACGGACGTTTTGACAGACAGCCGAGGGGCCGAGCTGCTCCCATAAGGCAGGGAAAGCCTCTGCCCTTCCCTGCCCCCTTCCCCAATTCCCTTTCCCAGATATGCCTGCAGGCAGACAGGAGTGACATATCAGCATGACACTGTTCAGCCTACAGTAGATGTAGCCGCTTACCACAAAGCAATGAGAATTGCAACAGTATGCAACTCTGTTTC
The DNA here is from genome assembly GCA_023373845.1 of Nibea coibor. Lineage (NCBI taxonomy): Eukaryota > Metazoa > Chordata > Actinopteri > Sciaenidae > Nibea > Nibea coibor. Next base: position 10,318,055 of record CM041725.1, read on the forward strand.
AAAGCATGCACAGTCGCACATAGAAAAGACAGCGAGAAAGTGCTTTCAAGTGCATCAGACCTGTAAGAGTTATTACCTGAGCCTTTTATTAATATTTTTTAAAGACAATTATGAGGGTGACCAGTAATTCTTGGAGTGAAAAGCAATAAGCTAGGGAGAGATAAAGAGATATGGGAAGAGAAATGGAAACTGTCAGATGGTGTGAGGGAGGAGGAGATGCGAGGAAAGATAGCGAGAGGAGAGGGAGGGGGATCGATCATGAGAGAAATTGAGAGAAGGAGGAAGATTCGGCGCGAGAGGAGAAGAGGGTGGGAGGATGTCAGCCAAGAAGGCAATCTATATTAGACGGAAAACAGTTCCCTTGGCTTTAACTGCTACAAGCTGACACCACCATCCTAACCATGTTCGCCTCAGAAGACACACATGCGAATCCTCAGAGATACGCGCGCATACGGCTCCACGGTAAAGCTTTACGGCCAACGTGTCATTCAAGACTACTTCTACATGCGTGGCTTGCACGTGAACAGACATGAGACATTGTTTCTTTTTTTCTAAATATATATCATGGGCGCACGCGTACACTGGTGAGCGCAAAAACCTAAGTGCACACCAACACAATGCGTATTGGATTGGAGCTCTGGAACGTGTGAAATCTGATTACACAATTACATAATGACTCAGCAATAGGCCATTTAGAAAGACCATTAGCTGTCAGGCCAGGACATGGATGTGAGAAAGGATGAGGCAGCCTAGTGCCGTAAAGTCCTCCCCGGAGAGCTAACATACATGGAGACGCTGCAGGTTTTGGTAATCACAGCCATGTTGTATACACTTAAGTAAAGCCGTCGCTTAAATGGTGCGGTTCGCAAATCCCTGGTGACCGGTGAGGCATCATTTGAATGGCAAAATTCATTCAAACTACACCACTATGAGGGATTTTCTCAGATTGTAATCAGGATAGCCAGCGGCTGATCATAAAAAAAATACAAACAAAACAACAACAACAACAAAAAAAAAAACAATGGCAAATATCTGCGCAGACTGTTCTCCTTCTGCCTTTGAAAATGTTTTCATAGAGATGCAAGTGTGAGTGTGGGAGCAATCTGGCGTGCTGACTGTACAGAGAGAAGCGACGTGGCACAGACAAGACAAGAGTGAGTGGTTCTCTGCTTAATAGCTGCCACGGCCTGCTGGAGAAAGCTGGGAGCTTCATTAAGCCTTTAAACCCCGCAGAGTCCTTTAAGTCATCACGTCACCAGCCCCGCTGCCTCTTTTGAGAAGGCTCGAGGTTAGAGTGGAAAGATTGCGCTTAGAGTAACTAAACTGTCACCGTCTTCTTAAAACGGCAACATCTCGCGTCTACATGAACTGTAGACGTCAAATCAGTAGCTGTCACGCTGCTTCCATTACGCAAGCGTCAATCTCAGAACCCATTGGCTATCGACTGATGACGATTCAGCTTCTGGGAGCAATGGCCAATCCAGAAAATGGATTTCCAGGCCAAGACTTCCTCTGCAGTCCGATTAGCAACTTGATATGGCAGGACATACATATGAGAAACATACATTGCTGCTAATAAAAGCTAATAAAAAGCTCTGGCGTTGTCAGATGATAGCCAATGAGTTCCCATCCTGTTTACCAAAGCCCACTCAAACATGACCGCTCAATAATACTCGAACTCTAAAGAGAGTTCTCCTCACCTGCAGATTCTGCATTCATGGGATGAAATCTGTAGAGATTTCTTCTGATTCTAATTAATTAAAACTTTTATTTGACTAAGACGGTAACAATTTAAAACCATAAAGGAACTTAATTAATCAAATGTGTGTATATATATATTGCAGTTTTATATTTCTACAATGTCATTTGACAATACTGGCATTGTGTTTCTGTTATTTTTCTGTCCATAGACAGTGCTGGGGTCATCTATCAAGCGCGTCTGCTGAATCTGACCAAAACTTTGCACATTGTAAGGATTGTTTTTACTTTCAAGTCTCATAATTTGTTGGTACTTAAAATGGTAATTTTAAGATGCTGCAGGGGTTAAAGGAGATGACAAAACCTCAGAGGCTATGCAGTGTTCGTCTTCGATTTGCATAGAAAAAGCAATAAAAATGCTCTGCTTAATGATATTTTGAGAAACTAAGAAATAATCCACATTACTAATCAGGAATTCTAACTTTTTACTTTTTTTCATCAAAGCTGTAAAAACTGTACATTCAATATTTTAGTTTTGTTAAGGCAGAGCCATTATCAGCAGCATTCAATCAGATACCGCTGCTTTCATTAGTTCCACATGATCAATTCTTCCTGCCAAGTTCACCTTGCTGGCACAGACTGAAAACAACATGGGATTATTACCTGGAAATTGGGTGCAGCATGTTGAAACTTATCAAGCCTGACTTTGTTCTGCAGGAGCCTGAGCTATAAACCTGAAGGAATTAATACCTTAAGTTTCTAGGCCAGTGTGCCAGTGGCCATTAATTTCACTCATAAAAGCAAAGCAAACCTTAACACCACTTTAAATTTACAAGAAACTGCTTTTAAAAGAGCAAACATCTCAACTTTAACGGGGTACGTAGAAAGCTCACTAAAAACATGGCGGCTATGCTGAAGTGCACGGAAGAGAGTGTTTGCAAAGCCGAGTAGCCTAATGAATCTAAATTATTTAGTGTGCTGCTTTGGTTTGGTTAAGAACTCTGGGTCCTCCGCCTCTAGGGAAACCCTGCGCCAGTGTGTGTTAGGGTTCAGTATGCCATTTCCTTTTCTTGCGAGTCTACACACACACACACACACAGACACTACTACCTCTGCCTCTGGGTAAGGGACCAGAGCCATCCAAGCAGGGGGTAGCTTCATTACTTGCTGGGCTGAGGATCTCCTGTCCTCAGAGCAAAATCCCTGTTAACTGAGTGACACTGACCTGAACTCAATGCTTTCACCTGAACGGCCGTTTAAATTATGGCTATGCCTCAAGTGTGCAATGAGAAAAATCTGTTAAACCCAACCCTCTTGAGGAGGTACACTTTTTTTTCTTTTTATTTGGAGTAGAGCTACGGCATTTCGGGGCCTCTCAGCAACAGAATGTAAATGTATCGATTATACGCGTCAGTGTATGTTTTCTTTTTTTAAAAACTCTTTCCCCCTTGTACTCAAAACTCTAATAAAGCTGGCTCGGCATTACAAGAGGTTCCTGTGTGGGCAGCTCTGAAAGGATCACTCGTCAGCTTGCCAAAGAGGACAGCGGCCCTTTGATCTAGGCAGCCTTCTGTACGTGTGTGTGTGTGTGTGTGTGTGTGTGTTTTGTGTGTCTAGCAGGGCAAAGTGAGTTCTCTCATCTGGCCGTCGCAGAGTATGTGCACTCAAAGCATAACATGAACCCTTCAAAGTCAAGCTAGCCTCTGCACTGTCCAAAGGATGCACCGTGGCAGCTCCTTGACTTTTCCCAATATTCTCCTGCATCCCTAATCGTGCCTAACGCTGAGTGCTTCATCTGCACAGTTCGCTGGCCGCTCACGTACTCAATATCTTTGTCATATCTAGCTGCACAGTGCTCTTATTGAGTAACTGAATAATAAAAGAGTTTAGATACTGGACTTCCTGTATCAAAGGCCGCTCTGCATGCACAGGCGTGCGGACAAAAAGGGCCTCAGTGTGACTGAGGTCTACAGTTGTGGCAGCTGCGCCTGAGAGTCGGCCAGCGAGTCAGCTGAGACTGGCTCTATCTCCACTATCTGGGTAGGACAACCATTCAAAGTCGGCTCAACATGTGTCAGCACGGCATTCCCCCCCTTGTCCCACCCCCCACTTCCTCCCCACCAGACGTGCCTGACATTCTAGACGAGCCAGAGTACATTCCTCACATGCTTCCATCGTGTAAGAAAACGACGGAGGAGCAGGCCAGACATGTCACGGGAACATCAGCGCTGCCTTGCTCTTTACGGTGCAAAGCATGTGTGTGTTAGACTGAATGAGAATTAGGCCTTTTGTGCAGCCTGCTGCCCGGGTGTCGAGCGGCATTATTGGCTGTGAGGGGAAGAGGGGGGGTGGGCTGGCGGGCGGGAGAGGGAGCTCAGGTGATCACAGTTAAGCTGTCTCACATGGGATGTGGAGGCGTCGCCCTCGGAGGGGCATCGGGGCTACTATTGCCCACCTTTAGTGGCTGCTGCTACCGCTTGTTGAGCTCAGCTGATTGCACAAGCTCGTGTAGGATTCGCGTTTGTTTGGTTTTTTTTTTTTTTTATTCTCAAAGTGCACATCCATCCACATTAGCCCCAGCGTGCATGCTCATTCAGCCTGCCATATGATGCTATCTAAATTTTTTTTTAAAAATCATTCTACCAGGACTCAAGAGCACGATAGGTCACGAAGCACGTGACCGTGAACGGGAGCACATGTGGCCTTTTTCAGCCTCGTATTGAGTGACCTCTAGTTCAACAGCCTCTCGGGAAACAGGAAGCTAGAGTGTTAGTGCCTCTCTCGTCCATGCTTCAGACCCAACACACAGTTTATCCTCAACTGTCCTCACTAGAACGCAGTCCCCCCCCACCCATTTTCCTCAGCGGCGACACCAACAGCAGCAGTGGTGGTGGTAGAGGCAGGGGTGTGGGGAAGAAAAGGGCTTCCTGAGCTTTGGAGGAGCACGTTAACCCAGCTTGGCAGGCAGTTAGTTAGTGTGACAGTAGCCGCACTGGATGCCAATAGGACAGGCACTGTGCAGCATCTCAATGACCAGAATTCACTGGGTCCACAGAGAGGGTTTATGGTCCTCTCAGCCATACTGCTCCCACCCCTACTCTCCATCCAACCACAAAGGCATTCAGCCTTTTCATTAGGATGATAATGGGGCAAAAGCCGGAAAAGGGCCCCATGTCTGAGCACCATAAGTTGTGGTGATGGCTTTGTGGCGATGTCATGCGTGTCCATGGGAGCACAGTGTCCTGCTACGGTCCAACAAAGACAGTCCAGGACAGAAGAAACAAACAAGGAAAAAAAAAAAAAAACAGACCTGAAAATTTAAATAAATTTCCCCCTGGGGCAAACCAGCAGTCTTTGGACCATGACCTCACTGTGACACATTCATGCCACCACACAGTTAAACCTGAACATTGTTAACCATCACAGGAAAATACGCAGAAGCTGGACTTTTAATAATAACCCTGTTATTATATCTGCCGCAGTTATCAGTTATAAGGTTGCTGTGCTGCACTCACCTTGCCTGACAGCATTCGCAATGTGTGACAGTGTCAGCAGTGTGCAGGCCTGTTATTATCAGTCAAAACATTTGATCCGACAAAGCATTAAAAAAAAAATATGAATTGCTGTTTTGCTCCATTAGTGCAAAGTCGTGACGTACACCTGCATGAATGCACCTGCCTCGATTTGTGATGCAGGTTGACAACCTGTTACAAATACCAACAGCACTCTGCAGGATCTACGGTTCAAATACGTTGCGTGACACGGGGCAAGGCCTCAAACTGAGTCCCAGAATGAGCAGAAACCCGATCGTGATGGAATGAGATCATATCTGAACGCATCATTTAACTTACCTGCATAGAAACGTAACAAGGAGCCAATCTCTGTGTTAAGCCCTTCCTCTTGAACTCTCCATGGGTCCTTAAATCCAAGCTTAAAGAGAAAGTCATTCTGGATCTGCAGAGGCCTCTCATCTGGGCTCAGCCTCCTGACAGCCTCGCCGTGCAGCTGAACGTACAGCGTGGGGCTGGAATCACAAGAATCTCCATTGTGATCTGTTGTCTGCGCTGATTTCAGAGCACTTTGGCCACAGTCCGGATCTTGGATGTCAGGTGTATTACCTGTAGAACAGGCTCTCGACAATGAGCCGGCACTACTGCTGGATGGCAAGCTGCCCAGACTGTGTGGGTTGAGTCTGCTCTCTGACCCCATATTGTTTGCCATGTTGTTTAAATGTTCCATGTTGCGCTGCTTGTAGTTGGCAGTGATACCATTGGTGTGATGTTGGGAGATGGGCTCCATGCTCGCGCTCGACGCAGGGCAGTCGAGCTCCAGTTCGTCCGAGGAGCTGCCGTACATGTCGTGGCCCTCTGTGGCGCTATCGAACGAGGGGCTGAGGATGGATGCCTCTGTGCCCAGAACCATGTCATCACTGAGGGAGTCCCTGTGCTCGCTGAGCCGGGCCCCGGAGCTCAGGTCATCAAATGCACTGCTCTCCACATCCGAGCCAGAATTTAATCCATAGCTGTCCACGCCGTTCCTGTGCTCCGAGTCATCATCATTGGGGGTATCCATGTTAGAGTTAGAATTTAAATCTGACAGCGAGCAGGCTATGTTGTCCTGTGACTCTGATTCTGGGGTGAAAAGTTTGTCATCAACGTCCTGTTGCTTTTGCCTCTCATCTGCATCCTCCATGAGCAGCAGCCTCAGCCTGTCACTCGGATGGCCCCTTAATTCAGTGGATTCCAGGGGTGTCAGGTGGCTGCATTTCATACTGGAGTCTTCATTCACCTTGCACGGGTTATCACTATATTCATACTTCACGCTGCAGTTGCCATTTTGGTCAGTCTTGGGGTTATCTTTACAAAAAATGCGCATAACGGAGCTCGACTTACTGCAGAGTTTACTCAGACGAAGCGCCACCTCGCCGGCTGTGGTGTCCATAGTGCAAAGGACCGGTCTTGGATATGAGGGCGTCAGTCTGTCGTGGACATGTATGGAGCCCCGGTGGAGATCTGCTCTCACCCACTCGCGATCCACGGGCTGCAGCTGCATGTTCTGTCGGTGCTTCATCAGAGTCTTCCTATCCAGACTCCGGGTATGTAAAGACGCAGAGGACAGGGCCGAGTTCATCTTGGCGCCGCAGGCGGCGGTGACAGCTGAGGTGGCGGCGGCGGTGGTGGTGGTGCTGGCTGCAGCTGCGGCGGAGAGGTTCCTCTTCAAGCGCCTCCGTCTCAGCAGGAGAGAGCTGGAGTTGCTGGATGAGCCCCGGCCATTAGACGCCACGGTTCGGTTTGACGCACTAGATCCCGCGGTGGAGGCGGAATGAGAGAGGCTATTCCCGTTCTTTGCCTCTACGCGGGAGGGTGCCAAATGTCCACCGCCATCATCCGCCGGAGTCCCCCGAGCGACAGACAGTCCACTGGGCTTCTTCATTAACTTGGTCGCGCCTCCATCCGACGCGCCATCCTCAGCTACAGCCTGCACACTTTCCATCCGTGCCAATGAAAAGTCCCCCTCGCTAAATAAATAACGGTGCGCACTTGGTTACACCTACAAGCTCTACATTTAAAAGCCTGAATACGTGCCCGCCGTGGTAAATGTCCGCCGACTGAGCGGTGCTGTTGACTTAATCCACGGGTAGTCATTCACTTCTCGCCGTCCTTTCCCTGTCGGAGTCTGCTCAGCGGCTCCAGGAAAAACATTTTAGCGACTGAATCCGCTGGAAAGAGGCAGGGCGCTCGGAGACAGCTCAGGGCGGAGACGTGACTGTGCGTCCCATTTAGATTAAAATACATCGCTGGAATATGAAATGAACGTCGGCCGACCTCCTACGCAAATACTTGCTGATATATATTCATGAGGAGGACACAAGATGGGGTCGCCAACAACAACGCAGTGGATTGTGGGAGGTGTATTGCGCCGGCTAGCGTCGTTCGGTCGCCGCGGGTCGGGTCACGAAATACATTTCCCATGAAGCTTTTCGCCGGTGCCAGCCGAGCGAGGCGGTGAACAGATGAGAGGCGTAAACATAGCTCCTATAAAATGTTTGGTGCGCGGCGACAGAAGTACGTCCTCTTATCCGCCGCGGGCGACGTGCACGCGCGCATCGGAGACAACGCGCCGTGTCACGCGCTCGTCCGGAGAACGCGCGCGCGCGGCGGAGTTAACCGCACACGCGGGCGAAACTTGTCAGCTGTCAACTGTTGAATCTGAGAGCAAAACTTTCACGCGTTAGTGCTGCGTTCACGGACACACGGCTCCCAGTCGGTGTGTTTATTTAAGGCCGGCGGTGACTACGCAAATAACTTGAGAACCATCTCATCGGGACGCCATTTCACAAGGCCATACCAGCCGTACAGCCCCGGCTCTGTCTGCAGGCTCTTATTTTATTGTATGTCTCGCCATCTAGTGGAGCAAACCGCAAGGTTTGACCCAAACTGTTTGATTTCTTTTTTTTTTTTTTTTTTTTAATATGCGGAGGACACAGCGACCGCGAGAAACAGGAAGCCCAGTGGTTTCAGTTCTTTTGTAGGTCACCCGTTTATTCTAGACTTTTCATGCCAAACCGGTTTAGACTGTACCGCACATGCAGATCCAGTTTCATTGTCGTATTGCACAACATACTTAAAATAAGACATGACTTTTGTGACTACCAGTAATGTAACTAAAACTATAAGTTTTAAGTTTTCAAATTACAATTTTCCATTTTCTATGCAGCACTTTTACTTTAAGCTAAAACTTATGATTAGATTATACTATAAAAAATCCACGATGCTGTATTTCCTGTTTTTCATTTATTTAACTTTATCACTGTGTAGGATTTAGTGGTATCTAGTGCAAATCCCTCATTTCCATCCTACCATGGAGGAGAACCTTCAGTATGAAGTGCAAAAGGACCTTTCTGCAGCAAGTGCTTCAGTTTGTTTAGTTTGGCCATTCTGAGCTACTGTAGAAACATGGCAGTTCAATATGGTGGTAAGATTAAACATAACAACTAATGAAAACATAGTTCTGCATATTATATTCCATTTCTGCTATATTCTGTAAATAGATCTCTCTCTACACACACTGGAATTTTGAGTAAAGGATCTGAATACTCTCCACCACTGGTGGCTGCTAACAGTTAAAAAACAAAACAAACAAATAAAGGACGTATTGCTAGCCCTGTCAGTCTGCACTTGTTCGCCAACTTAAATAAACTTCAGTTTCAAACCCAGATCAGCAAAACTTTATTGTGACACAGTGATGTTTGAATTAGTGAAAGGCCTTCAGAAAAGAAGTAGAACTATTGTCCATTTTTTACTTAAAAGCTCCCATTATGGAAACCGCTTTGAGGGTAACAAAAAAAAAAGGATTCATAACAAAGTTTATGGAAACATCAAGAGTTAAAGTCTGTCTTTTAACAATTCTTATATATAACTAATATATTGAAGCATTCTTCATTCTCTTTTGAAATGACTTTAAGTTAGGGCAATGAATAAATGTAGCATGTCAAACATCAACTTATTTTTTACATTACAGACATCATGCTTAACTGGTTATGTTTTACCATGTAAGGTCTGTCTTTTAGTGTAACATTTACATTTTTAGAGTCACGTTTTTAGCATCTAAACAGACTTTTTAATGTGTCACTTATTTGCAGTCCGTGACAGATCTCCTTTGGTGAAAATGGGGCAGCTGTCTCTTCCAGGCACAAGCTTTTACCTGCGTGTATGTGCGTCACAACACAATTCTATGTTATCTGATATCATAATACAAGATGAATGCAGGTCTTACAGGAGAATGTAAGTAAAATGTGGAATAAAGAACTGAACGTACATGGCAAGAATTTTGTGAAACAAGCCAGATTGCAAATAGCAGATAAAATTGTAACTGTCTGCAATAAACCTGATAAATCTATTTTAATAAATGTCGAATGAATCGTGCGAATCATAGGAATGTGTTGATATCACATGAACTGTAGTGCCTTTTTTTTATCTCAAAAATGAGAATTCAAACAATGTAAATGCATTCAGAAATGGAATTTAATTGGCATGACGTATCCTTTACATGGTATTCTGTATTTCAAAAATGAAAAAAGGAACACTTCCAAATTTGTTCAGTTGCTCCGCCAACATGTAAAAGGAAACAGATTATTGCTGAATTCATGTTCCTTGATTCCAGCAAAATGGAAAAACCTCATGCTCAGCCCAGTGGCCCAGGTTTGTTTCTTAGAGCTGAAATGAGAACTGGAGCGTATTTGTATAAATTCATTCCTATGTATGCTCTATTGTACTGAACCTATGGATGGAAAATTTCAAATAATGGCATGATGCTGGAATCGTACAGAAGCTGGTTCTAGCAAAAGAAACCCCTCATATTTCAATGTCTCTGAGACTAGATGACCCAATGAAATTTATTTTAATTTTTTTTTTTTAAAGAAAAATGTAATAAGACCTGTGTACCGATTCTGAGGAGGAAACCTTATTATTTTACACAAAAGCCATAAAGTGCAAAACAATTTTCTATGTTATTGGTTCCCAGGTTATGTTGGGTCATCTATCATCACTGAGAGACCTTGAAATTAAGGAAGAGCACATTTTCCTTTGCAGACAGATGCATTATAGTAGGCGGCCGACAGCCTTTCACCTCTACTACTCTTCTTCATCTGACAATCAAGAATTTCATATTGCAACTTTAAAAGGAATACAGTAAAAAATAATAAAAATATTCTGTGTACATAAAGCTTATGAGCATTGGAATACTGGTGATCAAGTAACAAAACAGTTAGTTTGTGAAGTGAAGAAACAAATTGGTCACAGATCAGAAATCTAACAATATTTTACACATGTGGGCCCCTGACCTTAAAATAGTGACCATTGTAAAGCCAAACTCTTAACAGTGCAAAGGATTTTAGCAATAAAAATTCCTTAAAAATCCTGACTCAGTGAATTCATTAAAATCTGTAGTCATATTTCAAAATTGAGAATGCATCGCCGTGTTCAATTGTAGATTTGAGAAATCAAATCTTGTCCGAATGCGTTGGTAAGCTGTTGAAGATGTTTTTGGTGGTTCAGTAGAGAGAGAGAGAGAGAGAGAGAAAAGCAGAAAAGCGTCCTCCCGGATAAAGCCTTCCCAAAGTAAAGTATAAAAGAAAGATAAACCCTGAAGTGAGGAGTATTGTAGAAGCTCAGTAAAAATAAAAAAAAATGGTGGGGAGTACACCTGTAGTTGAACCTTTTCTCTACAAACAACAGATATTGCTTGGTCAAAAGCGCATGAGTATAAAAGTAAAGTGTATAATACAATGCATTATGAGCAAAGATCACAGAAAGAGCACACTGCTGCAAACCAAAAAAAAAAAAAAAAAGGTGAACAAACAATGCGGTGAGCCAGCTCTCAAGCTGGGACGTGTAAAAACGTGTAAATTAATCACTTATGATCCAAGTGCCTCTATCAAAAACAAAAGAAAAATATATAAAACAGATAACTGTTGCGACAAACTGGAACCAGAATTTATCTGCCAGCTGCAATTTTTACATTAAATTTATAAGGTTGTGACATGAAACTTGGTCAAGCATGATTCTTCTTTAAATGCAACTTTCCTTTCTCAGTATAAACAAAATGTACATTTTGGAGAGAGCGCAGGCATTTGCCCAAACTCTCAAATTCACAGTTAGCATTTAGATGTCAACATTGTCGGTACAGTGAGAATTGCACATAAGAGGGAGGAAGAAAAAGTCAGGACTACATAGTAATGACACAGAGGAGACTCTAGGGGGTGCTATAGCCTAGGAAAAGCAGAAGAAAAACATATTGCACATGATTTTAATGTTGAACGCCCCCCCCCCCCCCCCCCCCCTTCCTCACCTCCTGTGTGTCTTTCTAACCCATTAAGTCCCTGCAGGTGGAGTTAAGATGGAGCTCCTGATCACAGTCAACCCTGCATCCCTGCATGAGTTGTCCATGCGGGCTTAGAGGAGTCCGGAGTGACAGCATAATAAAGAAGAGGGATAAAAACAAGTCCACTGAGACAAGTCCACTGGGTGTTATTGTTGAAACAAGGTACAGTTGCCCTCAGTTAGATGTCGAAAGTATCAGTCAGTCGCAAACAAAAACTCTCCCGCTGTTGGATCACAGCGGAACTGAGCGCCTGCCTGAGAGCTCAGCAGAGAGGTTTAAGAGACGGTCGAGCAAATTCCTTAAGAGGGGTGATGTGAACCAACTGGAGTCATTGTGTGCTACTACAGTGGATGGAGTAGTGGGGGGTGTCTGCATCTTGGAGCGTAGTACCGACTCAGTTGTGTGGGTCTTGAAAAGGCATTTCAGAAGACATGGCCTTATTGTAGAAACGGGCACCATTTTACTGTCCAGCACTTAAGGTTCTCAGTGGAGGAGAGCGCCAAGATCGGCACTGCTCGAGACAGTGAGTGGTGGTCTACTATGGTCTGTGAAACCTAAAAGATTAACACAAAGAGAATTGTTTCAGACATTTCATCACGTTTCATCACCTCAGCTAGAGCCGACTTCTTTATACAGCCTCCGGCTCCGGCTCCGGCTCCGGCCGTACATGAGCTGATATCACAGCCACGTGGATTCTGCACATTACCTGGTTAAATGGCGACTTGACTCGTGCACTTCCATCTCGTTGCTCTTGAAATCGTTGAGTTCCTTCCGTATAGCTGCCTGCAGAGGACGAACAAGAAGGAAATTTGAGAAAAGCTGCAGAGGCTCGGTACACAAACGGCTGCCTCTAAGCCCCGACTCTACCTCCTTTTAGCATGCTTCATGCATCATTTAGGCTTATCTCGAGGCCATGAATGATTCTGCTGAATCCTCTCCTCACATCACAAGAGCCTTCAATTGCCTCCTCTTGAGACATCCAAGAGCATGAACAATAATATACAATCTGCTGCTGGTCTACTTTGGTAGCCAGCTTGTGTTTTTAACTGTAATGAATTGGTGACACCATGGATTTATGTTTGTTAAAGAAATACAGAAAAAAAAAGATTGATATGACAAGCTGACCTAACACCAGAGCTGTGTCTAGAAACACTAGAAATAAAGCAAGCATGAGACACTGTGGTGTGATTTATTCGTTCTTTTTAAATGTTATCGAGTCTTTAGTGACCCAACGCTTAAAATAAATTATAAAACACGCAAGAAACCTTTATATACATCTTTTATGGGTCATATTTGTTTCTCAGAATCCATAAATATATTTCAGCGCAACATGTTTAACTGTAATATCTTTGACTTCTTATAGACTGAATCCTACCAAACCCAAATTATTTATCCAATCTCTTTCTCTCGTTGACAGAGTTTCACAGCTAAAAAAGCCGGACGCCCCCCTCCTCCCACATTCAAAGCTGATGTCGTCAGTGGCATAGAAAAACACACGTTTTTTTAAATTATTATTATTTCAAGAGCAGCTCTCAACAAATATCAAAGGAAAATGCTCCCCAGCACTAAACCTGACGCAGCCAGTTGCTGCGCCATCGCGTCACCGTGACAGTAAGCTAATACAAACTAATTTTTCATCTCTGTGCCTGTATTTATTTATAGCAACAGTGAGACAACAAACAGTACCATCATGAGGCCAAACAGAAAAACACAACCCCTCTATCTCTTACATCAAGCCCAGTGTGAATAAACCAGATACCAGAACAATGTTAAATAGTTTGAGGTATGTGTGTGAGTTGGGGTTTTGGAGCGGAGATAAAAAAAATAAATAAATAAAAGTTTCCCGTTCATGTAGTTATACACACATTTGGGATGATGCCCAGTGGACCATGGCCTCTTAGAAGCATCACTAGAGCTGAAGAGTTTAACCTGAGGGCAGGACGATTGCAAAAAGATTCTAAATGTGCAGATGAGTCAAAGTTCAAGAATATAAAAATGGTGTTTTGTTCTTTTTTTTTTCCTCATACATCCCCTTCCAAAATGTGTGACAGCCAGGTGATGTCATTCCCTTTGATATTCAGCATGACGTCTCCAGCCATGGGGAAGATGCTTCTGCCACATGAGAGCAAACAACATTCGAATCTGTGCTAGATGGTAGAAACAGGAAAAAAAAAAACTCGGCTGCAGCTGAGGGGTCCTGAGGCACTGCTCATTTGATTACTCTCTTACGTAAGGGGAGTTGTTGCGTAATCGAAATGCTGAATCCCCCGTGATTTTCACATGAGCCGTCCTCAGGTGCGACCTGACGCGCTCGGAGTTGCGCATCATCAAAGCGAGGAGGAGGCAGCGTCGCCGCTCCGTGAAAAATCAAGAAGTCATTAAAAGTCAGGAGCATCGCCCGCCGGGCAGCGAGCAGCAGGACTGCTCCAGGGTGTTTACTCACAAAGGGGAAGCAAACAGCTGAGGTGGAACTTGGCGTAACAAGAGAGGAGGAACACGTCCTCCGGCCATTTCTCTCCTGCGTTACGGCTTGCGTCATACAAGGCACAGAGGGGTAGGTTGCTTTGTTTGAGGAAATTTGAAAGCAGGCAAGGAGGGATCTTTATATTATTAAAAGATTATGTCAATTTAACTGTAAGATTAGTGTAAGTGATACTGGCCTTGTCAGCTGCCGTGAGCCGGGTCCAGGGCTTATCTGCCCGCCTGTCATAGTCCTGGGCATCTGACACCTCCACGTAGTCACTGAATCGGATGAGGATTTTGGCCTGTCTCAGCTCCTCTACGGTGGGCCGCTGGCTCAGCTGGAACAAAAGCAGAAGAGTTGGAGAACAGAAGACTAGATAGTAAGTATCCCCAGTCAGTGCCACGGTTAGCAGCAGAATTTGCATATAATTCAAGTCTTTATCGAACGATTAGGGAAAAAAAAGTGCAGGTGCGTCAGAGAGCAGTTTAATAACGGACTGCTCTGGCATTCAGGACATTTACTGAATCAGTGCATCGCATTAGCTTTTTCAGTTCCTGCAGACCGTCTTCAGAGCAGCAGCGCTTTACTAAGGGGACAGACTAGTTTATCACTTAAGACGCCTTCAGCTGTGAACCTCATTTGCACAGCTGAATTCGGCGATAGGCGTCGCAGTGCACAGCCCAAGGCACGGATTATTTCCTCAGATACGGATCATGATCTGAATGAAAACAAATATCATATAATAAATAAACGTTATGTTGTGGACAAAAGTGAGAAATATTTTAGCACCAGATTTTTTTTTAAACTCTCAAATGTGTGCACTGACACGTGCAACATTCTATAAATGTGGGCTATGCAGCAGAAGATGGGCATCTTATTCAAAACAGAAACTCGGCACCAGTGACTGTAAACACTACGCCCTGAGAGCTGGGAGATTTTTTTTTTTTTTGTTTTGACCAGCATG
This sequence comes from Nibea coibor, assembly GCA_023373845.1. Classification (NCBI taxonomy): domain Eukaryota; kingdom Metazoa; phylum Chordata; class Actinopteri; family Sciaenidae; genus Nibea; species Nibea coibor. The sequence continues at coordinate 10,333,063 of CM041725.1, forward strand.
TCTGCTGGTGATCAGAAAGTGCTATAATCTAATTGAACGTGATGGGAACATGCTCAACACCTCTCTATGGGGTCGAAAAGATTTGGCAGCCGACGTGCTGATGGACCAAGGGCAACGAGGACATGGACGTCTCCTGGGGGGGGGGGGCCCTGAGAACTACAATAACAGGCCCGTGGCTGGCAAGGCTCGCTTCTCACCACAGATGAGTCACTGTCACAGTGTTTGTTTATTCTGGACAACAATTTACCCCCCTCTGAATGCTCGAGTTCGAGTGTGGCTTTGCACCTTTGGAACTATTTTGGACTCACCTTTCGCGTTAGCCTCCGCTTTATCTCCCTCTTCTCCTCCATCTCCTCTTGCTCATTACGAGCTGCCAAGAAGGAGGAAATGAGTGTTACACTGCGAGCACAGATACAAACAGTGTATATGAAATGTTTAGAAATTACTGGAAGGGGGAACAAACACACCATTTGCATAATACGGCTCATTAGATTCACACTAAACTGGATAAAGCGTAAAATGGTTTCCATCACTGGCTGTTTAATACCATTAGGAACGGGTATCAGGGGAGAACGATCGCTTTGTTCATTTCAAGTTGTCCCAGGGCTTTTTGCTCCATGTTTATGATCAAGTGATTGACCCATTTGAGAAGTTTACAGGAGTAAAATAAATGCCGATCGCGAAGGTCTCACATCTCCCTTAAATTCCTCCATGTGTTGTATTATATTCAAAGTCAATTACAGAGCCAAAAAAGGCTCCGAGGAGGAAGTTAAAAGGAGAGACGAGAGTAAACAAAAAGGCACACTGGGACGCGGCTCCTGTTTGCAAACGCTCCGGCAGTCAACCTGCATTTGTGCTTGCACTTACTGTATCTATAGTACTACTCACAGTTTTGGCATCCAGACGGTGCCACTCCTGAAAATAAAGCAATGTTTGTTTAACCTTGCTACAGTACGCGTTAAGAGTGACAGGGAGGACACGACTTGTCACTCATGAATTCTCCGACTTTGTATTTTCCTCCTGCGCTCTGCCAATCACGCAGGAGCCTCTAGGAGAGCAGGGACTGCTGGTAAATCAGTCTTTGATGTGAGAGCCGCAGAGTCCCAGGCAACAGAACTGCCTCTCTCTGATACCGCGTGCGTTTGAGCTAAGAAGCCGGTCTCCCTGGACATGACTCCTCAGGGAACCTTGCTGCCTGCTTGCCTCAGATGAAAAAGGCAGACCAAGGAGGAATAAAAAAAAGAAAAAAAAAGAAAAATGGGAGAGATGTATGCCACTCGCTTTCACATAACTAGGACTCTCAAATCACCAGCCCGCATGCACAAAAAGGCTGCGATGTGTTTAATTTCCAGTTAGAGAGGGCAGCTTTTGTCGCCGTGACGAGTTACGATTTGACTCTAGCGGCTTAAGAGATAATGTTAAAACGCACAAGTTTTGAGACACTCACGTTTGAGGATGTTCCTCTGTTCCAGTTCCTCCGCTGTGGGTCTCTGACTCAAGCGCCTGGTTAGAAACATGCATCCATGGTCAGCACATAATCACAGACACTAGGTCAGCAAGGCAGCACAGACAAAAAAAAACAAAACAGAAAAAACAACCTAAAGTTCCAAATGCAGATCGACCTACTTTACGTGCAATATCATCAGCTGTCATTGTTCAAAAGAAATTGTGCAAACATTTCACTGGTTCTTCCTCTGTGAGACACAGCGGCACACGGTTCAAAGAAAGCTGCTCGGTTTAGCCTTTTCTTCCTTCCTTCTTTTTCTTCTTCCTTACATTACACATCAGTGTTCACTGCTTTGACAGCAACTCCCAGCAAGGTTAGATTATTGACATTTTGACTCGGAGCACGAGTACTTTTACAACTGACAACTCGGAGCTTTGGAGTGTTAGTCCCAAACTGAATTAAATATACATTAACTCAGTGTTTCCTTACTCTGACTACAACTTATTTATGAGCTCCGTGTTGAAAGATTTGCATTTGCTTGTTTAAGCTTTTGCCTCGGAACAGCTTTGACAGGCGCCCTTCCTAAAAATTCACTCAGCCATGATCAGCAGTCGCCCCCACTTCTAATTGAATGGCTGCATGATAATGCGCTGGTGCAATGCAGGGAAGGAGGTCAGCAAAAGAAAGATATTCCTGAGGACTCAGCTCGCGGCCGATGCTGAACAAGGCAAAAGGGATTATGACACGGTCACACGGTAACTGAAAGGTTTCGACACCAGAGACGGCTAAAATAAACCTGTCGTACACATTTAAAACAGACAAAGGTACATAGAACATGACAGCCAGATAACTGTCCTCGTCACAGTTTTTCCTTTTCTGCAGCATCCGAAGAGATACATTTTGCACAGATTATCTCCAATTTCCTCAATTTGTAAGTAGCTGAAATGACTAAGATACCCAAAGGCAATCTCTGAAAGGTCACTCTAAGTGCTTTCAACTAGGGACTCTTATTATAGCACTATGTCAGGACCCTGTGGCAGTAGACCTAACTGTAGGCACTGGATCAATGATTGCCTCCATCTTGTTAGATCTGACAGCCATCTGGAGCCGCTCAGCCCGCCGTGAGCTACTGTATGCAGGGTGAGGTCTGCGCTCAGACCGGGTTGTCTCATCTCGTCTCGTGTCATTTCTTCTCCCGCTAGACGGAAAAGTGAAGACACTGAATCACAGAATAGAGCTCTCCGCCTCTCAGCGTGGCCCGGGCATGATATCAGCATCATGCCAGCAAATACACAGCCACTGTAAGCAAACATACAGCGACTACTCGACAAGCATCCATATGGACGCTCCTTCCAAAATAATTTCTATCACAACCGGTTTATTTAAAGGCACTGCCATAATCGACCAAGTGCCAGTCTGTCTGGTCTGTCTCCAATAGGAAGACAACAGACCTGAATATAATGAGATTATAAAAAGGAAACAGAAGGATTTTATTTTATGGCTAATATGAAGAACAGTTTGTTTAAAGCAGCACTAACAATAGTTTATTTACAGTGGATCAAATGACTATGTATCATGTGAACGGTGAAAAAAATAAAGAACAGTGAGTATTAAACTTCAATCCACCTCACATCCATATGTAAATAGCCATCAGTTTACTAATACAGTCATCGCAACAACTTAATTATATGTCGCTGCATTTACAGCTTATATGACAGAAAAAAACAGCTTAAGCTTAACAATACTTAAAAAAAAAAATTTCAGATTCAATTTCAGAGTTTGTTGAACATTTTTTTTAAAAAGGTTACAGAAATTGTATACACATTTAATAAAAAAAATAAATATTAATATAATATAATTTTTAAAAAAATTAATTAAAAAAAAAAATCACACAACCCCCACTCTTTAAAACCGCTGCTTTTTTCAAGTTGGTTTTTGTACAGATTAAACAAATTATAATATGTGAGCTTTACGGGTGCTGATGGATGGATATTTTTTTACCAGCTGTCTCATCCTTCTTCAAGCCTTTATGCTATGCTTTGCTACTTTCTCCCGGATGTAGCTTCATATTTACCTGACAGACGTGAGAGCTGAATCTCTTTTCTCACCTGTAAGCAAATGCATGCATTTCTCTGTTCCTTTAAATAGTCATAAACTACGTATTTCTTCAAGCCAAGCAAGCTTTTAAAAACAACAAGCCAAAGACACGGCGGTTTTATCTGCTTTCTCAAGGGTGAAAGCTCAAACTCTTCCGTTCAGTTTTCACCCTTGAGATAAAAGGGTCTCTGGGGTTTTTCCAGCGAATCAGGTCAATAGAAGTAAGTTGAGGTCAGCTTGTCCTAGAATAGCATTATCATAATCAATCCTGATTGGCTTGGCACAAACAACAGCATTAACGGGACACAATGCTATTGGCAAAAAAGGCATGAAAATTAGGAATTGTGCGTCAGATGACACTGCGCAAAGGACACTGTGAGAGAGCTTTTTGGGAACATGACAACTAAGCAGGCAGGCCTTCTGGGAACATGTGCTGTGTTCCAATCGCAGTGGGGAAGAGTGATTTGTGTGCCAATGTCTCTAGATAATACTTCATCCCTCCGTTGCGAGCATATTTCCCACGTCTCGTATCTTATTATACTATCCGGGCTTGCATTTTTTACCCGTACGCTTGACATAGTCTTTTCTCTCAACACATCATTACATCCCCTTCATTCAGACGGGCAAGTCATCTTCAAAGAGGAGAGTGAAATCAAATGAGGCCTGTGATCCGCTGGGGAAAAAACATTATGTTGTTTGATGTGTTCAATTACTAGACCTCACATTTGTGATCTCAACACATGTATACAAAAATCATGTGATTTTTTTTTTCTGTACTCACTGCACCGGTGTAGTGTATTGTGTGTTTGTTTGTGTGTGTGTGCGTGCGCGTGCGTGCGTGCGTGTGGATAAACTGCTGGTACGGTGTGGCTTGTGTGGCGCTGCTGTGTGGGGGAGTCGGGTGGAGATAGTTTGGCACATGCATCACCGTGGTGATTCAGTCAGCGAGGGAGGAAGTCAGGCAGGAGGAAGAAAGACGAGATAGGGAGAGAGTGAGGGAGCTTTAGAGAGAAGACAAGAGAAGAAAAAAGAGAGGGGGGGGGGGTGTGCATCACTGAAATTAGGTCAGCTCCATTTTCAGAGCTTCATTTTAACAAGATAAAGCAATTATCCTTATCGGATGCTGCAAAGGGGGGAAAAAAATGAAAGGATAGAAAGTGTTTTGATAGAAAAAAGGCTCACACTCGCTTTGGACTGAGTCACAGTTCTATCAGTCAGGATATTGGGCCGTCATCAGCCCAAAGTAAGAAAGACAAAATGCTGGATTTTGGCTATAAGGAGAGCCAGTGCTCTTTCAGGCAGATGTTGTTGAGCTGGCTACAGCAACATCACCCAGGCTTACTGAAAATACGTGGCCCATAAATGGTGCATGTGTGTAAATGCGCTCAAGTTTAAATATGCATGCCTGTATCGTGTCTCACCTTGTGAGTTTGGTGCCTATCTGCTGCCTAGACTCCAGCCTCTCCTCGTCTGTCTGCATGGGCAAGATGTTTTTCTCTTCCAGCTCTCTTTTGGATGGACGGTTACTCAGCTTGATGGCCAAAGAGTCTTTCCTCAGCACCTTCTGAGCCAGGGTACCTAAACCCAAACACCATGGTCAAACATGAGAGGAGCACAGATCCAGGGCCTCATTTACCCAATTCCCTAAATTGTACTGTATGTTAGAATACACAATTCAAAGGTAAACATCCAAGATGACACTCAAAACTGAATTTGTAGATAAACTAGTGTAAAATCTCACTATTTTTATTTAAATCTTAATATTTATTGTTTTTTTATGCTAATACTTAGCTGCAAAAATAGTGCTCTACCCTTGTTACTTATCTGTGCCACAAGACATGAAATGTTGATATAATATTACCTGTACTTTCCTCATAACTTAAATGCCCCTTAAAGTCATAACGTGGCACATTCATTGATTCCATCATGCATGGCCAATCGCAACCTTTTACAAACTCGACGTGCTCCCATGCGGAAACGAGGATAAAGTGTCAAAGACACGGACAGCTTTGCACAGTTCAGCAGTTTTGCAAAGAGGTTGCAAATGAAAAGTGTTTCCATGGGTGACAGCATGATTCTGGATACACTTCTGTGAACCAGATTTTGGCCCTGATTTGAAGGTCAAACTACATCTGAGTTCCAGAAGCCTTCGGGCGAAGCTGGCAGTATTGTCGATCAGGATTAGTCAAAGCGAATGTGGCATCATATCCGTAAACATGAGCTATTCCTGCCCGCCTTTGTCTTTACCTTTGGGTAAATTCCTCAAAAGGCAGAGACACATTTAAGGACCTCGGAGGAAAACGCTCAAGGTCACTCACTCGTGAATATGGAGTCGTCGTCCTCGTCATCGTCCTCGTCGTCGTCCACGTCGTCGTCCTCATCCTTATACATGCTGGGCAGATCTTCGTAGTCGGACTCGTTGGGCATGTTTTCCTTGTCATCCTCGTAGTCGATGATCACGGACGGGACTTCTCTTCTGTCCAGGGGAACACACTGACCAACACCGTGCAGTGCAGAGCTAGTGCAGTAAAAGGGAGAGAATCTGGACATTAATGCAGCGGGTCATATTTACGGTCATACCATTTTGCCTTGCTAAGAGGATGAGCCCGCTAAGGCAAACCTCAAAGTTCAAGCCTAGCTCCATATCACCATATCCCATATATTACTGAAATAAAACAACACTCATAAACCTTCTCCATCCAGAAAAAGTGATTAAAAACAATAAAGGGGCATCTGGAACATAATCTAATGATAGCTTAGAGGGATTTTAATCCAAGTATGGAGGGAGAGGAGATGTATAACTCCAGCTGAATGAAACTGGAGTACAAAGAATACACACACAGCACTATTCTGTACAGTCCTACGCAACACCATGCAATCCTCTCAGCCACACAGAGGGAAAGAGGAACTGATTATACAACTTGTATTATTCAAAACAAGGTGACAGAAATAAACTTTCTGGAACACCTCATTTACATGCAAGTCCTATCCGGTGACATATTTGATAGATTGATTAATCACAGTCTGGTTGCAGCTTCTTATGATGAGCCACTGTTATGTAAGCATTTTTGAAGCTTTCAGACTAATTGTGGGCAATATCGGGACCATTACTTCCTTATCCCCTGCCCAAATGGCTCTGGTGACAAAGAGATCCTAATGTTACATATTACGTAATATCCAATTTGCCGTCCTGTCCCTTTTTCTCCAAATATGAAGAAACGGCTCTTGTAAAGAGCAGCTGGTCATGTTATGTCAGGCCAACTGCTGGAGGGACGTCTACTGCATGAGCCTGTTCCCACACATACACACATTTACTTCAAAATTAGGCCATGTTTCCCTATGAGGCAGTGTGCTGATTTAGACCTGTACACCAGCGCTACATGGCAGGACGTGACCTCAATAACGGACACGGATATATTTGAGAATGGCGGACGAGGCCCCAAAAAAAAAAAAAAAATAAATAAACAGGACGTTCTAGGCTAATAATAATGCATTTGTTTTCGGTAATTACTCTGATTAGTGCTGTTTTGGCAACAGCTATTACTGACAGATGAATTTTATGATAATAACTAGAGGCTCATCAAATAAAAGGGAAATAATTCTATAAAAAGAAGCATGATTTCACCAGCAACCCTTTGAGCCAATTAGTACAAAGCTATGAGTTCCATCGTTGAAAGTTTTTGTGTAACATTGGCACATTTCACCCCCCCCCTCCCCGATCCAATCTGGGATCAGGGAGATCGAGCACATTCAAGCGACCTCAGCACTGATAGCCACTAACCTTTCAAACCTCTGCATGGAGAGTGCCAGGGTTTTATTGAGCTCCTCGATGATGCGGCTGGGCGTGTGCAAGCTGCCGTACTGAAGCTGGAGCGGATGACCGTGGCTCTGGTGGAGGCTAGACAGGCCCGCGAGCTGAGAGGGCAGCAGGGTGCCGTGGTGAAGGGACATTCCTTGGGAAGGTGCGCACTTTTGGGAGAGCGCGCTGAGGGGATTGGGGGATGGGGAAGGGGACGTAGAGTCCAGCCCCCCCGGAGGCACACAAATCATCACTTTCTTGGGAGGCAGAGGTGGAGAGTGTTTTCCGCCGGGCATACAGGGCAACTTCATTGGCTGGCAAGAATCTAGAGAGAAAAGAAATGAAAGTACAACAGGACAGGACGACGGATTGCTGAACACATCCACTGGGTTGAGTTTTGTTGTGTCACATCAACTCCACTTTGCCGCTGCAGAGAGATAAACAGAGCTCATGGACGATCAGACATGGCTCAGACGTCAGCGCAGAGTGGCGGGAACTAGGCCAGAGTAATGCCACTTCTCTCTGACAGATTGACAATGACAGAGAGAGCCCAGCTGACCTAACCACAGGGGAATTTAATGAGACTTCTATAATCCTGTGCACATGTGTGGCAACGCAGGTAAGAATAAAAGCAACAGCAGTCACGGCTCATTTGTCAAAACGCAAACTTGGTATTTACCGAGAGAAATTCACATTTCTGACATAGTGAAATAGGGCACATCAAATACTATTGGTTTGTAAAAAAAAAAAAAAAAAAAAACTGAGACCACTGACCTGTGCTATGGTTTGGGATCCTAGAGAAAGGCTTTGGAGGAAGAGCAGGAGGCTGTTTGTGGTACAGTGGCGGCTTGAGGGGGGTATCCTGAAGGTCACCGGGGTAGGTGACAGATTTCTTGGTGGTCAGGACCATTGATGACTTAACAGAGGGCTCCTGAGTGCAGACTCCGCTGTCCATCGAGGATCGAAATTCAACGGTTGCTAAACAAACAAACAAAAAAAAAGTAACAGTCTATCTCGAAAAATGTGTTTGACTGCGCAAGAAATACACCTCCCAAGAAGACTGTTCAAACAACATTTGAAACGAGCTTAGGGTGGTGCGTTTTGGAACAACGCGGGGTAGGTGGATGGATTCAGGAGGCTAATGCTGTTAAACCACCCAAGAGCATTTTATCAGCACAAAACCAGACAAAGGAGCGGTGTTAGCCAAGCAGTTTCACAGAATTTTTGCTTTTTAACTCTTTTACTGCACTGAGCCTTTCGACGGTTTTTGCATGATCACATTTTAAAAAAAAGGCAGACAGTGCAATTCACAATGCTGCTCACGTATTCTGACAAACAAAGCATTTATATCGTGAGCTCTCTCTCCCATTCCCAAATGTCATCTCTCGACTGTCTTTTGAAAAACAGAGAAACACACGAACGCTCACCCGATGGTTAGTCTCCACGCTTTTTAATATTCAGCAAGTCTTTATGAGATATTTGCTGTTCTGTCTACAATAATCAAGATATTCAAGTTAAAAGTTGTTACTGTAACCAGAGGTCGTACAGACAGACGTCAAAAGACCCTCGTCACGAAGTATTTCCATGAGGAAAGATCTAACTGTATCTTTAAATTCAGCCATTGAGATGACGGACCTTGCATCCTTTAATTCGAAACTAGACTAGGGTTGGGGTTTGGCTCGTGTGTGCCACGTTAAATCCAGGCACACAGTGTGCCAGTCAAAGAATGCGACCGGCTAAAGCCGATTACAATCCAGCGGCCAATCGGATCAAAGGCTGGCACGTTTTTTTGCCAATGTGGAATTTCTTTTGTTTTTAAAATATACATTTTTATCTTTGCCCCTATGGATCTCTTTCTATTTTGAGCATACCAGAGCGGAATAAATTGAATCATATATTGATACATCAGAGCGATGTCAGCGCTGATCAGACGAGCTTTCGTAGATGTAGCAAAAGTAAAAATAAACACTGCTGATCTATCAAGCTGTGCACACAGTTTTTTTTTTTTTTTTTTTGATTATGGAAACTAGGCTGTCACTGGGCAGGAGAATTGAGCACACCTGGCCCCATTAATACGCGTTCTATGGAGTGGCACAGTTACTGTGCAAAAATAGAGAGGAAGCCGCTCAATCCATCAGCTCCGACCAATTTTACCGAGCTGGACAGCGTCTGTAAACTTAAGGTGAGCGTAGCGCTTCGACTCAAGGAGAAGTGGCTTGTACTTTATTTAGGTCAGGCTGTGACACATTTGCTTTAGCTTTGACATTAAAGTGCTCTTATTTCTGAATACTGTCTAAAACGCCCAATTTCTAAAACAATAAAATATGAATAAAAGGCCTCGTATTCCCTCATTTATTCACATCTTGGCAAGAGTCAATGGACTTTCTCAGCTTCAGTAACTTTGTTTTTGATGTCCCGAGGCATGCAGCACCCTGCTGTCAGACTCAAATATACTCTCTAGCTGTGGATAAGGAGTGTCTAAGACACTTTAAATCAAGATCAAAGACGTTATAAAACCTTACAAAATTTCTATAATGAAAGATTATATCTAGTTGCCCCGTGCCAAATCTTGAAGCACGTACTTCAGAGACTGCAGATTAATGAGGAGATGAATAACTGAAGACCTTCCAATTTAGTGCAACATCCCTTCCCCTCTTGCAGTTTCTACTTAAAACCGAGACAGTTCCCATCTCTGTGCAATCAGACTGTAACTGTAAAACATCAGCTTACCTTTTTCAAAGATCTCCTTCAGCACTCCTCTCTTGATCAACTCATCTCTGCTCTGCCGCATGGACATCTTCCTCTCCAAAGCTGAAGGGGGTAAAGGAGAATAATGTTCAAGCCATTTTCATATTAGTCAAAGCTTTAGGTGGCACAAAATAAGCACGAAAAAATATTTATCCAGGTCTCTAGAGGTCTAGATTGCTTTTATTTTTAGTAGATGTTCATCAGTAGAAGCATTAATACCTAGAAGTCTGGGGGGGTAATAAGATAGCATGGCTGCCAAAACAATCTTGATGTTCTTTGCCAGGCTCTTTCTCAGTTGTTCTGGTAACTTTAATACAACTTTTTATAGAGCAGTTTTAGTTGAAAACATGAGGTCGGATTGATGAAACTATATTTTTGTACCGTGAATCAATGCTATGAAAACATTAACTATGCGTTAGTCTTTCCTATTACATCTGTGGCAGCCAGCCCCAAACCCATTTGCTCCAACTGGAGACATAAAACTTTTAACAAGGTATTTTTAAAAATAAAACTACCTATTTGGGAACTATTAACAGCTGGGCACTGTAGTTTTCAGCAGTTTGGTATCTGTCTTTTTATGGCATGTGAATACAAGAAGACTTATCCTTCAAGTTCACTTTGTAATTCATCATTATGCACAAGAAAGCATGTCCCATACCTGCTATTTGCTTCTATTTTTAGCTTTGGAAGTAGAGGCACTTAACCTATCTTCTATCAGTGCACCGTTTCAAAATCCACCCCTGCATAGAAACCAATTAAGAATGGCAAATGGGGATTAGCAGCAACACTTAAGCGCACCGTGCAGGAATCTCCTTGCAGGCCACCGTAGCCCCTACTTAAGAGGGAGATCACAGATTGTGCCATGTGTGCTTTACATATGACCCAGGAGTCCCGTCCCAAGCTCTATCAGTGGGCAGTATGTTCAATGCTAATGCGTCCTCGCTGTGTATTCATGAACATACTGACAGCTTGATCTCTCTGTTCCTTGCCCTTAGTCACAACAGAGTGGATTTAAAAACCAACCACTGAGAGGCCAAAATAATAATAATAATAAAAAAAAAAAACATAAAAGAGAGTCATACAAATGTCAGACGGTTAGGCTTCCAGTGCAGAGATTTCGACACTCTGTTTGAAAATATCCGAGCAGAGCAAGTTAGCATCAAACAGTACGCTCCATTATGAGTTCCTTCAGGATACCAGATGTTCAATATCATTCCATACTTCAAAAGTTTTTTCGGGAAGTAGCCCATTTAAGATGAGCTCCAAGCCAGGAATTAGTTAAGCAGCGAAACATTTCGGAAAAATATGTGACCAAAATATCACCAATGTGTCACTCAAAGAATCATCTCCGCTGGAACCCTGCGAAGCGGTAAATTGAGGGGTGTGAAATGAAAAGAAAATTGTCCCATTTGATGCTATTTGGGATGCTAATGCTGGCGGCTCCATCAAAAAAAAAAAAAAAGAAGAAGCGATTTTTCCCACAGAGGCAGCAAATTTAACATTAGGTCAAGTATATCAAGGGGATAATAAATAGACTTATCAAAGAGTTGACCCAGAATCAACAGAGGAATTTTTGCTGAGAGTGACTGCTGCCAGTTGACCAGATTGTTTCCCCCCAGAGCATGGCAGGCATCAAGAAGCAGTCAGACATCACACGCTTCACTTCTTTCGTACCTGTTCATTCTCAAACTTCACGAAAATCTACAACAGTTCGGCAGCTGAAGAGATTTCTATTAATAATGTCTGCCAGTGGAGCAGTACCTGGATAATGGAAAAAAAAAAGTGAACCTTGTAGTACTCTGAAGATTTCATTCAAACTAGAAATCACTGCATCAAACTCCCAGGACGACTGTTCTTGTGACTACTAATGTGAATTTTTGCTGGAACACAAAAACACGTTAGCATTAACCAGTGTTATTGAGTTCTTCAATGACCTGCACATTGTCAACTTCAATGAGACTTTGACATCCCTGTTACATGTTATTTTTAAAAACAAAAGAAGTATTTGTTCGTCATTTGCCTGACAGACACAATCAGAACGACAAAATCATCTTTGCCGAAAAGGGAAAACCTAAGGCTAAAGGTTGCTGCTGGGCTGGCGGTCTCGTAATATGTTCAGGGATTATACCGTTGCAGTTTCATCCAAAATGAAAAGTAATTACTCAAAGCTTCATGACATAACTCCTATGCCATGGGATGTGTGTGCAATTACGTAATGCCATTAACTCAAAAGCCTTTGTAAGGATATATCTTCGGCTTTGATACCGTGTGCTCGTAAAACAAAAGCAATCATTTGTTAGGACTGAGAGGGAACACGGCAGCTCTAGCACAGCACCGAGTCAGGAGTCAAAACACTGGCTGCTCTTGCAAAAACCAACATTTTCTTTAATATTTTATGAATACATTAATCATGCGCAAGAAGTGGAATTTCATGTTCATTTCATCAGGAAGATCCTTGCGCGAGCTATGCACACACTCAGTGCAGATTAAAAAAAAAAAATACTACTCACGCTAAATATTTAACTTTGAACCTGAATATGACTGACTGGATCACTAGAAGGGCAAATCAATACCAGTGACACAATCTAATCTTCCATGTCAGATTATGAAAAGCAAAAACTGTCCTCTAAATCACCTTGAACATCAACCGAGTTCTATTTTGGACGGTCCACCACGGCCCAAGTGGGGTCCAACGCTCCAGTCCAGTCCGTCTGCACCAAGATGAGAAGATTAGACGCTCATCAGGGAGACTGAGCTGAGAGCATATTAAATGAAACTGGCATATCTCAGTGTAGCTTCTATTGATCTGAGAACACTACACTTAGTTTTTTTTTTTTTAAATTTTTTTAGAGAGAATATATTCCGCTGCAAAGTGACCCAGATAGTCAGAACACATCCTACCAACCCCGAGGCTCAGTAGCTTAAAGCGGAGGCTTTTACCAAGGCAATTCTCTCAGCTTGAGCTTCACAAAAAAAAAAACTGCGTTAAAACTTCATCAATGAGAAGTTCAAGCGTTAAGGCTCACGCGCCAGAAGTTTGGATATGGCTAAACGAGACCTCGACAGATACAAAAAAACCCCCAACAAACTATGATTTTCATTCAAGATTATGCTAATAAACAGCAAGAACAGTGCATGAGAAGGCTGCTGTTCATGGGGAAATCTGCTAACTAATTGGATTAGAAATTTACAAAAAAGAGAGATAACATCAGATCAACACATGAATGCTCTTTTGATGAATCTCTGCCCAGCGAGATCTCTCGTGCGATGCAAGCGCGCTGTGAGGATGTACGGAGCATGATAAGGCATCCGACAGTCAGGCCCTCCCTCTTTGCTTCCTGAGGTGAAGAAGTACAGTCCCCCTGAGCTGGCCTTCATCTGCTTAAATATCGCAACACATTCATAATCCTCTACTGTGCTGAGTGTCCAATTATCTACGACAACATCTGCACGCCCAGTGGCTGGTCTGCTCCCTACTGACAAGGGAAGCGTAATCAACAGTAAGACAACTGCAGAGACGAGACGACGGTGTGCAGGGGCAGGAAAGAGCAAGATCATAGCGGTGCAGCAGGGATTAGGACTATCCACTTAACACCAACTTTGTCTCTAAGTGTTTGCAGTACAGGCACATTTTTCCTGTTCGCTTAAGCAACAGGTTGACCCTCTGGAGATTTCCAAAAAAAAATCCCAAGACACCAGCTGACAAATATTAGTATAATGTGTTAAGACTGATGTTAAGTATTGGTCATCATATGGCAGCAGTTAAAATAAGGTCATCCCATTTCAGGCTTTAAGGAAACTGATAAATAGGATCCCATCTCAGTGTTGGCTAATTAAATTAGGGCAAATGCACAACAGCATGTGCAATGTTCCACTTTAAAAACACAAATCAATACGCGGGGCTCACAGATCAGCCAAAGTCAATACGCTTTCCTACATTAGGTAAGCTGAGTTTTGATCCTCTAAACACAGCTCTCATCACAACAAAATGCTACTTATAAGAGGACTAAACTCACTCCCTCTCATCAGATCTGATTATTATGGATTCTTATCAATCTTTTTTTTTTTTTAGCCTGCTCTGATTTAGGACAGGATTTAGGTCTACTGCTGTTGAAAGCAGTGAATGGAATATATTATATACTGAGCCAGATTTCCCTTTCATGGGTTGTGGGTGAACTATTGGAGTAACAAAATATACACAGGATTTAAAATAAATAGCGTTATTTTAGCATTTTCTTTGGTCACTTGACAACCAAATTTCAAAAAGATGAAAGTTATCTACATCAGACGTATTATGGCCATATACAGCTGTGATAACTGTGACCTATTTAAACACAGGACAGCATTCATTTAGACTCACAGGTCTACTCTTTGTCTAGCTTGGTTTTGGTCTTTACAAACGTCTGAGGGAAACATCTAGCTCTTTAACAATGCTCGCCAGCTAACTCTGCCCGCTGTTTCATGCTAAGTAGGGAGCACACAATAATCTCATCAGAGCTATTTCTGCGAAAATGGCCGCCTGCTGTGGCTGGAAAAGAGAGAGCGCTAAGAGCAAACCAAAACAGAACGGTGTGTGCCATAAGACCAAAACAATGAGCCTTAAAATGCCTACGGTGCTCCGAAGAGCTGCGGGGAACAAGCAGAGTTTGGTAACTATCCTCTGCCTCATCACTGACCCCCTTTTACTTTACACATTTGTAGCCACATGAGTCAGTGTTTATAGAAAAGTATTTATTAGTGCAGCTTTAAATCCTCATTTAAGTGTAATGGTCCATGTGTTGACCGCTACAGTTCAAAACCCCCGAAGCACTCTCTGCCATTTGAATTTACTGCACTGACTCATGCTTATGTGACCTCTACTCTTCCACTTCCTACATTCCTGTTACTTAGGACTCGGGTTCATGCTTCTTGCTGCAACTGATGCAAGATTGTGTGCGTGTGGAGTTGTAGTGGCTGGACAACTTGCCTGATCATTCTATCTACTTGTAAGATTACCTGCAGCTTGCAGGGCAGAAATAGCACTTGGTGCATTATGACCTACGAGCATATTTGACTGGAGTGGCCTCCATCATGCTGCTATCGAAAAAGGGACTGAACAGAACAATAGCGGAGAAAGAATTATTTGGAGGCAGCAGCATTATGCATCCAGAACGAGTGGATAACAAAGTGATGAAAAGAGGATTTTCACTCAACTCCACTGTGCATTAACACCATTGGAACTGAAAAAAAGCTTTGCTGCTCAGCTCCTGATTATTGTCCATCACCGCAACAGACGAGATGCTGTTATCACAGAGCATACGTGAATGTACCAAAGAACAGAAAACATCTCTGTGATTGTTTCATCGAGTACGCACAGACTATTAAAATACAGTAAATCATCATCAAAAAAAAAAAAAAAAAAAAAATCGAGCATCTAAAGCTAAAAAATAGATTTCATCAGCACTTTGGTGCCTTACTAAAAATACCACTTAGTCCTGAGAGACTGCTGAGGAGCCAGAGGGATCATGCTGGAACAGAAATACAAACTAGAGCCAACAGCACTCTGGGAACAGTAACAGTCGAATCCTAGCTGAAAGGTAACATCATCCTAAAAATCAAATCTTTTGTACTTGTGATGAAAGGGCTTCCCATTAGTCCCTGTGATCACATAAGAGACTGATCGGCATTAACAGAGCAACGAGGCAGACACGGCAAAACATGATCGGATTTGACAGAGCCTGATTCAATCATCAAATTCACACCTGGAAAATAATAATTTAATAATGTTTCTGAATCAGAACACCCTGTCCTGTTCAGACCGGACACGCGTCTCCGCGCAATTGCTCATCCTCTGCAAAAAAAGCAAGAATTCTGCTTCCAACCCGCAAGACGCAGCCTGACAAAGTGCCTCCTCTTGTCCACCAGGCTGTCAGCAGAATTCGGGATGTGTCACCCAAAGAAAATAAATACAGCCACATCTGAAGAGAGCGCGTCCTTCATTCGCCCCTGACAACACCGGGCTACGAGATCAAAGGAACTCCAAAGAGACCTCAAAACATGAAACTCCAGCGCTGCACTTTTGCTGAATCAATTTGCAGCATTTTCAATCACCCTGGAGACTGAACTTAATATTTTTTTTTCCTCTTGGCCAAAGGACATGCACTTAATTTCTTTCCACAACAAGACAGGGCATAAAATAACAGGGAATATGGTTGTTTACGACGCACCTACGTGTGTTTTGTGATAAATAAACGAATACATAAATGAACATATTGTAGAATGGGGGAAAAAAAAAGTGTCATGTACCAGCAGAAGTCTGCTTGAACTTCTCGCTCTTCTTCTTCCTCCATTTCCAGGGCTTGAGGAGGCGTCCCAGGGTGGCAAACTTGCTCCGACGACGGATGGGTGGAGTGTGGGTACCAGAGACCAAGGACTCAGAACGCATAGCGGCCAGCCTCTCTACTTCTTCAGCTGTAAGGAAACATAAAATACACACACACACACACATATATATATAGGGTCTAGTTTAGGTGAGGCTGCAGAGGTGGTGATATTTTAGTAATCATGCAGGAGAGCTAGCAGTGAATGCAGCAGACGCTTTTGCTTAGAAAGATCCAAGCGGGCGAGAATCAGTGCCAAGTGGCCTCATGAATCCCCGAGTAACTGGATGAGGTTGGGAGAGGATAAACAAACCTGCATATCAGATAGCGTTACGCAGAATGCGCTCCGAGTCTAAACAGTTTGAGGCTGCATCACACTGAGCGGTTGGCATTAGCTTGCCAAAACACACTAAACAGACTGATAAGCACCTCATTAAGGGGAAATCTTTCTACTCCTCATGAAATATTCACGCGGCCCATCCCTTTGGATTTTTACGTACCGTCGGATATCAAAAGCAAATGTTAAGCGTTTTATTATCCAGCACAAACTATTAAATGAACGGCGAGTACATGTTATGTTTGAAATATACAGTAATCCACTTCCGAATACTAGACACTAGGGCACACACAAAATGTGCCCATGTGATTAAAAGAATACAAGCTAATGTTTTTACTCCAGAGGGATGAGGTCTCTGATTCAAAACCACGAGTCCACCAGCTTGTGAACAGAACAATGCCAACAGCAGACAGACTGCAATGTGCCTTTAGATATGGAATTGTCTAACCTGCTCCTGAGTTTTCTCCCCATTAAACTGAATGAATAGACATTTAAGGGACGTTTAAAAAAAAAGAAAAAAAAATGACAGTACTTTAGCATCTGTACCCTCTAGGCAGCCATTGGTTTCCCTTGCAGAGACTTAACACCTGCTTGACATGGGGAATCCATCATGTCTGCTTTCATTTTTGTCAAACTCAAATCATCATTTGCACGTGCAAAGCACGGCATAGTCCTGCATTGCCAGATGTCAAAATTTCTGGCCTCGGCGCGAGCAATGATAACCCAACTTTGACAATGATGAAACCAGACATATCACCTCACGGACAGGTTCAAGTCTCCGCAGAAGGAATGGACATCAAAACGGTAGAGTGTGAAAAAAAAGCATCATTTGCAAGTACAAAAACACCACAAGCATATAACAATGATAAATATATACAACAATAGTGCGAGCTGACCTCTAGTACAGTGTGTCGGTTGTCAGTGTCACCACATTGCATCAGATCGTCACCCGTGATGCGCTGTCAGGGAAAAGTGCTGGTTGCTTGTTTTTAAATAATTACGTCGCATTTATGATGTTTGCCAACATACACATATCACTTTGCCGGCCAGCCGCCTCCCCCGGGGGCATTGGGACAGCATGATAAATAATGTGACAGTAATGCAGTGGAAATCAGGCCCACAGACCATCACTTGAACACTCTGGTGCCTCAGAGCCAACCATCTTAGTAATCCTGCCACCACACCACTCTATAAATAGCTCTTCAGTCGATCTTAATTGAATGCAGGAGGAGATTCAAATTACTTCATTAGGAAGTCTAAAAGACAGATAGAGACAGGGAAGAATCGGATGTCAGATATATTGTACACATTTCGGGTTACTTAAGAAGAAAGAAATGCTTACAAACCCGAACATTAGTTCACAACTTCGAAGAATAATTTATTTAAATGGATTTTTTGCTGCATCCTGTGAAGATGTATCCTCTTAAGTGGTTTGCAAAGGATCTTCAAGTACTGTGTTTAACAGCTACTATCCACTATTTTTACTGAACCATTTCGAGGCAGGTATCAGAGCAAGAATGTCCAAATTTTAAGTGTACGATGATGGCATTAATTACATTTTTGACAAACCCAATCTGCAAAGCAAAAAGAAGAAGATCACCTCCCGAGTAACCACGCAGACCGATTAAAATGTGCTTTCATTTCATGACACCAGGGACACATGTTGCATTTCTATCCCATCTTCGTCATGTTGCACATGCAGCACAACCTACATCCTGCACAACTGGAACACAACACACTGCTCTTAATTAAAAACACTTGTTTGCATACCAAGATGGCTGAGTGATGATGTAATGACACTGAACTGGAAATGGCTTTGTGCATGCAGCCTGCACACTTCCAGTCCCATTTTACTGACACACATAGGGTTGAACAGGTCGGTTTCCACGTAATGACGAAAACAATCCAAATGTTGTGTGTGCAGCAAACCAACAAGTAGCAACTCAAGTCAGAGCCCATCCCTAGAAGAAGTTCTGATCCAGTCAGAGGCAGTTTCCATAACAGAAACAATGAATCACCGTCGCTTTGCGTTTAAAGGTACACTGACCCACTTCGCGTTAGACCGACAGAACGCGAGCACACAAGCGGAGGCACATGAAGAAGACGCAAAGCGCAATGAATGATGCGGCGCATGATGCTGCTTGTCAAAAAAGCGCATATGAGCCCAGAGGCAGATGATGGTTGGAGTGTGTCCTGGACGGCAGTACCGCAGGGCTACTATGGGCGAAACCACAGCAGGCTTTCGAGAGCCTCATACTCACCGTCCTGCGTGTCGTTCCCGCGACTGCAATTGCTGCAAATGTGCTTTATCTCTTTCCCGATGTGACAATGGATCGTAAAGGGCATGTTGTTGTTGTGGTGCGGATGCTGGCCGTGCCCTTTCTTGTTGCTAAGAGACATTATTTTGACCAGGCTGAACGCTTTTTTCTTAGGTTTCTCCACCGCCACGGGCGTGTTTTCTCGGCACCCCGTTGTAAACCAAGTGCCGTGCATGATGGTGGGCGCAGGATCCACCGACGGGTAATTGGCCGTCTTGAACATTTGGGACGCGAAAAAAAAAAAACAAACCAAAAAATAACGAGAGCAGCGCCTCGGTGCGCGGTGTTACGACGGCGTGGATTTAAATTAAAGGGCCCATCAGTTGAGTCCCACCTGACCTGCTGTAGCAGCTTCCATCGACCCCCAAACACAGCCGCTCCTCTCTGCTTGTACGCCCCACACCTTTACCTGAGATCCCAATATGTGCAGCTACTTGGTTGCGCAATGCATAAAAAAAAAAAGTCACTGCTGCTGAGAAGAGAAAAAACCCCCACTGCTGCCAGATCCAAGTGAGCTAATAATAAAACAGAGGGTGAGTAGTGAATGGCAGTGACTACCTCTCCCTACCAGAGCTGTAGACTGCAGTCGGTTGTAGCTAATCCACGATTAGTGGAGCTGAGCAGGGAGCGCCTGTGATTGGCTGCACGGTGCGCTCCTCTAATAGGCCAGTGTGGACGGAGGAAAAGTTGCTCGTATGATAATATTAGGAATATTCCAATAACTGTATTTTTTTTTTTTAGCAGGTTACATTATATTTCAGATCATTTTCTGTATTTAAAAACGCCTGCAGCTGCAACTAAATAAAACCAATAAAGCCACCAACCATAGACTGCCTTTTGTAAGCACAACATTTGCAAAAATCAGTGAGATATGACGTGCTCTTGGTCTAATGTCCCCAACATGTCTGTTATATATTCAGGAGAGTTAAATAATTATTATAACCTAATCTGTAAGAATTTACCTGGACTGGGTCTGGGTTCATGAAAACATAAAGTAGTCAATGAAAGACTGATTTCCTGAGGCAGGTTATTGTAGTATTGACTATAGCAAGTACTATAAAGGAGACTGGACCAGGGGCATATACTGTGTATATGTATATATAGTATTGTGTCGGAAAGAACAGGCCCTTGTGAGCGATTCAGACTTTTCACTTATGTTAAATTAAAAAAGGTAAACCCATCCCTGTCGTGGTTTTCATTTATTTTGGTAGAAGAAGTCTGGGGAATCTTAAACAGTGTGCCTCTCTCAGGTGAGGTGTGGTTGGAGGACTGGTGCTGTGCTGAGCAGCTTCGTGGATTCACCTACTAAAGGACAGGCAGACCATTCCTTTATGTTTCATTTCAGGAGGGTGAAATGTGAGCATATCACACAGTTGCAGGTTAGAAACAACGAACTTCTGGTCACGTGGATAACAATTAATTAAACATTATCCACAAATGACATCAGTGGATACCAAATTAAGGAGAAGGCTACAGCTGAGGGCATAATAACAGACAAGGAGAATTAAAATCAAAGAAAAGAAACACAGCAAAGGGACCGTAATCTGCGATCAAAGGGCTCAGTACTTCAAATGAAGGAGCTTGGGCTAAGATATTAGCAAAGCATTTAATATTCTGTTTCTACATTTTAGATACCAAATAGCCAACTGCTTGATCCCTGAAGTTACTGAGCACATTTTAGATAACTGATCATATTAATGGCCAATTAATGAAGTGTTAATCATGGAAATATATCAAACCACACAGACTCTCCAATCACGTTTCCGACGGAGCAGTCAGTGGTCGTGGAATGGGGGTGAGTATCTTTGATGTTCCTTCATGGGCTGCAGCTTATTCCAGTGACATCAAAGCCCTGTCTCAAATGAGGGACAGAGGGACCTGATTTACCCCCACTACTCTGCAACACAGCAGCCGCCCTCAGTTCACCGCAGAGTTTCACTCTCCTGCATTCATATGCCTTAAAAGTTTAGGAAACTGGCCAGAGAGAGAGCTACTTTCACGTTATAAAAAACGTTTTCCAACAAAGAGTCACAGGTTAATGGATAAAGGGGACCTTGCCGTGATATTGCTGCAGACTCAGTGCACATTATTCTCCCTATAGACCTTAAATGATCTTAAAATGTAACACAGAAGTGCTCATTGCCAAGGCTCAACAATACTGTTATGTAGTATGTTGACTTACATAGACCTACTTTTTGTTAAGCTGGAGGCCACTTTGGCTTCACATCCCTGTTAGATCATTCTTACAAGAACCAGATAATTAAAGCTCCTATACAGGTCATGTGTTGGCTGCAAGGAGGAATGGTCACATGTGACAATGCGGTTATGTAAGTGCTGTGTCAGGCAGGACTGATCAGTGCTCCAGTGCATCACTTCGGCTCTTTCATAAGTGAAGAATGGGCTAAGAAGGCTTAAAAGTGGTATGTTAAAGTGAATATAAGTGGTGAACTCTGATATGAGCAAAAGATAAATGTTTTTTTCTTTTACTTTGAAATGTATAGTATTTATTCTTTAATGTCCAGTCTCAAATTTATAAATTAAGCCCTGAAACACTTAAATTCAGACCTGGTCAGATAAAATTCACCCCTGTCCTGACCACAGAAATTGTTTGGCCATTGTTCCCAGCTCACTCTTCCGGCCTTAGGACACTCATTTGATTAGTTATTGGAGAGTCACTATAAAACATCTAACACTGGATCTTTGCGTGAAACTTTGACACATTCAGCATAAAGTCCCAGGATTAGTACTGGTTGAAGTGAACTTTTCTGTGGTTGACAACATACCTGACACTTGTCACCCAAAGCTGCTACGAATTTGCCAATATATTCATCACTCACATCTGATGAATATATTGGCTCATAATATTGCTGCCATGAAGCCTTAGTAAATGACATTGTTCAAAATCAAATGGCATTTTACGTACTTTAATATTTTGAATTCTGGTTTGAACCGGTTGCCATAGATGTGGTGCAGGTTTTAGGCTAACGATCTTACAACTTCCGACCGAGCAGCCTGTCACTACAAATCTGCTGTTCTCGTTTTCCCTGTATCTCTCTGTCTCTTCCCATCTGTCATTCTCTCTCTGCATTATTATCTGTTTTACTCTCTCATAGTTACACACTAAGACACAGTAAGACGTTTCCTTAACACAGTCTAAAAGAGATTTAATTAAATGTTAAAAGTGCGTGCCTTTGGTTTTTCTATTTTCCTTATTTAGTGTAGGGAAACATGATGTTATGCAATTATAATCTGTGAGGAGAGTGATCCCTCGCAAATCTTTTATGCAGTTCTTGGCTCATCTTCAGCATTAAGCAGAGTCTTTCTCCTGACAGGCAGCAGAGTAATGTGACATGATTATGTAAAGTGATGTATTCATTTGGAAAAGAAATTGAACCGGGACAGAGAGCGAGAGACAGACAAATGTCAAACTGAGATACAAATGTATCCACTTGTTTTTATACCAACAGTCGTGCACGGTGCCAACTTTCTGCCTTGACATTAATAGTCATTGTGAATATAATTCTGCTCTGAAGCCACTGAAGCCGACAGAAATGTTCGTAGAGTGCTGTCATAGACTGTGGTAAGATGCTTGGGAATACAGTTCCAGAAAACTGTAAACAGATGACTGCTCGCTTTTCATCTCTGTCATAAATCACTTCTGTCTGTCTTTTCCTCTTCTCTTCCTGTCTCAGTATGTTTTGTGTACTGCTGGATGCATAGACAGTTATGAACGGGTACATTAAATGCAGTAAACGAACATATAGGGTGGTATGATATGTACCCACCTGTAAAACAAAGTCTCTTGATTTCTAATAATAAGTAAATACTACAGTGTGGTTTGATAATTTCACTTGTTTCTAATGGATATCTAACAGTGTCTGCATTTTTGTCAGGTACACCTATTCCTCACCTATAATTCATTGTGGAGAGATGGTGGAGTGATGTGTGGCCACGAAGCAGGGGAGCAGTTAGAGGTTTAGTACCTTGCTCAAGGGCAACTCGGGAGTGCACAGGAGGTGTATCGGCACCCCTCCAGCTACCAGCCCTACCTCCATAATTTGGTCCACGCTGGCCCCCCTCCAATTCCCAAGCCAAATCCCTACAGCCTGAGCTGCAGACTAAACATAAAACCTTTAATACTATTGTTATTGTATGCAGCTATCACATCTTGGACGGTATTTATGTTATGAGCTGCTGCAAAAGTTCCCTAATGCATACAAAGTACTGGGATTGTTGCAGTGCCAAATGAACTTCAGAGACACTGAACTTATCCCACGTTACAATGCCTCCACCTAGTGGTGTAATTTAATAAGTGGGCCACAAATGACCTCATAGCACATTAAACAGATGGTAAGACAGGGCAGCGGTGAGACTGTGTTCACACAGCTGCATGTGTGTCAACGACAACGCCTTACATACTTTAAAAAAAATAAATATCAGGGATGTTATTATTAGTTGTGCCCCTGCCTCTGCCTTGCACGCTTGTACGTAATGACGTCATGTGCACGCCCCCCCCCAAAGAGCAGAGTCGGACGTAGCTGCCATGTTCCTCCGTCAGACGTTTTCCTATGGCTGCCGCGACGTTAGCGAGTCTCCACAGCTGAAATTATAATGTCCACAACGTCACAATGAGCACCGTGTTAACGGACCATGGTAAGTGTTCAGCACTCAGCTAAACTCACCTCCACTCAGCCCGCGTCTGCCCTGACAACAGGTAACTTTAAGGCCAACGTTGACGGAAGCTGCGCAGTATCGCAGCTGCTGCTGTTCAATGTGTCGTTTTTTTTTGTTTTTTGTTTTCACTGAATATAGTTTGTTTCTCCACATTGCCCCCCTTCAGGTTTCCTCCCTCTTTCCTCTCTCCGTCTTATCGTCCCTCCTCTGCAGCTTGTGTCCGCTGCCCTGTGGGAGATAGTGAGGCAGGGGGCTGTGATGTACTACGGTCTGCTGGAGGAGTTCGTCTCCACGGTGCTGGAAAAAGTCCCTGAACTGCTCACCTGCACGGAGAGGGTCCAGCTGGTGATGGGTTTACGTGCCAAGGCGAGAATAAGATACTGCATGTCCTAACATTGCTGCTGCGAACTATCTGTCCACAAATAGCTGTGGTGGAATGTAACTAAGTACATTTACTCAAGTACAGGTCAAATATGAGGTACCTGCACTGTATCACACGCCACAAGTTCAGGTAACATAATAAACTGATTAATCCATTGACCGACATTTTATTTGCAATTATCAATACTGTTATCAGTAATAATAATTTGATAATACTATTAAAAATACTATTACGATTAACTCCACTGCAACCAACTCCAACAGTAAAATCCTGTTTTTATATTAATGCACGGATAATAATTAGATAATAATTACAGGACATCTTTTTGCATTGAGTTCTTTTACTTGTAGTAGTTGTACATTTTTGTATGCACACGTTTAAACACAAGTGCAGGACCTTTGTTTGTAACGTGTTTCTGCAGCGTGGTATTAAGTCTTCTACTTAAGTAAAAGATATGAGTACTTCAGTGTGATATTAGAGAGTTTAGAGGGCTTCTCTGCTGTGGTGGAATTCAACTTAATGCAGTTACTCAAGTATTTGTGCAACTTTGAGGTACTTTACTTAAGTATTTTCCTCCTACAACACTTCTACACCACTACATTTAAAAGTATTGCACTTTTTACTCTGTGAAATGTATTTGACAGCTACACTCACTGCAGAAGAAGATAACACAAATACATTTCTTATAGAAGAATGAAAGAGTGAAAATGGTGATCAAAGTAGTAATTAGCACCACTTCAGTTCACTTCCACCAGTTATAACAGTAAAATGCTGAAAAGAATAAACCAGTCATAATCAATCAATAAAATATTGTATATAATGTTTCAGATAGAAAAGATAATGCATTTTAAAAATAACCACTAGCCTTTCACTTCTATGTTTTGGATTTGTATTTCATGCTGAGCACCCGACACCAGTCTTATGCCACACACCTCCACGTGTGATTATTATTATTCCCAAATAAAGCCTTCACTAAATGGTTCTCTTGATGTGCCAACAGGTGGTGCTAGAGTTGTGCCGCAACGATGATTTCGCCAACCCACAGGCCATGGAGCCTCATCTGAGCAGGATAAACACCTACATCACACACCAGGATAAAGATGTAGGTGCTCTTGTTAACCCTCCATCGCTCTTTGTGCCATCCGTATTTATTTATGTACTGTTTATTTGTTTTTTTTTAGACTTCCAGTTCTGAAGTAAAAGCATCAGTGACCAACTTCCTGAAGCTTATTCACACTCTAGTGGATGATCAATGCCAGAGGGATATTTTTTATCAGGTGAGTCGATTGGTATATTATATTATATTATATTATATTATATTATATTATATTATATTATATTATATTTTCATTTTATCTTTTAGAAAATCTTCCCAACAGTATTCGGCCCTAAATATGACTCAGCTCTACAGGCTCTAATGAGGAAATTCCTCTTCAGTCTGCAGAAGCTGCTTCCTGTTCCGAACCTTGAACAAGTAGGTACATAACAAATAATAATCCTGGGACAAATGAAGAAAACTATTTATATTGTAAATAGAAAATGTGCTAGAGGGTTGCGAGAAAATTAGTTGTGTAATATCAATGTGTAATATTGGATATGAGTTATCCAGTGGACTTTTTCTTCTTGCTTTCATTAGCTTACATAATCATATCTATTATATTTGTAGTTACTGGAAGAGAAGGAACAAACAAACAAAGAAAAGCGTTAACGCATGTCAAAGTTAAAACATATTTCCTGAAATGCAAGAGTGGGGTTTTAATATAGTAACACGTGAAATTGATTTCAAATGTTGTGTTTCATTTCAAGACTACCCTATGGCTCAGTCTCTCCCCTTCTATCTTAAAAGAGTGTGTAGACTTCATGAATCAACCTGAGCCGCTGAATACACTCATTGAGCTTCACAAACATGACGGGCAGAAAGCTCCACAAGGTAGTACTTCAAGGATTTTTCACACATTTCCTGATTGCCTTTTGTATTATTACATTTCTTATTTATTGAAAGAATTTGTTTTGCCTGCATGTGTGTTTTTCTAGCTTTGTCTTCCATTGGTGATGATTGCATCCTGTCCAGTCTGTCCTATCACCTTCCAAATGTGGCTGATGATGAAGGAGACACACTTGTCAAATCAGAATCTACATGTGTCTCACAAGAGTGTCAGGGAAGTAACTTACTTCAGAGTGAGTCAAAAACGATCAAAGAAGAAAACTTTAAAGGGATGCATTCACAGCAGCATGTTGGTGGTCTGACTGAAGACCAGGGAGCCTCTGTTGAAGTAATACTTCAGTCTTTTGATGACAGTGGCTCTGATGATGATGACATGGACACAGAATCGTTTCGCCGTTTGAAAACTGGCAGCAGGACGTCCTCAAAAACCTTCCGGTGTGTTGTTTGTGGCCAAGATTTTCGTTCTCTTAACAAACTAAAGAGGCACAGGGCTACTCATAGTTGTTGCTCTAAAAACAAAGTCAGCCAGTCAGAGAGCCAAAGCAGCTTTTTTGAAAAAATAAATTTGCATCCTAAACCGAAGACTCGCATTGAGAATAATGCTTCTCAAAGTAAGGCTGAGCTTGCAACAGTGGCAAGTGCCACAACACTTAACCAACCAAATCTGAATAGTCTTACAAACTTTGAGCAGTCTAAAGATGATTTTAGTCTTGTTTGTCATGCTTGTGGCAAGGTTTTCACTTACCCAAAGAACTTTGACAAACACCAGAGGAATTGTGGGGCTGGTAGTAAACGACAAGAAGAGACAGACCCACAGTGTTCCACAAGCTTAGCTCCTCACTCCAAACCAAACCCTGATGATAAGACCAAAGAGTCTCTCCCCAGTGAAACTGAAACTGGGCCTTCAATTGTTTTACCCCAGGAATCAATATCTTCAGACTCAGTTCAAGAGCAAACGTGTAAAAGAAGCAGTCGTGTCAAACAATGCTCCGTATGTGGGAAAATATTCACCTGTTCTACTGGCTTAATGAGGCACATGAGGTGCCACACTGAACAGAGTCCATACCTTTGTTCTCACTGTGGGAAAGGCTTTAATAACGACAAAGACTGCAAGACACACGAGGAAGGTAAATGCAGCGTTTTAAGCGAGTGTTCGCAAGACAATTCGCCGAACACTGCAACGAAAAGGAATCAGAAGAATACAGTTGTTTCAAGCGGTACATATCATGTCCCAACAAACACAGAAGCACCTACCAACTCACAGGCTATGGAGTCATGTAAATTACCCCTGACATGCCAGGAATGTGGTCAGGGTTTCACTTACTACAAGAGTTTTGAGAAGCACCAGAGCAGATGTTCTAAAAGACCTCCTCGAAAGAAAACTCGAACCAGAATAAACAAGAACCATTTTGTTATCAGTGCGTGTAATTTCAAAGCAGCTGACAGCACAGACAGGAGCTGTACCGAGACAAGTTCTGAAACTACAAAAACTCCAACGCCCGCAGACCATGCATATGAATCCCAGGCTAAATCTCGCACCATGAAGTGCACCATGTGCGAGAAGAACTTTTCCGAAATCATCCTCATGAAAAGACATTACTCCAAGTCGCATAAAGTTAGAGGCTCGTACCCGTGCCCTTTGTGCAAGAGAGCTTTTGTGAGGTTGTGCGAATTGGTTCGACATCAGCAAAACAAAAAACTGTACCAGTGCGCTGCCTGCAAGAAATGTTACACCAAGCCAGGACTACTAAACGATCATGAAAAAATACATACTGCGAGCGTGACGCCGCACATTTGTGAAACATGCGGGAAAAGCTTCAGATATCTCACTCATCTGATTCTGCATCAGAGCAAGCACAGGGACCAGCAGCCCAGTGTTTGTTCCTACTGTGGGAAACAGTTCAGTACGAAAGACTACCTGAGAGCGCATATGGTGAGGCACACAGGCGGTTACCCGTGCCCAGTGTGCGGAAAGAAATTCTATCAAAAAACATACCTTAAATGGCATCTGTATAAACACACAGGGCAAGAGCCGTACCTCTGCGACACCTGCGGGAAAGGCTGGCCGAGTGCAGCTCAGCTCAAGCTGCACATGGTTCAACATACAGAAGAAAGGCCATTCAAATGTGAAGACTGCGATGCTTGTTATAAGAGGGGATCCCATTTGATGGCTCACCGCAGAGCCAAGCATCTGGGGCTGCGGCCATTCGTATGCGAGGTTTGCAGCAAAGCCTTTAGATTAAACAATGAGCTGAGGAAACACATGATGGTTCACACGGGGGAGCGACCGTTCACGTGTCCGAGGTGCGGCAAAACGTTCACGAGAAAGTCTCGCCTTAGGGAACACAGAGAAAAGGCCTGTCTGTAACTTCACGATACACACGCCACGTTACACTCTAACACTACACTTCATACCGTATAGGTACCATAAGTTCTGTCACCAGCTACGTCTCAGTGTGTGCAGTAAGTACAGTATTTTGTCGGCTATTGTGAATGATCCCCATTCACTGAGAATAAAAATGGCCTTGCTGCACAGAATGTGTCAAATCAAAGTCTTTTCTAAAATGTGCTGATGTCTACCGGGTTTCCCCAAGGAATACAAGAAGCTCCGGGCTGTCTGATAGAAGTGGGAGGAGGCACACTTGCAATTTGAATAATTCTGGGTGAATCCGGTCCAACAGAAATAGCACAGGAAGAGATTGTTAAAACAACTGGTAAAGCACTCACAGGGAATGCTCTAACATCTGTTGAGTGCATAAATAAACCCAGAAGACACATAATGAATGTTTTCCTTGATAAATGTTTGAATAGGGACTTTCAGCTACACATGGGAGTGTAGCTGAAATGATTTGTCAACAGAAAATAATTGGGCAACTGAACCATTTATGTCATTTCTCAAGCCAAATTACCTTACATTGTGGGTTTAGCTTCTTAAAGGTGAGGATTTGCTGCTCTTCACTGTTTAGTAATATTATTAATTAACAATGTTTGGGTATGGACTGTTGGTCAGACAAAACAAACTAAAGGTGTCAAATGTTTCATAATTTATTATGTTTATAGACCACGCTATCAACCAATTCGTTGAGAAAATGGAGCATTCGATCGTCAATACTTCCCGACATGGGAGTGACAGAGAGCCGGAGCCAAAAATATACCAGTATCGCAAATAATTTGATTCAAGAGATTCAAATCAAGAAATATGCAAACGCTTAATATTTTCCCATCAACATTTCCCAAAGCAGCTGTAAGCTAAGTCAAAGCTATAGCTCCTTTATCTAAGTAAACCACAATGTAAAACTATCAGGTAAATGTGCTGCATTCGAGCTCTTACAGGAGTTAAAGTGCAGAAGTATTGCAAGCTAAATTCACTTTGCTCAAGTGTCCCAGCACTCCACATGTAGAATGGCCTTATTCATATATTGTATTGTAGTTATAGGATCATATTCACATGATAAAATCATCAGAAGCATTTACAAAGTCCTGATACAGCTGTGTATCAATATTTCTTGTATCATGTTAACAACATAAGTGGTTAATCAATTCTTAAAACGTCGGTAATTAGTTCTCTGTTACTCAACTGATTGATTATCCAATAAATCGTCTCAGCACTAGTGTATGTGTACACATTTAACCATGTTGAGTAACCTGCTGCTGCAGAAAAAGCATCAGTCCACCAGGGAGCACTCGTACTCCAGGGACTGCCTGAATTTCATCAGCCAGAGTCAAACAGCATTTTATGTACAGAATATGTAAGTTGATAGATTTCTTAGTTTCTTAATGCAACAAATTTGTTCAGCTGTCAGAATACTGAGTTTCGAACTACCACAGCTGATATTGTTCTGTCTGACTGTAATCGTCTTCATGTTTGAAAAGATAAAGCAACAACTGGTGCTGAATCATTCATTAGGTCTGTTGTCTCGAGCATCAGACCTGTTTTTTTATATTGAGCATCATCTCTGCAGAGGGACACGGCGGAAACCTCGGTTTGGGATTTTCCACTTTGTCTGCTAATTAAGAAACAGCGTCGAAGGCGAGGTGATAGAGGGTGGCATACAGCAGCTCTTTGGGGGGGAAATTAACATTTCTGTAATAACCGCACGGTAGGGATGCAAGGACATTGCTGTTAGTCCTGTTTAATGAAAGGTGCAATAAGGGAAAAAGGAACACTGGATTGTTATGTATTTCAAGTCTTTTGAAAAGGCTCTGGACAGGATGTTCTACACAAAACACCAAAAGCAAGTCATTTGGTTATATAGCAGTTTGTGTAACCACATTCTCACTAAATCACACCACTTGACAGCAATCGAACGAGAGGAAATGCCAGAAAATGAAAGCAACCTTTAGTGGGCTCTGAAACACTTTACTTTTAGGCAGACCGTGCCAGTCCTCTGGGATGTTCTGGCTGTCTCCATCTGCAGAAACGCTGATTTTTTTCCCTGACTGAAACCTCCATCTGTCCTGCTCACTCTTGACGAACACCACAGTATGGAGCGGACTATCAACTAAAAGAGCTTAGGTCCCCTCTGGCCTCTTCTGGTTCTGCTGAAGTTAAGACTAATATCTCCTGGTCTCAGGCACAGGTAGCTCAGTGTTATATAACATGCCACATCAAAGAGTTTTCCCACTTACTCGTGAGCCATGACTGCTGTCATAATTGCAGGTGTTACTACAGCAACGGCTCTTGATGTGACCTCATTCGCTCTCTGACCCCGACCACCAGAATTCAGACCAAACATTTTATGTTAAGAATATGGACAGATTATTAGTACGGCATTTCAGCTTTTTAGACTGACTCACATAGTTAATCCTCTATGAGAAAATAAAAACTGTCTGGGCAAGATGGGTTAAGGTGCCAGCCATGCACCTATGCACACAAATGTGTCTAATATGTATGTGTTTCTAATTAAAAAGATTCTGATTGGATATGTTTTATGCTGCCACTGGAAATTTTCAAAAACCCGGAGTCTTTAATTAACTTTTCAGAGAGCAGATACTAATGAAAAAATAATTACAGTGTATATAGTGGCTACTGTTACCTTGGTGACTGATTTTCATATACAGTAATATACACTGTGTACAGGTAATATAGTGAAAGCACGATTTCAGCAGCTTATTAGCTGAGATTCAACATCACAACCCGCGCTGTGGTTACGGTTTTGTAAGCATGAGGCACAAAACATGTTGGTTCACATTCATGAATTGTCACACATATTCTACGGGTCATCTGTTAAACATCTACAGACAGCAAGACAGAATGTTGTAAACCATCTGAGGTTGGACTATACAAATAAAACGTTACCATGTTTTCCTTATTTGTAATTTTAAAATTCTGTATGAGCCAAAGGTTATGTTTCACACTGCGAGCTCAGTCCTGATATATTGCTCAGATTTGATTTATTTGTTTGGCTGTTTGCATCATTTAAAAAAAAAAAAAATGCAGCTAAAATCAGATTGCAGCGTGAACTAGTCACAGTGCTGGACTGAGCCGCGTGCACAAAAGAACAATGAAGAAGACGGCGCACTGTGTACTGAAATAAACATGAAGGTCACTGCACTACAGTTTCATTTATCCACGTCTAAGTTGATGTGCACTGGAAACCAGCAAATTCATGAGCAGATGATAATGAGGATGGATACGACAATAAATAGAGCCACATATTGAGGAGTAATGGCTGTACACAGGTGTGATGCAGAGTCAGAGCAGGCACATAGCGTTATGATTCCTTTTGCTTGTACTCAGCTGTCACCCCAAATACCTCTGACTTATAAGTGATAAGTGAAATGATAATACTCATCACCTCTCTGTCTGTTCAGGGACTACCTCCATCTCAGCTGTTTTCCAGACTCAAGAAATCAGATTTCAGACACTTCTGTCTGCAGTGTGAACATAGCCAAGTTGAAAAGGTAATTTGATCACTGCAGTTATTATGTGACGTGATTACAAAATCGATTCTACATTTGGATCCGTGGAGGAAGGATAGGAGCAAAATATCCCTTTAGTTCAATCACTTAATTCCACACTCCATTCCACAGTCCCTTCAGATCCCAGTCGTTTATCCTGTAGGCTATTAATCTGATTTTTACTCAGTCTCAGACTCAAACTCTGAAAAGTGCAAGCCTAATTTATCATAATTTTCTGTGTAGAGCATACACAGTATATGTCTGTACAGCTTCACTCCGAAATAACATAAAAAAACAACATTTGTTCTACTTTTATTGATGGGGAAATAAAAGGGAGACACGGAGTGATAGCATGACAGACAGCTAAGACTGAAATCTTTATATTCTAAAAGCTTTTCCAAAATGGAAGTTGGAATATTATTCATTTATGGTTTATATTGTGACAAAACATTTGATGGTTAACAAACACCACGCGGCGTAGCTACTCAAATATTGCATTGCACTTGTGTGCAATTGTCTTTATCCTCATTTAAATGATGGAAATATTCACCGGCTTGGTCCGGAAGCTGAAGCGCATCCCGGCTTTTATTATTAGAAATGGGATACAATTTTGAAGGACTGCTGAGTGGTGCAATGCAGCTTTGATTGAATTGAGTCCCAGGTTTGCAGCAGCGTTGAAGGAATTCTGACTCTGTAAGGTCTCTTACTCAGCAGAAATGTCCTTAAGAGCTGGAGCACTATGGGAGCTGCACTGGTGACGCCAGCAACAAATGCCATCCTGTAGACATTCATCATCTCCACTTAATGGATGCCCATTGTTTGTCCCCCCACGTGCCTGACATTAACTTGCTGAGAATATACATTTTGTTGTAGATATCCGGCGGTGTCACCCACCCATCCTTCAGGCAGCAGACTGGATACAGCGCTCTGCCTCCTTTGTTTTATTTCCTCGTTCCCAACTCAATTTATTGCGTGTTGCTTTAAAACCAGCATTAGGGAGTAACAGCGATTCAGGCGGGGCTCTCTCCTCAAGCGTAATTGGTCCTTGGCAATGCTGCCTTTCAGATTGCAGTGGTATCTTTTACCCCTCTCTGCCCAATGTGCTGCCACGCTTACTATAAATATGACCCATAAGCACATCGTCATGCAGCTTTCTTCAGCTTGGGAGGCTTTCGAAAAAAGGCGTCATTTCTCAGCTGGCGTGTGGAAAAGCACATCACAGCCGAGAGCCTTTCCCA
Organism: Nibea coibor; assembly: GCA_023373845.1. Lineage (NCBI taxonomy): Eukaryota > Metazoa > Chordata > Actinopteri > Sciaenidae > Nibea > Nibea coibor. The sequence goes on from CM041725.1 coordinate 10,366,308, forward strand.
CACTTTCAAGTGTGGTGGAGAGAGAGCGTGAGAGATGAAAAGAAAGCAGAGAAAGAGAGAGAGAGAGATTCTGGGAAGATGCAGCTTCCTGCGGGCTCTCATAGTCGACACCTGCCTGTCATTTTCTCTGAAGCATCTCGCTACAGAGGTTGGCAAGTGTTTTGGCCTGGTGACACTGACGGCTGATTGAACTTATATGCGGCAGGAGCATCTAGCAAGGGTCCTGGATATAGCATTGCTATTTTTGCTCTGATTTTCCCACTCATGTTTTATTCAGAGCTGGGATGCTTTAACACGAGAAGGCCCGTGTGCATCCAAGTAGGGAAGATGGACGCCCAGTTGTCTTGTGAGATGCAGGGCTGTTAGTCCGTCATGTGATGGTGTGAAACGTCAGCCATGTGCTGCGTGTCCGGGGGAGACAGAGAACTGAAATCTCCTGCTACTAATTATCACCACTTTGTTAAACACTTTTGCTAATAGCCCCTAGCGTTGCTACAAACAGCTAAAAACAATGCAAATTCAACAGCCTCTGCACTGGCTGCAGCCCGACTAGTCAATCTTAAATTCAAATTTCCTCCTTTGAAAAAAAAAAAAAGAAGCACTGACAACCGAGCTCGAATATGTGATTGCAAATTCTGCTTGTTCTTGACCTTGCAGTCACATTTAGCCGCCTTTTGAATCCCAACAAAATCTGGATCATCTGAGTGAGACACAGTACAAAATATCTGCACACATCTACTGCTAAGAGAGGGTACAGTTAAATCTGCCCCGCCGTCGACGTACTGTACACCGTCTCGTAAACCCTGCTGGCACACAGAGCTCTGCAGCAGAAATTTGTCCCGTCCCACCGTGCATCTGGTGTGTATTGATTATACTCTTTTGGACAGAGGCACTTACTGTACACAGGGATTGCAACACAGAGCAGCAGCAGAAAGAGAGAGAGAGAGAGAGAGACGGAGAGAGGTGCAGGGAGCGGTGGGTGGTGAATGAGTTGAATTGAGTTTTTTTTTTAGCTTAATGTGGCTGCAACACAGAGCCAGATTCGAACATTGGATTGTGAGACAGAGAGTGCATGTACAGTACATCCAAATGCCGTGTGTGTGTGTGTGTGTGTTCAAGCTCGCTTATTTACATTTGTACTTCCCACTAAATTTGCAGACACGTTTGTATTTTAACAAAAAAGTATGCATGATTTATATAAGGATGCAAACACACATCCTCCAACAACTGCAATGCAGCCACATCTTGGCTTCAGCTTTTTTTTATACGCATTCATGCCCGGTGTAACGGTGAGAGCTCCAGCCATCGGCGTCCTCACACCTCTTCACTGTACATAGCATCCAGCTGGTGAGAACAATCAACATCTGTACAGCGGTTGTGCTGTGCTTAATGCCCCATATGCCAGAGCAGACCGAAGAAGAGCCTCACACGTGAGGACAAACTGACTTGTGTGTGTATCGATGCTGCATGATGCAAAAGCACAACAACATGAATCCTGAAATCTATTCTGAATCGCAGGCTGGAAGCAAGTTCTATTTTGAGAGGATCTTAAATTGTGTTAAAAGTAAACAAAGCCTACCAAGATCACCGCTTCATTTGCTCATTTTTAGCCCAATTAAGAAAGCAAAAGAGGGAAAACTCTGCCACGTAGCTATTCCTGTTTAAACCACAACATAAAAGCACGAATGTGCAGTATTCACAACACAACTGCACTGTAACAGACAACCGTAATTGCACCAGGCATGCAGTCAGACAGTCTGCTATATTAACAACAAAAGAATATTACCGAAAGGAGTGTAAGTATATGCTCAGAGAGGAGGGATTGAGATGGATGCTAGGTGGAGTGTGCGAGCAAAGATGTAAGAAAACCCAAGGATGTCTGGTCTTTTTGGTAGGATGTTAGTGGAAAATCAAAAGCTCTAGCTCCTGTAATTGGGAGAGTTTCGTGTGTGTATGTGTGTGTGTGCAGACAGAAAGCAGATGGGGCTGTAGTTGAGGTGCTGAATGATGGGAAAATAAAAACAAGCAGACAACCTCTTCTGGTGAGACGGCTGCTGTGTCAGCAGGCAACACGTGCACATCGAGGTAACAAGGGGACCGATACGCGTGCACGCTCGGTGGCGCGCGCACACTTGCACATGTCTCTGCCTTTTGGCTTAACAATCCATAGACGAGATCCACGGGGAAACAGTAATGACTCCAGATCCACAAACACTGTAATCTCTCAGCTGTTAGTCCAGATGACAGTGTGTGTGCGTGAGTGTGCGCGGGCAGTAATGATTGAAATCAAACCTGTGAAGTAGGTCAGCCATTTATCTACACCTACATCCTCTAATGTTTTATGATGGGTGACACAGCCGCTGATAGCTGCACACTAACCGATGCCATTTATATTGTTATGTCTTTGCGACTGTGTGCAGGGCCATTTAACTCGGGAGCAAATTAGATTAGTGCAGAGGCTGAACAGGTCAATGCAATAAAGCAATGTTTCATACGTGCGCTCTGATTCCATTAGGAGCCCATAGAGTATTTGTCATGTGTATGCTACAAGCCTCCTTTCTGGAAAAAAAAAAACATGCAGCAGAGACCGAATCCCTGCAGACGCCACACACGGATCCATGTATGGGCTAACCGAGCTCAGGGAGTAAAGCAAAGCATCAGCTGTTTAAACACTGAACAGTGTCGAGTTGGCTTCGAACCTTCGATTCATCTCCAGAATGATCACACAGCTCAAGCTCGCCACACATCAAAGCAAATAACACAACTCCGTTTTCATTGAAAGAGACACCAGACTGGCAGCGTCTTGATTTTAACTGTGAAGTGCGTTTTTTTTCTGCTCTCGGTGAAGCTGCAGTTCATTGATGAAAACACGGGATACAGTTATAAAATTTTCACTGACTCACAGAGCGTCTCGGCCTCCCCTCGTGTCATCCTTTGCACACTAAATGTAATTGTTTTTTATGATCTATATGGGATATTAAACATAATAAAGAGAAACCAAAGCCACTGCCTTGTCCACAACTACACAGAGATAATTACTTAGTTCTTGTTTCACATCCTTGGCAGCTCTGGTCATTTATCATTATTAAGCACCTGGGCACACAACCACAAGACTTTTGGTTGCCTTGGTAATAAGCAAGCTAAATCCTGCTCCACTTCTTCAGGTGGAAGTGAGTCAACAGCGCTGTTGTACAAATCGCCCCCGTACCATCCTCATGCTTTGTATGAGCTCGTTGTAGAGTAGGGAAATAAAACCAAAAAAAAAAGGAGCAGAGAGACAAATGACAGTGTCCTGCCACTGACAACAGGCTTGTCTCCACAGGCCATATATTCATTGGCAGGAACAGCCCACAGAACTACAGAGGCTTATCTGAGATAAACACATTGGGAGTCTTTTTTTATTTTTTATTTTATTCAACATTCACTCATGCAGGAAAACACAACTGAGCGCCCCGGTTCACACTGCACACCTGGGAGCTGTCAGTACAGCAGTTATGTGGTTGACCACTGAGCAGCTGCACCGGTGAAAGGTGCAGCCGCTTTATGATTAAACCTATGACCCTGTGATCACAACTTCTCGCCCTCAAGAGTCTGGACTAACTAGCACAAACTCTGGGTGGTGAGCTTTTGGAAGAGTGATGGAGATTTGCTGCCATTATATCTGCTTTAAGGTGGACACGTTTGAGATTCGGGAGCAGCGGTCAGACAAAAGCTAGCTATTTAAAGATAACAACCTTTCATAGACTCGATTATTGATGAACTAATTCATCTGCGATCACAGCCCTATAAGCACACTGCTTTTTCATCACAGTAGAATATGTGCACACTGTGCACGCTGCAAACCTGAGTTGAAATCACACTGAAATCATGTTTTTCACATGAGTGCATTCAATAGAGCAAAACACAGATATCTAAAACAAAAAGAAATACCATCTACAAACTGTCTCCGTAAACCTACATGTTCTCTAAAATCCCTTATCGAATTGGCCAGCATCCAAACACCACAGTAGACTAGGCGTGGTGCTCATCTCACACATTTTGCTGAGTGGATAGATGGGTGTGACTCCAGCAAAGCTGAGATGCTGGGAGGAGGAGGAGGAGGAGGGGGGGGGGGGGGGTCTATAAAGTTGCGATAGGATTAATAATGTTTTGCATCCTGTATTTGAGAACAATCTGCATCCAGGGAACAAACAAGCGTAGGGCTTGTGATGTCATTCTAGTCTACAGTGCACATGTGGGCACACTCACACATCATCCCAGTGAATGAATAAAAGAAAAGCGAAATTTGTGGCCGCTACAAATCGAGATTATTGAATTACAACGAGCAGCTCAGCCGTGAGATCTGTTTCTTTTTCCGCGTGTAAGCAGCGTGTGTCTTGATTACACTGGTGTGCAAAAAAAAAGGAGAGAGCGATCTGAATCTGTTGACTCAGTCAGCACAAAATGCCAAGTCACCATGGTAACAGGGGATGCAACACGCTTTGTAAAGGCTGATGGAGACCGAGGGCTGCTCGCCACGAGCATCGTGTACAACAACTGTTAAAATGCGGCGATTGAAATCCACAAAACAAACCCGAACATCCCATCAGATTTTTTTTTGTGCACCACAACACACGGCAGCCAAGGCTTTGAGCTACTACAGATCACGTTGAGGCTTCTTCACATTATGTAACTGCGTTGAATTACAGTGGATTTACCAAGCGCCGACGAAATCTAAATTCACACAGGAATGGCATTTGGAGCATTAAAATTCACGTTTAATATCTAAACTCCATCAGAGCTTTTTCTTTTCTTTTCTTTCTTTCTTTTTTTTTTGCGCCAGACACGTCAGTAACCAGCAGCGTTAGTCTACAAAGTTGCATAACATTTCAGTCAAATTTCTCGCTGCCTCACAGGAATATTTATACACTACCCATGAATAGGACACATTTAGGAGGGATAGATCTCACGGGAAAACTAGCAGTCCACACGGACAATAACCTGTAAGGATAAAGCAGGAGTATGTCTACCCCTCTTCATATCTACCCACCCACATAGAGACGTCTGGCAAAAAAAAAGAATCTAACATAAAGATTTTTGGGGGGCAGGATGGATGGGTGAATGGGTGGATGGACGGATGCGCGCCTACCTGTCCTCAGGTTGAAGGAGAGTCGGGCTTCAACGAGATATGGGGTGTCGCTCTTGGAGCGAAGTCTCCTTATCGGTCTGCGGTCTGTGCTGCTGTCTGGAGTGGTCGCCATCAATTTTGAACCAGTGTCCGGGGATGACTGCTGGCCGACTGGGGGCAGACGCAGAACCGCGGCCACTCACACACCGAGAGGTAGCTATTGATGGAGAGGAGGGAGAGTTCACACACGCACAGGGAGGGAGGGAGGGAGGGAGAGAGAGAGAGAGGCGTCGGTGGAAATCTGGCATGGTGTGAGGGAAAAAAAAAAAAAAGATGGCTAAATATAATATCAAATCTCACTTTAACACTTACATGAAACGTAGATCTTGTCACACTGTGTCAGAAAATATCATCTTAGCCTATATATATACACACAGATGTAGATTTAAAGTGGGATTTCTCACATTTAAAATAGACTTTGTCACAATTAAGTACAGAATTGTTCCGTATCTTTAATGAATGATGTGAATAAGTGTGATTATTTCTAATTTCTGGGGGGGGGGACAACAAATGGGTTTCACATTTCCACACTGCACAACACGCACACCTACACCGGAGCACACAATACACAGCACAACACGATATACTGTTAAATAGAAGCAAACAGCAATGCAGTGTCACGTGTATGATAATGTGATATATAAATCAATACAGAAATGTAGAACCATAGAAGAAGAGGTGGCAGATTTCCAGCCCAGTTCACGTGATGCGCAATGTGTAGATGCAAACACGAGCACAAACACAGTGATAAAAGGTTAGACTGTACTATTCAATGGCGTTTCATGAAGTGCTGCTCCGAGGATGAATGAATCATCCTGAATGAACTACACTTGCAGCAGTCCGCCACTAGGTGTCTCTGTTAAACTACACATTTTTCTTCTTTTCCTCGCTTTACTTCACTTTGTGTGCATTTTTTTCTTCTTCACGACAGTGCGGCGCGTTTACGGCCTCCCGTGATAATTGCGGCGACAGAGGTAAACAAGCGAAGTCGTCGCGTCTTTCCGCTCCCAAAGTGTGAACTATCACCGAGCGAGGTAAGCGCGGCGGGGTCAGGAAAGGCAAGGTCGTTTAAACACGCGTGTTTCGGTGATATATCACCTGTAAATACGCGTTTGTCAAGGCGAGTTGGTTCCTGCGTGTTTGCACGCCGAGCTAACTTCAGTTCACGACGGGGGGCACGACTTCGTTGGTAAAGAGCTTAAAGTGACCTGCTCGTGGTAAAGTGGCTGGTTGCTGGCGACAAACAGCCACGACAGCGAGTGCAACTTGGCTGTAGCTCGTTAAATCAAAGTCGCGGTGACATTTAGCCTGCTAACTTTACACTCGGCTGGTGAGTCGTAGTCTTTTATGCATCAGGAGAGTGAGCTGGGCAGCCTGTAAAACCTGTTCTGAGTTTGTTCAGGCTTGCAGGGCGCGCCCACTTGTGTTATGTTTTTAAAAAAATAATAATTTAAGGAAGCTATCTATTGAATCTTCCTCTTACTTCCAACCTAAAATGTATCGTATGCACAGTCCCTGTTTTATCATTGCCAACAAGGCTGGCTTCCTCACTTTGCTCCCATTGCACCATCCTGCATTGCTTTGCATGCATTGTTGCAGCTGTATCTTTACGGCAGTGTTTAAGTGAGATATACAGTTACACGTACACAGGTACACAGGCACACAGGTGGCTGCTGCAGCACAGTTACACTAAATGCATATCATTTTATAATCTAATATAATTTTATCTATGATTTTATTCACATACGCTGCAGCTGAACTGCACGTTTTTGGTATATTTGAACACTTTGGGATCCCTGATAGGATTATTAGAAGGACGCACATTTAATTCAGTGATGAGCTTTCCTTCATATTTAGTGTGGAAAACTCAGAATCCACATAAACCTAGAAAATCTATTCATACCTGCATCATATCAATAAAACTAATTCAATTTAGTCAAATATGTGACTTAATACAATATTATAATTTTGTTTCATTTTGTGTTCTCTGTCTTGTTTTTTTTTATGCGTTCTAGTGACAATGCTGCTCCAAAAGCGAGCCGTGTTTGCTCTCGGCCTTCGCATGTGCTCCACTAATGTGACGAGGGGACCTTTGGTGGACACAGGAAGACCCAGCACAGGTAAGACTGCAAGAGTGTGCGGATCTCACCCAGGTGTGTCTGCGGGCACGGGGGTGGGGGGGTCGGTGAGACAATACTCAGGTTACGTAATCAAGGTGCACATCGGACAGCTGTGTAAAATGTCATCGGCTAACACTAACATGACTGCCGTGTATGAAAGAGTTGTTACATGTTACACACTGAAACAGTCGTTCATCACGTTCATCACCTGCAGTTAAGAAGAATGAGGAATCGGCAGTCAGTAAAGGTTTTTCAATGATTGTGAATCATAGCAACCACAAGAAGTCTGCGAGCACACAGTCAAACATGCCCACAAAAATATTGATGGGCCTTGCAGGAGATAATGACAGCTGATAGGTTTATATATGATGCTGGTTTCCAGCTGCATCGGGTCAATATTGATTTGTCATTAAACAGTGGAAACAGTCAGGTCATCCTTCCTGACAGGCACCGTACATAAGAAAATGTCACAATCAGATTTCACAGTAAGGTACAGAAAAATCTAGAATCTAAGAAATGAGTGGAAAAACAAATCAAGTACTAACTGTAAATGAATCTGCATGTAGTAGATAATGATAAATTATTATGGATCTATTGATGTTTGTGTCTAAAGATTACTTAAGTGTACATTTGCATTTTGACCTCTTTCACAAATCAATTGTTCCTGAGTCCACTAATGCAAAGTTTCATTGATTAAAACCACACGCTGTTAATGGACAGTCTGTTTGTTGTTGCCTGACTTAAACTTGTTACTGAATATTAGAATAAGTTATGTTGGATGTTGGAAATGATCATCTTAAGAACCAAAAAAACATTGATCACTCCCATTGTCTTCTGTTTTTTTGGTATTAATAAATATATTAAAAACAAAATCCCTTTAAAAAAAAATGTTGTTTTCCCTTTATTTTCTTAGACATGTCTGAATTCCGCGAGGCCTTTTCCAAAGCCAAGCACATTGCAATCATCACAGGGGCTGGTGTGAGCGCAGAGAGCGGAGTGCCAACCTTCAGGGGAGAAAATGAGAAGTGGAGGAAGTGGCAATCTCAGGTAATTTCCTAAAAGAAGAAAACACTCTGTTGTATAAGGCTGTATTATTTATTGCTTTTATTTAGGTCACTACACTCTTGATTACTACCTCCTTAGCACTTGAGTTTTGACCTTTAACAATCCAATGTTGATGCAGGATCTGGCAACTCCAGAGGCCTTCTCTCGCAACCCGTCCCGGGTCTGGGAGTTCTACCATTACAGAAGGGAGCTGGCTTTGAGCAAGAAGCCCAGTGCTGCCCATCTGGCTATAGCAGAGTGCGAGGCCCGGCTGAGGAAGCAGGGACGCTCAGTGGTCGTCATCACCCAGTGCATAGACGACCTCCACCGACAGGCCGGGTCCAAACACGTGCTCAAGGTTCACGGTGAGCGGCAGAGTTGGTTTCCACGTACAGACTATCATGCATTAGACTGAAATATTGATATGAGGTGTCACTGCACATAATAATTGCTCATTTCAAAGGAGAGAGCTCAGATGTGTTTGACTTCTGAAGTTTTGGATTTGAACAAGTTGCCACCGAGAGACAAAATACTTAAAATGCAGAGGATTCATTTCTCTATGGAGATAAAAAAAATATAACTAAGTACATTATAACTAAAATCCTGAAGCTGCTTCATAGTCAGTGATTACTGGAAAATATGACAGCACCGCAGTGTGGTATTACCCATGGTTTTGCCAATAGTTTTACTGGGATATGGAAACAATTTTGGGATTCATAGTTGTTGGTTTTTTTAGACAAACATCTCGTGATGCCCACAGAGTTAGTATTTAATGCCAGTGGTCTACACTCAAAAAAGTGTCTTGTAATGACATAAATTCAAGTGCTGATTCTCTCATTTCAGTCTCAAAGAGACAGTTTTATCTGGTTTTCTACAGTTTTGGGGTGGATTCTGGTAAAAAAAAACAGCACATTGACTTGATTCTTTTGCTAAAAGTCTTGCTTTAATTAGCTACAGTATGTGTTAGTCAGGGCACAAAAAACTTTCATTGTCAGCAAATTCTGCGGGCCTAAATGACAAACAGCTGTGTTTTTCGTGTCCTCCCGCAGGCAGTCTGCTGGAGACGCGCTGCGTGAGCTGCGGAGAAGTGACGGTGAACAAACGAAGCCCCATATGCGCTTCCCTGAAGGGCAAAGGGTAAGAGACAGCACCTATGGAGTACATACAGACACTTGATAAACATGCAGTATCTGTGGTCTGATCTCCTCAGTTTGACCCGAATGAGCTATTTAACCCGCCGTGTTTGTTCTCTTAACGTACAGTGCGCCTGACCCAGATGTTGCTGATGCCCAGATTCCTGTGGATAAACTGCCAAGGTGGGATTACTGTCACTTCATATTAATAACACCGAGGGTCAGATTTACTAAGCCTTTCGTACTGCTTTTCTGATGCATACTGTGCCTGGAGTTTTCATTTATTAAACAGGTGCACGAGCCTGAAAACACAGCTTGCCTTTCATCTTAGGTGTTATTATGCATGGTGGCAGTTAAGTGTCGTATGCATTTGAGGGAGGATTGTGCAAATACCGGTAGGATTAGCTTTTTGCGCGTGCCAGTTTTGCATGAATATTCTCTACCTATAAAGAACAGGTGCAGGTGTGTGTAAGTGGGAAGGTTGTGTTGAGAGAGAGAAATCCTGCATACGGAGTCTTATAATAAAAAGTAAGGCTCCATAAACATGAGCTTCATCTTGATTTTAACCGTGGAAGCTCTCCCAGTCACACTCTTCAGCCAAGAGAGTTTAAGTGGAATTTATTCGATATGCTTACGAGACATTAGTTGCATTAAACACCATCTCCACCCTCCACCTGCTCCGCTATGAGCCTCTGCTACTGCTGCTCCTTCCTGCTCAGCGCCACCTGTTATAGTCACTTGTTATTTTATATTTATATATATGAATTCTTTTCTATTGCGCCTCATTAAGTTTTAATACATAAAATAATAGATCATAATAGATAATAGAGCAAATTACCATGCTGGAACAGCATAGTCAATTCAGAGCTACAGTTTGGACAAGCAGGCGTTACTAAAACATTTGCACTCTGACAAATTCAGTTTGAATTCGAATGCACACATTGTGAACATCAACACTAAGAACATGAGTTGGACTGTTGCTTTAATTTGTCTTTGCTTTCCTTATGTCTGACCCATCATTTCTACATCATGATTTATTTACATCTGCTTCTTTCCTCTTTATGGGTTTTAACTATCAAGCATGTTACCCCTCTGCCCATCTGTGAAACTGCATCTGTGCAGATTTATGCTTCCGTGTCATGGCCGGCTATTCTGTTATAAGAAATTTAATCATCTAAGGATTGTCTGGTGCCGCTGTATCAAGGTGTAACGAAAGCGAGTGCCACGGTCTCCTGAGGCCCAACGTGGTGTTTTTCGGAGAAACTCTGGACTCTCACATTCTGACCAAGGTGGAAAAGGAGATGGAAATCTGTGATCTCTGTCTAGTGGTGAGTTATCCTCATGTTTGCATGCATATGCGTCATAGTCTCCTCTTGTGTAATAATATTATGTAAAACTAATATTTGCTCAGAGTCTCGACTGGACCTGAAACACAATGCTGTGCAGTGGATTTCAAAATAACGGCGTTGCGCGTCATTGGCGTACGTCATTGCTCCTTGTTTTTCACCTACAGGTGGGCACATCTTCAATCGTTTACCCGGCAGCCATGTTTGGACCCCAGATTGCGGCCAGAGGCGTCCCAGTGGCAGAATTCAATACAACAGCAACACCAAAAACTGAGTACTTCACGTAAGTCAGTCACGAAAGCGAGTTGGCATGTTGCAGAAAATAAAACTACACCAACAATGTGTTTCAATAACAAAGGACGTTGGCATGAAAATATATTCATTAAAATGAACACTGACAAGTAGGGCGTTAAGTGTATATTTGTGTGTATATTATATTTAAGTGTGTATTTAGTGCCACCCACCGGCAGCCTAGGCAACAACTACGCTGTTTTCCAGTGTTGTAGTCACTTTCAACTCCCCGACTTTCTACCTTTCCACCGAAAATTCTGACGCTCTATGTCTTGTCTCTATGTTCTTTCTCGTGTGACGTGGCACAGGCACCATTTCCAGGGTCCATGTGGAATTACGCTGCCTCCAGCTTTGGCGCGACATGAGTCAGAGGTTATTTAAGAGCCGCGGGAACAACTTTACACGCAGCAACCAATGGTTTCTTCAACAGACGAATGCTGTCCAAAGCTGGGTGGGGTCTCATAGCGTCTTTTATTCCAAATGTTTGCCTTAAAATCCCTTCAGCTGTTGATGCTTGGTAGAGGCTGAGTTGTACAGAATATAGAATATATAGAATATATATTTTAAGACTTTAAGATGGACCTCTTAATACTTGAATAGCTCGCTGAACTGGAAATGGGATATTGTATGTTTTACGCATGGCCTTCTGAGAGGAAGGCAGGCACTATGCAGCTTGGTGTAAAAAGGAAATGCACTGTGTGTGACGTTCTTCGCATAGGAAAATATCTTAGCGGTTATCAGAGGGTATTGATAGTCTTTGCATATCTTGCATATTTAATGCTGGTGAGGGATGCACATATTTTGTGCACTATTCTCTAAAATGATGCTGTAGATCAGATCGTAGTACTCCTGGCGCCAGTGGAGATTACAACTCACTTCTCTTTCCACAGAATGACCAGATGTACAGAGCAGAACATAATCTTGTGCCTTTCAAAACAGTTTACACAACCTTGACCAAATACTCGCTTTCAACCTCAAGTGCAAATCACCCAATGTTACAGAGATTTAGCCAGTGTACAGAGTTAGGGGCAGAGAGAGAGAGGGGGTAGTGAGAGGGGAAATCTTTTCAGTGCTAGCCTGTAGCAGCGTTATCTCCCTCTTGTGGGTTTGGACTGTTTATTATTACATTAGTATAGTTACATATCATGAATTATTCATGATACATTTTTACAAATTCCAAATGTCTGTTTGCAAAAAATATATACAGTATATACACGTTTAAACACTGCAGATGTAAATGGTTTAAAAAAATGAAAGCAATAATATTAAATAACATGATTATCTGTTTTTAGACAACTTCTTTGTCCATAAATGTTTCATGTAGTTATGTACTCTAAACTGCCAATACAGAACATGATCATTAAAACACTAAATGTACCGTTGCTGTTTTGGTGTCTTAATGTCTCCCATTGTTTTTGCAGTGTGTGTGCCCAAAATGAACAGTAGATGCCAGCATGCAGCTTCTAATCCCAACCTTAGATTATAGAGTAACGTATAACTCTGCACTGAAAGAGACTCAGGAAACAACCTTGCATCCACATGGGTTCTTCTCTTAGTATGCATGAGCGAGAGGAAATGCAGACTTAAGTACCCCGAAGCCATCAGTGAACCCAGAGTTGTTACGGCCGAGCCGAGCTGAGGAAACAGTATGAGCTTCCATCATAACGCTGCTGAAAATGGAAACGGTTTGAAGTGGAAATCTGTTGCCCAAGCTCTAATAGTTGTTTTACACTGCCATTATTGTATACATTTTTAATTTTAATTGAAAGCACACGAAAAGCACAAATGTCCTCTTAACAGAGGTGGGTTTATTCTTTCTTTAGACTGTGCTGGTTCACAACTTTTTTGTCTTTTGGGCCCCTCCCATCAAAGAGCAGCCGTGTCTCAGGAGAAACAGCAGCTTGTCCCTTAAGATTGATGTTCACTCGCCAGCTCCTCCTGATCACTCACAGTGTCCTTGGATCAAGACCGTCAATGATCAGGCCAGCGCCGTGCATGTTGACAAATTGTAAAGCGTTTCTGATGAATGCAGCCAGAAATGTAGCACTTAGTCCTGAACAAAAAATGCAAAGATGACAGGAGAGGCTTAAATAAATATATGCTGTGGAAATATTTGTATTTATGTGGGGGTCCCAGCATCCGGATTACAAACGCTGGCCTAGCGTACCCGGGTGGCAACAAAAATCAGCTCCTAAATGTGTTCATCTTCATTGCCTGACTAGACTAATATGGTTAATTCATTCAGTGGAAATGGGAGAGACAGAGGCCGAGAATTCAAATGAATTAGCTGTGGAGGGTTATGTTCATTAGACATGTTATGGTAATGTAATGATAGTCATAAAGGAGCTGTGTCAAGAGAGCTAAGAAGTGCGTGTGTGTGTGTGAGAGTGATGTGCACACACAGGTTTGTAATCCACCTTTGGTATCTCAGGGGAGTCCCTCAGGGTTATTTCATTTCATGCTCACTGTAGTTTAAACGTTCAATTGCAGAGCCACAAACACCCCACAGTCGGTCCATACTGGTGAAACGCTATTTCCTCTCAAGTATTATTCTGTCTCCACTGTGGCGCCTCAACACTTGGTTTCTACCATCGACAATTAAGATCCAAATCAAATCCTTCTGTCTGCCATATCTCCACCTCTTAATGTATATCATCATCATCATCATTGCCATGATTAGATTTCCTCATTTCCTCCTCTATTACTGCCGCTTCCCTTCAAGGAGAGGTAAGGCCAAGTCCCATTTGTCATCAGGAGGAAAAAGTACATGGAGAGGCACTTAAGAGAAATCTCAGTCTTCTGATACGGTCATCCCCGGTGCGCATGTGAACAAGGCTCCCAGAGAGCCGACAAGTCTGCTCCCAAGTCCTGCAGCTCATTCATGAATGTAGTGGGAAGGGATGAAATAGTAGAAGTGGAAAGGTTCTTGTCTGACCCAAAAGCCTTCGGGTTAATAGACTCATCATCATTGGTGGCAGCTCTGCAAATATCGCTCTGCCTCTTTGAATGAGGAGGTAGATTGACCGAGAGATGGCATCTGTGTGCGCTTTTAATGTGAGTGCCTCTGTGTGCGATTGACTCCGTGACTTATTTTGTTGGAGTCTCGGTGTTTGGAAAAAGCCGAGAGTGGTGTTTGATGGCCGGCTGGGTGAGCGTGTTCGTGTCTGTGTACGTGTGTGTGTACATGCGCTTGCACCAGGGGGAGGAATCTGTTGTGTGTGTGTGTGTGTGTGTTTGTGCTGTATGCGTGTACTGGTGTGATTTTTCTTTCTGCATGCAGACTGGCAGAAGTGTCAGACCAAACCAGGTCAGGCCGGATGAGGAGCCGTGAACATTACACAGGTACACATACTGTAGCATACATTTACACAGAGCTTGTCGATGTCTGTTAGGCCTGGCATGGCTCATTGTGCCATTTCAGGAGTACGCCATCTATCTGTCTGTTCAAAACAGAGGAGGACTGTTCAAATATTACATAACTAAAAAAATGTGAAAATAATGACAGGCGAAAATAGAAACGGCTACATTTTAAAGAATAGATAACACAAAAAGCTTTCACAACCCATATTATACATTCATTTTATCGTCAGTCAGTTTAGGCCACGTGTCAAACTCCAAACGTGGCCCGCCATATTATTTTGCCTGACCCGCGAGAGCGCGGCGTGCATGATTGTCTCAACATACGTTGTTGCTGCTTTAAAGCATGCATTGTCCATAAACTACATATCCCACAATGCATTTCTATTGTTACCCACCAACCCTGCAGTTGCATAGGGCAAGCACAGGTGTATGAGCATCATGACTCCATTATACATACATAAAGTGTAGCGTCAAAATGCTTTGGAACGTTTATTATTAATATTACATTTATTTATTTTTAGAATAGTTATGCAGCGTCGCTTTCAAATGGGTCTTCAATCAATTTGTCATCCCTTAAAATAGACTGCGTTTTAAAATAAATATAAACAATGTTTAATTTGGCTGTATGCTTTATAAGAAACGGAAGGACAGGGGCTTATGGTATTTTCTATTTATAGCAACTGTCAATTCACAACACTTGAGAGGAGACAGGGGCTTGTCTCACATGAATACAAACACACACACATACACACACACACACACAGTGCTAGCAACACATACTAATCTCCTCATGGTCTCCTCTCCCTAACCTTTCCCTGAACTCTGTGTGTTTTAACAGACTTGGCTGTGATAACAAAGGTTTACAGTTAATCCCTCCGTTGCCATGAGAACCATCATTATTTAAAAGTAGCGCTGGCGGTAATCACCCTCACCACACACCTCTCTGAAAGACCCGCCTGTCCCCGCCCTACTGTGTCATTTTTGTTTGACCTTGTGAAATATGGACGCCTGATATTCCCACAGCAGAGGCGATACGCGAGGAAAAGATTTCATATACTTACCGGGGTGTTTCCCCCCCCACCCACCCACGACACATCCCTGAATTCTGCTGATCCCCGTGCTTCTAGGTAGCCTGATTGGAAGCAAGCTGTTGTTTGAGAAAGGCTAAGATAGGGGCTCAGGTGCAAGCTAATCTGCTCTAACCCCGCACTAATTAGCATCAAGGCCAGCGGCCACTTTTTCCCAGTTATTGATCATCGGGCCAGCCTCACCCAGAGAAGTATTTGGCTCCTGTGAGCCAAATAACAGCAGCAGAGGACACACATGAGAGGAAGCCCCCCACCCCCCTCCACCTCCCTGTCCCTCCCTGTCTGCTGAATCTTGTTTGTGTCTTTGAAATTCAATATGAAGTCCCTATTCAACACCAGGCCTTTCCAAGTGTTGTCGAGTCTCATCCGTTATGTGTCCAATCAGCCTGCTCTGTTTTTTTTTTTTCTCTCTCGTCTGTTTCCTAGATCAGTGCTCTTTAACTGACCTCATCCGAGCCGCTCAATATTCATTGTATAGGTGTCCGTTAACCAGCAGGACGGGCATCTCCATCTGTCCATCTGTCTGGGGTTTTTTTTGCGGTCTCTCATTTGTGCCACCGTCTCTCTCTCACGCGCTTTCTCTCCGTCTCATTTCGCTTCACTTTAACCTGAAATAGGTTTTCCTATAACACGCATTGTTTCCAAAGCAATGTAATCATTTTCTTTAGAGTCAGGTTCCTACCAGCTGGCCAAGAGGATTAGACATCCTTTTGAAGAGCTTTACAGCTAATTTATTTTTAATCATCTGAATTTACATACATTTTATTGTTATTGAATGTCCGTGTGAAGGACAAACAGTCTCATCTTTGTCCTGCTAAAAAAAAAAGAGCTTGCTCAGTCAAAAAATTTGGCTTCTAACTTTGGGGGAGGACGTGCAGATTCACAGATCTTCCTCCTTACGGAATGAAAGAGAATAACACAAACGCAAATCCTGACGTGTTAGCAAACGGTTGCCTATTTACACATGCAACAGAAACGCAGCGAAACATTAGGATTCATTTTAAATCTTGTTCCCGGCTACCCGGTGAATTGAATTCTCACTGAAATCTGCTGCCTGCTGAAGCTGGAAACAATTCTCAGCTGAGAATTTGCTGAACGAACAAATAAAAAGTTGCAGGCCAGAGACCTGAAAATAATTGCAGAATCAGGCGGCACTTCTCTCTGTGTGCAACACATTACATTGGTTCCATTATCAACATAAAAGTATCGATTGGAGCAGTTTTAATCCAACCAAACAAACAAATGGCTTTGTCTGGTTTGGGCCATTATTCCATTTGGTAATAATGAACCCTCTGCTCACGAAGTAAATTGCTAAGAGCTGGGCTTTAAACACTTTTTTTTTCTAACATAAAATTATTAAATCTGATCTGACTTGAACTGTCTCTTCCAAAGAGTCCACCGTATCGAACCACTATGTTTCTACGGTAGCTTGGAATAGACAAACGCTGGCTCTGGATAAGCCACTGTAATTTTCACCTTCACACTCTGTTTTCAGGTTGCAGTCAGCCGCTACGCCACTAGATGCCACTGAATCCTACAAACTGCTCCTTTAACTTCAAACCTTGATTTGATAGTGCTCATTACTTTTCATGTTCTGGTAGAGCTGATTTCAGCGCCGTGGTAGCTGTCTCTGTCCGTCTGCCCGCCCCTCCTGTCTCGCCTACCTCGTGTGCCGCACGCTTAACACTTCTAATTCAGCGGGGCACGTGATACTTTGGAAGACTTTGGTGGGAGGGGTCAAGGCACATGGACAGGGCGCAAATACGCAAACACACATGCACGCAGACACACACACACACACACGCTCAGACACACATCGCCTCTCCCAGATTACTTGAACTATCAGAAGCTTTAAGAGGATTTCACAATGGGAGGGTGCTGCACTTGAATCTCATGCACCTGATGGCTATTGATCCATTATAAGCTCGCGCACAGACACACATGCGAAACAGCGCGGTTGTTATTCCTTGTCATTATAAGCAGGCCTGTGACCTTGCTTCTTCATTTTCCAGCGTTAAGTGTTGTTGATGGAGGTTCTGCCCCGCTGTAGTCTGCTCCCTTGAATTCAGGTCTACAGTTACAATGCTTTAAAATAGCATAACCCGGATCAGTCTGCATCACAAGCTTTAAGTTGTCGGACAGAAAGCGTCCGGACGTTAATCCACAAACCGTTTTAAAAAAGAGTGAATGCACAGGGGAAAGAAAAACCCTGGGCACCTCACTATCTTCACACAATTTTCCACCATAGTCTGCAATCCAGATAAATGTGTCTGTAAACAGTGTGCTCTAGCTGTCGGGCTTATTAGCAATGCTGATGTGAGTGGAAGATTAGAAGGGTGGTGTTTGTCTGTAATGGAGGAGACAGAGATGTGTAGGTTGATAAGCGAAAGGTTGCAATCAGCAAGCTGTCATGCGAGAAAAGGAGATAATATCGTGTACAATGTTTAGGGAAAGGAAAGACACGCATCAGGATTACATTTGATGATAATACTTCATGTGTCATTACTAACAAATCTTGTAACCCGGGTTTGATTCACATCCATCCTAACCCCGCAAAAAATGGCCTATAAGTCAGTGGTTATCAACCCTCCTCAGATATTATGAAGAGTGTTTTACATTTAGTGCCAGATAGTGGTGAACTGAATTAAATACTGTGTGAAAAAAATGTGAAAGGCCCTACTTAGAGCCAGCGCTTGTCCATTTTGGGCTACGGCGGTTCAACACGGTGGGCTCCAGGGGAGAGGACACTCGTTGAAGATGTAAATCTCAACTTTTGCTGATGCTGCTTTAAGTTTATTTTCAGAGTGCTGCAGGAAATGAGTTGGCATTTTTGCGCTTTAGATTCTCTCGTCTCGAAGTCACCAGAGTTTTGGTTAGATGCCTGAAATGATATGATCTGTGGTTAACACAATTTTATGAAATGTTCACATATTGTCCTTTCACATAAATGTTCAGTTGTGAATGTTGAAGCTTCGACATGTCATGTTTTAAATGGAAAAACGACGGGACTGCAGAGGTTGTTGTGGACATTCAGCCTTCATCACGCTGACGATCATCTTGCTGGATAAAGCCTCTACATATCATAAATGTTTATTTGCCACAGAGTCTATTTTCTGCAAGAATCTAAAATCCAGTGGAAATACGGCATTGTTTTTTTTTTCTTTTTATGGGAACCAGGGCGATGTTTATTTCCATGTTGACCTACATCGTCCCTGCAACCCGTAATAGTTTAACCTCACATATATTATTAGAAGGAAAGATTGCAACATGTTCAGGAAGAATGAAGACATCTATAGTCAGAAGCTGGATAATGTCATCTATTCATGAAGGCATATTTTTTCCATTCCGTAAATGATCATGTATGGACACCGTTCTTACTGCAGATGACACTGAAAACAAAACATAAATAACCGGCTGTTAAAGTTCTTTCTAACTTTTCTTTTTTCAGCTGTTCTTACATGACAAACAGCTGAACTGTGTTAGTTCTGTCACCTTTTTTTTTTTTTTTTTTTAAATACAGTCCAAACCCGTTCCACGACCTTGATGTCACTGAACTGACAAGTGCATCAACAGCTGAATTATGTTCGAATCATCTGGAGTAACACAGCTCCGACATTTATCTGTTGTGACTGTGGACGTGCTTTGGAGAGGGGACAAATCATTCCCTGTGCTGAATGAAGGATAAGCTTGTGGATTTTTTTTCCCCCGAGTTCGGTTTTAATTTGGTAATTATGTGTGCATTATGTTTTCAGCCTTGACAAATGGAGTTCTGCAGGTTCCTGCTCAGGGCTGGATTTGGACTCATTTCTTTTAAGTTCATGTGAAAAATAGCTGACTTGTGGCCATATTTGATTTATACGTTCTATTCTTTTTCATAAGTAAAGGAAAAGCAAAAGATTTATCGCCATATTGTGAATGAAATGTAATGTAATGCATATACAGCTCATATTATCACGTCTTTTGCAGCCTTCTCATCCTTCCTATAGCTGTTCCTCATAGGAAACCAGGAGCAGCACACCTGACTGACGATTGTGAGAGAAGGTGTTGGTTTTTTTCTTAGCACGTTTTAATTAAGGCTGACATTAGCTAATTCACAACATGCATTGCGAGGCCCTCTTGGGTCTGGCTTGGCTGTTTCATTTGCTGGTGTTGAGCCAACGTGTCTGTGATTATAAGACCAGAAATGCTTCAACCACATCTGGACACTGGTGGGACTTGCCGGCTGCTGGGCTATCATTACAGATGATCACTTGATGACAGCGAGTGTAAAGCGCTGTTTAGATGTAGGCAGCAGCTTTGAGCAGTCTTTTTCATATGCTCTTTTTTTCCATTCGTTTTTTATCCTATTGTGGAGAAACATCCTGCTGGTTACGGAGTTAAAGGGTGTGTAATTCTTTCTTAGACATCTCTTACTGTTTCTGAGGCACGACCAAAGGCCCAACGTGAAACATTTGCTAAGATCTTCCATGTTCTATAGATCAGCTTTGGGAAAGGAAGCCATACAACTGACATGCGGCGGAGAAGATTTTAATTGCTCCAGAGAGCTCGAGCTGTTGAGTCATCAAGCTGTTATTCAAATCACGATTTTTTTTTGCGATGTAAATATGTCAGATAGATAATCAGCTGTTTCACATCGTTTCGGATCCTTGGCTGTTTCATGTCTTTCAGTCTGAGAGGGAAAGAGCCAAAGACAGAAATAGAAAGTCAGACAGAGGAAGGAGGAAGCGAAGACGATTTTTAGTAGAGAGGCACGCAGCAGGGAGCAGGCTGCTGTCTCCTTGTCCGATGCCCTTGGAGTACAGCTTTGTGGTGTGAACTCCCATAAGACCTCTCTTTGTTCTCAGAAGATGAGGGCTAGCAGAGTGTGACCGTGCACTTACACCTGAAGCCATCAGAAGCGGCGGGAATAACACTTTTATACCGCGCGGCGCCTTCTTCTCTCGTCACCCAATGTTCCTGGCCACAAACAAGCCAAGAGGGTCCTCGTGGAAAGGCAGGCACGCCTTCGCACAGATTCAAAGGGAACCGACTGTCAGTCAAAAAAGAAAAGTACAAACCTGCATCCGCAGATACACAAATGGCAATTTGAATGTCAGATTCTCATCTGGTTTGAATGCACAGTTTGACATTTGCATTAAAGGAATGTGTGATGTTATGCAAAACCGCAAAACAGCAGCGCTCATTATTGACATTCATTTAGGAGCTGCTACACGAGGAATATTGAAATATTGATTAGGGCGATGACAGAACATCAATGCCAGATTAATTACGCGCCGCTCTATCAATGACGACACCGTTTTGTTTCATTTGCATATCACCTCTGTTACAGTATCCTTGTCAATCACAGGCGAACCACAGTAACACAAGGAGTGTTTGTGTGTCGCCTAATAAAGTCCAGTGAAAAGTGACAAGAGTAAAAAAAAATAAAAACCTCGCAGATAAGACAGAATATCAACCTAAAAGCAATGTGTCCTACATCCCGCGTCCCACATCTTTCTCTCGGAGGAGCAGGGATAGATAACACAGAGGAGGGAGACTGGCAGGCAGAAAAGAGGGGCAGGTAAGGGGCACAACGATAGAGTTATATCCTGACAGGTAATTTATTGTGACAGCCAGTGTTTTGTCAAGTGTTTTTAAGACTTTAGAGTTCATATCAACAGGGATCATTTAAAAAAAATGGCAAGTCACACCCTTCCCAAAGCCCTATTTTAAATACCCAAACCTAAAGGTTTCAGTTTACAGTGATTTAAAACAGCTAGGACAAGAGAACATTTGACATTTTTTTGCTTGATAATTGTCTACAATAAATAATCAAATGTCAAAATTGGGGCAGATTCATTTTCTGTCATTGGGCTCGTCAATGAATCCACCAGTCCTTTCAGCTTTAATACTGCATCGTCTCGCTTGACCTTTCTGTGCTCAGAGAAACTATTCAAGATTAGCGTACAGCGTGCTCGAGTGTCTCAAAAAACACTCACTTCAATGCTTCCCTGTGGCCAAAACTGCTCCCTCATAGAGCACCGCCTCTTGAATTTGGTCACTCGCCTGATACCTTACTTCTCTGTTTCTGTTTCCACAACACACCCCGTTTCTCTCTCTTTGTTTACCTGCCATACTGATTCAATAACTAGAGTTAGATGGGTGAAAGCTAGAACACCAACAGCTGAGAAAGAAGAGAGAGAGAGAGAGAGTGAGCTATGGGAGGGGAACAGAAGGCATGTTAGTGTCCTGGTAGAGTGCTGGACTTTGGCATCCATCTGTCACTTTCTTACACCCTCCCTGGCACTGACGGGTCATGGCAGCGGCAGCCGGTGACGGATGACTAATCTTCCCCTGGTAATGAATGAGACGCCACCCCCTGAATGCCAAGAGGGTGGCTGATGGTGAGGGGTGGCTGCCTTCACTGGCAACACAGAAATCATATGATGAATGGTATGCAAGCATGATGCCCCATGTCTGTGCCAAGGAAATGCAGTGTATCTGCCAGTTTAGGAGAATCTCCAGCGAGAAATTCATGAATCATGGTGTGAATGCATTGATACTTTGATATATATATATATATATATATATATATATATATATATATATATATATATATATATATATATATATATATTCTATTAATTGAGCTTATTTCTTCTCTGCGTGAAGGAGACAGGAAAGGGGGAGAGCATAAATGAATCAATATATGTAAAAATGAGATTGCGCAGGTATTAATGATGGAAACATGTCATGTGTAGGTGGAACAGTAAAGGGCATTGTGGATGATGTATGCACTGCTCTGTAAGACTGGTGAGAGGGAGCTCTGCAGCCGCGCCAGTCAAATCGTCTTGACTGTGCGTTGAGTAGCTGAGACCTGTCTTATCTTCACCTCATAATGCGCAGGCGTGATCCTATCTGAGCCCCGCAAAAAAAAAAAAAAAAAAGAAGAAGAAGAAGAAGAAGAAGAGAAAAAAAAAAAAGCTTTTGCCATCTGAACTAGACGTCGTGTGCGCGGCTCTCGCTCTCATGTGGCGCACAAACGAAAACATTTGAGGGAGATATTTTTTTTTTTTTTTGCAGATCGTATGCCAGCATACAGCCGGAACATGAAGCTTTCTGTGGCAGCTGATCCCTCCGAACAGCACAATTCAACCTGTGGATAGTGTGGAGCGCGTCTTGTGGCCACCGGTCAGTCTAGGGCTATCTGGGACGCTCTGCCTCCCCTCCAGCCTGTTTGTGCGCGTCTCTTAACGTTGGCTCCGGTCTGTGTCGGCGTGGGGGGGATCCGGTGCTCCGTTTGTCCTAAGCTGTGAGCAGGTATTCAGTTTATGAATGGCACTGACATGGAGGAAATACCGTTTCAGAAAGTCAAAACCAGGCGGAAGAGAAGTCACTGTCCACCGGGTGTCCCCTTGACCACCATCGTGTGCGAGGACGAGTTCGACTGCAAAGAGCTCGAGTCCCTCTTCCAAAACTACAACCTGAAACTGGAGCAGACGTCTACCCTCAAAGCCCTGGCCGTCCTCATCTTCATGTCCTCGACGCTGGCCGTGGTGGAGTTGCTGTCCGGCCCCAGCCTCACCATCTCCAAGGGGTCCCATCCGGTCCACTGTGTCATCTTCGTCTCCCTGTTCATCGTAACTAATGTCAAGTACCTGCAAGTGACTCAGCTCCAACAGATTGTCAACCTGACGCTGCTCTTCGGCTTCACTTTCTCATTCCTCTGCTGTCCCTTCTCGCTGGGCGCCATGGGGATGGAGCCCCCGACGTCCCCGGAGCAAGGCATGTGGCAGCTCATCCTGGTCACCTTCGTCGCCTATGCGCTCCTGCCCGTGCGGACACTCCTGGCTGTTGTGTTGGGAATAATGGTCTCCATCTCGCATTTGATTGTCACGGCCACTTCTGTCACGGTGAAAACCCAGAAACTATGGAGAACGGTACGTGCACGCTTGCATCTTAACTGTGTTACCTCACGGTGGGTTTGTTTTTACCACCGATAGGCCTATAATAATCACAATTTAACATCACCCACACAGGCATGCAGCATAACAGGATATATCAGAGGCCCATGCGGTGAAACAGACTACTTAAGAGTTCAGTCCAGCACCAAGGACAGCTCCCTGGGGTCAGACTTGATGGGATTTGCTCAGGCTTTGATCAAATGTGACAAAAGTGTAATTCTGTCACGGCCTGTTTTGGCTAACTTCTGAGGAGAATCTCAGACTTTAACTTCTGGTGTCATGTGGTAGACGAAAACCAAGAGAGACCGTGTGAATTTGTGCTTGAACGCTTTCTTTTTTTTTGTCTTCTCGCCCTCCCTGAAAACATTAAAACAGCACACCTGATGAGCAGTGAGCCGATAATGGTAATGGTGGAGTGATGCTTGGGTGGTGATGCATACCTGTAAGCTACTCAAATAATAATAATAAAAATAAACAAAGCCGTCTTTGTATGCTCACGGCTGATTCCCCGGGGATGTGATTCAGCCCTGAAGGAGCCGGCTGGGAATGAAGAACCAGAGTGACATCCTGCTAGCACCAGAAGTAGGGCAAAGAGAGGAGCACACACACACACACTTTCACCACACTATATGCTTCAGTTATGAAAAAGAGGACAAAGTCATGCATGCCATTTCCTGAGCTGAAATAGAAATTGGTACACCACTCTCTGTACATTTATATCTTTGCACCTTTTTTTCCTGTCACAATGAGACACACTCTCTCTCTCTCACGCACACACACATTTCTGACTGTCATCAGGTGTGAGGAAAGAAGATATGTCACATCAGTCAAACCCTCCAGGGGTAATGGAACATTTCTGCCCCCGTGCAGCATATGACATGAAGATTGTGCATTTCTTGGCGGACGAAATTGAGACGTGATCAGTTCATCGCACCCTGGGATGATGACAGCGGTGTTTGCTGAGGAGATTGTTTTCCTGTACGTAGGCTATGAGATACCTGGATAGCCATGTGAAGGACAGTGTTAGCTGGACTACCAGAGATAGCTAATCCATTAAGCTTAGAGATGAGCTGTGTGGCATGACCCCGCACAGCCCAGGCTTGCACCAACCACCCACCTAGGTCCCAGGCACTCAGCCGACAGCGCTGTCTGCTTTTCACGGCTCAGTCTCGGTCTCAGAGTGTTGTGGAGAATATTACTTGGAAAAATAGGTTATTCCTTGCTCGCTGCTCTTCAGCCGTGAGTCTTGTTGTCGTGTACTGTACTGCCGTCTGTCAGGAATACAGACTAGTCTTTTTAGTGCTGCATTTTATCGATACGGCAAAGAGTTTGGAGTCATATAGGATTAGTTTACAACCAACACTAAACAACTATTATATTAGACCTCCACAGAAGCACATTCACTATATAATGACGGCTATAAACCACGTAACCAGGCCCAGGGAGTCTTATTCTGCTGCGCATTAACATTAAGTACTACAGTAATAATATAAAAGGATAGCCCTAAAGTTTCAAATGTTAGCTATATTCAACAGATTAGCACACATTAAAAACAATTATTTGGCATCTTAAGATTTTTATTTAATGGTTGTAATTTCCTCGCTGTCTAAAGCCACAGGGAGCTACGTCATAGTGGGAGTGAGTGAGCGTAGAGTCAATTATTGCCATTTGAAAGGAAATTAGGTTTATCGCCACAAATAAGCAAGAAACCACTCAACTCATATGTCCACATTAACTTACTGGAGATATGATTGATGCTCGCCAGTAGTCTTGCCAAGCTCAAAGACAGACTGCTGCTGCCAAAATCAGCCTTTTCAAGGCAATCCATTATTCATTGGACTGGGAAACATGTCTGTCCGCAGGCGATAGAAGTTTCTTAATTTTGAGATGTTGTGAGTATATCACACGAAGCTTTGACAGTGTATTAATGCTCGCTGAAACACAAAGGCCCTGAAATGACGCCATATATATTTTTTTTTAACAAGTAAAGCATAATGTAATTTGTAGTAGCTTTCCTTGGGGGTCAAATACGCCCCAGCATTGCCTCTAGCTGTAGAAAACACTCATGATGAATGAGCTGAGATATGAGGAGAATGAATTCTTACAAATATATAATTATTGCCCAGGGTGACAGCTTGCCAGCGTACACTCTAGAGGTGAATATAGGACCTTGTTTGGTTTGTGTACAAAGTCATAGCCAGCCGACCTCAAGTCAAGTAGAAAAAAAAAATGCCCCTTTTCTTTGGTGTCCTGCACAAGGTTGAAGCAGTCATGCAGCTGTGATGGATGAACCGGAGCGCAGATTCACAAACGTTTTAATGTCACAGACCCCAAAATAGAGACATATTAAGCCTCGCCACCCTCTCAGCCATCCGTCACGTAGGAGGATGTTTGCAACTCTGGATTTTTGATTCATTTAACATCATACATGAGGGCGCCACTGTGGTAAAAGTAAAATATGTGAGTCAGTTAAATTAAGGTGTGAATATATGACACTACAAATTCACTCCACTTTGTCATTATTAAGCTCACGTGCACATAACGTGACGTGCAATAAAAACCAACCGGCATCATCTAACAGTCGGTAGATTCACAGCGTCTCTCGATGACTTCCTAACACTCCGAGTGACTTTCGCAACTGCACTTAAAATATAAAAGCTCGTGTTCCGTGATCTTTCTGCTTGCAGTTGGTTGCCAACACGGTGCTGTTCACCAGTGTCAACCTGTCAGGGCTGTTTGTGCGCATCCTGACAGAACGAGCCCAGAGGAAGGCCTTCCTGCAGGCTCGCAACTGCATCGAAGAGAGACTCCGAATGGAGGACGAGAACGAGAAACAGGTACAGTCACCTGTACACTGCTGAAACTATTGGTAAAATTTGATGTGTGTATGTTTTTTTTTTCTCTCCCTGTCTCGCCCCCTCTCTCTCTCTTTTGTGCCGTGAGTCATTTCGACACATTATTCATTTCTGTTAGATTTCATGCCTTTATGTCTAGCACGTTTCTTATCGCTACAAACACTTTGTCCTATGATAACTTTGCTGTATAAATGTATATTTAAACTTACTTTATCTTTTTCTTTTCTTTACAACCCACCCCCCACCCCTCCCTCATACGCACACACACACATACACACACACACACGCTCAGGAGCGCCTGCTAATGAGTCTGTTGCCCAGGAACGTAGCTATGGAGATGAAAGAGGATTTCCTGAAGCCCCCAGAAAGGATCTTTCACAAAATCTACATTCAGCGCCATGACAATGTCAGGTAGGATCCTCAAATCAGCACAACACAACTGCAGACCAGATATTTAACCCCCCCTCTCAGCTGTGAAATGACTTAACATACAGCTTTTAAGAGTGCTATTTGGGGAAATTATAGCCTCCTCATGGGAGAATTTTCAGCTCAAATAGTGGCATTAACACTGTCTCTATGCATTACGGTGCAAAAAAGGGAACTGAATGACTTGACCAAACATGTCCTTTGGAAAGAACACTGAGGGCTACACAATGTGGTGTGATCTGACCTAACAGTGTCCTAAAACATTAACACCGCCCCAGGCTGCAAAAACTAAAATATTTAATTCTTCATGTTGAATATCAAGGGTCGGCCCCAGACTCACTTGTTTGTTATCAGCCCTGAAAAGTCCAGAGACATTAGGTTGCATGTTCTGTGGCTTTAGAGTGGGTAGCAGTATTTTGAGGAATGAAATGCTATATGGCCAACAAGGAACTAACCCAAATCTGGGCATATTTCTGCCACACAAAGGCTAATATGCCAGTGGTGCATATGCCAACTTCTTGGCCGTCATATCCCAGTAGCCTCCAAGGGAAATAAATCTTTCGGAGATAGCGATCCTACTGGGGAAACAGTAAGGCAGATTAAACAATGCTTAGTGAGGAGGAGATTCCTCTGGCACTTACGCAATGTCCTGCACGGTTGCCAAGCTCCCAACAGCGTTCTGTCTTAAGATCATTACTTTTTCTTTGCAGGTTACGGCACACAAATTATCTCACAGTGGGTACGGCATAATTTCTAGACGTCTCTCTTTGAGAAGTTCCAGTAACTGCTTTTTTTTTTCAGAAGACATTAGCAAGCATACTATATCTGACACAATTTGGGCTTTTAGAATAAGTTTTTGGAAAACCATTCATACCTGTCAGCATTATATTATAATTTGTTACTGTATTATGATTATGGGTGCATGAAAGCAGCAATTTTTAATGCTCTAACCAGTCAAGACAAATCTTATTTTACTACTTTATACTATTAGGAAGTCTAACCTACAGCAAGATTTTCTAAACTGTATTTCGCATGTAAATACTGTGTTTAATAAATACTCAAGGTAAAGTACAAGTACCTTCTAAATGTACTTAAGTAAAGTGCTTAAATGGACCAGTGCAAATCTGGATATTTGTCTTTCACTTAACCCCCTGACACCTGCAGCTGTAGTTGGCTATGATTAACCTTTTAACCCCTGGTCGGAAACAGTAAAGTGTAAACAGTATGTTTGAAAACGTGAAGTTCGCCGCTCTGTTCTCTGGAATTCCTAATTCATATTTTCTCACTGCTCCTTTTCATCACCGCCTTTAATCTGCATTTCTCACTGTATTCGCTAAGTCTCCTTTATCATACGCCAACATTTCCTTATTTCCTACCCTTATCTTCTCCTCTTCCTCCTTTCATCTGTGTTCTCAGAGCAGCAGGGAGGCTTGAGGAGGAGAGTTTGCTTAGCCCCAGGATTAAGTTGCTACAGGGGATTAAATGCAATGGAGACTAAATTCTTGTTGCGTAACGCAGCGTGTGTGCGCGCACGGTGGTTAAATATGGACACATCTCGGTGGAGCTCTGCTGATTGCTTTTGTGCCTTGAACTGCTTCAGATAGCACCACCCTTTGAGAGAGATCTAGACTGGATGCAGACATGATTTATGTGATTTGGGTGGACTGTAATTAGAAAGTAAACAGTGTGCAACACAATGTACTCAGAGTTTTCTTCATTATGTTCGGAGGCTGTGGGCAGTGTTTGATCTGATTAAAGTCCAGCCTGGGGAATATTGTAGTAATCACTCACTAAAAAAAAAAGAACATGACTCCAAAGTAACGAACCTGAAGTTTATTTAACAAGATATGTGGGATATTATAACCTGATACTGATACAAACTTTAATTATTTTTAGGGATTGTGATATAGTGATACATTTATAAAAATGCTATTTAGTCAAAAACAGTAAGAAAAGGACATTTTTAAACCACCAGTAATTCATTCAAAATTGTTTCTTAATTTATCAAGTCAAGTCTAATAAATTGGATTTTTAACTATTTACATAATTAATAATGAAAACTGTTAAATTATGAGCCTGTGCTGTTTAATATTGCATGTCTATTCTAATGTAGGTTTATTATCACTTTACAATTTATCATCGCTTCAAAATCATGCAATTCTCTGACCAAGATGACCTACTTGGGTCGCTGACAGGAGGTTTTTGTAATGTTTGCAGACGCTCCCTCGTGCTATTTCAAAGAAGTTTCTCCTTTTTAAAATACGCTGTAAGCACCTCGCACAATACTCTGCGCCGCGTTATTGGCTCCACGTCAGCACATACACAGCCCACACGTACTGCAGCTCCGGAGGGACGCGTCCAAAGTTAACCCTTGGAGTTGGCAAGCGGCTTGCATCATCCACTACGTGATTAAATTGAAATCACATCAGCCAAAATAGCTACAGTAATGCCTCCCGCAGAGGGAGGAGGGAGATTAGCATAATTGGGGGAATAACTTTCCTCGAATATGTGCCATCGGAGAGGAAGTAATGGATGACGGTGTGAGGGAGGTCAAATTAGACAATATTAGATATTAGAGAAGTTCTTATTACCACGGGAAAAATCATATTTGTATTACATGGCTTAATCATTTGAACTGCAGTGCTCTGCCTGCTGTAGATGATAGAGTTTACTTGCATCGGGGCATGAAGTCTTGACCTTGAGTAGCAGTGCAGGAGTTGGGGCTAACTTATACTCTGCTTATACTAGCCATTGCCAAGAACTGCTGCAGTGTTTGCTTTGAAGGTTTTGCCTAAGGACATTCAAAATCAGTTCAGAGTTCACACTCTGCGATCTCTGTGCTTTTCAACTCATAAAAACACGAGCGCCTTCAAGGTGTGGGATTACTGCATTACTGCAAATTTAATGTCAGATATCTCTGAACCGCTCGTTTACATCCTGTAAAGCGTGATGTTCAGTACATTTTGCACGGGGGTGTTTAAATAGAATTAAAGCCATGTTACGCAGACATATATTAATAGTAATGTCTGGTTAAAAATAAGTCACGGATGTTTGTGGTATTAATTGCATGTTCAGCACACGCTCACGTTCTTGTGATTTAGTGTTGCTGCCGTAGCACGTGTGGTATGGATGCCAATTAACAAGTATTTGTACGTGTTTTAATGTATACCACCGGATTTGTGTACCTTCATAATGTGCTAAGTGGAACAAGCTGCTCGTGTTGGTAAGGCACTTTATAATGAACATTTTTAGGAGCTGAATATGCAGCTACTAACATCAAGATTTGTGGTTTATTTAGAATTTAGCAGCATCTTCTGACCCGGCAGAACTTCTCCAATCCGGGTTCGTAGGATATACTGCCGTACTGACACGACAGTAGATTTCTGTATCTTTGTAAAACAGGGGACTAAAAGCTCTGACTCTCGTTCAAGTGTTCTGCTGAGCACTCTAAATGAAGGGGCTCTTCGGTTTCCTTTTTGTACGACAAAGCCCGCAGTGCTGTGATTCCTGACGGGGAGATCTGAATGGAACACAGGCCTCGTGCTCCATGCGTGCCTCACGTGAAAGCTGGAGACAATGGCGTGTCCGCGTGGTTTAAACGAGGCCGAAAATAACTGAGTGTGGAGTTCACATGGGGTCATGAAACAGAGGCCGGAGACATTTGGGCGTAAATCACAATCAGATGTGTAACTTTTAAGATGGCTTATTCGGGACAGTGTACAAGAAAATGTTCTGGCTCAGAGTAAAGACATAATGCTGTGGTAGTTTGAAGGATTAAGCAAGTGGGCATATGTTGTGTTGGCTGATCACTCAAAATCAGTTTGTTCTTTAGCCATCTCTTTTGAGCACAAACATTAAAGCTGCTCCGACTTAGATGCCGCATCAGTACACAGATTTATTTTGTCCGCTGATATGAAATAGGTTACGGCATCAGAGTTTCGGTGAACTATACTTCAAGTGTTTAAGCTAGAAAGAGCATTGAACATTTCAAATATTTGTCAGCTACAGATGGTTGCCAGTTAAATCATTCGCACAAACTGAATCCATTGCCCCTCATTATGGTGACATCTGTGAGACAACAAAATGACATTTAGCAGCTCCCCCCCTTAGAGATCCAGCACTCTGTCACATTGTGAAAACTTCAGCCCACATGCGAGCAGCAGTCTGCCATCAGCACGGGAGCCACAGACATTCGAGTTGTTCAGGACGGTCAGAGAGTTTGATGACTAATCCCCTTCACGCCCTCGTTGCCACCCAGCACTCAGGGCAAATCCTTCACTGGAAAAGTTCCTGCTCGGCTCTGATGCAGATTGATAATGAGCTGTCTCTCGGGCAGGAGGACCATATTAAGATACCAGAGCTTTCAACACAAGTAAGCTTTTTCCCTCCAGGGCCTGTTGTTGTAAGAACTTAACATGAAACATGATGAATAAGATAATCAGCACAGATCACAAATGGAACTGTTAGATATAGAGTAAGAAATTCAACTTAGGATAAAACACATCTATGGAAACAGTCAGGCTCCCGGTGGGAGACGCCACAGATGCTGGTCCTCTACTACAGAGTCTGCCATGTTTCTACAGTAGCCCAGAACGTACAAACTAAATAGCCTTGGTGGCCACTGTTTCTCCTTTATGCTAGGAAGGAGACGGTGATGGGAGGTGGTTGGAATCAGCAACTACATGCCACCAAATCCTACGCACTGGACCTTTAAGACATCTGACCATAAGCTCATCATATTTCAATCTTAAAATGGAAGTTAGCAAACTAGCGTCCTGCTATGCGCTACTTTTGGCTCATGTTATTTCAGTACCCGCTGAGCCGCCAAAGATGATGCTGTATGTGACGATTTCTCAAAAAAAAACAAAAAAACATTTCAGTTCAACTTCAAAGTTCATTTTCAGTCCTATAAAGCAAATGTCAAAAGGGAATACAAGTTCACCTGGAGACGGTGACAGTGCCTTGATGGTTGCATTATATCCCAGAACAGCTCCTAACAGGACATGTCTCCACCTTGATCCCCATGAGAACGCTTCTATTTTGAGTCGCTCTGCTTGACTGCGCTGCCAGTCAGTTAAAAAGCAGAACAGGCTCTCTCTCTCTCTCTCTCTCTCTCTGTCTCTCTCTCTCTCTCTCTCTCTCTCTCTCTCTCTCTCTCTCTTTATTTTTTTATTTTTTGCTGCTGCAGGTCATTAATTTGAATGTTTGATTAGCTCACTGTAAACACATTATCCAAAGAGAATGTTCAAATTGACTTTGGCTCGGGCTTCCTAAATATCATTTCAAACAAAATCCTGAAAGCTAATCTCATCAGGCTCCCAGTAGTGTTGTTTCCAGCGTGTAGTTGAGCACGCCGGGATAAATAACATGCATCAACTCAAATATTTTTTTTCCTTTTTTCTCTCTGTGTTGCAGCATCCTGTTTGCAGACATAGTCGGTTTCACCAGCTTGGCCTCTCAGTGCACAGCCCAGGAACTGGTTAAACTGCTAAATGAGCTGTTTGGAAAGTTTGACGAGCTCGCCACGGTGAGTCTGTTTCCCTTCCTTGAATGCATATCCCGCAATTACAGTCGCTTGTTGGCATAAAAAAAAAAGTGTACGCTATGTCCAAACTTTGACACGGCACCAATGTGTGTTGCGTGTACTGTTTGGCCACAGGCCGTTGGCACATGCCGCTATTGTACCAGCTTAGCATGATGTCACAGCGAATATTGGAAGCCCATATGATGCTTAATATGATTATCCAGCTTCATTTGAGGAAGAGTTGACAGAGCTTTTTAATCTAGGCCAGATTTACCCAGGGCTAAACCTCCCCTTCACTCCGGTTGTGTGAATGAACTGAATGAAGGGGCCACTGAGTCAGGAAAAGATTTCAGCTCTCATCCCATCTGCCAATATTTCACTCTTTGCGATTCCGGTGCTTAAAATCCTCCCAACTTTTGCTGCGAATGCGGCCGCCGCAGTTAATCTAGTTGCTTTCAGATGTGACGCTGTCAGTGGCGGTGTTACATACTCTGCGCACCTTAAGGGGGTGTTTTAACCTAATCAGAATCAAAGTGTATCTGCAGAAAAGATAAAGCTCCTTGTCCAACACTTTGGGTTTGGCTGACACATACAGTGTCTTTGTTTGGTGAGAAGGTTGAGCCCCTTGCAGATCACCCTGCCACAGCCTTATCTACATGTAATCTGGCCTCTATTACTTACACTAGGCACATGCCCTTGTCAAATCCATTAATCCACGGGATTACAACTAACCCTTTTTTTGCTTTCATAGAAGGTTTTATTTGACTGTGTCGAGAGCGTCTATTTTTAACTTTGTTTGTTTACAGCCACAAAATTAGAGCTCACAAAAGGAGAGCGCCTCTCATTTGTCTCTTTGTTGTCAAATAATTATGGTCGCCTTTCTAATTAATCTCGGGTTGGTCGTTTTAGATGGCTCCTGCTGTTTTGTATGTCAGCCGCGGCGTGTTTTTATCCTACCAAAAGTTGCGTTTGCGCCCGTGACGCTATTAGCCAAAACAAGATGATTCCATGCATCTTAATACACACGCAGGCATACTTTCATGAGTCAAGTCACGTCGACTAGTCAATGATACTTCAATTGAAGCCTTTTTTTACCCGCTTCGTTTAAAAGATGCTGCAATGAACTTGTTCAGAGGACACGTTTTTGTGTGTAGAAGTGTAGGAGAAATGCTTTCTTTGGCCATGTCAGTTTTCGTTCAATAGATCGGTCGGATCTCCGCTTGGGTGATAGCTGGGAGACTCGTGTTACACTTAAAGGCAGTCCCCAGCCATGAAACTTGTCATCAAATGTTCTAGCCTTGCCCTGACCCAAAGCCCCACTCATTCTGATCCACTTTGGCAGGAAGTGCCGGTGCCAGTGACTCATAGCTGTGGTCACTGTGGGCACTCATACTCTTCTCGTTCCATACGAAGAGCGGGCGATGCCACATGGCCACTGGGCATCATCTCATAATACCATTCCAGCACCATCCCCACACCACCTGTCCACTCTTTGGACTTGTCAAGCCGCATGGGAAACGGGCCAGGAACGCAGTGTTCTCCTAAAGTGCTGCCGATGTAGTAGAGCAAGTCTCCTCTCCTCTCTTCTCCTCTCCTCTCCTCTCCTCTCCTCTCCTCTCCTCTTCCTCCTTCACAGCGTAAACGCTCTAATATCTAATTCTGTTCATCTGTGTCAAAGAGGCTTTGATTTACGCAGATGTGAGAATTTTAAATTAATGTAAACTATTCCAATTTTTCTCAGTTGTATGCAGCTGAGAACAAGCTGTAAACAAACGCTGACATATTACCTCCTTATAAGGCTGATACGTGTTAGTGTGTTAGCGAACGGTTACACATCCAACATGGAGCAACTCCAGCATTTATTCAGAGTGGTTCACTGGTGAAAGCAAACTCAACATCCACGGTACTTTTAGCTCTGTTTCGGTCACTCCATTATCCAGTACTTATTATCTATTATCTTTACCAGCTAATTGCTAACTTGGCTGCCTGGCTGCCATTTGGTGCTGATCAAGTAGCACACAGGGTGTGTGACCGATCTTTTTTTTTGTGTGTTGAACACAGCTAGATACTGCTGCTGTGTTCAATGGGAGCAGGGACAGTGAACCAAGACACCAAGACTGCAGGCCGTATATCCAAGACAAAACAAAACAATGAGCTGAAGATGCTAAAATCTCCATGGAGTTGTAGGTTTGGGTGATAATATGCTGCACTGCTACAAGCTCCATATTTCACATTACCCCATAATAATTTGACCCGTTGTGTGTCATGCATAACAAGCAAATGTGCAATGCCCCGTGGGGGTAAACCGATGTGTTGCATTAGCCTAAAAAGCAATGGGTGGATTAAAGCAAATTCACAGGGTTTGTTTGGTTTCACCAGCAAAAGGTCCAGGCCAGGCTGGGTCTTTAAGTCAAAGTCTGTTCCTTTAAATGCACGTTGGCAACACCTGATGAGATACTGAGCCTTCCCTGAGATCAGCCACTTACGTTAGGAGACAAAAAACAATAGTCTTCCTGTCTTGGGTTGTACCATATAAGGTGGGGGGGGGGGTTAGCTTGAAAATTGAAGTTTACAGGAAACCCACTCACACTGATCAGTATTTGCCGTTTCATTCCCACCACCCACAAGAACACAAGCTGGGAGTAATTATAACTCCTCACCACCAGGCTGAGAATCTGCCGACTACCGCTGAGACCGAAGACAAGGGGCGCAAACATCTCAGGAAAGCTTTGAAGCCTTATCTCTGACCAGACTGGGTCTGTGTCGAAATACTACGATAATACTACAAAAATATAACACCAGTGGTCTGAACTTGACTGTAAGACCTGTCAGTCGTATTTTAAATACGTGTAACCACGAAGGTTTGTGTAGCCTTCACAGTACTGGTGGCAATGTTGGAAGAGGGAGATTTATTTCAAAGACACACCAAAAACTGATACACCAACTGGTCCCACTCTCACTCGATAAACACTTCCTCTCCCTGGCTGAGTTTCCAACAGCCTGTCCGGCACGGCGAAACAACAGTTTCTGCTGTGAGAGGGACTCTGTGATTAATTTATGGTTGTTGTGATGCTATATAACATTAATAGCTCTGGACTGGATGTGCTTCTGTGTCTGCATGCATGCGTGTTTGCGTGTGTGCGTGCGTGCAGGAGTGTGTCATTGCTGTTTCCATGGCAGAGTTTCACAAAGCTTTTCATTCTTGTCTCTCTTCTTTTCTCTCCTCTCGCAACACCTCCCTGCATCACAGCTTTAAGACTCCTCCGCTTCTTGTTTCTCAGCTTCTTGATTGACATGCAGCAGCCTACTTCCCTCAACTGTGTCTTTTATGCCCCGTGGTTCTCGGCACTCTCTTCCTCTCCCATGTTTCCATTTTTAGGATGGCTCAATGATGTATCTATCCGTCAGAGAACCCTTTTCATTCACGCGCATGCGACCGCGCTAGCTCACAAAATAGCCCGCATCACATGTGCAGCGCATGAATGCATGAGTGAATGTTTATGTAAATCTTTGCCATATTTCTACCCCTGAGTCACTTATTCTCAAGAGAAGAACAATTCAACCAGGGAGCATATCTGACATTCAATTGTCAGAACTATTATTCCCTGTTGAAACATTATACTCTAAGTACTTCATTAACTGGAAGAAGTGACAAAGCACAGACTTATCTAGTCATGAGTAACATGATGACAATCTCTGTCTGTGAGGAAACTATTTATTTTAAAGATTTAAATACACAACAATTATATTTTCAGTGAAGCAGAGTTGAGTTGGAGATGAACTGTTCCAAACACTCTGTAGATGTGATCATTTGTACATCTGCAGGTTTACATAACATAAAAGCATATGCCAAGAAAAATGTCACAAACACAAATGGTCAGGATTCTAATAAAGAAATGTCTTTTTTTAAAAATAAGCAGGACTGTTCACTGCCCGTACTGTGACAGCTGCCTGCTGGAAACCAAAGTCTGGATGTAAACACAACTCAAATAACCCTGTTTGGGTTTCTCTCATGAGCAGGTGCAAGGATCACTGTCAAGTCCTGCAGCCTGCGTGTGAGAAACTGTGGACTGAAGCAAAAGCCAAACCAAACAAGCCAGCTTGAGTCTTGACGGAAGAGTAAGAGAGAAAAAAATGCTTCTGTCTCAAGGCAAAAAAAAAAAAAAAATCATGACGGTGGTTGTCAGAGGCAGAGATGAATTCGCTTTTAGTCGCTTATAAGGCTCGCTTACACTTCCAATAATGCATCAAAGGCGTCACCTCTCTGACAACATTATAAAGCAGTGATTTTTCAGACTTGACAATGGTTCGTACAACTGTTATACTGTTATACTTAAAATTTCTGAAATAAATCTACGCGTTTTTCATTTGTCATGGTAGAGTAAAATGTTGAATCTAAAAGTATTGTTCAGCTGAATGCTGATTTCACAGGAAAGGATGTCCCCGACTGTACTGTAATTACAAAACTCACAGTGAGTGTTCTTAAGCTGTTTTTGAATCTTTTAAACATTATGACAGAGAAAAAAAACATAGTTTATTCACCTCACTGTGATCTTGAATCACAGATCAAGTTAAGTAGAGCAGTATTTAGTATTTGTAGGTTAAAAGTATATATTAGGCATTATTTATATAATCACATTCGGAAAACTTCCGTTCACCATTTACTTACTATTTGCCTTCATCATGTTTCAGGTTAGATCCTCATATCTGCTGCAATGCAATTATTAGCTTACTTTGTAGCATTCCTCACACATATACCGCAGCCTGTTTTTTTCTTATTTATGTCACTCCAGGAAAACAACACATAGGTTTACTTCACACTCGCACCAGCCCTCCAGTTTGTGGTGGGAGGAGGAAGTGTTGATATCTTATTCATCTGCCGTCGCACATTAATGATTGCATATTAGTTTTAAATCAATAAGAGAGCTGGAGACGAATCGGGAAATATTCAGATGGTGGACTGGAGGAAATCTTGAGAGGGCCCTCACGATGAATAAATGTATGTCTGTATTAATGAAATGTTGCATGAAATAATTCAGCAAATCAAATTAGTAATTAAGAATAGTGTTAAAAACGGCTTTAAATCTACATGGCCATGCAACCGGAGGTAGCCTGCTCCATACACACCTTCTGTCTTATGTCCTTTCCACCCTCCAAAGCTACAGGAGTGGAAACCCTAATCTTTGGCCCCCATCAATATTTTGCACACAGTACTGATCTTTGTCTTTGTATGAAAGACAAAGCACAGCGTGTACTGCTCTCCTTTGGGGACTTGTAGGAAATTAACTGCTGCTACTCTCAGCTGGATCATCTTTTCCTTCATAATCACTTACTCAATGTTCCCCTTCCCTGTCTCTGAGTCCTTTTTGTCTCCGACTCTTTGTCTATGCGTACTCAAGTGTTTGCTAATTTGCATCTTTGCAGACATAGGGGTATACTGTATGTAAGGTAACACAACTACACCTGCTCTCATTTCTCTATTCTCACCTCATTGACAACATAAAATACCCAAAGCTGTCGTGTTAAAACTACTGTTGCTTGTGCTTTTTCCTCCCCCAATAAGAAATAAGTGTTAAATTCTACCTGCGCCTAATACACCGTACCCATCTTTCCTTTATGCTGATGACCACCCAGATTGCCTACATTGCTTCAGTCACATGACGGAGGTAATCCAGTTTGTGACTGAATCAGCTCCTAAGCCCTCACAGCGCAGATTAGCACAGGAAAAGTACAGAGTAGGAGACTCTGTAAGTACAAGGGCTTTCCCTGCTTCCTGTAGCTTCGACCGTGCCTCACTATAGCGCCATCTGCTACTGCTGTACCTTGACCTGGGTTACCCCGGAGGGACCTCATTGGCTTTGTTGTAATAGAAAAGGCTTTTTATTGTCAAATGACGACGTGAAGGACCTGGAGAGGATGGCGTTAACTTGGCATAACAAAGACTTTCTCAAGCTTCACGAGGGAGAAAGACCCACTTTGCAGTTTTTTCAGCCATCTAAGGTGGTCATAGGTGGAGATCGAGCTGGGTACGCAGATTGAGTAGAGTCAGAAAGGAGACTGACTTCTTCTTGACTGTGATGAAGTGAAATCATTCTAGTAGACTTCAAAAAGAAGCTCTGGTAATTTCAGCGTTTGCCGTTATTTCAGATAGAAATAACAACTTTGAAGCTAAGATAGTCTGTAGTTAATTTTAGCACTGAGCTCACTCCACTGACCATAGAAAAAGATCAAATAAGATCCCCAGGAAGTAAACGAAGAGTTACAGCAGGACAAGAAATAAACCAGAGAGATATGTAAGAATAAAGTACATCCAAATAATATCAAATTTAGAAAGACCTGTGCGCATAAATGTCAGTTTCCTCATATTACAGAGTAAAAACATAGAAAGATGCTCAGCACGCTGCTGCTGGGTGCTTTTTTTCTTTTGTGCCCTTGGTGTCTAATAACAGCACATGTGCCTCCATGCCACTGAGCACTCAGAAAGCATGACCACACCGCCGCAGCATGTAAAAGTACACAAGGCAAATAGTTG
Source organism: Nibea coibor (assembly GCA_023373845.1). Lineage (NCBI taxonomy): Eukaryota > Metazoa > Chordata > Actinopteri > Sciaenidae > Nibea > Nibea coibor. Next base: position 10,405,137 of record CM041725.1, read on the forward strand.
CCCGTGGACGAGCCCTAGATATCCCCCCCTTTTCTCAAACTCAACATGGCTCTCGTGTTAAAAATAGAGCATCCATCTCGTCTTGTGCCCACCAATGTGCATAATTATGAGTCTTTGTGCTCTTCACATGCATGGCCAGAGATCCCATTACCTCCATGGAAACAATAAAGGGTTATGAGAAGGCGTCCACGGTAACCCGATCTCCCTGGTAAAATGAACGTCTGTTGCTCATATCCTCTAATAATGGGATATATTTGTAAGCCGCCTTTTCATGCCACTGCTTATTGTCCCTAAAGAGTGAGAGAGTGACTCACCTTATTCCCCAAAGTGAGACTGATACGCTGATTTAACGCCGCATTTCGGCGTTGGTGGAAGTTCAAAGTCTCAAGGGTTTTGCATGGGATGATGAATATGCAATACAAATATCAGTCCATGTGGAGATCCATAGTGTTGTCATGTATGTTATTTTAACTGTATTTACATTATCGACTGCCTCTGTCTCTCTTATTTTGTGCCTGCGTGTGTATCGAATTATTTATTTATTAGACTACATTAATTTCACATAGACGGCAAACAGACTGTTTGGGTTTGGTACTATGACTCCGCATATTCAATCCACCAATTTAATCCAGGGTCATTTATGTGTATCAGGATATTTCTGTGGACAGTTTAGAAGAAAGATGCTTCATCACTGAATATGAAGCTACAACCACCCCCTAGCTTTGTGTAAAGAGTGGAAACAAGAAGTCAGGGTTTAGCTGTTTGCCACTTTTCCCTCTTCTTTGAGTCTCTGAGTCAAGCTGACTGGTTGCTGGCTGTAGCTTCGTATTTAGCACACAGGCACATGAGAGCGAGAGACCTTCTCTTCCAACACTCAGAGAAACAGAGCGATCTCCTGTTATTTTGGCGTTTGACGTTGGAAGAAAAATGATGCCAGCGTGGCAGCTGTGAACATAAAATTAGTACTGGAGAAAAGTAATCATTCAGAAACCTGCCATCAGCGTTTAGCTATCATTACAAAATGTCCATTGTAAAGCGCCATGAGAGCCTCAGTGTAATTTGCCTGAAATGTTGGGGAGTGACATATTCTGACAAATTATAAACATTACAGTGTTAATGATGACGATTTTCCAATTTAAGTTAAAACCTTCTAATTTTAAAAGGCCATAACTCTTGCACCATAAACTCAGTTGACCTCGGAACCTGCAGCATTGGACAGCTTGAAACACGACTTACAAATGACGCTGATGGATATGGATCAGTGCAATGGATAAACTATTATTTAATGTCACATTTTTCAAAATTCAAACACCAGTGGTGCGATTTTGATTCAAATGAAAGAACAATGCCTTTTGGTGCTCTGTTGTAACTGGGCTGACCGCGATGATTAAAGGCTAGTTTTCGATCCTGTGAAAGGTGCTGCAGTACGACTTGTTTTGGAAATTTAGAATCATGTTTATTGCCAAGTAGGTTCTCACATGAGGAATTTTCCTTGGCGTATTAAGAAAAATATGAATGGAGATGAAAGCAAGACGAGTTCTGCAAGTCAAGAATTGTAAATAGAAAAAAGAAAAGCAATAATACCGTGAAAAAAAATACGCTTCAGGCACTGATTTGATTACTCTCTTTTGCTCGGCAGGAGAATCACTGTCGCAGGATCAAGATCCTGGGCGACTGTTACTACTGTGTGTCAGGACTGACCCAGCCCAAGACCGACCACGCCCACTGTTGTGTAGAGATGGGTCTGGATATGATTGACACCATAACGTGAGTAACAGTAGTAGCAATGTTACATATTCAAATTTGCATCTAACCATCATCCCTTTAATCTTTTTTTTATTCTTAACGTGCTGTTTAGCTGAGTCCTCGTAGAGAGATTTCCTTGAAACTGCAGCCCGATTAGCCACGCGCGCTGCGAGTGGATTCTAACACTCAAGATCCGAGCGAGGAGAACCACAATCGGCTGAGACAAAAGGCTCCACTGGAGAAAATAAGCCTTTTTATTGAGCTTTAAAAGAGCTTGTTTTTCATGCGTACCATGCATAATTCTGGAAGTTGGAAAAGAATGACCGAAAGAAAGTGAGAGATTGAGATGAGATTAAATGAGATTACATCCCTTTTATGGCTTGACTGGAAGCCTGTTAATTAAGTTTTGTTTTTAAACGTTTTCCTCACCACTGATTACATATAAATGCTCGACTTAGTAGTGTTTTTAATTTTCTATTTTGGTATGTTAGAGCAAAGTGGAGCATTTTTTTAACAGTGTTCTTGACAGATTGCCTTATCTACAGTATTTACAAAGAATGAGGTTACAGATTTTATATTATCCCGAATTTTGGGTGTGTGTGTCACCTGTATCTCACCTCAATAAGTATACATAAAGATGATATATATTTACATATATATACATATATTCTCAAATGTTATACCAACAATGCTGCTATCTTAAAATAACACTGACTATCTCTGCTGTCTTTTTATGCTCTGCCTAATTATAGACAAACAGAGTAGTGTAGATATAGATTATATATATATTTGATCGTACGTCCTCACTCCAACAGCGTATATGTTCTACCCCTGCAGGTCAGTAGCAGAAGCCACAGAAGTCAACCTTAACATGCGCGTGGGCTTGCATACAGGTCGGGTGTTGTGTGGAGTGTTGGGCCTCAGGAAATGGCAATATGATGTGTGGTCCAATGATGTGACCCTAGCCAATGTGATGGAGGCTGGAGGACTACCTGGGTCAGTACTGGACATTTTACATGAATACCAACCTCAACAGCTTTGGACTCAATTTCTGTTTTACTGTTTTATTTATGTTAGGGAGCTTGGAAAAATAATATTTGATTATGTGATCTGTAATTGAGGTAATATTGCCCTACATATCTTTTAAATCAAGGGAGTGTATTCCTGCTTCAGAGGATACAAGTGCATTAACCACAAACATGTGTTTGAATTTTTACCTGTGCATAAAAATATGATTAAAAGACTTAAGAGTATAAGCAGAAGGGCCTTTCTGCAGCATTTCAAAGTGACTCTTTTAAAAATTATTATTCTTACAAAATGCCAGCAGGAACAGGATGTCAGGCCTTATTTTAACAGTCTCCTGTAACGCTCTTCTGCGGATGACCTGCTCAGAACTGTTTGTGCCAAATGCACCTAACTGCTGCAGCAGCGGCGGCTATGAGACGACGTGTGTTGTGTATTATTCTGTCCCTGTCTGTCCCCGCGTTCCACAGCAAAGTCCACATCACCAGATCTACGCTGGAGTGCCTAAATGGAGATTATGAGGTGGAGCCTGGAAACGGACACGAAAGGAACGCCTTCCTCCAAAAACATGAAATTGAAACCTTCTTTATAGTGCCATCTCACCGACGGAAGGTATTGTATTGTAATTCTGTGCTGAGGAATGTAGAGGCACTGAAGAGTAACTTCAGATTACACTTTTACAGTTACATCAGGCGTTAGCCGCAGTTGACATCGTGTACAGCACTGTACACATTAGCAAAGCTTTTGCAGGTCATATGCTAATCCATATTAACCTGGACTACTGTACGTGGTAAGTCAGAGTACGTAGGCTCGGTTGAAAAAGCAGCCTTATCTTGACCAGTCTGTGCCAAGACCTATAATAAAAGCATCGTTCAAATAGAAAATCAGTGTTGGCTAAAGCGTCCAGCATCGTATGATGGAGCTCTCACGCATTTGTTGTCGAGCTGATCTCACTTCCAGGCTGTAATGGATTGGACTGGGGCTTTAAAGAATAAGAAAACAGCCAGTGGCATCTATCATCTCAAATCTGCACAGTCCGACAAACTTACAGAGATATGTGTGTGTGTGTGTGTCAGTGCATACACATTAACACGCACATCTCCAACAGATGTGCCACAAGCAGCTGGAGAGGGAATTTCAGTCTTGTCTCTGTACTACTCCATCCGGCTTTCTCTCCTCTCCTCTCCTCTCCTCTCCTCTCCTCTCCTCTACCTCTCCCTTCCCATTATTTTCTTGCAGCAGGTTTCATGTTATGCAAGATAAGGCTTGCACGTAGGTTACATGGGTCCTTATGTGAACCTGTAACATCCCAGTTGCGTGTTTTTTTTTTTTTTTCTTTGAAATGCGGGAGACTTTGCTAATCCTCTTAATGGAGCTGATGGTTAGACTTCATCAAAGACATGGCTCAGAGAAGATGTGCCCTGACTAAGCTGTGTTGTATAGGCTTCTCCTCATTTTGTTGTTGTGCCTTTAATTACTCCTGCTTAGGGACGCACGTCAAACTTTGTTTACCGAACAAAGCACATATTTCTTTCTACAAATGACATTTCCTCAAACTCTTTGACGTATGCTCAAACTTTAGCGCTCTTTTTAAAATACTGAGAATGAAAATGAGAGCAGCAAAGTCCTAAAACTGTTAAAATCACCTAAGGGATTGACCTTATTTTAACAACTTTCTCACTTCCTGAGCCTGATAATAATGATTGCATGCGTGTGTGTGCACGAGCATGTGTGCACGTGCATACTATCCAATGCCTGTGCATGATTTCTAGACCCTTACATAATATATATTACTGTGTGGGGTATCATGACTAAATCCTTGTTCCCGTTTCTTATCTGGTGACAGATATTCCCAGGATTGATTCTTTCGGATATAAAGCCCGCCAAAAAGATGAAGTTCAAAACTGTGTGCTACTTACTAGTGCAGCTTATGCACTGCAGGAAGATGTTCAAGGCTGAGATTCCCTTCTCCAATGTCATGAACTGCGAGGACGGTGATAAGGTATAAACTCTAAGTGTCTGTGTTGACGTTTCTGTGTTTGTTCGTGCTGTGATTATCTTGATCGTTTTTTTTTGTTTTTTTTTTAATGTTTCTTTGAATTACCTGGATTTCTAAATGCCAAGAAAATGTGGCCTGATCTCTTTTTAATACAACCCAAATTTTAATTGTTAAGAATGACAGTTGAAGTTAACACTACCTTAGCAACGATATCTTTCCTACTGAGGATGGTACAGCACTTAAGAGGTATTTTGGGCCTGGCTATCTTGTAAGAAAGACACTTCAGGTCAACTTTTCAGTGTGCTTAAACTTGCCTGTTCTACAATGCAGATTATACGGGCTTAAGTTGAGACGTGGAGGCAAACATCAGAGGGGCAGCAGTGTGCGTTCGCGGTTACATTCATGGTTTAGAGGCTTTCTTAATGCTTTTCTTGGGCATACAGGAGATATTAGCTTGTGCAAGCGACGCTCCCGTATCGATAGCTGTTACCCACACAGCTGTTATTTATCACTGCCTTCCAGATTGCACTCTTGCAGTGATATTTGTTCATCTAAAGTCCAATAGTGTCGCTTGATTGCGCTCAAGAAATCATGTAATAACGTGCATGGGTTCTGCAGATATCTCTATTGTGAACTGAATTAGAACCGCAGCTCTTTATTGATCAGTTTTCCGTTTAAGTGATTTCTTTAGCAAACATACCAACCAGTCATTGGTTTCACCCTTTGAATTGTGATGTTATAGTTACCTGCATTTTTTTGGGTTTGGACCAAGAGCAGTTTGGAGCTGTCCCCTTGGGGCTTTAGAAGTTTGGTCACTGTTTTCTGATTTTATTTTATTTTTTTTATATATAGATAAATGATTAATCAGAAAAAGATAAACGTCTGACAGTTGACTCTGTGGTGTTTTTATCAAGCAGGTGACATCTACATGCATCAACTAGTTGGAAATCATGACAACTCGATAGAAGTCACTATCCTAGAAGTTCAAATATCTTTCTTGAACGCTTTAATGCTTTCAAACTGAATTCTTAAATTGTTTTTGGTTTTTCCATGCGTCTTTGTTTATCTGTTTGCTATGGATTCGCTAAATTAGCAAACCACCGTTTAGAAGAAAATGATTCCAGGTCATTCAAAAGGCTTTACGAACCTGTTGGTGCAACTGTGCATCTTACTCAGTGAATGAATATATTTCACAGGCTGTGTACTTTATCATAAGAAGATAGGGAGTGATGGTAAGTGATGATCCTGTCAGTTGTAATGACCTCAGCATGTTCCTCCTGCCAGAGACCAACATACCATTTGCCCTGCATACACTGTCAGTGACACTGGCAATCTGGCCAAATGTCAAAGAGCTTACTTGACCTTGTGTGCCTGAAGAGAAATCCCGTGGCCTGGCAGCTGTACACTTCTTGAACCAGCTGTTTTAATCCAGATTTTCAGGTGTGTGTGTGTGTGTGTGTGTGTGTGTGTCAAGGCAGTAAATCTTATTGTGGGGACAAACATCCGATCACTTCCCCCCAAAAATAGTGGTTTTAGATGTTTTTTTTAGGGTAAGATTAAGATAGGGGTTGGTAAGGCATGTAGCAGCTATGACTTTGTTTATGTCTAATCCATGTTCTCATAAGTATAGTAGTTTTGTGTAACACATCCTATTTTTGGGATAGATTCACACCAGAACAGAGTGTCATAAACATTAAGTACAAAAGCCTGATTAAACAGCATTTTCTTGCTTTTATAATCCAGTGAATCCAGTAGATGTTTACCCAACGCTACATGATCATGTCTCCTCTGAAACCAGGGGCGTTACTGATTTAACATTCAGAGAGAAAAAAGAAAGACTAGATGGACGGAGGGAAGAAAAGAAGCAAGTAAGGTAGAAAAGATGAAGCAAGGACCTGAAGAAGGAAGTAAGGAAAGTAGGCAAAAGTGAGGATGAAAGGAAGGAAAAGGGTAGAAAAGAAAGAAAGAAAGAAAGAAAGAAAGAAAGAAAGAAAGAAAGAAAGAAAGAAAGAAAGAAAGAAGCAGAGACAGATAGACAGAAGTGGGAAAGGAAAGAAAGAAGTCAGAAAGGATATACCTACACAGGTAAGGAAAGGAAGAAGTAAGTAAAGAATATATGGGAGTGGAGAAGGAAAGAAGGAAGTAAGGAAGAATATCCACAAACAGGGAAACAAGTAAGGAAGAATACAATGAAGAAGCAGAAAAAGAAAGAAGGAAGTATGGAAGAATATACTGAAGCAAGGAAGGAAGTGAAAAAGAATTCAAAGCCATATGGAGAGAGAACAGGAAGCAGGGAAGGAACCACAAGAAGGGATGAAGAAAAGACAGAAATCAAGGAAGCCAGTGAGCTGTATACATTCATCATGTCATGTAATGAACTCATGAACACACTCTTAGCTCCCCTACTGTGCCACTGAGCTACAGCATGCTCACTTACATGTACACACACCCACCTGAACACACACACACACACACACACACACACGAACATCCACTCTGCCATGTTAACTCTCTGGCTTTGCTCCAATGCCCAATGTTTTGCAAAGCTGCTCACTTTGGCTGCTGAAGACACTCAGACACAGCGGGGTGCATTCAGTAATGAAGTTAAGTGTGAAGGCAATGTCCTAATTTGAAAGTATAATCAGCTGCCCGTGTTTATTGTTGACTCTTATTCACCCTTGTTCCTAATATGATAATATTCCAGTAGTGCAGAGAATACAGGGCGCTGCATTGCAGCTTATTTATCTCACTTTTGTTTCCCAAGTTCTACATTTTCAGTGAAGATTTCTTTCTCTTTCTTTTCTTTTTTTTTTATTTTTATCCCCACCAGCGGAGAGCCATGCGGACGGCTCCACAGAAGCTGAGGAATCGTTCTAACACAAACCAGGCTAATCTGATCCAGAGCAGTCCAAGAACCCGGGTCAACCGCTACATCGGCCGGCTGATCGAGGCCCGCCAGACCGAGTCAGACACAGCAGACCTCAACTTCCTCACACTCATGTATAAGTGCTCTGAGCGCGAGCAGAGGGTGAGGCGACTTTGCAAACACACACTCTACCTGTGCAGCGAGATGCATGAATGTCGTTACTCACTCTTGCCCGCTCTCTGGCGTAACATAGTACCACCAGGTCCCTGATGAGTACTTCACCAGCGCAGTGGTCCTCTCTCTGATCCTAGCTGCCTTGTTTGGCCTTGTCTATCTTCTCATCATACCACAGTATGTACTGCGAATTCTGTATATTTTCTCTTTAATTAACTCTTTCAGGTCTTTTTTTTTAACTAACCCTGCCATCTCCCTCTTTCCTTTTTTTCCCCCCACTCAGGGGCACAGTGGTACTAGTCCTTCTGGTCTTCTGCATCTGTTTCCTAGTAGCTTGTATCATGTACCTGCATATCACTAGAATACAGGTAAATCTCACCTAAGAGTCTTCCTTTCGCTTTTTATTCACGCGTCATCTTTTACTCCTGATAGATCAGTCCTTTCTGATCTAATGAGAGGGACTTTCTTCATTATTTTTTTTTCTGCTGATTCTTTTTTTCGCTGACTAAAAAGAAATATGTAAATGTATTTTATAAAGCCTTGTAATAATGATCCAGTATTCATTGGCTTCAAGATTACTTTTTAAACCCCTGTTCTCTACATAAATTCAGGTGGCTAGCCTATTCATTTCAGCTTTTGTTGAGTTTGATGGGTGTCCTTAAATCATTTTTTTACACATCGTGGCTTTTATAGGTCCCTCTATTTCTCTTTCTCTTCTTTACTCACTCACTTATTTACCACACGCTATCTGAATATCTGTCTTTCAACCTCACATTTTTACAGCTACTAATACACGATCTCGTTAGCACATTTAGTATATATATGTATATATAAATATGCTGTTGTTGTTTTTATTCATCATAATGTTCCTCATTCTGTTTCCTTCATCTAACTTTTTCTTTTGTTTTTGTCTCTCAGTGTTTTCCAGGGTGCCTGAACATTCAGATTCGCACTGCTCTCTGTATTCTCATAGTGCTCTTAATCTACGCCGTGGCCCAGGCCTGTGTGGTAAGTGGAGGGGGAAAAAAGGCAACTGTAAAAATGTCATTCGCCGAAAATGATCCAACTTAATGGCCGACCTGCAAGGGGAAAATGTCACCACGATTCTGAGCTGTAATCGTAGCTCCCCTTCGGTTTCAAAGGGTGTGTTTGAATGCTGCAATGTGCCAGTGTGTTATTGTTACGCTTTTCATAAATATTGTACCAGTTAATGATTCGGCAAATTAGGAAACCAAAAAAGAATAAAATCGTAATTTCTATTCTGAAAACATCCAAAGTAGGAACCATAGTCCACCCCCTAGTTATGGATATATAATGTCATATTTAATGTCATCTTCGTGCACGTGTTCTTGTTTGACTCTGTCAGGTGGGCTGCATGCCCTATTTGTGGGGTAGTGCCAAGAACAACAGCTCCATCGTCATCATCGATTTGGACAGTGGCGCCAACCACACCATGGCGGAGCTGCCTTGTGATGGTGCCCGTTACGCCTTCCTGTCCTGTGTGGTGGGCACACTCACTCTGGCGCTTTTCCTGCGGGTCTCCTGGCTGCCAAAGATGGCGCTAATGCTCCTTCTGGGGGTGCTCTATGTCACCGTGTTGGAGCTCAGCGGCTTTCGCAAGACCGCGGGGTGAGGTTCGCGGCACAGCATGACCGCAGGCAGCACACGCACACAATCACGCAGAACACTTCGGCTTGTTTGCACTTTTTTTTATTTTTTTTATTTCTGTCATTTCCTGGAGTTACATGACAACAACACACACATCCAACACACACACACACACACACACACACACATCCCCATCAGAGAGATCTACTTATGAGCGTGAGTCATTCAAGTGTCAGAAGCTGGGAACGAGTATTTGTTTGATCCGGAGAAGGAGCGGATAACCAGGAGTTTTCGAAGAACATTTGCAGTACGCGTGCTGCGATATGTGCCTGTGGAGGAGTCTTTGCTTGTCTGTAGCCCACACGCTCTTTCATTTACCACCCTTTGATGCAGCACATGTGCTCATTAGTTCCAAATCAGAAGCCTGAAAGGACAATGTGGGCTGGATGATGGGAGCGCGTTAGCTGTTTCAACCCAGTACCGAGGGGCCTGGCCAATTTTATTGGAGCTCAGATCAAAAATGTGGCCCTGATGAAGTGATTACATTGAATTTGTCAAGCTTATTAAGACAAAGATCTCCTTTGCAGAAACTCATTTTGTTTAAACCCAGTCATGATTCGGTAAATAATAATAATAATAATAATAATAATACGGCAGGGTCCAAAATTTGAAGCACAGTTAAGCTATTCCATTTCTACGTGTTCCTTAATTGAATGGGCTTTTCTATTTGTTTCCGTCATTTCTTCAGTAAAACTTAACTCCTGATTGCCGTCCACGCTGTGGGGGGTCCATTCAACCCTCACGTGTAGGTTTCTGTGTGGTCCAGTCCAGTTGCTGACTTGTCTGTTGGTCTCTTCCACAGTGGGGGGTCCTTCCACATCCGGGGCTACGAGCCCATCCTGTCTCTGTTGCTCTTTGTCAGTGCGCTGGCCCTCCACTCCAGACAACTTGACCTCAAACTACGTTTGGACTTCCTATGGGCTGTGCAGGTCAGGAAGTGTGTGTGTGCGTGTGTGTGTGAAAGAGGCTTTTGGATGTTGAGAGGCTTAAATCCTATTATCATAACATAGGTTTTAATAGAAGTGTACTGAAGAAGCTGCCATCTCAGCTTCGATGTATAAACTCTCGGGTTATGTATGGAGGATTTGTATTTATAAGCTGCAGCTGTCTGTTTGGGAGGGTTACAGAAGCTTGTTTTGGCTCGCTTTCTTTGGCGCCAGGAGTATAAGAAAGGACTATTATGCACAGCAGGACTGAAGTGTTAAAGCTGAATTCAAGCGACCTCATCATTTAACTAGCAGCATTTGCCTTGTAGTGCACCCAAGTCCATTATTAATTTGAATATGAGCTATACAGTCCACGCTGTAAGGCTCATAAGGCTTTTTACTGACCCCGTGTGGCGAAAACGCGGGACAGGCCGCAGTCCTCATGGCCGTGTCTGTGTGTTTTGTGCGTGCTGTCAGGCGGAAGAAGAAAGGGACGGCATGGAGAAAGTCAAGCTGGACAACAGGAGGATTCTCTTCAATCTTCTGCCTGCACACGTGGCTCAGCACTTCCTAATGTCCAACCCCAGGAACATGGTGAGCCTCGCTAATAGACAGGCAGACAGACAGACAGACAAACAGGTAGATAAACAGTCAGAGGACAAACAAAAAAAATCATCAGAAGACATCATAGGACATGTCTTATACTTTTTTTTTACTATCTCCCCCCTTTTGGGTCATTAGGATCTATACTATCAGTCGTACGCACAAGTCGGCGTCCTGTTTGCCTCAATCCCGAACTTCAATGATTTCTACATCGAGCTGGATGGCAACAACATGGGAGTGGAGTGCCTGAGACTGCTGAATGAGATCATCGCTGACTTTGACGAGGTGGACAGTGATTTTCTTTCCCTTCTTGACTTTGAACATAAACCTCTAGGAGATTTGAAATGTGCTTTGCATCATGCATTTATTGGAATGTTTGTTTTGCAGCTCATGGACAAGGAGTGCTACAAAGACATCGAGAAAATCAAAACTATTGGCAGTACATACATGGCAGCTGTGGGCCTCGTACCTACCATTGGTACCAAGGTGACGTGTCATTTTGTGCTTTCATGTGTGTTTGCACATGTATATAAGACGATGTGAAGGATAATTTTATACACAGAAACTAACTGCTTGATTTACTGTCTCTTCTCTCTGAAGGCCAAAAAATCTGTTTACGACCATCTGAGTACAATAGCAGACTACGCCATCGAGATGTTTGACGTTTTGGATGAAATCAACTATCAGTCGTATAATGAGTTTGTCTTGAGAGTGGGTACGTCCAGCCTTTTATTAAACTGCTGACACAGTCACAAAGTATGTGGCTGTGACTTCACGTCAACTTCGTTTGGTATTTGTTTTAACATTTTACTATTTCGTGTTTGCGCAGGTATTAATGTGGGTCCAGTGGTCGCAGGGGTGATCGGGGCGCGACGACCTCAGTATGACATCTGGGGGAACACGGTCAATGTGGCCAGCAGAATGGACAGCACTGGAGTACCAGGGAAGATACAGGTATCCAACTCACCATAAATCATTATATTTATTTCAAAACAATTCTATCATCAAAAACTAAAAAGATTGCAATTGTAAAGGTGAATTTTAAATATTATAATTTAAAAAATATTTAAAAAAAACATTGCATGCTCCATGTACAGCTAATATCAGGAGATGGGGTCAGTTAAGGAGTGAAACTGAACATTATTATTTAACATTTAATGTAGAATTAAAGAGCAGTTTTCATTCTTTATTTTTCATTGTAATCAGAATCAGAATAAGGTTTATTGTCAAGTAGGTTTTCACATACAAGGAATTTGACTTAGTGTTTTGTGCATAACTAACACAATTAGCAGGAAAATATAAAGAGGATAAAAAGCAAATAATAACAAGTCAAGAAGCATTAATAGGAAATGGAAAAGTAACAATAAAATATGAAAACATATATAAAATATGTACAATGCATGCTGGTGCAGTGGTTTTCTCCCACAGTCCAAAGACATGCAGTTAATAGGTTAACTGGTGACAATAGGGGCAAATGTGGATATGAATTGTTGTTTTATTTGCCCTGTGATCAGCTGGAGCCTTGTCCAGGTTTACCCCGCCTCTCTCCCAAAGTCAGCTGGTATAGGCTCAAGCACCCCTGACAAGGAAAAGCGGTTCCAGAAAATAGATGTACGGATGTTACCTAAATGAAAGCGCTGTGTCTTCCACCTATAGGCGACCAAGTTCTGTGAATTGACCTTTTTCAATGTAGGCAGTAGCATTTCACGTACCACTAACCTGCTATCTTCGATCACTCAGATGCCTTCTGACAATTTCCTCTTTGCTTTGGCAGCGGCGCAGCCACCGCAGCTCATTTCCCATTTATTATATCTATTTATTGCTTTTTTTTTACAGAGGCGGGCAACCACAAGATGAACTAGGCCCTCATGTTTGATAGATTTTGTAAAATATTCAGTGTTAATATTTCAAATACATAGTTTGAGGTAGAGGAGATGGAGTATAAGTGAAACAATTTTAGCACTGACGTAATATCTACATTATATGTTTTATTTTAAGAGTTTTATTTTCATGATACAGGTGACCGAAGAGGTCTATCGCCTGCTGAATACCAACTATGACCTGGTGTGCCGTGGGAAAGTCAGTGTTAAGGGTAAAGGTGAGATGCTGACCTATTTCCTAGAAGGCAAAGTTCAGGGTGTGGGCACTGCCACCACTTCTTCAGTGATGCGCTCAGCCAGCCTTGCTCGCCGGATCCACTCCTGTGGCAAGACGAGCGTCCCGACCAATCTGGGCAGCGTCTCCTCCGGCGCCAGCCTGACCGCTTTCTCCAGCGTGGGCAGCAACATGCAGATGAACACCGCAAACAGCAGCAACAGCCAAGCAATATGCCTGGCCTCACCCAGCGTGCCTGCAGTGGGTGAGGAGGACGAGGAGGACTTGGACGTGACAGAGATTCAGATTGAGGCAGTGGCAGATGTAGCAGTGTAGGAGGAAAAAAAAAAAAGACTGCACAGTTCAAGTTGAAAAGAGGAAAGAAAACCCTGGTTTGAGGCCTAAAGAAGACGGGGCTGTCCAGGTATTTCCTAGAAATCCTGAGCTACTGGCGCAACCCAGAAAAAAGCTCATTCAGGATATGAACATCCGGAGAAATGACATAATAATACAGACAATCATACTCGCTTTTAGGGATTTTCGAACTGCTTGCCACGGTTGGAAAACAAATGTGGAGTAAGGAAGAAAGAAACCCGGGAATCTCAAATCCTCTTTTAACATCTCTACACCAGATGACTGGATTTGTGGTGTTGCTGGGGTCTCTCAGATCCAGGTATAATGTGTATCTTTGTTTTGTATGTAGTACATATTCCATGTACAAGGGTTATGTGCATCGATATCCAGAAGAAGACTGATCATGCTATTGCTTTTGCACTGTCTTTCTGATTATGCCAAGGATACATTGCGTTATTTACAGTGTAAAAATGGTATCGGTTCTTTTTTTTTTTTTTTTTTGGTGTATGTAAGCATGCATGTGTGTACTTGTGAGCGTGTGTACGCATGTGTGGTTAATTCTGAATTGTAACAAAACAGCACAAAATACTTTTTTATATATATATATATATATATATATATATATATACTTGGAGCTCACTGGATGAAATAGGCTTTTTTTCGAGACATATTTACAGTTAATAGTGCATGACTTTTTAAGAGTTGACAGCCATAGTAACGATACTCCTATTGAAAGAAAACCAAAGTATTGAGCTTTCCATAGATCCTAAGTTTTATTGCTCATATTGTCTCACCATACAGCAAGACAGAAGAGAAAATGTCGCAGTAGGTTAAACACGTTTGGCATCTGGAGCTCTTGGGCGTCATCGGTAGACTTTTTGAATGTCGGAGAGACAAAATAAGCGTTCCTGAACACCTGCTTACGTTGAACTGATTCACAACAGATTAATACAATGTGGCATGTGTTAAAGTCTACACTTACAGATAGTTGTGGCAGTAAAGGTCAATGAAGGGAGCGAAGGAAAAATGTGTAGACCTCAAGCAGCAGTTCTGCTGACTTGGATGCGCGCTGCTATGGAAACCAGTCAATGCCAAAACTGGACCGTTCACAGACGACGATCGACATCGCGTAGAGGACCGGGATGTGTGGTGCAAGCATACACGTAGACATCCAGAAATAAAAAGCACATAGAATAAGCACACAGGTTCTACAAATGCATGATTTAGCCTTTCAAATCCTCCACTTTAACAATGACACATTTTTTTTTTCCTCGAGGCCACAGAAACTTTGGTGCGGTGTCTGGCTACCGTCGTCTTTCAGGCATACATCGCTGTACTCCGGCTTCTTTTCGCTCTCTATTTAAGCTACATATTTTGAGTTTTTCCTCAGAAAGTACAAGCTTTAGCACGTCTCTCAGATACAGTCTCAGGCATGTGAGGCACTTCAGATATGTTTATAGCCTATATCTTTATCATCATAGTAGGACTTTCACTTGATCTGCAAAAGTGTAAATAAATCATGTTTCAAGTTTTTTGCCTTACTCAATAAGCTTACAGTGATTGCAACCTGCCTTTTTAGATATATTCACTTTGATATGCAGATCATACTTTTTGTAAATAGCCAAAAGCTGTAAACTATGTTGTATCTTGTACAGTGTAAAGTTGGGTTATTGAATATTTTATAATAAAGACAATATTGGTGTATAAAATATTAAACGAGTATGGCTGTATATGTCAATAACAGATATGTACAAATGTTTGGCTACAGAGATCTAAAACAAGTAGGCGTTTGGGATTGTGGTGAGGGTGCAAATGAGGATCTTTTTTGTTGATTTTTAGGCACGAGCCATATGAGGATTTTCAATCTGAAAGACAATATTTACACTTTGCCCCCCCCCAAAAACCTCAGACATAGCATGCA
This sequence comes from Nibea coibor, assembly GCA_023373845.1. Lineage (NCBI taxonomy): Eukaryota > Metazoa > Chordata > Actinopteri > Sciaenidae > Nibea > Nibea coibor. Next base: position 10,420,511 of record CM041725.1, read on the forward strand.
GCGCAGCAAAACGATCGGCAGGTTAACAAATATAGCTTTTTATGTGCAGTTTCCCCTGTTAGTTCCACTCAATAAAACTTCATCTCTCACACCTTAGTTTACGGCTCTTGAAATAACAGCTTTCACTTTGCACAGCAAAATATGGCAGACAATGACAGATTTATTATGCCAATCAGCGTCCTTTCACAGCACACGGCCAGATGAACGCAGCTATGGCCCAAACACTGAGCGGGCGCCAAAAATTGTTTTCCTAACGCTGATGTAGAATTTGCCTGGGGTTTACTCAGTCTAACAGTTAAGTCAACAAATGCCTGGCTTGCTTCACCGTTTTCAGCAAAGAACAGCCTTGAAATTATTTTTGCTTTGGAATGAAAGAACAACAAATTCTGGTCAGTTATTAATAATTCGAGCTGTATTGTGATGTTCTTGTATTCTCAAGGAGTTCTTACTTTACAGAAACCACAAAACAAAAACAAAGAGTGCAGCTGAAGAAGTTATCACCAGTCATGGTAAAGTTCCCTGACTCCAAGCTGACATTAAGCAATGAAGGGAATACAAATCCAAGGTAAATGGTTCACAAACAACACTCCCCCGCGTGCCATCAACGGTAAAGGGGGTCAAGATGAATGAATTATTTATTAATAGTTACCGTTTGTCACATTACATTTCATGAATAATAGACATTTTTGATAATGCTTCATTTATTCTGTAATTTTATAATAATTTCTAAGGAGGTCTGGAAACAATTATGTAATTTGGCACACATTTCTGTTAGTTGACGAGCAGTTGTTGATCTCAAGCTGAATTTCCCTCAAACAGCTGAATTTATCCAGAGTAAATATTCATTTATTGTTCACTTATTAGCAGAAACTTGAAAGCTGTGCCCCGTCTTCTTGCAAACAAACAGAACTCATGTTTATATGCAGTGTTTCTCACCATTGTGTTTATCCTTGAGGTCTAACAAACGTGCTGAAAGTATTTCCAGCCTCACAAAACATTAGAAAAGCCAATTCTTTTGCCATATTTTAATATTTGCAGGCTACTTCTTGGCTTCACTGGCTTTACCCACCTCCAATTAACAGTCAGCGCAATACTGTGAAAGTGTCGGCAGAATACAAACTAAATATATTATACTGTTTTCACACACTAAATATTTCTTCTCAGCCGACTGAGTCTTTACTCCTTGTGTATAATCTGTAGCGTCCCTTTAAAACAATGTGGTAACTTGCTTTGAAATATAAACAAATCAAATATATATTTAATACAGCACGCAGATTTGATTTTGTACTTTGCTCACATCGTGTGTCAGAAAGCACATCCACTTCCACCTGTCATCTGTCTGTCGTTAAGCTTCCACACCTGATTTGAATAAGCAGCTAATGAAACCCTGAAACCGCAGGACCTTCACATATCAGGAAAGCTCAGTCATCCAGCTAAATGGACGTCCAGCAGCAAAATGTAAGTTTTAATCCACTGTTCTTAAAAAAAAAACTCATCATCAAATGGGCCTCTTGTGTTAATTCTGCTCTGTATGTAAATGATGGTACAGAGGCCACATCTGGAGCCCATACAGGAAGAGTCTGAGCAGGAAGATGAAATCAAAGAAAGCAAAACAGGAGAGGAGGAGGAGGAGGAGGAGGAGGAGGAGGAGGATTTTCAAGTAGGTGTGGAGACAAAGGAGGTCATGACAGTGGACGAAAGTGAGGAAGATGAAGATGATGATCTGCTGAGGGTTCTGAGGCCGAGGCGAATTTATCGTTCCCACAGCCAAGTGAGTTTTCTTCAAGTGCGGTCTACAAACAAACACCAAGAGGAAACGGATTCCTCCGTGTCAGAGCAGAGCTCGCATTCAGTGGATTTAAAGGGCGAAGAGACACTCCCGCCCGTGCAGGCAAGGTTAGGAAATGAGAAGAGGTCTGTCGGTGATGAGCTGAGAATAAAGGTAAGTATCTTAGCACGGGTTACGTTCAGATTAAAAAAATCTGACAATACATACATGGAAAGGAGGTGATGCTGTATTGTCTTAAGATCTCCAAGATCAAGAAAAAAGAAACACCACCTAAAGTACCAGTGCAGAAGACAAACAGGAAAAGGCAAAAGAAGGAGTTTCCTAGTGTGAGTGATCGTTTTAAGAAAACATGTTTAAAATTTTAGAAATTCAGATTATGAAATGTGTTTTTTTCTTTTTTCTAATGTCCTCTTTTGTAATAAGGAGCCGTTTCCTGAGTGGCTGGTGGATCTCATGTTCAACATTGAAGAGGCAACAACACACCAGCTGCTGGTTGAGTAACACCCGTCAGAGGGCTCACAGGGTGAACGTGTTACCTGGGGATGACCTAGCTGGTGAAGACTGAATGTGGGACGAGTTCATCACGCCCGACATGACATATTAAGGTTTGGCAGTACTGCAGAGTAGTTCACATGAGCACGTTATTATCAGTGAATAAGCAAACATGAAACATCTGAAACACCATAGTAACAAGGCTGCCCACTACATGGTGAAAACATTTGTTCTGCTGGAGTCAATAAACTCATCGTCAGTCTGAACCCTCTTATCTTTCAGGGGCTTTTTGATTTGATTGCCAGTGTAAAATACTATGAAAAAAATACTATAAATGTAAAAACAGAGGAGAGAGGGTATTTCTATATATCTATTTCTATATAGTCTCATTTCTGGTGGCGGAAGAAATATTCAGATCCTCGTATAGCGACTTGCTTGAATACAAACAAATATGTTGACATAAAAACATTACAGTACTCCATTACTAGTAAATATACTTTATACTTGAATGAAAGTATAGCTGTAAAAGTCAAATGTACTAGTGTGGGTGCTGGTTAGCTCAGCATGTTGACCTAGTGCCCCACGTTCAAAGGCTCAGTCCTTGCCGCAGCAGCCCAGGGTTCAACTCTGACCCGTGGCCCTTTTACTGTGTGTCTTCCCTACTATGGTATCAAAAGTAAAAAAAAAAATATTGGCACCTGTGAGGAAAGTGCATTACATTGCTGAATTGTTTTCTTTGATGTATTATTGGGTCAGAATTACAAAATTCTTTTTCGTAATGAACTATAAATTGATATAAAATGAAAGTAGTTAAGTAAAATACCTTAAATTAACCACTCTTTTTCAATATACCACACTCTTGACTCTTGACCCATATGATCGTAATGTGTTTTACATTGCATAGCCTTCTCACCACCTGCTGACTGGCCATGAATGACGGGTCACGGTTAAATATTCATCTCTATAAACATATCTTACTGTAATAACAGAATACTTGAGTAAACAATTGTGATTATTGGTCTTCACCGGTGAAGCATTATGACAGCGTACATGGAGCTTTTCTGTGGTTAAGCATGATACATTTTGAGTTGCTGGGTTGTGTTACAGTACATATGAGTCCTTTGTGTGGCTCTGGGTCGTGTAGAGTACCCAGAAAATGTAGCGTCGTTATCTTGTTTATTACACATACTGGAAGTCAAGGTGTCTGGCATTTATATGGCATACATACAGTTATGACAAATACTACACCAAAGAAACAACCAGTTCCTTTCTTGAGACAAACATGTTGTGACTCCAGCATAGAAATCCATAATGTTAGGGTTATGCAACGCGAAAGGTGAATGATCTTGTTTATCTGTCTGCCTGATAAGAGGAACCTTCACCAAAGAGACTAAAGGGACAAATAAGGTTTTAGCGTGAAAACAGTGTCAAAGCGAAATCTGTCGGCGTTACTTCACAAAATAAGCGCTGGCCAACAACAGTCACAGTCTGTTTTTAGTATCAGCTGTCATTATCTCATAGCCTATAACTCCTTTGATGATGTAGTGTCACTTATTATGGATGTTTTTCCATTGAAACATTTCTTTAAAAAGCAGTATCTATGCCACTGCCATCATAACCTCAAAGGTAAAGACACGGATCAGGTTCGGCTGTCCGAAAAAACAGGGTTGTTTTGATGTACAATCGCTTTACCTTCCAAAAGTCAATATTGACAGCAGACCTCATGAACCTCTATGTACGCACGTCAAACAAGGTCATCCACCGTTTACAGCAGCTTTGTCAAAAATATTTTATATCTGTCATTATGTCAATCATTAACGCCTCTGGAGGCCGGTTCTCCTTATAAATACTGCTGGTTGGATGAAGTCACTTTAGAAGTACAGTCATACTGAGCAGTTTGCAGAACAAAGTCCAATTTTATCTGAAGACTGGAGATGCCTGGATTATACGAGAAGCTGATATTGATGGCAGCAGTCACGTCTCTGGCTGTCTCGCCGGTGGCGAGGTCGTCCCCAGTGGTCGGGCTGGAGCCCATCCGCTGCGCCCCCTGCACGCAAGAGAAACTGAACGACTGTCCCGCTATCCCAGCAGACTGCCAACAGGTGCTGAGGGAGCCTGGCTGCGGTTGCTGCATGGCCTGCGCTCTGGAGAAAGGAGCATCCTGCGGGGTTCACACAGCCCACTGTCGCGAGGGTCTCCGCTGCACACCAAGGCCAGGCGAGGCAAGGCCGCTCCACGCTCTGACGAGAGGCCAGGGGGTCTGCACAGAAGATCAGGGCCAAGGTAGTCTCAGAGTCTGATGGTTTTCTCTGTTCACTGTTAACATTTAAGATCATTAAAGAACAGTTAAATACTATGTTCAACATTAAAGTCATTATTCTTTCCTCAAACTTGTAGAGGAAGCTGACGGAGAGACTGGCCACAGTTCCCTGCACTACCTATTCGGCCTCAACATTCCTTTTGACCCCCAAGACACTGCTGAGGGCCAGGAGAGTATCAAGGCCAAGCTCAATGTCATCCGCAGCAAACTTGAACATCAGGTGAGGGGAAAAACATCAATGTGACTCATGATTCAAAGCAATTTACCTTCCTTCCACTAGAGGGAGCACTTGGTTTTGAGGAGCTGTACATTTTTGCTTGAGTTAAATGGGATTAATCTGATTTTGAAGTGAATATTTGGTGCATTTGTTTATATGTGGGTGTAGTTCTTACTGTTGGTCCTCTCTTTTGCACAGGGCCCCTGTCACATGGAACTGCACGCGGCACTGGACTCAATAACCAGCTCTCAGCAGAAACTAGGAGAGAGGTTCACAACGTTCTACCTCCCCAACTGTGACAAGCACGGCTTCTACAAGGCCAAGCAGGTGGGGCTTTTTAGGATTTCGCAAAAATACGATTCATCCCACCTGTCGAAAGTGATTCATGTGAAGCCGAAGGTGATTTATTCATGCGGTTTCTCCATCCCTGCTTCTCTTGCAGTGTGACTCATCTCTGGTTGGGCCGCCCGCTCACTGCTGGTGTGTCTCTCCCTGGAACGGGAAGAAGATTCCGGGATCGAGTGACCTGCCCGGTGACTCAGAGTGTCACCAAGAAGTCACTCACTGAAGGACGGAGTCATGAAGGATGATTGTTACTCACATACAGACACATAGAGAAAAACACATGGGCACAGGCAAACAGACATCATCACTTAACTTAAAATCGGGAAATGGTGTGAATCAGCTTGGAACCACCTGGTGGACTGGCTTCCTTTTACGGAAACAAACTCATTCACACAAAAAATAACATCCTATTTCAGAGGGGGAAATTTCCTCTCATTTTATTTACATTTATGTATGCATCAAGACTTATTTATTCACTACTTGTATATTCTTACTAGCATTAACCATTTGTCATTTTTAGATTTTTTATATGTTTGCCTATTTTTTGCGATTGTAAATAGGGCAACACTGTATACATTTGTGTTTCTGACTAAATAACTCCATTGCTCAAAACCACAGGTCCACAGCTCTGCCAAGCCCTCTTCAGGATCAGTTTTTTTTTTTTTTTTAATGAATTCATTCAAAACTGGAGCCGTGCACGGCACGAAACAACACAGCCGCTCATTCATTCAACATGTTGACATTGTCTGAATGTATCTCCATTGGCGTTTCCTCAATGGGTATTGGGGGAAATACTTAAAGTGCCACAAGTATGTGCACAGTGGCCAAGCACAAACATATCAAGACTCATCCAAGCCACCGTGAGGTTTGGGATGGGTTGTTCTGCATTTGTCTACCTCTACTAGTCTCTGCAGGTCCACAGGTTTAGCAGAGGGTTGCTTGCTTTTCAGCTACACCTTATCACATTAGGGTTTTTTTTTTTTTTTTAGCAATTCTTGCATGTATTCAAGTATTTATTATGAGTCACTCATGTGTTTATACTTTTGTTTGCTGCTGTGTGCAGTGGAGCAAATTGTTTGTGAGTGTTATTTGCCAGGAATGCTGCTATTCCAGTATTGGTTTTGTTGAAACAATGTACATATTCTTCTAATTCTGTGGATGTGCATCCAATTAAAATGTTATTTCATCATGACGTGACTCTGCGTTTAACTGCGTCTTCTGCTGTTTTTACACATACTCAAAGCAGGAGATGGCAAGATGAAGGGATAAAAAAATGAAGATGCAATAACTGGATAATTTTATACTGCCTTTATTAAGTAAAAAATAGACCTCTGAGGGTTGCATTGTACATGCAAACAGCATATTTACTCGAACCAAGGCAAGTGATGAAAATTATCATCGGCTATACAGAGATCAGAGATAACGGTTTGGGGCCTTTATCCCCCCCCCCCCAAAAAAAAAAAAATCAGCTTATGCAAAGTGACATCAAGACAGTAACAACCACAGTACAGAGTAAAAGGAGGTGTTCCTCTTTCTGTGGCTTGAGATCAAGCATTAAAAAAAGAACTTTATACGCACTGTAGTGTTTGAGCTGCACAATCCGGCAGTCTAACTCCCAGAGGAGCAAGAAGCGGCCAGAAAAACATGGAATTCATAGTAAGGCACCACATGCTTACTCTGAAAGACGTATTCATACATACATACATACGGTTTATGGTTGTCAAGACCACACACAATGTCTTTATAACAAATCACAAGCATACAAGTTACGGTTACACGTCACAAGCGCGTACAATGCCACTCAATTGTGCGTAAATGAAGAGCACTCTCATCAATGCTTGTGACAAGTACAAATGTCTCTGTGTTTTCTAATCAGGATAACGCCTCTGAGATCAATTCTCAAAGTGTATCCTGTTCTCTTAAGTTGTCCCGGTTGAGTCAGAGACAAACAGCTTATGAAGAATCGATCCATCGCAGAAAAGTTCAGACTGTATCTGTGACACGGAGGCTTCCCCCTCCCCCCCCCCCTCTTGGTACTCTTCCTCTGTTCCCTTTCGCTCTGCCTCAGAAAAAAGGTCCCACAGGCAACAGATAGAAATAGCAAACATCCATATATCGGCCGAGCCATCTCTTGACCTCTCTCCCAATATCCTCAGTGTCTCCATTTGTTTACAATTCTTCTTGCGCTCACTCCCACCCTCCCTCCCTCTGTCCTGCTCAACTCCTATTGGCTCTCGGAGTTGTAGTACTGGGCGTCTCCTCGCTCCTTCCCATCAAAACCTGGCAAGGGCTGCCCATATTTGTCCACACACCAACAGAAGCCTTGCTTTCTGCCTTTGGACGGACGGCACTGAAAAGTGAAGGAAGGGACAAGGTGAAGGCGGGGGTGGGGGGGGGGAGGAAGCAGCTAAATGTGCAAGATCCAAATGAATATGCAGCATTATGGTTAACAAGCCACTTTACTCAATGAAGTAGAACAGCAATAGTTAAGAGGCATTAATGGTCAGATTGTGCTGAGTCGACGCAGCCTTGGTTATCCAACACGCTGTGGTATTTTGAGCTGCTTTTATGGTCTACCTCCTGTTACACACACATATAGAGACCTTTAAGGTAAACAGAAACCTGGTAAAATATTTGCTTAGTCCCGTTTGTGAACAACTGAGAACCAAGATCTATTTTCAGAAGCTGGTGGCCAGTACGAATCATCTGTTGCTGATTATACCCCACAGCTCCAAATTATGGGTACTACAAATGACTTACAGAGTCTGTGGAGCTACCCAAGGGCTGTTATTTTACTGCCAATTTTACTAAAGGTCAACCTCCACTCTAGTAAAACATGCAGCCATTTATTTCATTTCAAGAGCTGAAGCTGCTGTGCTGCTGCTCCACAAAGGAGTCAGAGCTGATCAGGAAGGAGGACGTCCTGATTCAGTTCAATATTCTAGCGGGGTTCGACTGAGCAGCCGGTCCTAGCTAGTGTATGATTTTCTTGTTGTCTGGAAGTATAGGGGGTAGATCTCTGTTATGTGTTCAATTTAGCTGCAAGACAAAAGTAGGACAAACTTTTACAGCAATCAACATTTTAAGCACAGTTTACTAAAAAAAACTGCTCCTGCTTCCAGCATTAAATCTGTTCCTGGTCGTGTTTTTTTCTGACATTTGATGTTATTAAGAGCTGTAATAAGAGATGTTTTTGCTTAAAATCATGCAAAGGTCCAAATTAAACTGACCAAAATGAAATGTCTGCCACTCCTTCAGCGCCTCAGGGCACAGCACAGTACACTAGGCCCATTCTACATAAACAAAGACAATCAGCCTGGCGTTGTGAGGCTGGTTATGAGATGATTGCAGGTCAAGGAGAACACTTCCATTAAGCAGGAGGGACTGCTATGTTATAAGTAAAGTTGCCTCAGTGATGCAGTGGCGCGGGAGCCTTAAGTGCCTCCATATGAATGCGTCAGAACCACTCATTTATTACAACCCGATCGTGGGTGAACCATGTGAGCGTGGGGATGGCTGCAGCTCTATTTCTGTGCATGCCTCTCAAAAGTCCAGCAATTATGAGGGGAGCGCATCGGGTGCCGGTGGCCACCTTGACGTCTGTCTCCCTGGGAGGGTTCCCGTTAAACGGCCATCGTCCCAGCCGTCAACCCCACTGGGGTTTGGCCCCTGTGGTTCATGTCTCCAGAGCCAGTGGCTAGGGTCTACCTCACTGGTGTGGTGGTGCAATGATGAGGCTCTAATAACTACCAATGAATACAGGAGGACAGCTACAAATCTGTAATTGGGCTGCAGGAGACCTAAAGTTTGAGTCACTAGACTTCAGCAGTGAATCTTTCTTAATGCAGCATGTAAAAAGGGATATGCGGGTTTCCTTTTTACAGCCTTTTAAACTTGGAAACAAGTTTTTATCAAGTAGATATTTAACTGATGTGTAGCCTCTCAGGAAATTGATGCATGAATCTATATTTTGCCATACAATCAATATCAAAATGTGTTTTTTTTACCTGCTTTTTCTTATAGAAGCCCTTCTTGTCACAGTTTGGTATGCGGAAACCTCTGGGGTTGAGAATGTCTGTAATCTTGAGGCTGCTGAGAATGCTCTCAATCTCTCTCCGACAGGGACCCTACAGTTGAGAGAACACATAAGCAGTTACTGTACTTTGTCCAATGCTTCAACATCTCCAGTTCAAACTTCAAGCAACCTGCGCGCTGAGAAAGCGCGCTACCTTGTTTTGCGGTGCGATTTTGACGTGAAATGTTTTTGCTTTAAATGAACGGGTCCACAAAGCTGGCTCACGCACCGCTCTGCCGTAATACCTAAACAATGGTGGCTGCGATATCAAAGAGGTAACGGATGAGAAATGAATTCATCTGACCGAGTTGTAGAGGCTTAACAGTTTGCCAAAGCTGCTTAGGACTCTTACACTTTACAAAAAGGATGGGGGATAAAGTGAATTCTAAAAAGCTCAAAGATGGAGCCAAAAGGCTTGTCCTCAAGTCCAAGTACTCCAGTCACTAATCAAAGCAGCCAGTCAAAGCCCATTACTAGTGTGTGCTCACTTCTCTGGCCAAAGAGAAGATCAAAATAGCAGCAGGGCTTCCCAACAGGCACTCACATAGGCCAATCCATCATTCGTTGGCTCCCAGTACACCCGGCACGCGGACGCCTTGTGGCCAAACAACCGCCTGACCCAGGTCAGCCGCAGGGCCATCGTACCCGCTTGCTGCCATGCCATTCTACTGCTTACGATGCCTGCCAACCATCAGCACCGCTACCCAAAACATTTCATCACCCGCAGGGGGAGAAAAACACCAAAACACAGAGGAAGAGGAGAAAAACATTCCTCCAGTATGCTCTGAAGACAGAAAAATATTGGTTGTGGTACTTACATACTCAGGCTCCTGTTTGGTCTCTAGAGAGAAGTTTTGTTGGTCTGTGATGAGTGGTCCTGGGAGCTCCTCCATTTTAAAGCTCTGGGTTCTCTTCTGTTGCTCCCGCCTGAGGACTTCTGACTTGGCAGAGGGGAAGAAGTGGTGAAGCGAAGGTCTCAGGGGTCCTGTGGGTCTGTGGGTGCTGTAAGAGGTTTGAAGGACTGTAGAATTCCTCTCCTCATCTTGAGTTTCGATATTCTCTGCTAAAGTTTGAAAACAATACATGGTTATTCACAAAATAGTACACTGGGATATTTTTTTAATACTGACTCAGACATATCGATTTTCTTGAGCAAACTTAAAGTCACTTTGAGGGTCATGAGTGATCATTTTCAGAAGCATTTCCTGAGATTACATATATATATATGTAAAAATATAAATATGCAAGATTACTACCACCTGTTGATTCTGTATGTTTATACCTTAGACCAGCAAATAGACCAGCAAATTGAATCTGACATGAGTTTGCACCTCTCTTTTGCACCAACAAATTCAAACCAGGACTCAAAAATCTTTCAACCTGCCTCATCCTGAACTTGCTCTTTCCATGAATGAAGATCATTTCTGCTTTCTTTGAATGTCACCTGACTTGAGAGGTGATTTTCACTTGCAAGCTGGCCGTGCATCATGACTCCATTATGATTATCTACCCAAAAACTGACACGGTTAATTCTCAGAGAAGTTTGAGGCTTCTCGCCGACACGTTAGAAGTGTGCAGATTCAGTGAGGGTCATAAATACAAGTCTGCACGGTTGCAAGATGCGTGTACATCGCAGTTAAGATGCTCTTAAACCTTAATAAAGAGCTGTGAAGTGCGCGCAGGGAAACGGTGCACGCACAATAATTACCTGGCAGTTCATTGACTGGAGGTGTTGGTCTGGCGGTAAGTCGTTTATTAGTAGCGTTCGCACAAATCCCCCGTCCCTCCAGCAGAGCCTGCAGAGGTTTCGTCTCACCGGGCTGATGCTGACAAGTCAGTCCGGAGCCACATCTCCCGGTGTACACGCCACACGGCTGACCGAAGCTCAGCGCGCAAGTCATGCAGCAGCCGCAGCCTGGCTCGCGGACTTTCTCGGCGCAGTCCTTGGGTAAAGGTTTGCACAAAAGCCGCGCTCCAACATCACATGGTTCGCATTTGATAACCGGTCCGACCGCACCTGACCTCCGGGTGAACGATGCCAGGACGAAAGTCATGCAAAGTGCGCGAAAACAGGAATCCATAGTGGCGTCTGAGAGCATATATGGTGTCAAAGTGAGGAAGCGCACTGTCCTACTGTGGTGACTTTTCACTGGGCAGCTTCCCTCTCATTCACATAAAGCCACCGGACAAAACATCTCAATATATAGACCCCAGTGACTGTAGTCACACCCCCGAATAGCTTGTGGTCTACTGATGAATTGCCTCGACTCCGTTATTTCTTTAAAACCATCAAAGCTTAAAGATCCCAGGACGGATAACTTACACGATGTCTCTTTATGATTCATTTTGAATAAAATAAACAAAAATAAACTAAAACAAACCCTTTACCTTAGCTGAGGAATAGAGCTGAGCTCTTAATATACTGAATATTTCAGTATATAATGCAGCCATCAGACTATTAGACACCCATCAAGGGAATAATCTTAAAAGAAACATATTTTGAATGTGTATAAACTCTAAGTTTTAAGAGCCCACACACAGCAGAAGGTCCAAGCATCTGCCATGCGCAGATTTATTCATAGGGGGCGCCAACAGTGTACGTGTTGTTTGTGTGTGTGTGTGTCAGGTATTCTCATCCAAGATGTAGCCCTAATTTTTGAGCGATTCAGTGACACTTGCAGTGAAATTTGGAAGATTAAAAGTCCAGTGTGTGATATTTAAGAGGATCTATTGGCAGAAATGGAATATAATATTCATAACTATGTTTTCATTAGAGTATAATCACCTGAAATTGTGTTTTTGTTACCTAAAATAAGCTGATTCATCCACAGAGGGAGCGAAGTCCGCCATGCTGAACTGTCATGATTCTACAATAGCCCAGAACGGACAAACCAAACCACAAAGTGTTGTTTCACAGCCACCGTCGTTTCTTCTTCAGGCTTGAGGCGAGGGGTTTCAGTTGGTTGCCACCTGCAGTCTTACAACACTGGTCCTTTAAAGGGCCTCATCTGTTATATGCTTGCTTGGTTGCATATGTGTTCAGTGCTGCTGCACAAAGGTGTGTTTATGTAGAAGTGTTCACGTCGGTTATGTGTGTGTGTGTGTGACCCTTAATCTGGTTTAAGTGCATAAAATGTGACCAATCTATCCATAAGATGATTATTTCAAGCTTGGAAATCAGCTACTATAGAGCAGCGACAGATGACTTAAAGAACTGATACAAAACCATCAGTGGAATTTAACTAAGTACATTTACTCAAGTACTTAAGTACTATTTTGTATTTGTATGCCACTGAGCCTCGCTTCAAAAGGCTGCAAATAAGTAGCATTAAACCACGCTCAGCTGCGGACATGATTGCTTGCAGGACTGAGTTTTGGGGCAAAGGTGATCCAACTGACGGGATTTTATTGTAACAGGTTTCATGTAAGGCCAGATGAAAGTAAAAATATAATTCAGTCCTGCTGCTATCGGGTCTGCAGCCAGTTTTGTTCAAAACATAAATCCACCAGCCGAGCGTAAGTCAAGGTGACCCGTCCATCTGGTATTCAGTGCGCAAAAGCCGCACCTCATGTACTTGTTACTCACGCATACAGTAAAACAGTGGTCTCTGAACTTGTTGTTCGGATGTGTGACATAGCTGGGCCTGTTCTAGTCATTTGTCAGCGCTACAAAGCAGACCTTAAAATAAGGACACATACCACACATGTAAGTGAGAAAATTCCTGAGTAATTACATCTGTAGCGTTTTTTTTTTTTTTTTTTGCTCCACTATTAATTGGTTACAGATGAGCGAGGGAATACACCGGCACAAAAATGTCCAGAATACCTCAAAAGAATAACAGCAGAAAAGTTGAGGTGTACAGTTCCTCTCTGCTTTTTGAAATTTCTTGGACGCCGACGCGAGATCGGTTGCCAACAAGCCCTGGCGCACTGCCGCCTGTTAACAGACAGGTCTACAGCAGAGCAGCGCGCGGTGGAATGCCAAACATTTGTTTCATAAGATGAAAAAAAAAAAAAAAAGCCTGCTGATTTTTCCTCCCTCTCCTCCGCTCAGAGCTCTTTGGAAGGGGGTCTCTCAGCCACCTGTGCATATTCAGCATAGCAGAGGAGAGCGTCGGGCACGGGGAGCAATGCGCCCGAGGAATGTCGTCCCGCAGAGCAGCCACTCAATAAAGAGGGAGTGTGAAGAATTCGCTTTTGCGCACACAGGATATTACTGTACATGTGTTTAACATAACCTGCTGTCAGGGGCTACGCTGGCCGCGACTGCTTGTCAAATCCTAATCCAGAGCAATTTTCCACTGTTTTAAGATGATTTGGACAAATCGGATGCGCTCGCTCGGAGCCGTGAGAGTGGTCTGTGTTGGCTCTAGCAGACGGCACTGTAGCTTACTGCGCTGAAGCCTTTGGAATGCCTGCTTCTGGATGTCACACGTATTCTCAGTTTCATCTTAAATCTTATAAACACCATATCTCGCTGCTACGCGCAGTCGTTGGAGCAGTTCTATTCATAATTCTGCTTTTATTGTATTTCTATCCCTGTATTTATCATTGCAACAGGGTCAATTATTAAAGGCTGTCACAGCACTGAAAGATATTATTTTAAGACATGCAACACCGGCGTGTGAATTGCATGTGATATGTGTAGTTAATTTGGAAAGTATGTTTTGTGTGTGTGTGTGTGTGTGTGTGTGTGTGTGTGTGTTCAGTGAACTGACCTTTAAAGGTCCAGTGTGTCAGATTTAGAGGGCTCTGTTTACAGACTATGGCAGAAATGGAATAAAACACGCATAGCTATATTTTCATTAGCGTATGATCACCTGAAAATAAGAATAGTTATGTTTGTGTTGCTTTAGATTAGACGAGATGTTGAACTGTCATGTTTCTACAGTAAGCCAGAACAAACACAGCCACTGTAGTATCTGTGAAGGAGGTGAGTTGAGGGGGTTGCAGTCAGCAGCTACAAACCTAGACGCGACTAAAATCCTACACACTGGTCCTTTAATCAGATTTACGTTAATGTACAGTTCCCTTTAAAATGAACTGCCTACTCCACTTGAGTTAATCACAGGCAGGGAAAAAATAATAGTTTATATTACCGATGTACGATCAGAGCGGCTTATTAGCATTGCTTTCGTTAGAATGTACTGCGACGTATTACACAGAGGGGATGGTGTTACTGTAGTGACAGAAAAAAGCACAAGAATCTGCAGCAAAGGCCAAAGCTCACAGAGCGAAAAGCACATAGTTTAATCAGCTGGAGGTCTGCAGAACATGTCTGGGTTAACCCAGGATATGTGTGTATGTGTGTGTGTGTGTGTGCCCCTCACTCTAAAACACCAACCAGCTCTTTGCCCATTCTTACCTGCTGGAATTTGGAGTGGCAGTGGGGGTCTGTGTGTGTGGATAGAGCAGAGTAGATAGTGTATGGATACATATTGAATGTAGGTGTGTCAGAGTAAGAGGGGAGGGTTGGGGCTGTTTAGGAATGAGACTGGCACAGATCACATGACAAGTCCAGTACGAATACTGTTATTCTTTGTAGTCTCATGGCAATCCTTAATATAATTGCCCCTGTCTCAGGGCTTTTTTTTTTTTTTTTTTTGAGCAGACCATCATCGCAGATAAATTGGACACAAAGGTCTTTATTATGATTAATATGATCATCTTTTCCCTTTGATTCTATTCTGCCTGGCACCCACACAAAGCTTCAACAATTATCCGATTATTAGATGTGGTTTGAACAGTGGACAAACTAAGGAGCCAAGAGGGCAAAGGCCACCTTTCATGTAATTCCAGGGTGGGTTAATTATTTTTTTGGAGTGGTCTGTTCGTGGAACTGTCATGGTCCCCATTTCTGGAGGCTTGGCCCCTGAGGCAGTCTAAGGCTATAATTAGGCCAGAGCGGAGTGGAGGACGGAGAGAGAGAAACTCTCAGCACTCAGCCTGACGGATTGCAGAGTGCTCGGAAGTGGGCTGAGAGTGGCGCCGCTCACTTTGGGCCCCGAATCCCCCCCCCACCCCCCCAGACAGTATCACTTCCTATGTCTGTATTTCTCTGTCTTGTATAGTTGAACATGTAGTCACACATGTATGTACATATCCTCACGTGGGCTAAACATGTCGATTCGCACTCGACTCTCTTTCATTCTCTCTGTCACTGAGCCCTGTGATTTAAGAGCTATAGTAAATGATTTATATGGCAAGCGTGATTTTAATGTTTCTAACAAGTACAACTTCATTCATGCTACTTTTATCTCTCTTTTTTTTCAGAGACCTGCAATCAAATGATTCAAACACAAATGAGACAGAAAACCACATGTAATTTATTCGTGCACGGTCAGGTATCATTTTCTCACGGACACCAACACACCATTACTCATCATAAACAAAGACGAAATTATAGTCGGCGGAGGAGGGAATATCCCTTGTAGATGCAGGGCCTACAATGCTCCATTTATGATACACAAGCGATGGTGGTCCGTGGTTGCAACGTGTGGTTTAATGCTGAAAAGGCCGAGTTATCACAGTCAGTGGCCTCTGACAGGTTCACCCAGATGATCTCATTCATTTCTATAGTATCAATACACGGCATCAAATTCATTATTCCTATTATTTATTGCTCAGTTGTCTTTGTCTTTCAGGCCAGTTATTCTCTATAAGCAGCTACATCTGCTGTGTTCAGGCAGTATCTGGGCCAAGCTGGCTGGTGTTGACGGAAGTGCAGTGAGGTGTATCTGATAGGGCTGAGTGGGTAAATCGAAGCCAAACACCTTTGCACAAACTCCATATTCACATCACAAAGGCAGCACTTAACCTCGCTGCTTATTGTTTCCAGTTCAGTGACGTCCCCAGTGGCCTGTTGAGACCCCTCCACCGTCAGCGCCAGTGGGTACAGGTGAGCTCCGTACACTTCGCCGCTCTCCAAGTTAACGGATCACTTTTCGGACGGAAGTACTGTTTTGGTGCCTCTGTGTGTGTTACAGAAATGCGCACTTTTAATGCTTTAACATCTTTTTTTAGAAGGCCGTCCATATTGCTTTACTCGTCAACAACTAGAAGATCCATTGGGTGTCATCCTGACCTGACCTTACATGGCGCGATATGAGAGCCCGCAATTAATCTCGCAGTGTGTTTTGAGGCTTCGCTGTCTACCGAAAGCCAAACAGGGGCCTCAAATTGTGCAGCCATCCCAGAACCCACTTTCTATTTTTGCTCCCCAACCTTTATTCCGCTTCTGAGGAAAAAAAAAAAAGATGAGCTCTGCCCCTCTAATTAAGTGGCCGTAAAAATCCTGTCGAGCTGGGGTGCCGGGGGAATGAGAATGAGCTCTCTCAGCCTGATAAACAGGGTCTTTCACCTCCACATTATCTGCAAAGTGAAACTTGATTGGCTTTAGCCCACTAGAAGAGACTGGTGTAAATCTGGGAAGTTGATTGGAAAGCTGGTATTGGTTGAGACAGGCATACTGTGACAGGCTTAATCAGTGTCTGTTACGGGTCCTTGCTCCGGTCAGGAATGTCAACACAATAGCAGTGATTATATTACAGAGACTCATCAGCGGTCGCCGTATGAAGGTTAAGGGTTGGAAAATAAGCCTAACTCTACTCTCTGGCATCTCTTTGTCTGCTTTTCCTCAAAGTACTTTCCCTAGATCATTAATCAGCTTGGTAATAGCAAATATTAAGACATATAAATCATGTTTGATGAGGAATCATTGCAGTATTGAATTAGGCCTCCATAGCTCCCTCATGCTCACACACACACACACACACACACACTGTTATTACCTGTTTGAAATATTGTCTCTCCTGACAGGTTCCTCTGTAGTCTAATAATGTTGCTTGGGTTTTTTTTTTTTTGGACTTTCCCCGGCTTCTTTTATTTCGAGACCACTCTGCACTAAATAACAGAGGAAGACGGGCTCTGGGCTCTCTGCAGTCGCCACACCTGGGCCTTCGCTTCCTTCCTGCCCTCCCCGGGAATTCTTCACTTTCACCACCTGCAGAAGGACAGTAGTGAGGGGGGAGGAGGGAGGGTCTACCCCATTACACCTTTCCTCCTTCCTTGGCTAGGCTCTGCAATTTTATTCCCTCTCAGCACCATTACAGCAACTTGCCCGGGCCTGCGTGGAGGTAAAACTCTCTTTTACTGCACTTCACAAATGAGACTGTGGACCGTGTGTGATTTGGAGATGTGCACATGCACCGAGAGAAAGAAAGGCACAGATGGGCAGTGCATGTGTCAGCATTATTAAAAGATGTAGCAGTGACCCACTTAAGTCTGTCACAGGTACATTTTACCTTTAAGCTACAGTGAAGAAGGTTCATTTTAACCGAGGAAATAAGCCACGTCACTCCAACTCATGCAGGTTCAACGGTGTTGTGTTGGTAGTGTCCTCTGCTGGCTGCAAATTGAACTGAAGTTCTTCATTTCTCTACAATAACAATAAAGCAGAGTTCCCTCATTACTGACCCCGGGGCACTTTGTGTCATGATCTGCTTACTTTTCCAATCCTCTTTTGTACGGGGAGATTAGCTGCTCTTGGAAGACACTCAAGTTAGAAACCTGTCTGTGACTAATACTCCAGTTGTTGTGGTTGAGATTTGAGACCAGGTCTGACCTATGCATCATGTTTTTGGTTCAGCAGTGTGCTCAACCCTTTACACAGCATTATAGACGCAGCAAAACGTGGTCCAAACACACAGGGCTTTAATAAACTCTTTTATAAAACTTTCTAATTTTTTTATTAATATTTGTTGACAATTTCAACAAAGGAATAAACGAAACATTCAAGGAAAAAATGAATAAAATGTTAGTTATATGAAATAATACACAAGACCTCTTTAAAGGTTTCATTTTGTAAACATCAGAAAGCTTCAAGACACAAATATAAGATGAGCAGAGCGCTAACTTAGCTTAGCTTAGCTTAGCACAAAGACTGAATGGGGACAAAACTAGCCTGGCCCTTTCCGGAGGTAACAAAATCCGCCAGCGCCTCTCTAAAAATGACCGACTATCACATTATATCCTGTTTATACTGACAATGATTGTAATCCGTAAAAACAAAGTGTAAATCACTGACAAAAGGTCATTTGTCGACACCTTTTCCGGAGCTTCAATCGGTTGCCTGGCAACAGTCTCCTGGCTACGCAGAACTTTTAACAGATAGTCAAAATTAAATAAATGTTTCATTTAGTTTATTTACAGAGCACAACAAACAATGCAATGTCAATATACAAATAAACTGTTCACATGTAGCATGTTATACACATAAGCACAGTATTGTATGAGAAAAAAGTATGAGGTACAGTCAAATAATAGGTCATGATAACAAGATGTGTACATAATCAATGGAGGAATATCGACAGAGCTTGTGTTGGGGTGGTAGGTCCCTCTCTCTGGATAAAATACGCTGCCCAACACAAAAAGCTGAAAGGAATCAAGATTTATGGTCATCGTCTCATATACGATGTCAACAAGCACTTAACTGGGGTAATAAACAGCTTAAATCCCAGCGCAAGTACAAACTGACAGATGACTAATGGAGAATACGTCAAATCCTAAATTTATTTGTGCAATTCCAACACTGAGAGCTTTTCTTTCTTCTTGTAAAAGACCAACGCAATTACAGCATTTATTTTCTCTCTATATAGCAGCCTATGCATTTTTTAAAAAAAAAAGTCATATTACATGCACAAAATTGAGGACAAGGATACAGTTTTGATTCCGAAACACTGCAGTGCTGTTATTTTGCCCCCAAAGAGGGCACACAGAGTACAAATTTGGCAGCTGAGTGGAATACCACTTGTACTATCTTCTACGCAAAGTACTGATGTGTTTTTAACCGCGTTAAGTCAATATATATTAGGGTTTAATTAAAATATTTTCTATGGTTTCTCTCTTTTCAACACACGCACTCGCACACGTTCATAAAAATGTTGCAGACAGCTTTAAAAGTGGTCATATTCACATACATCTTAAGGAGGAAGTAACCGAACAGGTTCAGAGAAGCCACACGCCGCACATGTACAGAAGGCCATGGTTTAAAAAAATAAAAATTTTACATTGCATAGATGAAATAAGATAAACCTGTATGTGAGGTCGCCGATCCCATAGTCCAAATTATACATATTTTCTGCGCTCCTTTCCCACATTTTTAACTCAACGACAAAATACTGCATGCTGGACTAGTGCAGCACAGAGGTACCTCTACATCGGCTACAACTTTACAGACTGTTAATAGCTTGAATGAAGTTTGTTTTGGTTAAATATTAGGAAAAAAAAATACATGCAACAAGGTAACATTTTCACGTTTTCTCCGTCAAACTCATACGAACAAATAAAAAGCAGCCTTTGTTTTGTGTGTTATGTCCTTAAAATATGTTGAGATGAATATCTAACCGTATAAGACATTACAGTTATAAACCAGTAAAAAATGATTACACATTTCTTATGATTTAGTGTTTTTCTTACTTGGATACTTTACAGTTCATTTTACAGGAAAGAAAAAGAACATAATAGAAGGGAATTTGTATTTTTATATTAAAAGAAGGCCTCATTAAATGTCCTGGTGTTGATAAGAGGTCATTACATACGCAACATCCAGTTAAAATCCAGGGTTAACGTCCACATCATCACCATCTTCAGTCCTTACGATTTTTTTTTCTTGTCAGTCTTTATTTCTTGTTTCTAGTCTCAGTAAGAGTCCGTCCAGGTGATCAGCTCAGCCCGACGCAGGCCCTACTTACTCTTCTGTGAGCCAATCATAACCTTGGAGACAAAGTTGACGATGGCGCTCGCCGGTTGCTCGGGGTCATGCTCTGCGAACAGGTGACATACATTGTCCATGGAAGTGCCAGTTTTCCTCGCCACAAAGCCAAAGATCCTGCAGAGGTGGAGCACACTAGTTAATAGCAGCGCTGTCATCTGCCTCAAACAGACTACGTCACTTTAAAAATAACTGCTTTAATGCTGCTCTGGTTGTAGCAATGTGATAATAACAATAATAATAATAGTAATGGTCTTACTTTGCTGAAGGGCAGCCATCTTTTTTCCACCTGTGAGTATTAAAAAGGGGATAACGTTACTGATTTCTTTAGGACTTGTTAAAGACTCTGAGCCATGCCAAGTCTTAACTGACATGTGTTCAAACTTTCAATCAGCAATACTCACTTTCTATCTTGAGGATCCAATGCACAAAATATGACCGTATTGACATTGTAATGCCTCCTGAAGAACAGCCTAAGAAGGAGACAAAGGTGGGTGGTTATTGTGGGGGAAAAAGGTTTCCACGTGTTTGTATATATGGCGTGGATATGCCTGTTTGGTACTCACTTCCTCTGGTTGTCAGTGAGCGTGATTCCCTGGGAGGACACCTTGAAGTGGACTACAGTGGAGGCTGGTGGAGGGTTGGAGTTTAGGGTCATACTGGTGGCTTTCTGCACCGCTTGGACGCCCGTTAGTGACTCCATCTCCACGGAGCATAGGTACCACACATTGCAGGCTAGGGGAGCACACAGATTCATATTACACATGGATCACATCTGCTGAGCGCAAATAACCGTAGAGCAAATACATTCGGTGACTCAGTCCCACGATCCATAATAACAGGGCAAGGAGAAATGTGTGTGTGTGTGGTTAGGTGTGGATGCGCTCATTTCCAAAAGTGTCACAGAACTGTCAGTGTTTACGCACAGTGCCGTCATCGCTTTGTCATAATGTTTATTCCCAGCAAGTGATCTGATCTTACCTGCCCCCTGTTTTAGCAGCTCGGCGGCAGAGTTGGTGACTGTTTGTGAGGTAGTCTCCACAACATCTTCAAGAGGATCTTTGAGCAAGAAAAGCGAGATTATTTGGCTGAAACCACAACAGCTACATCGACTAATAAATGTCCAGACAGCTTAGCGGACTAAATAATGTTCTTTTTCTACTCTGACCGTAATCCTCCCATACAAAATTAGGTATGTGACACCGTGTTTAATGTTTACCTCGGTCAGGTATGATGAGTTTGCAGGGCAGTGCCAAAGGAGTGATGGAATGTTGGCAGACCAGCGCAGTTAAGCTTCCTGTCAAATAAAATATCAGATTAATATTAGTGAGACCTTAATGTCTGCAACTCCTGCATATATAATTATACAATACAAATACATACAAAAAAAAGATATACTGCAAAGATTTTCCCAAAATAAAGATGAAATGATGATCGATGGAATGAGCCACCATTTGATTTCTGTGGATTTGTTGCTGTGCATTCAAAAAAAAGCATAAAAACATGCAGCATGTCATCAAAATACCATAATTAAAAGGACACGTCACTGCCCGGTGCATTAATCTGTCATCTGTCTGCAGACCAAATTATCACCAGCCACTGAGTGGTACAACGCAACACGAACCAATAGAGGGCAGTACAGCGCATGGCATCTTTCACTTTGGTGCAGTGTAGCCAAACGGCCAGGAAGCGTCACTCTTGTCAACCAGCTGTGAAGGGAGAGGACGGACTCACCAAAATAAGGCTCATTGGGGCAACCCTTCAACCGCACTCCTTTCTGCGTGCACTCAATCAGGAAGTGGCGGACTAATTCATTGGACAGGTCGCCTCCTGGCACATGAAGAGATAAGAGGGAGAGATGATTCATTTCTCACAACAGTCTGTGATCTGTTTGTGCAAAACTGTCCTACTTGACACCCGAGATGTACCCTGACCTAAATAAGTTCCAGAGCATTCACCTCAGTGCGACACGTAATTTC
This sequence comes from Nibea coibor, assembly GCA_023373845.1. Taxonomy (NCBI): domain Eukaryota; kingdom Metazoa; phylum Chordata; class Actinopteri; family Sciaenidae; genus Nibea; species Nibea coibor. Next base: position 10,442,499 of record CM041725.1, read on the forward strand.
CCAGCCTTGAAGTGTTACATAAAACATATTAAATCGCTACATTCAATCTCTCAAGAGATTAATGGGATTATGATTCAACAGAAGCGCCTCTGAGGGGGCAGGAGGAGTCTATGTGAGGAATGTCTTGACACAAAGGCTCGGAGAAAGGCCTGCTCCTTAAGGTGGGTTGGGTTTCACATTTATAAGAAGCCACAATGCCCTGAGCTGAAAGTGTGGAGAAGGACTGTGTCATGATGTCACCACAGGTGCCGTTGGACTGCGAAGGGGTGAAGGCAGACAAAAGGACAGGTGTGAGTGGGGGATAAAATAAAAGGGTTAAATGCTGCGGTGGCCCGGTGCAGGAAGGGCATAAGGGCATCCTTTGAGCCCTTGTTTGGGTTTTGGCAGAAAACACACCTCATAAGTAGTGCAGCTTGTTTCTGATACACGTTGCGTGTGATCTAACGTCCCCCGGAGCTTTTTCGAATAAGAAAAACTGATGTGTGAATATCTAGCATCACTTGATCGGCCTTTGTTTTCGTGCTGAAACACGGCCAGAGAATGTTTGGCCAGATTCCTCTGGAGATTTTGTTTTCTTTCCCTTCCCGTAATTTCAGAATATGCTTGACAAACGCGCAAGGAAATATACAACCGCGTAGCCTGTTTTGACCCCAGTCCCTGGATATTACATCTATATCAGTTAGAGTTATGTGGGGCAGAGTGCTTCCCAGGAGAAGGCCCTGGGATCAGAGCAGGCTTATGGACCCAGCACATCCTTTGTTAGGGGGTGAAACATTACCTGTACATCTAAGACTATCAGGCAAAAAGGGGGTCTGTTTGGCTTCATCGCGATGATGCCCAGGAGAGAAACACAGAGTGAAGAGCTCTCACACACAAACAGAGGGAGGGACTCTCATGTTCCAGCATGAAGGTGAGTACAGTGGGCTGTAACTGTATATGGCTTTGTGTGTGACTGTGTGATGTATGATTCCCAGGATGTCCACACTACTGGACCACTCTCTGTCTCCTCTCTGTTGTAAATAAAAGACTAACTTAAAGTGACTTTTCAACTTTTCCCCCCGCAGCGTTTCCAAGTGGTATCATTGTGTGCGTCGCTGTCGCAAAGCCCGGGATCACTTTCTGTTTTCCTCAGAGCTTCGCTCTGGGAAACAAGTGAGCAAAACATGCTCAGTGAAGAGGAAAATCGAATTAGTCACATTTTTATATTGAATTTGGAAACAAGCAAAAGCTATAATCATGTGTATTGCATAGAAATAACATCATTTGAGCAACGTAACTACAGCAGGGGTTGGTGTCGTAGTGGAAGGGAGAGTAAAACTTGAGTTGTTCGTTCATTTTGTATATAGAGTCTTAAGTGTGGCATCAATCCTCTCATTGAAGGGCAACAAATACACAAACTTCCCATAATATTAAACTGTTACTTTAATCAGTTATCTCTAAGACAATAAGGCTTCTGTTATACCGTACCTTTCTTCGTCTGTTGGAGAACTGAGGGAGGTGGCGTAGCGACCTTCATTGCCAGTCCATATGCCCCTCTGAAGGAATGGCTGTCCCGCACAATGAAGCAGCCAGGCTCCTTGTCTTTCAGGACTGAAATGGCTACACAAAGAAAAATGCAATCGTGAGGCAACATAGTTCTGATTGTGAAAGTTCATCTTCTCTTGTATCGCCTTGGAACCACAGCAGACAGTGGAAAACATACCTTGATCCCTTGAGATATCAGGTTTGTACCAGAATTTTGATGTGTCCTGCACAAATTTGACAGTAACCTGCTTGGTGGCCAGCACATCTGAAAGACATACACAAGCCATATAAAGTAGAGTATTTGTTTGCGTGTGGTCGTAAAGCTATGTGAAATCCAACGAGGCTGTCAACTTCATCAGAGGACTGTAACTCACCTGGCAGAGGTGACGCTGTGCCCGGCATCTGAGCCGAGAGGTCAGGCAAAACGTTGGGGAAGGGAATACTGAGGGAGCTACCGCTGTGGGGACTCGAAAACCCACTGAGGGCTGGAGACGCTGTTCCCAGCGAATGCTCCCCGTCTGACGCCCTCTTCTTCTCAGGTAGGAGCGGGGGCTGCATCTGGGCAATCTGTGACTGATTCTGCCCATCGATGGTGGTCAAAAGTTCCCTATCCATGCCTCCATTTCCCAGCAGAGAGGAGGTGGAGTTCGGACAGTCTGTGCCGTAGCCGAGACCCAGGTCGTCCTGCTCGTCAAAACTTTGAGCGGGACTGCGGCTGTGAGCGTAGCGAGCCATGCGGCTTCGCTGGCTGCTTCGGGGAGAGCTGTGGGCATTGGGGGCAGGGTGGATGTGGGGGTGGTGCAGGGGAGGAGAGTGGCCATAGTCCAATGACATGGAGTGCTGGGGTGGCTGTCTGGCAGAGGGGTAGCCGCTCAGAGAGGAGTGGCGGGTCAGGACAGGATGCTCTGGCCAGGACTGGTTCATGGACGAACTTTAATTGAGAAAAACATACAGTTAACAAATGACTCCACCCAACTGGAAAGGTCCTGGGTAGGGGATAGATCTGTACCTGTCTGTTCGTTGAAGGGTCCCAACAATAGAGGCAGAGTGTGTGGCACTTAGTGTCCTGTGGCAGTTGATGGAGGAGTCCGGTAAACTGTCAACTCCAACATGACTGACCATCTCCGAGTATCCGCGGGGTTCTGTGCGAGAGCAAGAAAACGAATTGGAAATCTAAATGTATTTGTATTTGTATTGATCACATTTACAGTCAGGTGCCGCTTGTTTTAAATGTTGAATTGAATGAGAGTGAATCTAAAACATGGCTAACATACTATACACGAATTACTGAAAAATATCTACACCAACAAATCTAAAAACTTATAATGCCGTGTTTAACAGTGGTACTGCATGATACAGAAAATAAACGTCCACGGGGTCTGAAAAGATCCTTTTGGAAAGAGCTCTGTAATGCTTCCAGTAACAAACAATCAATATTGGAGTTTAAATTAAATGAAAACTGTCCACATGGCCTTCAATCCGGCCATCAATCTATATAAAACCAATAGCCAATTACCCCTACCGCAACCAACGGAGTCAACAAATCAGATTTTATTAAAAGCGCTCTGACATAATTATCTAAAGGCTTTATTTTAATCCATCACAGGCCTGGAAGCATCAACAGCTCATGTTTCAACTCAGGCCTTACAGCCAGGTTTTCTCTGAGTTACTTTTTGGAATGAGAGGTGCGAAGCTGAAAGAGTTGCTAGTTTCTTCTTGTCCCTCTTTCTCCTCTGTGCACACAGAGACACTTTCATGGGGGAAGAAAAGTTTTTTTGTGTCATGCTTCCTGATCCACAGTAACCATGGAGATGTGGCAGGACTGAATGTTGTGATTCTCGCCTGGGTGTCTGAGGTAGTAAGAGGCACAGCAGGGGCACAGATCTGCTCCCAGGCCCTAAAACTTTCTGTAATACCGTAGACGACTCTGGAAACAAGTCCATATGAAGTCAAAGTAGAATGAAAATGATCTGTCTGTATGAGGGTAGTTCCTGACATGTACAATCTTGTGCTTCTATGACAAAACGGATCCAAAAATATGCCAAATAAAACACAGCTAACTTCATTTTAATGACTTCGAGAGCCCAACATATACATCAGCTAAACCAAAGTTACCATTTTTGAGTGATAGCTCCATGATGAAAATTGAGTAACCAACAAAAACATGAAAAGATTTTTGGAATTTACATCAATGTAAACAGTGCTACAAAGTGCTTTAAATGTACATCTCTGAGAAACTTAAAGCCGGGGTGTGTTCCACCTCAGCTAAGAACCACAGAGGGAAAAAAAAACATCCATACAAAGGAAACAAAAGAGCCTCAGTTTTAATCTAAACAACAACACTGTTATGTCTAAAAAAGTGTTCTCTTCAGGCCGCGACCACGTAGACATTCTCCAAAAACCGAAGATGAAGGGCAGATGCCGGTTAGGAATCTCCCTGCTTCTGCATTCATGAGACGTCTTTGTCTTCGGGCCTCTGTCTCCAAACCGCTTAAATTCCACAAACAACAATGTCACCATTATTAGGTAAAAGCAAGAGGGACCTGAAGTAGCTCTGTTCTAATGAGGTAGTGGTTCCAAACATGCAGTCGCAGGGCTGACATGAAAGAAGACTCTTGCAATTACCTCCCACTCAGTATGTGTCTTTTTGTCACTCGCTAGCTTTAATTGGTCGAGGGGGAAAAACACAACGGAAGAAAACAGAAAAAAAAAAGTTTTGTTTAACTTCCAACAATGAGCACATTTCTAGGCTGAAAAAAGGTCAAATCATCCATATTTTTAGCTCATAATGGAATGACATTTCCATTTTTAAACGCCGCTGTTAAGTTCACAAAGAAAGACCACTTCTGAACCTACCGTGGTCTGTTCTGTAGCCTCCATAAGACTGCATGCTAGGAGAAGGCGTTTGCCTCAGGTGAGTGAATTCCGACATATTTTTCACTGGAAACAAGAAGGAGACAAGCGCAGAGCACTTTTAATTCACCCTAAAAAGCAAATCTGGTCACAAAAGCATGCAAAATGAAACGCTCAGAGAGAAGACACAGGAAACCGTACTGTCAGTACTGACCATAAGGTGTTGGTGGAGAGATGGGGAAGGCGGGAGTGGGTGGAGTCATGTCACTACCGGCCTCGACCCCGCTGTCCATGTCTGGGCCGTGGGCCCTGAAGTCGGCGCTGTCGCTCCTGAACAACATGTGATGCTGGAACAAACAAACACACATATACATGTAACCAATCATGAGGAAAAAGCCATACAATATGCATGCAAGCATTACACACACACACACACACACACCTGAGACTGTGGCACACAGGGGGAGTACGTCCGCTGGGCCCTGTACTCCTCTGTCACGCCCCACCCTGAGTTACAGAAGCCTGGGTGATCCGTGACGTCACTTCCTTGGCGACTGAGACTCCGCGTGACGCCCACGCGCCCCTCATTGGACTGGACAGCTGGATACACACAGATAGACAGCCGCAAGCAGATTGTTAAATGTTAATAGACTGATAGGCATCACTGACTTCAACAAAGTATATATTAATAACAAACCGTGACCTTTGGTGCATTTTAGGAAAGTATTTCCAACACTCTATCATCTTCTAGTTAAAGTAGTAAGACTTCTTTGGTCGTCTTTGCAAAATAATTCACTAAATCTTAATTCAGATTTACTGTACTCTGACGTGTTGGTGTACAGCTGTAAACTGCCCTGGCTACTTGAAGAACTCCTAAACTAAAACGGTTTTGGGATTAATGGCATATTAATTTAGTCAGTCCGTAAAACACCACCCTGGTAATGCCTTCAGCTATGTTTTGAAAGGACAGCTGAGGAATGCTAGGGGTCTGGCTGGTGGGCTGGGAGGTGTGGAGTGTGTGTGGGGTCAATGTTGTGACTACTCTGAAGAGTGCTGCCACTCAGCACCAGGGTGTTAATTTGAGCCCTCCCAGTGAGCTCCGACCTCTCAGCCCTGAAGAATGCTAATGATGTAGAAGTGATAATGCCGGGGATCGTTACTCACTTTGTCTGAGGTTGTGTACGGATGACACAGATAGTGTCACGCATACTCGGTTTCTCCATGCGTGCATCATAGTGCTGCATGTCTTTTTTTTACTTAATACATCCATCTACGGATGTTCATGCATGCGCGCGCCATTTATCACCATTGTCTGCGAGAGGAACGGGAAACCGTCACGGATCACACAAACTCTTTCTCTGCATTGACTCACTTTCAGTGCCATAATTTCTGTAACCTAATATACCCTAAAGAATGGGCTGCGGCAATTCGAGGATAAGTACAGTATTGTGTGGCAGTAGAGATTTGGCAATACCATAAGGTCTCCAGTTGTATGGGACCATAATGTATCATGTATTCCTTTCATTGGACTCACCCCAAACATCCCCATATGGTTATTTTCCGGAAATATACTTTATGCTGATATAAATTACAACTACTTCAAATGGAGGTTTTATCCATATCTTAAAGAGGATTGGGTCATTCATTTTATTTAACATCATAATATAACCACAATAATTGTGTAATAAAAGTGAATGCCGATACAACATTAAGCAAAGTAGGTGCCTTTTGCAAATGCATTATATTTATGGGTGCCATTATGTTTGATAAAATGTACAACTGCAAAGTCATAAAACATAACGCATAGAATTCTAATATAACTAAAGGGTAGTGCCTCCTGAAAACCATGAAGACATTAAAGATATAAGAATTTAGCAATCTGCCAAATTTCGTCTTTACTTTAGCCTCAGATGGAGCTCACACCCCATCACCTCTCATGTCAGCCCCCCACTGTAAGATTCTTCCTCTGCCTCCCATTTCTGTCTTTCTTCACCTCTTTAATACAGCTGAGCGTTTTAGAGCGAGCTGCTTGGTGCAATGATGCGATGGGCACGAGCAAGGAAAGCATGACTGGTCTGGTTAACGTGGACTTTTGCTCCAACTTCATGTTGTAACCCAACTGAATTACTCAGAGTGCAAACGAATAGAAGACAGCATTAAAAACAAACAATCCATCATTACTTCCTAGTTTGTTTTTTTTTCAATGCAAATAGCTAGTTGTAGCCTCCGGCATTTGTTTCTTGGAATGACGCTTCCATGTAGTTGCACAGACAGGTATGCTTTTGGATACAAATGGAAAAAACATTGCCTCTGGGCTCACTTGTTCCTCCCTTGGAAATTCCTCAAGGCCTCCCCATAATGTGGCCCCCTGCAACCGCACGTACATGCTGGAGTGTGTGATTCACGCGCTGCTAACCAGGCAGCTTTCTGTCTGACTGGTTTTCAGCTAAAGAAATCCATGATTTCTTCATCCGTGACATTGTACCCGGTATGAATATTCCTGAGACAAATATACTGAACTTGATAAGCTGTAAGCGTGAGCCAGATTAGATGGAAAAAGAATAAAAGGCCAAATCTGTGGAACATCTAAAAAAAAATGTTTTCCCCTCACAAACAAACTTTCGTAATCTTGCAATTCCTACAAAATTCTACGGCACGTTGGTAGAAGCAGACACACAGTTACTGAAAAGCATTCTGTGAATTCTTGTGCAGTGTTTGAAGATCACAGGCTGCATCCTTGAATGTGGCCCTGGGATCAGTTTCAACATGAACAAAGTGGGAAATAACTTTAGCGGATATCTAGCGTAAATACAAGCTGTTCCGTTGCATAACCCCTGTCTGCACGACAAATCTAACAAACGACAGTCAGATAAGAGTCTAGCAACGCATCTTTGATAGAGAATAGAGTCTGGACAGATGGGAGTCTGATGAACATGAGACGACAATAAGGAGAGCATCTATTAGAGATGACTAACTATTAAGTTAAAAGATGGGCGCGTGTTTTACGCAATGCTATATGAAACTTTGTATACACACAACAATAAGCAGTCAGTCTGTGCGAAGGACTTTGATTCCGTAAATATCTGTATTCCTCAGTACACAATCTCTATAATCAAACACGGAGGGACGACAATGTTCGGATGACAGCTGCTCTATCTCTCTCTCTCCATGTACTGTACTGATCCTGCAGTCAGATAGCTCTACAGGCAAGTCTGGACGGCGCTCTTCGCTCAGAAACATACTGAAAACATCTGAAGACCTGGCAACAACCCTGCTATTTCTGCCACTAAAACACGCCAGGTGGGGAGAGAGGGAGAGAAGGTGTGCTTTGTTAAGTTAACTCTGTAGTTGGAGGAGAATAAAAGCTGATTTTGCCGGACCAGGTTCGAAAATATTCCTGGCGTATAAATTATATAGATTTCTTTCTTGCTCTTATCTTTGCCGTGATCATTAGACTTCTCTAGCAAAACAACCTCTCTGGTTTCATAATGACTGTCACACATTTCTTTCCGCGACCACACTTCCAGACCACACCGCACCATCACCACCACACCCAGACTGTCTGACTGTCTTACCTGTCTGCTGTGTGTTTTTCAGGGTTGCCGCGTTACTATCGTTGAATCGGAGATTGATGCCGTTTGAGCATTTGGGGGCCGAGCCGTTCACGTGAGTCCCGCCGTTCCTCTTGATGGAGCCGCCGTGGCTCGACACCGGCACGAATGTTGGATCGAGATCCATGATGAGCTGGTTGAGCTGATCGATGGAGTTGTCGATGTCCATCGTTAGAGATTTGAACTCCTCGTCGCGTTTGTTGTTGTTGTTGTTGTTCGTCGTTGCCAGCTCCTTGTGCGGCGCTGCGCTTCTCAGAGCATCTGCCGTCATGTCCCTTGTAGGCCCCTGTGGTTCGGCAGGCAGGACTGCTTTGGGTGAACTGCTCCCTTGCTTGTTCCCCTGGTATCTTTCTGTATCGTTTCCATCCTCTGGCATGTAGATAAACTGTTGTGCGGCAACCATCTGCTGCTGGCGAACCCAGGACTGTGTGGAATAGCTTCCCTGTCTGTAGACATGCTGCTTGGGTATGGAAGTACTACTGGGATTAGAGGAGGCCACAGAGTTGCTTCTGGAGCTCAGGCAGGGCCTTCTAGCATCGGTGTAGGCTCTCTCGTACTCCTCCATGGGAGGAGGTGCAGGGTGATGGAGGTGGTGGTGGTGCTGGCTTTGACTTTGCTGCTCCTCTCCTCCGGGACTCCCAAACCCATCTGACAGCAGGGAGTTCTGGCTGCTCTTGTGGCAGGAGGATGACAAGGTCCCTAAACTGTCCACACTGTGCAGATCGTGACCTGTAATGACCTCATCATCCAGGATGTCTGTTTCCCTCTCTCTAGGTCTGGGGTCTCCATTAATGTGCACTTGAGCTGGGACTGTCTGCTGGATGCCCCCCCTGGGGCTTGGGTCATCCATTTCGTCCACTGAAGGGTCCTCAAGTCCAAAGCCACTTAAAAGACGCTTCAGCTGAACCTTTTCCTGCTGGCTCGGGCCCTGGTTAGGCTTGATGGTGTTGGTGGTGTTGGAGGTGATGGTCGTGACAACAGGTGTGGGTCTGTCTGCCCACAGAGAAGTGCTAGACAGGCCCGAATCGCTGCTGACAGAGAGGGCGTGGTCGCTGTGGTCGGGGCTGGACGTAGCAGACGTGGTGCGTGCCCCTCGGCCCAGTGTGGCCTCTCCTCCGATGGGGCTCCTCTTGTTAGCCGCTTTGTCCTGGGTTAGGCCTTGAGAGCGTGGCGCTGCAAAATAGAAGAAATGCAGCGCTTCATACAGTCAGCCGGTACGGGGGCACACGTACACACACAAGAGACACACGCACACGAACAACACAAACAGTACGGAAACCACAGACGAAACACGACTCATGACATGCACAGTCACGTCATCTCACAAACTCCATCATTCAGAATCTGTTATTGACAAAGCTCAACACTTACAAGCACACCTCCACTGACAGAAGACAATAGTCCAGACAACACAGAGCAAACGACAGACGCCAGATAACTAGAACATTAATACATTGACAGAGAAAAACACATGAGTCATGTTACTGAAGTGAGACAAATCCCCTAATTACAGTAGATGTGTCAGAAAACCGGCCAAATTATTCAAATCCCCTCGTTTTGATAGTGTAATCCAATCCGATTTCAACCAGCGATATTCCAGCAATTATCGCCTCCCACCAAGGCCACCCAGCGAACTGCCAAAGGTAGCTGGTGTATGCAGTGTGCGCAGCAGACAAAGGTGATCCTCGTGCACGAGTTACATAAGAGAAGTTAAGTCTTTTATGCGCCATTACAAGAGTCAGACGGCTGTGGATCTTCAGAGTCTGACCCCTGCATTCCTCACGCTGCTGTGATTGAGCCACCTTACTCCCTCTCGCCTGCCCCTTGACCCCCAACATATGTCCAAACAACCTCCTTAATCCTCGGAAGAAGTCATTCGCAAGGCAGGGTCGAATCCATCACAACAGAAAACTATAAAAGAGAAGCAGGGAGCCCGTCTAGACTTACGCCAAATGAGGTCTGGATGAAGAAATGCATGCATGCAAGCGCTGCGGCGGAGTAAGTAAAAGTTGCCGTTTCACTGTAATTCTCCCTCTTTCTCAACAAAAGGGAGCTGGAACATGACTCCTATGCTTCTCCCTCAGTCTACAGCCTTAAGTACTGGCCTTTCAGTCAAACCATGACTAGAGGTTCTGAATACCAGACACGCATGATAAAAGCCCCCCCTCCTCCTCCTCCCCAAAGGCTCCTGTATGTATGCCCCCCCCTCCTCCTCTCTCTCTCTGCTCACACAAACACACTAGTTGAACCTGCATCCGGCCTTGAACAGCCTCGGCTCACAGGCCTCCACGCAGGTCAGCTCTGCTGGGAGTTTTTCCCCCTCCCGACAAATCCCTCTCGTAACATTCCTCCAGGCAAGGTGCAAGCAGGTTTTTAAGACAGATGTTTCCCCTCTTTTTCCCTCAATACCGGCCATCTTCACCCCTGTCATCGCCCTGCCTCTCTTTGCCCCCGTGCCCCCTCCCCTCGTGGCCACTCATCTGTCTCAAGAAAAAAAAAAAGAAAAAAGAAAGCTCTTACCTTCGCAACCACTGCCAGGTAAGCACAAAAGACAATCCCAGTCTCCGGCAAAAGAAAGCTCGCGGTCAAGAAGAGGCAGCGCGTACACGCGAGAGCCGACATGGCTTTCAAGGAGCAGATAATAGCCAGGGTCAAATCAAGAGAGTTGGGATAAGTTGGCCCTGCTCTCTTTCTCGGCTGAGAAGGTGAGAGTGTTTGCACTCCACACAAGGGGGGACCTTGAGATCTCCAAATAAGGACAGAGGAATGTAAACAAGTGAGGCGGAGCTTAAAGGGTGGAGGCGGGATGGAGGAAAGCAGTAACCCGACCTCTTGCCCTGCATTGGGGGACTACCCCACTGGGGAGAAAAAGGGGGGGAAAAATAGAGGGAAAGAAAGAAAGAGAGAGGGAGGGCGGCCCGAGAGGATCAGAGAATGAAAACAACATTCCTGCAGCTCCAGACTTTTTCACTCGGTAAAAAGACACTTTTTAATTAAAGCAATCCTTCTCCTTCTACTTGGAGCTCTGGGCAATTTTCAAGAAAAGCGGCCGTTGTGTTCCTCTCACTCTTTGTGTGTCACGAAATTGCACGCCTGCTGTCCTCGTGGACGATATCGGCGAAGAAACAGATGTGCCCTAAACTCAATTATGGGCTTCACGCATTTGTTTTGTTTTACCTATCAGGATCACGCGGACATTAACAAACCCATGAATGGTTAACCAGGAATGTTCTTAGCTTAAGAAAACAGTCAGACCTTTTATATCGAGCGTTCACAGTGTCGGTTGTCGTGGTATGGTCAGTCCCCGAATATTCCACCAATTACAGTGCAAGAGAGCGGCGAAAAACCAGAACTGTTCCTCAAGCTGCTGTCGTATCGAAGGGAGAGGTCTGCTTGTGTTTGGCTATGCAATTACGAAAAAACCTTTCCATTCCTTCTCGCTTACTAACATCCACACCTCCCGAATGCCAAAACTGTGAGTCGAAAGCATAATGATGATCATCATCCGCTTCTCTTTTCCGCCCAAGCTTCTACGTGTGCCTCAGATTGTGTGTAGACGACAGCACTTTGGGATCTCTTAAAAATCCTGTGTACAGTTTGTGCAGGACACGCTGTACTGTACATACAGGAAGGGCAGAGAGGAGCAAACGTCTGAAGTAAAACTTATAATTAAGAAAGAGTTCAGGTGTGTAAAACATTTTCTCACGTACGGTACGATATCTTGCCATTCAGACAGTTTTGTCCCCCCAGGTTTTGAGACATCCATCCCTGCCTTTAATTCTTTACCATGAAGGAGAAACATCAACACATGGACATATCAAGTATAATTTCTTTCCAGAAACATCTCATCTTTTTCCAAATTTTGTCATTGTTATTCTTAAGCAAATTGTGTGGTTTGACATGAGCATTACCCTTGTACGGGAACGGGCGGTTACATCTTATTTGGATTATTTATTTTCATTTGCATCTCATATTGTCAGTTTCCATATTGTTCATGTGGTTGCTCAATACAGCTAACTGACAATGTCTAGTCATCCTATAACAGCCATATATTATATATATTTTTTTTTGTTTACGGTGATGTACCAACAAATTCTTTGTATGTGGAGACCAAAAAACATGAATCTGACTCTATATACATTTAAGTTACATGTAATGGCTTTCCTGCTCGCAGCCATACATATTTGTTCGGCCTTTGCCACAAGTTGATCTGGGTTTTTCCTCCAGTATAATGTGACAAAAGAGCAATCAACTTCTGTTCCAAATATTTTCATTATCTCTTTAATGGGCTCTGGAAATGAAAAGGAGAATAATGGGACAAGTGAAGGCAATATGAATAGGAGCCTTCAGCCATTTTTTAACAACACTGCCTTCAATATTGCTTTTGTCGCTGGGTAAACATTTTATGTTCTTTCAACAGAACTGCCAGGACTGTGAATTGATGATTAAGCCTGATTATGTTTCTTATTTCCTCCTGATATGGACTGTGATTTGATGTTTTGTATTCTTTCGTATAACTGACACATTAGGTGTTTGTTGCTGTAGAAACAGACCCTATGAAAACTGAGGAGCACATTTTCTGCAAAAAGATTATTTTAAAACTGATTTTTTAATGATGTGAGCCCCACAGATGAAACTCCATTCCACTACACTGTATCAGGGCGGCAACAGACATCACAAAACTATCTGCATGGCTTTACATTGCCAGAGGAAATAAGAAAATAATTAATGTAAAAATGTAATCTGGGGTGAGCTGATGCTTCAAGAGTCACGCTACACAAAGGCAGCAACCAACTTTGACAGTAAACTTACAGTAAACAACCTTCTGGAAAAACAATCTTTTAAAATTCAACTCTTTCACACATGGGGATAAACACACACCATCACTGACAAACCATTGAAGTAAATGAGGTTTTCTTTTCACAACCTTAGCACTACAGTGGCAAACGTTTTTTTAGACTTCCTCCTCCTGACCAGCCTCTGAGTGACAGCCTCTCAGGGACAAACTGAGCCCGCCAGAGGACTGGTGGTAAGTAGATGTAGAATTCCAACAAAGCTCCCAGTCTTCCCCTCTCAGATGTAGTGTTTACACGAGAAAACAAGGCTGTAAATATCCCACATGAATGCTTCGGAATCGAGGCAAGAGAAAACAAAAACTGGCTCCCTTTGTTGGTGTCTTTTCTTTGGCTTTGATGAATTCTCAAATTTGAGTGTTTTGCTCTTTCATTGCATTCCCAGAGGTGTGTGTAAAAATTCTACACGGCCGCGCTGGGGTATTTTAAAAGAAAATTAAACAAAACAAAACAAAAAAAAAGGCAGCTCATTTTCATCAAGCTGAACGCAGCTTATAAAAACACTCAATGAATACTGGGAAAGGGTGGATCTGTGTTTTAATGCTACCACCACGTCGCTCTATTCTGGGAGGTTGTTGTGAATTCTGTGGTTGAGTGCAGAGCAACAACCGCAGCTAGGACGGGACGCCCCGACAGGGTGGCTCTGAGTGTGAGTCTGTGTGTGTTTGTGTGTGTGTGTGTGTGTGTGTGTGGGATGGTTAAAGCATGCCTATTCATTTGATGAAACAACAAAATAGAAATCTCTTGAGAACCGACCGCTCTTCCTCTCAACCCAGCATTCCCTACATACAACAACTCTCCTCCCTGTCCTTCACACAGAAACAACACTGTTTGTCATGCCCATCACACTGCGACCTAAAAGTACATTTTAGCTTTCATTTCCTTTCCTCGCCATAATAGAATTCTTGTTTCCACGGGGCCTGCTGGTCGGTCGGCCGGCCGGCCGGCCTGCCTGCCTGCCTGCCCACGATTTAAGTCCCACTTGTGAGTAATAACTCCCGTTAGCAACGACTGAAACATAAACCAAGCTGGTGGTGACTATGTGTGCATGTTAATGCAATCACACTGCAGTGCCTCAACAACACGGAGCACAGGAACCTGCCATGCTGTGTTAATTCCCAGAGAGGAAAAGAGATTTTGTGTGTTTATGTGTGTCTTTGTGGAAGTGAGAAACAGAGAAAACATGTTGAAGTAATAGCGAGAGAAAAATGCCTAAATAACTCCATATGCAGCCCTATTCATACTGATATTTCCACTCAGGTACCGTGAGATGAGTGTTTGACTGTCTGACGAGTCATGTTGTGTTAATGCGGCGTAGTGACAATACCTTCCCCATCGCAGATGTTCTGGTAGGAATCCCAGCGGATTAGAGGGTCTGCTGTGTTGTAGTCCACAATAACATCTGCCCCATTTTGCCACCTGTCTGCACCTGGACAAAGAGAACGTCACGTAAATACGATATTTAGACGTCTGGTTTCGGCGTAACGCAGGAAATACTGTTTGTTATTAGGTTGTTGTCAAACGCTAGAAACATGGCTCAGGGGAGGAGAACATTTTCATGTAGCAGCGCCTTCATCAGCTTTCAGGGGATTTACTGATGCAATCATTCATGTCCAATTGATAGATCTTTCAGGTGCAAAAGCTTTTAACGTAAAGTTTGACATTTTGGGAAATACCCTTATTCGCTTTCTTGCCAAGAGAGAGATAAGAAGTTTAATGTGTCCTCATGTCAAGTATGACTGCTACAGGCAGTTAGCTTAGCTTAGCACAAAGCCTGGAAACGGGGGGGGGGGGGAACAGCTAGCTTGCTAGAAACCGTCTTTGTCCAAAGGTAAGCTAACTGACTGCTGGTGGCCGTAGCCTTATATTTACCAGATAGATATAAGAGTGAGAGTTATCATATCACACAATAACAACAAGTCCAAACAAGTTTTATTTAAAGTTTTACTCTCACTTCTGATGTTATAGATGGAAATCATATTAGCATCATATCGTTGGGTGACTACAATGACCAAAAAACAGCCATGTTTAGTTTCACCCAAGCCAAAATAATGTAAAAACCACTGTTGGACACACATACACAGACCCACACAACAGAGCTTCACTCCTGCAGGGCTCTGGGGCGGCACATGCTGTGCTTCTTTACGTCTCTGTCAGCACACACTTCACACTACATTTCCCCTCTGCAGCATTCCACATCCCCTCTCACCAGGGGGCAGAGGGGGAGGAACGGAGCGCAGGACGGCACGAAGGGCAAAATGGAGAAACAAAGTCCGTGTCTGCTTTTTCCGACCCAGCTCTCCCTCGAGCGACTTTCGAAAAAAGAAAAACAAAGAGTTAGAGATCTACCTGGGATCTTCTCTGGTCCCTCTGAGAACACCAGCTCCACTTTACCGTAATCTGCAAATCTGGGATCTGGAATGTAAGCACACAGGAATGCCATTAGCGTAGGCCACTCAGAAATGGAAAGATGAGCGGTGTCGTCTGCGAATAGGATTCTGTCAGTACACGTAACATGTTTGGTAAAACAAGATTATTGGTCTCGAAGCGCCAAGTCTAAATTAAGTCCAGGCCGAGCCCTGCAGATGCTGTGTGGAGCAGAGGAGTTGCCGTAAACTAACGGCGGCGCGTTGAGACCTGTTCTTAGGGTTTTTTCAGGTCTACCTTTGTTGGCAGTCTCCATGTCCTCTTTTTCAAACATCAGGTTGTAGCCCTGCACTGCTCCCGTGTGGAACTGCAGTCGGAAAATAACTTCGCGCTCTGAAGTTATGTCACTCTTGTGATAGCATTTGATCTACAAAAGAGCATACACGAATATTATGAATGCCCCAATCTACAGCGATATCTGGACCCCTAAACAAAGGGCATCTTTTGATTTCCCTTACCATGATGTCGCCTTTTAGAAGCTGGGCAGGCTCCAGACTGATGCAAACACGGTCTCTGTGGCCTGGACCGATGTGACTGACGCAAAAACAACAGAGTCAGAGTTAGTCAGAGTTTGAAAGCAATCACAGATATTTACAGAAGGCAGTAACTCCATTCAGATTCAAATCAGCATTCAACTAAGTTAAACAAAAATTGCTTTTATGTGTCAAAGAGACATTCTTTAAAATAAACAATAATGTTAAAAATACTCCACCACATGTGGAAGCTCACTTACTAGATTCCAGATGAATACACTGCTTGCATTCCCTGGTAGACTTTGATGTACGGACGACAAACTTGAAAGAAATAAAGAAAAAAGAAAAGATTATTCTCTTCTTACGGGTGCATTAATAACCTTTAGCACCACATTATTCACGAGTAGCTTCTCAGATTGTTTGGCTCACAGGTGTGATAAGCTGTTGTCGTGAGAAAAGGATTCCAGCCCCGCTAGGTGACGAAGACCTTTGTTGTTTTAGTGAAATTAGCGAAAATAGCAATTTACATGCAAACACGGGTGTGGATTCCCATGGGTCTACTGGGAACTCATAAAGATGTTCTTCTCTTCACTCCTGCGTACGCAAGTGCCTCTATCTGTCTGAGCACGCAAGTGTGTTGGAAAAAGACAAAGATATAAAATATAGATAAGTCTCCGTCTTGTTTACTGCTTCAGCTGTGATGTGGTTGCGTCTGGTTCTTTTATACGGCCACGGTAGCGGCAACTGGATTTTCATTGGGAGCTGCAGCTGTTTGTATAGTGATAAACAATATGAGCTTAACCTCCAGTGGCGTCGAAGTTTGGTATTCCGTGAAGGATGACGCAGTGCAGGAACAGGGGCGATGCATTGATCTTCATGGATCCACTCAAGAGACTGTTGAGGATCCAAACATACCTGATGTGAAAGCACAGAGTTGGGTGTAAATAATATGCAGGATTAATGTAATAAAAATCAGACATTTACTGACTATAACTTAACTTACAACAACAAACACTGGATCCTACACTTCCCATAATGCAACCTGGTGATTTTTTTTCATTAAACCTTCCCTGCCTGGTAAATATCCTCATCCTAGCAACACAGGCCTTTCATGAAACAAAACTGTAATTGTCAAACTGAGATAATTCTGCTGACATCATTATGACATCATCAGGGTTATTTTCTCAGACTTAATGAGAGTTCAGCATTTTGGAAATAATGCTTATTCGCTGTAGAGTTAGATGACAAGATTAATACCACTCTTAAGGCTTTACATTGAATAAGCTCACAGCTGGTTAGCTTAGCTTAGCACAAAGACTGGAAACGGGGGGACAGATAGCCTGGTTCATCCAAAGTTAAAAGACTCTCTTAACCTTCCAGTAAATCCAAAGCTGTTTAATCTGTACAAGAACCAAAGTGTAAAAACAACAATGGTTTTAGGGGGGATTAAATAATAATTGCATTCTGCACAGTTTCTTGGCTGGTAGTAGCGACTTCCTAGTGAATCTGCTTGTTGCCTGGAAACCTGATGACATCCCTGAATCTGACAAGCTACAAGACAACAAAATATACAGTTTACATACTAAGTAATGAGCTTCAGATGACCTTTAAGTAGATTTTGTTACCTTTGGACACAGTCAAGCTAGCCGTTTCACCCATTTTCCAGTCTTTATGCTAAGCTAAGCTAAGCAGCTGTTGGCTATAGCTTCATATTTATTGTAAAGTCATGAGACTGGTATCAATCTTCTAGTCAAATTCTTGACAATACTTCAGCTTTGGTGCTGAAACTCAGTTATTAAATTTGCACCCAGCCATACCAATATGGCCTCATCTGTCTATGTTGCTAAATGTTGCTAAATGTTGCTAAATGTTGCTAAATGTTAGGTTGCATAAACTTTAGGATGAGACAGTTTGGAGAACCTTGCAACTATAGCCATCAGTGTGAGCTGTGTCACTGTGATTCACAGTGACACACAGGGCAAGGATTACACCGGGTCACCATGGGGGTCCCAACAATCAACAAAAACAGCACCAGGACATGCAAACTTTTGTATTGAATCAGGTGAGTTCTGGGACATGAATGTGTTTAGATGTGGGTCAACAAAGCACCAGTCAAACAACACATGGATAGACGCATGCTGCTAGACAGAAGGGCGTGCTTGAGTTTTGGGTCTTACCGTTTCTGCGAAGGTGTCATCAGAGCTGAGACCTTATCATCATAGTATTTCCTCATCGCGAAGCGGTCCAACGCCTGATCAGCACTTTGAGGGAGACAGAGAGACACATTAAACACTTTAGGTAATTATGACTCCAGAGAGAGATTACACTCCGCTGCTCTATAATTGAATGGTGTTAACCCTAACTTGAATTAGGACAACACACACACACACACACACACACACACACACACACACACACACACACACACACACACACAAACACACACATGCATAATGGACAAGAGTGAAAGTAACCGGAGAGACAGGGGATTCCAGCAGAGAGGAAGAGAATGCCAGCCTTAAGTAAACATGTAGGGGGAGAAGAGGCCAGAGTGTGCACAGCTCTGCTATTCAGACAGACCTAAAACCAACAGGCGCTGGAGCCTTTTCACCACAGCTCTGTTCCTCTCTCGTCGGCCCTCAGCCTCTGCTTAACCCCCCCGCCGCCGCCGCCACCCCCCTCTGAATCTATTCCATTGTAAATCTGCCTCATTGTTTTTCCTATCTCTTCCTCTACCTCTTTTTGCCCTCTGTCTTTCACATTCGCCTTACCGACCCCGGTCTTTCCTCAGCGGGACACAAACACTAAAGGGGAGGCCGATGTGTGCTCATGCCACAGTGTGTGAGTGCTGTGTGCATAGTGGCAAAAACCCCAGACCAGCCTCTCCTAATGTTTGCAGCATTTCTTTACTCTAGGGCTTTGGTAAAGTCGAATTTGTATGGCCAACAATGGTTAGAAAATTTGGTTTTCTTCGCGATGAATAGATTTCATGAAACTGACACCGTGGCCGGAAGCTATTACAGTAACTAACTAACATTTTTCAAAGTTGATTCATGAAATTCAATACAGGGTGATTCATGGCTTAAACTGTGTGGTTTTTCTTTGAATCTGAAAGGGGTGACTTTCGTTTTGACTCACTCTGAATCACCTTGACCCTGTGTTAGGAGTAGGTAAATAAATCAGCTGTGGTTAGGCAACGACATTGCTTGCGGTCTATGGAATGAGTCTTCATCGACTGTTGCGGGTTGTTGTTGATATCACTCACTGCCAAAAGAGCGTGGGCACACTCTGATTACGATAAATCCAGAGTTCTGAGCAAACGACGTCACTTCTAGTAACATAGCATGAAAACACAGCAGGGACACATAGTGGGGGTTACCTGGCAGACACGTCTGTGAAATGCACAAAGGATGAAATGACGACTCCGACTCGGCCTTTGCCGCCCTAAAGTAACGAGAGAACACAGGAGATGATTCACAGTATGCAGCACTTGTGGTTTTACTCTGTTTTAAAAGGCCAAAATATTATTTTCACAATAGTCTTCGTACTCTGAGTGACGGGATCCCATGTCAACATTTTCTCAAGTTAGAACAAAGTTAGGACGGTATTGGTTATTTCAATCTGTATTTGTTTTTCTCTCTCCTCTTGCTGGTTTGAAGCAGGCATGGCTAAATTGGAAAAAGCTGGTGTCATATATTTGCGTGAACTTCTGAGTCAAATATGATGACAGCTGGTGGGTTGTTGGGTCACTGTCAATTACAGCTGCAATGATCCATTTGGTGTCAACTATTAAATTAACCGTTAACTATTTTGATAATTGATTGATAAATGATTTTATTTTGGCTTCTCAAATGTGAGTATCTTTTGCTTTCTTTAGTCCTCCATGACAGTAAACTGAATATAATTACGTTGTGGACAGAAGAAGACCTTTGAAGACATTTGAAGACATTTTTGACCATTTTATGGACCAAATAACTGATCAATTAACCAATAATATAAATTGTTGACAGACTACTTGATAATGACATTAATTGTTAGTTGTGGTTGGGTTGTTGCTTGTAGATATTTAACACCATAGTGAAATATTTAATGCAAGTTTTTGGAAGTTTTAACAAAAAAGGGACCTCAGAAATGTGTCATGCCAAAAGTTAGTTAGTATTAGTTGAATTATTTATGCAAAACTGAAACACGGTTGCTTCAGCACAACCTGTAGATGCTCACCCTGCAGTGTATAACCACCACATGAAGAGGGTCAGCGTTGAGCCAACTCTCCATGGCCTTACAGATGGTGCAGATCTTATCCAGAGGTGGAGCATGCATGTCTGGCCAGCCTGTATCGAGGGTCTGAAAAAAAAAAAAAACATCACTCGCTTTAAACAGCTCCCTACGCGTTACCAATCAATATTGCTCTGTTTGCTGTGGCTGGCTAGACAAAGCTGATCAAAGAGGATGATATATTCTGTCACGTAAGCTTACCTTGGGGTTCATTCTGGAGAGATCGTGTCTTCTCTCTGACAGGTTGATAATCTAAAGAGAGCACACAACAAAGCAAATGTACTTCTAAGATCACTGCATTCCACTTTAACGCCGATTCTTACATTAGCACAAATGAAAGATGAACTGTGCACTCTGAGGTCAATACTCTCATGTCAATATCCCATGAAAGCCAGCCGGCCCTGACATCAATACTGTTTGCACTTTGACACTCGACTTCAAGGTGAGACAGCGAGCAGCACACGGACAGAACACTGACCAGGTAATTATCCGCATGCTTGGACTTGAGCATTCGCGTGACATCCTTCAGGTTGTGAGAGTAGATCTCTTCTGAGCAACCCCGGGGGAAGGACACGGCGATGATACGCTCTGTGATATAAGTCAGGTCGAGCTCATATCCCTCCTCCATCCTGAATCTTGGGACTTCCTGTAAAAAACAGAGACACAGGTGGCTGGGGACCTTCAATTACCTCACACCATTCCCACTTTAACCAGGCGACTTTGCTCGAGTCAATGTTTGACGGTCAAAGTCCGTCGGCTTTAGTCATTGTGTCCAAGTTTCCCTCAGATATCTTTAGAAAATGACCTCAATTCCAGATTGGATGACAGAGACCAGATTGGGTGTCTTGTTTGCTCAATAACGGTCACAGTGTGCGTCACAGACACTGCACTGGTTGAAGTGAAACAATATACAGTATGCTTTTGAACATGTGAGAGAAGATGATGCTACTTATCTCTGCTGCGAAACAAGATACGGTGCTGCAAAAGATTAAATACCAACAATCTGGCAGCCCACTGTCAGTCAGTCAGTCAGTCAGTCAGTCAGTCGGAGCAACAATAACAAAGGCAAAAAAAACTTTCATAGAACTCCGGTTGAAACCAGTTGCTGTAAATCCCTGAGTGATGGCGTGTCCCTGTGACCTCATGGCCATGCACTTCCTGCAGCGGTGGTCGGGAGAGAGCCTGTCTCACTCCGCCACAGCCACAGACACATCCCTTACTCTCTTATCTAGTCATCTCTGTATGCTCTGTGCTGCTCTGTCAGCCGTAAAATAGCAAAGTGTTGCCTGCTCTCATCAGCGGCGACTCCATTCACGATTCAATTAATAAGTCAACTGACAACTATTAGTTTATCTATATAAAAATATATTCTGTTTTTTTTTTTTCCTTTTTTTAACTTCTGGTTGGAAAAAACAAGCAATTTAAAGTCACCACCTTCACCTTTTTTATTATTATTTTCTGACATTCCACAGAGAAAAAAAAAAGATTATTCTCTAAAATATTACTGGAGATTGATAATAATGCTAAATTTTTAGCTCCCATCAGCCATGCACTAAACAAAGTCACACGGCTACAGCAAAATATGTAGCTGCTCCCTCTGCCTGGAGCCTTCTTCAATAAAAGATTGTAAAGTTTGGTCTCTCTGTAAACTGTGTGTAAATACTTCAAAAAAACTGGGTGATCTTTTCTCTGCTTGCCAATGCTTTGCGGGTATTTTAGGATCCTGATGTGTTAGTCTCAATTAAGTTGTTCTTTTTTTTGTGTGAGGCACATTTTGTGTTTCTAAGTTGCTGTCGCACAAAGCAAAGTGAATGAAACTTTTCAAAAAAAAAAAAGCCAAATAAAGGTAAATCAATTAAATAAAAAAGTTTTTAATTTATGCTGTAAACGGCTCTGTTTGAAGTTTTTACATGGAAGCGTTCCCAGCTGCTTTTCTAATTATCTGAAGGAGGTAGCAGGGGGAGCTAATATGTTGTGGCACCATATCCAAGAGGGCAAACTTTGTTAAGTCTAAACTGGATAAATTGTATAAAGACTCCTTTGTCTGTGCTGGTGAACAGGAATAACCTATCTCTTTTAATTAAATAAGAGTTAATGTGAACTATGTCATGCAGCTGATGTCTTTTGTGGTTTAGTTTTTGACAGTTTTTTACTTTGTTGGCTTCTTGAAAAAACTGGATTGTTTGTTTATATGACTCAGTTCTCTAGTATTCAGTCCCTATTTTCCAATATTTCTTGGTGTGAGACATTAAACATCTTGATCTTGGTAAAAGTTGGTGGACCGTGACACCAAACAGTCCAGGACTTTAGAGCTCTTTCTAGTCTGCCTTCATTAGCGATTAATATAAAAAGTATAAAAAGGTTAGAAAATAGTGAAAAATGGCAATGTTCAAAAGCCCAATGTCACATCTTCAGATTGCTTTTATTATCTGGATGAATAATTATTTAGAATAATGTAAAACAGGAAAACGAGCAAATTTTCACGTTTGAAAAGCCTGCAGCAGCAATCTTTGTTTTCTTTTTTTAACCAGAAGATTCACTTTAACCATCAATCACTTGTGCAAATAGTTGGCATTTAAATTTATGTTGCTGATGAATTAATCAATGAATCCAGTAATCGTTTCTGCTTCCCTGACGAAATGTGATATATTGAGTATAAATATATCAGAATATTGTCAATAAAGCAAAGCAAACCAAACCCTAAATCCTGTATGTTGATGACTTGAATAACCGATCAATGACACTATCCCCATTTCACACAAACACAAGCACGCGCTCGCAAAAACAGAGACACATTCCTGAGGCTGCCAAAGATATCATCAGCCTTCTTGAATGACTCCAATTGTTTGTTGTGATTAAAATGATCCATAGTCAAGAATGTGTTCATCAATTAAGTTTGCAATGACTGCAGGCTACAGCCCAACACTTTGAAGGGGACCAGGGTGGGAGCCATAAAGCAGAGACAGTGTAGCCACAGCTTAAACCAACCCTCAGAGCGGAATGAAAGAGGCCATGTGTATGAAGAGGTCATCACTCAGGGAAACAGGGCAGGGTGTTTTGTGAGTGTGTGTTGGTGGAGGTGGTGGGAGCGGGTGGGAAGAGGTCCTAGGGGATTGTTGGGACTAATGGTGGGGTTAGTCTATTTCCCCTGAGACTTTGAGGAAAAACTGTTGACTAATGGGAAATTAATGAACAGGTCGGCCAGTACTTAGACTCTGTGTATCTCCAGGGCAGGGGCATGGGAAGAAGGCTTAGTTGTGTTTTGGAAGTGTCAAAGTACTGTGCTAACTGGAGATGGGAAGGGTATCTAACCAACACTTAACCTCAATGTGACCCAGGAGTGTGAAAACATGTTTATTAACTCAGTGCTGCACTCAGTGAGCACATACAGATCTTTTTTAAAAGGTCAACATTTTGACAAACGTATTCACTTTTTGGCCAAAAGGCAGATGAAAAAAATTGGTACCACTCTCTCTCTTAAATTAAGCTAACGTTACTGCCAGTAGCACGTTAGCTTAGCTTACCATAAAACGTAGAAATGGCTATACCGGTGTCGTATAGAGGTAACAAAATCTGCTCTCAAGCACATCAAGTAGTCACTAATTAACAAGTTATATCTGACATGTTTAATACGTATGAAATCCAGACATTTGCAATCACACGTTCTGGATTTTAAAGGAGTTTAAGTGCTGAACTGTTTCTTGGCTTGGTACGGTAACTGCCTACTTAAGCCAAGAAATAGTCTTGCATATTACTTTGTAAAACCATAAAGTGACTTTTTTTCTTTTACTTTTTGTTTAGTTTTAGTTGTTGTGGTGGTAGGCTGATTTTGTTACCTTTGGACAGAGGCAAGCTAGCTGATTCCCTCTGTTTCCAGTCTTCATGCTAAGCTAAGCTAAGCACCTGCTCCCGCTAGCCTTTTATTTAACAGACAGACACGAGTCTAATTTCTCAGAGGGCTAAACATCGAGAAATGTTCCAAAGAAAACCCATAACGATGCACAAAGAGACCCGCTATATCACATTATAAAAGCATAAAGCTTATAAATATCAACCTGACGCTTATTAATTTCATATGAATCATTCATGCACAAAGCTGCAGCAGACCAACATCCTTTTCCTATTCAACCTCTCACTTCTACCACTCATCACTCAAGCTAACGTGAGCGACTTGCCCCAGCATGCACTAAAGATAATTGGTCTTTAATTTGCACTGACTGCTTTTGTTCCTGGTTTGAGGTGCAGCATTAGCTCACAAAGGCAGAATAAGCAGTGCCAAGGAACTCAAATCCCGAGCCCACCCATGGCACTGTGAGAGTAAGGCTGGTAGATGAGCGGGGTAGGCAAGGAGAGATTCAAGAAAACGGGTTGCCAGGTCTACTGTGGGCAAGCTGAAACAGGTTTACTAAGGTCAGGATGTTGGGGGATTAGGGTGTGTCTGGCTCCCCCAGCTCCAACCCCTGCAGGTAAGAGCTTGACTGGGCTGCGTGGGTGCTGTCAGCCACGTTCACACATGCATGACCATCACTTGGGACCGGCTCCAAATGCCTTTCTTTCAATTACCCAGAACAACGCTGAAAATAAATTAATCAAACATTCCATTTATGAGTAAAAAAAAACAGATTAGGAAGACATATCAAAGTGCTGGGAGGAAGCCTGTTTTTTAAAACGCCACACCCTTCACCTGGCCCACACTGTATGGAATCATCCATTTTGTATGAGCAGGTGAACCACTAGATGAAAGAAGATGGAATCATGTAATAGGACATAAACTTCAAGGAGAGCGGCCTCCAAATCCAGGCATGCCTTAGTCAGGCCCCAAGGGTTAAGCTGCGGCCTAATCATGTGAACAGTGACCTCATAGTTGTTTTCATTTTTGAGTCCACTGCGGTGACAACACTTGGCAAAAAACGCTGCATGCTTGTCTGTCGCAAATGGTCCGCCGAGCCCGGGGTTG
This sequence comes from Nibea coibor, assembly GCA_023373845.1. Lineage (NCBI taxonomy): Eukaryota > Metazoa > Chordata > Actinopteri > Sciaenidae > Nibea > Nibea coibor. The sequence continues at coordinate 10,467,472 of CM041725.1, forward strand.
AGCCGCAGCAACCAGATCCATTTATGCGAAAGTTTGTTTGTATGTGATTAGGCTGGTTGCTACATGTCTCTCTGACTGGATTTTCCATTAGCGAGTTCAGTGTGGCCATCGTCATGCGGATTTCTTTTACATATTTGCCCAAACCAGTGCAAGAGGAAATGGACTTATAAAGAGTCTCAAATGAGGGAAGGGGGGGAAAAAAAGCCTTTAACAAGGTAAAAGTAAAAGTGTCAGTCATGAGATGGGGATACGAGTGTTTATGTAATGGCCATGAAGGAAAGAAGTTAGGCTTTAATTATTTAAGTATCATCTTGGGTGTGACTTTTCTTTCTGTTATGAATATTTTTCAAAATAAAATATGACAAATACTCATGATAAGTTACTATTAAAGTCTGAAGTATCACAAAATCTTCCCCAAAGAGAAGAAATCACCAAACTTATGTCTAATTTAAACTGAATAAGAAACTGGAATGCAGCTACCTAACTGATTAAAAAGAGTTTCAAATTAGTTTGATGCAAAGTTGTTTTTTTAAATCAATTAAAGAAAAACTAAAATATTCACAAACACCACTCTGCACACATATGAAAGCAATCAAGCTGCCCCTTCCCCCCTCCATGCTCCGTAATCAGGCTGAATTGCTTCTGTTGGCTCCAGCGTCTAGTTTATGATTGACATGTTGCGGCAACAGCCTCCATTTTGTGACAGCTTAAATATTTTTATAGGTCCATTAAACTGAAATGATGTGTCTGAAATTGAAAAATGGATGCACTGATAGCCCTCACTACTATGAGAAGGAAGAAAAAAAAAAAGCAAACCCCTTGTTACCCGTCAGTCCAAAATTTATCCGGTGCGGACTGATGTGCAGCTGAAATTTAAAGTGGGGTGATAAAGCTCATCCAAAAACAGCATGTAGGAACTGGCTCCGTTCTGCACATATGGAGAAAAAAAAAGCAGCTACACATTCATTACATTACTGTCTCTTTGGGAAACTCTGGACAGGTTAATGATCTCCTAAGCTGTTTGTCTGCAAACGTGAGTAACACCTAAAGTGCCGTAAATGCTTCAGGAAGTCTGGCTGCTTGGGGGTGGGGGGGCTTGAGTTAAATGTTTTCTTTTTACCTGACTAAATTTAGCTATGCGTTTACCCTGTTAGCTTTATTTCTTTGTTTAAAGTTCGTGAAAAGAACTATTCATGCCTGTTTACAGCTCCATCAGATGACAGGATTTGGACAACCAGAACAGATTTGCTTTTCTGTCCTCTGGCTGTAGCCCCCGCTTGGTATTTAGCATTCACGTCTAATAGCCACCTAATAACTTTGATACCATCAGCTTCACTGTTCCAAACCGCCTTGTATTCATATTTGGCAGGAGCGCGTGCCTCATACTGTGGGATAACATGTCCGCAGTGACATAACAGACTGGTTGAAGGGCCCAGAGAGGGACAAGGCCACAGTTTGTTCTGGTCTTTTCCTGTTAGGGGCTCTATATGTTTGTGCTGTGGCTTTGACACCCTTTCACTAGTGAAGAACTGAAATAAACAAAACCATGAGAACTATTGAAAAAAAAAAAATAGCTACTGAAGGGGGGAGGTATTTTCGGAAAGTTTATTTAGTAACCCTGGAACTCTAACGTGTATTTGTCCCACACTTTCACGAGATATTTTTAAAAAGGAATAAAAATGACTGGTTCTGAGCAAATCTGCGCACCCTTAAGGCTCCCAAAGTACTCCCTAATTACCGTTTTCTATCCCAAGGTCATAGTGGAATGCGTTCCAAAATGGATTACGTTCCCACTCTCTCGCTCTCTCTCTCATTCCCTCAATCTTTCTTTTTCTTTCCCCCCTTTCTTGCCATTCTCCCCCTTCTTCTTCCCCTTTCTTCCCCTTCTTCTTTCATTCTCCTCCCTTCTACAGGTCTCCCTCTCTCCGTTTAATGGCTTACACATGTCAGCCAAGTGGCCATGGCACCGCTGTGACAAAGTGAAATGCCCCAGTGCTCCGTCCCATGCCGTCCCTCCCAGAGTTAGATCACAGTGTTCTGCTTACAGTACACAACCCCAACCCTCTGCCAACCCACCTGTCCAAACCACGCTATCAGGATCCCCCATCATCAGTGGCCCTGCCAGTCCTTTGTAATTGCCGGCTCTTATCAGTGAGAAAAAAAACGGCACTTTGGGGTTTCTGACGCACATTTCTTCCGCCTTGAGGGGCACATATTGTTCATACAGCTCTGACCTCAAAATAGAACCACCAACAAAAGCTATAATTGCCAGTTCAAAAAATGTTTCTCCTGTCTCTCCGGGTCTGTAATTAAAGCTAATCTTGAAAGAGTTTAGCCTGCAAAAAGTTCAGAACAACCTGCATGGTTTATGTTGCTTGAAAGGAAGGTGAGTGGGGCAAGTGTAAATGCAGGTGTGTGTCTGATTTCCAAGCACGGGGGTGGGGGGGGGGGGGCGCTGATATTCAGGTGAAGAGGAGCTGTAGCCGCTGTGATGTAAGGACGCTTCTGCATGTCATCGGCAAAGGGCTGCTTGAGAAACATAGCCCTAAGGCCGCAAATACCACGCAGCAGCTGTAGCTCAAAGAAAAGAGCCAAACTCTACCGTGCCGAGTGTGTCTCCATCATTTATCCACCAACAAGGAGTCAACAAAAGACAAAAAAAAGTGTTTCTTTTGGAGCTCTATAGACTACTCTTGAGTCTTCCACAAGAATGGCCCCATATGTTTCACATTATACAAAAAAAAAAAAAGGTCTCCAGTACACCATAGCCCACAACAGCAAGCAACCCCAAATTACAGCCATTGAAAAAACACAATTCATTGAGCAAGACATTTAAAAGCTGAAGAGACTCAGAGAGGTCAAGCCGAGCGTCGGGGAGTTCATTTCAAAAGCTGTTTCGCTTTTAAAAGTAAGATCAGTGCTTGCTCGGTTTGAATGAGTCCCTTCTATGTCTTCAGAGTGCTGCTGGAAGAGCTGGAGCACAAACAAACACACACACACACACACACACACACACATCCCTAGTTTTAGCAGGACTCAGGGCCAAAGTAAATACAGAGAGCAGTGGCCTGTTTTGCACTTTGGATAAATGAGCAAACTCAATGAAATGCGACTGAGCAAAGGGCTAGAGAGGAGGATTAAAAAGCAGTGCAGTGTGTGGAAGTCTAAACCTGCTTCTTTTTTTTTTAAGTACTGAGCAGCCCGACTTTAAAACCCTCCGTGCCAGTGACTGACTGTGGAAAAGTTCACACACCGTGCCTTACCTTTTCAGACTGAAAGCGAGCACACTGATTCTTCTTCTTCTTCTTCTTTCTTTGCCCCTTCTTGTTTCTCTTTGTCAGTCAGAGCTGCTGAAAGGGAAAAGAGTTGGGAGTCCTGATCAAAGAGCTCTCAGCCCGTCATACAGGCTTAATGCAGGCTGAGAGGCTCATTTTCCTCCGCCGGAATCTGCTCTCAGGTTGATCGCAGCCGACCCCACTTTGTCCCAGCTGGACCTGATGTTTCGTCCCTTTCTGTTGCCGTCGGTGATAAAAATTAAAAAAAAAAAAAACCTTTGCTCGGATCCAGAACTGCTGCTGCTGCTTGCTTGCTTGCTTGCTCCTCAGCCCCCCCAAACACACTTCCTCCAGTCCAGGCTGCCGCTGCAGCCGCCACAAGTCCTGGCATGGGATAGTCCTCCCACTGCGCCGCTAGGGCTGTCTCCCTTGTTCCCTCCCCCTTCCACTCTATCCGCCTCCCCTCTCCACGGCCTCCTTCTCCCGACTCTGTCCATTTGTTCTCACCCTCGCTCCTCTCGCGCAGACGGAGACTTCCTCCAGTGAGCCCCCCCTTCCCCACCCCCCATGAGGACCCCCCAAAAACTCCTCACATGCGGCGATGGAGACGATGAAATGGGTAGTTATATAATTATCTTTTCTTTTGGTACACGTGGTTTATTATATCAGAATATTAAATGATAAGGCATCTAAGCACTATAAGGTCACTAAAGTATGATTCTCAGATGAAAATATATTTTTATTTGTAGTGTTTATATATCCCACGGTCCCGAACCAAAAACAAAGATTTATGTGTCAGTTTTCATATAACTGAAAGATGACCACGGGTTCCAAGGGTTTTAATGTCTTTTATGTTTAAGTTATTATGTTTATGTTCAAACTTCTATGAAAATATGTAAAAGAAAAGAACATTCAGTATGTTCCCAATATGTTGGCATCGGAAGAGTTTGATCATCAAGGAATCATACTTTATTTTTTATTCCAAATATTATTTATCATAAAACTGAAAGGATTGTCTGGTGTAAACTAAATGTCCCATATTCCAATAGTGTCTGGACACAGTCAAATTATCTTTAGGCCACAAGAGAAACTTTATTATTATTAGCAAATTTCATATGTGCATTGATGTTGAAATTACATTAATATTTTATATTGCAATCACCACATTCCTGCTAATATCATACTATAACCTAGATGTACAATTGTTTCCCACCCCTGTGGTAAAATGTAAAATGTGTTGTGTAGGGCAAACAGGCTTGCAGGTATGCAACAGTTTTAGCTATTAGCGCCACCCATAGGTAAGAATGGGTAGTGCTACAATGATGCACTGTCTATCCTAATATACTGATATACTGTCAACTTTAAACTAGATGTTAAATTAAACCAATGACTCAACATATTTTATGACAACTTTATTTTTAATCACTTGAGAATAACATAGTAGTGTAAATGGATTTTCATAGCTGATCACTACATTATCAAAGTCATCATTTCAAGCTAAACCTCAGGATTTGCAATTGACAATACATGTTTTGTTTTTCTAAGAATAAAAGAAAACATACATGAGTCAAGCTGCACTACGAATAAAAAATTGCCAAATTAGTTTTGACTGCATGATAAAGCCGAGGTCAACAAATTCTATAAAAGCATTATATTAATATGAGCTGTGACATATTCATTTAAAATGTATGCATTAGTATAAGACCATTAATCATACTTAATATTGAAACACCAAAACACCAAAAACTGCAAAGACAAAATCAAAATACTTAAATGAATTCAGCATCAGATTTAGTATTACAAACAAATTTTCCAAAATCTGATTGGTAGCAGAAACACATTTTAAAAAAAGCAAACTGCAAAGAAACTTCTGGTAGTGACTAGACTAGTTTCATCCTTTGTATGTGCTGTGAATTAAGATTGAGTGTTGGCGCTATAGGTGGTACTGCTGGAGAAGCTGTAGCTATAAGAAGAGGAGTAATCCACACTGCCTCTACGAGATCCACTCCTGGAGCCGGCAAGAGAACCGGCCCTGGACCCAGAGCGAGATCCTGGGTTAGAGACATTATAAGGGCTGCTTATTCCCTTGGAGGATATTGAAGAGGCCTGCAGCATCTTCATACCATTGCTTTCCTCCACCATGCAGCTGTCCATGGCTTCCTTGTAGGAGATCTTCAGTTTTGTCTTGGGACAGGTCAGATTCTTTTGGTAGGTGCGCGAATCCTGAAGCTTCTGTGCCCCCTGACCATCTAGCCAGTTTTTGCGGATAGCCTCTTCAATGGTGATGCGACGTCCAGTGCCAGGTTCTATCAGGCCTCCTGTCAAGTACTGAAACTCCAAAAATCTATTGCCAGCTTCATAAGGCAGCCATGTCTCTTTCACCGCCTCTGCTGCAGACATCTTTCTTTTAGTCTTCAAATCCTCAAAACCAACAAAGGCTTTCTGGGCAGGTTTCAGCTTAGTGGCCATGCTTTCATCAATGATGCCCTGATGGACAGCATCCTGCAGGCCCAGTCTCTCACCAGTAGCAGGGTTGATAATGCCACCTGTGCATGCCTGGGCCTCCAATAGCCTCTGTGCTGTAAGAGTGTCAACTATGCCTCTTCGGACCCCTTCAAGAACAGTTATTTTCTCCAAGGTCTCTGTGTCGAATATAGCTGCCACAGGGCTCTGATCATCAAACATCTCAGGGGGAGAAACAGTAATAGAAATACTGCTGAAGCGCTTACGGACAGTAGGAGAAGAAGGTGTGGCATGGGTGGGACTGCTGCATGTGACCATGTCATCAACATTACTGGCTGCGATGGTCATCTCACTGCTGCTGGTTCTGTTGCTAATACTATCAGCAAACTGGGTCAGTGTTATTGTTCCAGCACGATAGTCATCCAAAGACTTCTGATCAATGACACCACGTTCCAGGCAGTCCTTGATGTCATACTGGGTTCCTGTTTTCCTATCCACTATCACCAAACGCGCAGAGCCATCAGACCCCTTGATAGTTATTTCCTCCCACTCGCACTCCTGCTCTGACAAGTCTAGGAAAGTATCATAATCAATGAGCTCCCGGTGATAGGCCTCCCTCACTGACATCTCCAGCCCAGTGTCTGGGTCAACGATCACAACCCGCCTCTTGCGGAGGACATTGGTACGGCTCTCCTGTGACTTCTTGGTTTTAGTCTTGTCATGGAGTGGCAAGAGTATTAGGCCTGTTTTTTTGTCTGTGATGCACCTTTCTTTCAGCTGAAGATATGTCAAGTTATCCTTAGTATTAGGGTCAAAGAATCCTTTTGTGTCATCTCCTTCATATGTTAGGATCTCATTCATCTCCTTGTCAAAATATCCCCTGTTATAGGCAACAGCGACATCAATACGGTGGCTCTCTTTGGGGTCAATAATTCCACCGCTGGCAATTTGAGCCTCAAGGAGACGGATTCCATGACCTTTCTCAATAAGGTCTTTCTCAATAGCCTGGAAGAGGGAGATGGTCTTTCCTGTGGATGGGTCTTTGTATCCAATTACTGCCTTCTCTGCAGACAACAGTTTGTTCTTAAACTCTTTTCCTATCAGGCCTCTCTTTGTGGCGTCTTCTACTGTCAGGAAGATATTGTTAACTGGATCAACAATGAAGCCAGAAGCAGCTTGAGCCTCAAGAAGCTCCAGTGTGGTTCCTCTCATAAGCAGACCTTCCTTCATTGCCTGATAGAAAGGCAGTATTCGGTCATTGGCTTCATCAAAGATCCCTGCAATGCAGGTACTGCCATGGAGATAATTCTTCAGCTTGTCTTCAATTTCTTTGCAGGTGAGCAGGCCTTTCTTGATCTTCGCCAAGTCAGTTTCATCCAGCAGACGAGAATCTATGAGCTCATCAACACTGACGTCCTGACGGAGACCCTTAACTGTCAGGGCCTTTTCTGGACCATGGAGCAAAAGCAAGCCGTAAACTGGTTCTACTGTACACTTCTTCCTGAGGTCACTATAGCTGATCTTCTCGCCCGTCGCTGGATCCAGGTAGCACGTGGGTTTTTTGTTCAAAGCCCTGTAGAGCTCCTCATCAATAAGATTGCGATCCAAGGCTTGATCCTTTGGAAGGAACACACTTAAAACAGGGTCCAGTATGCCTCCGACAGACTCTTGAGCCTGGAGCAAGCGAATTGCTGTTTCTTTGTTTACATGGCCCTGTTTGTAAGCCTGACCTACAGATAACACTTTGCCAGAGTATGGATCTTTGAAACCTGTACTAGCTGCTTCAGCGGTCACCAAGGTGTCTCTGTCTTCTGTGTCTACAATTCCTCTTGAACAACCTGTATCCACAGGCATCTTCTCATTAAATGCAGGGTCGACTATGTATCCGGTTGCTGCCTGAGCTTCCAGGAGCATGAGAGCACTCTCTGGTTTGATGAGCTTCTTGTTTTTGGCTTCAGTGAATGGCATTTTCCCTTGAGAACATGTTATCATGCCAGCAATAACACCAGAACCCTTAAGACTAAGCTGGATATCCACAGCTACCTCATCTACTGTCTTCTTTCCCTTTAGAAGCTGGTCCAGGGTGGCTTTAGTTATTATACCACAGTCACAAAGCTGGTGGGCTGTGACCTTGCGTCGCACCCCATCAAATATCAGCTTGGATGGATCGACTGTTGGGACTTTCTCATCTGTCTGGGTCTGCTTGTTTAGAGAGCTGGGTCTCTGCTGCAGCCTCTGTATCTCTCTCTCAAGGGCGTCTCTCTTGAGAGCCAGGTCTGATGCCTCTTTTTCAGAGATCAACAGACGGCTCTTGTACCTCTCCTCTACACTCTTCAGCTCCCTCGTGAGCCTTTCGATCTCATTCTTCAGGGAGAGTCTATCTCGATCAGCCTTGTCTCTTTCTGATTCACACTTCCTAATCTGGGTTTCTCTTAGCTCAAACTGGGTCTTCGTGTAGTTGAATTCCTTGTGGATGGCATTCTTTTCATCTTGCAGCCGTTGTTTGTTGCGGAGCTCAGTCTCTAGCGCGAGCTTTATGCGGGTGAGCTCCTCATCTAGGCGATGATGGCGGTTTTTGTCCTGCTCCAGCAGTTTAACCTTGGTTAGCAAACTGTCCCTCTCCAGCAGCACCTCACTGTACTTGCTATGGGACTCATGCACCATCATGGATGTCTGGGGAAAGAAAAAAAAAACACATTACTATGTGCAGAAATCCCAATAGGTGATGCGCACAGCAAAGAGCCACAATCATTGAGTACACACGTCTTTCCTTAGCAGCATGTTGTAAGAGCTTATCAATATATAAAATGTCTTTATGTATCTTTTTTAATTTGAGAGGTCAAAGGCCAATTAAACCACCTTCAGAAATGTCAATCAGTTGTCAATACCGATATCAACTCATTGATAAGGTATATATGTAAAGAAAATGACATATTTGTTACATCAGTTAGTATGTAGTGATTAATAAAGTGATTATTATCGTATGAGTGTAGTTCAGTCACATGATGTGTGAAGTAAAAGGGCAAACAACATGCATATCTAAGCAAAGCATTTGTGAGTATGTAAATTTCATGCATAACTCATCTGACGCCAATATAACAGAGCTGCTTTAAAATGAGTTTCAGTCTTAATGCATTTAGAAAGAATTCATGCAAAAGCAGAAGTTGTGAATTATGTGGTGATGATCCTTCAGTGCTATCAAATATACCTCAATTGATTGCTTTTGGATTTTGTCTATTTCCATTTTAAGCTTTTCTCTCTCCTTGGTCAGCTCATTGATTAGAGTCTGGAGCTCCGCTGTCCTCTTGGTGCTACTCTGAAGCTGGACATGCAGGGATGAGATCTGAGCGGCACTTTCTCCATCTATGGTGTCTTTGCTAGTCTTCAGGCTATCTCTCTCCTGTCTAACTGTCCTCAGCTCCTCCTCCAACCTCAGTCTCTCCTTTGTCAGGTTCTGCGTCATAGTCTTCAGCTTTTCAATCTCTGTATGGTATTCATTCAGCTGGCTGGACTTCTTCTCAATGGTCTGATACAGGCTATCATTACGTTGGTTAAGCTCAAGAATCCGAGCCTCTTCCTGCTGGAGCTTAATTTTAAGGGCCCTCAGCTCAGCTGTGATAGCTGCCAGTTCCTGCTTGGTGACTTTATGCTCCCGCAAACTCTTGTCCAGAGCCTCCTGGAGGGCACTGAGGTCCTGCTGATACTTTCTTTCAGAGTTAGAAGTCTCTATCTGGACAGATTTCATTGTGCTAATTGTGGTGGTGTGTTCTCTGCATGTATGTGTCATCCTCTCCAACTCTGCCTCCATTCTCTTTCTACGTGTGAACTCCTCCTGGTTTGCCTTCTTTTGCTTCTCCAGCTCAGCTTCCATCCCATCCAGAGAGCACTGAAGTTCTCGGATGCGGCTCTGCAGCCGGGCTGTACCCTGCTCGGCCTTGGTTTTCTCACTGGTCTGCTTCTGCAGCTCTGCTCGAGTGATGTGAATCTCTTGCTCAGACACTTTAAGCTTGTTAATTGTCTCCAGATATGAGGAGTTCTTTGACTTCAGCTCTGCCTCAGCCTGTTTCAGGTGATTGATTTCCAATTCCAGAGCTCTCCTCTTTTTCCCCTCCTCTTCCAGGTTAAATGTTAGCACGCTGATCTGCCTGGACTTTTCTTGATTGCTCTTGGTGGCCTCCTTTAGTTTGAGCTCGTCATCTCCTCTCTGCTGCACAAGTGTTCTCAGCTGAATCTCCAACTCACTGCGCATCCTTGTTTCTTGTGTCACTGAGGCCCTCTGCTGGTTGGCCTCCTGCTCTGCTCTGCTTCTCTGTTCTTCTGTGTGAGCAACGGACTGTCTCAGTCTCCTCAGCTCCTCCTCTAGATCTCTCTTCTCAGAAGTGAGTCTGTCAATTTGCAGTCTCAGTCCTGCAACGTCTTCTTCTTTCTGTTGCGAGGCTTTCAGTATCGTGGTCTTGGTAACATGGATCTCTGTCTCGTATGTCTGCTTAAGTTGCTTAATCTCTTGGGTGCACTGTGTTCTTACCTTTGAGATTTCAGATTCAGCGTTTCGTCGACGTGTCGTTTCCTCCTCCAGTAGCATCTTCATCCTCTGCAGTTCACATTCCTTGTCCTTCACAGACTTTTCCAAATTAATCTTGATCCAGTTGAGTTCCTCCTGTTCCTTCTGTCTGCGGCGGACGGTCTCTTCATACTCTTCCTGCTGGCTTATGTAGCGTTCCTCTGCCAACCTTCTTTTCCTTTTTTCCTCCTCCAACTGGTATTTAATGCGCGTCAGCTGGTCATTAAGTTCTTGAAGCTGGTTCTGTATGCCGTCCAGGCTGTCCTTGGTAGCATTAGCCCGCAATACTGTTATTTGCTTCACTTCCTCCACAGTCTGAAGCTGTTGTTGTGCTTCAATGAGATCCTGCTTGTAGCGAGCCAAAAGATCCTCCAGAGACTTGTATTTCTGGTCGCGATTATGGATGTCATCCTTCACACGCCTAAGATCCTCCTCCAGCATCTCAATCTTGGTGTTCCTCATCTGAAGAGAGCAATGAGGGAAAAAAAACAAACAAAAAGAGCCTCAGTCACATAACCTTCGCATTATTAACCAAACCAGTTTGTCAGTTTACCTTTTATTATATTCATTTTATTAACAATGTTATTCACTTACAGAAACAATGATGTTTCTAATCCAACACCTACCTTTAGCTCTTCCATGTTCTTCACCAGCTCCCCTAGAAACTTGTAGTAGTCACTAGAGCGGGTTAGTAGCTCAATGTAGTTGGACTGGTGGTCAGCTGACTAGATTTAAAATAAAACAACATATGCAATTAAGGGATACGTCTTAAATTAGGTTGTATTATAATATGAAGATACTTTTCTAACATAAAATAACAGATTTTAAATAATTTCGATGCTAACAAATGTAGACTAGATTAACATGTATTAGTAATATCTAACTGAAAATAGGTTTTCCCATGACTTTACGGAAAGACAGTACTCATACCTCTTGTCTGACGACAGTAGCGGGGGACTGAAGCATTGTTCTCTTGATCGGAATATTAAGCAGAGTTTCCAGACCTGCACTGTAGGAAGCCAGCTGCAGCTCATAGTCCTGAAAACACACAGCACAACATGTCACGTCATTGTTTGCACCATACTTGCTTGTGCTCATGAAGAAATGAGTACACATGAACTGACTGCTTACCTTTATGGAGGCGGCACAGATGTCTGCATTTTTCTGCATGTCCTCTACTTTCTCCTTCTTTCCTTTAATCTCAGTGTGAAGTGCCTGTGCAGTCAACAAAAGGGGCATTAAATTCACTGCTTCAATTTGATACCCGACTGCGTGCACTTCTTCTAAGTTGTCCAGTACTTTGAAATTTAAAGAAATTATTTTAAGCATTAACTCATTTACCTACACCAAATCTCACATAAGCATCTAGAGTAGGGATGGAAATTCCCAATTCCAAAACTCATTTAAGTTCAGCTAAAATATCATTATTGATAACAATACGATGATGTAAACAAGGAAAGACGTGCCTTCTGTTGGTTGAGGCAGTGCATTAGAGTCTCGATGTCACTAAGCTTAGCTGACTGAAGGGTATCCTGGCGTTTCCTGGCATTGTGTATCCAATCTTCCAGGGAAGTGCTGCACTGCTGATAATGCTTCAGCTGCTGCTCCTGCTTCTCCAAATCTTGCACTCTGAGAAGGAAAGAGTGGGAGGCAAAGGGAGGATTGAAAGTATTGTTTTTAGTCTAATTACCAGCAATGACGAATGAAGCATGTGGAAAAATATTCACAGGCACTTAAGAAATGTGCGTACATGTACACGACTGTCCTACCTGCTATCAATCTGGGTTAGGACGCGGCGCCAACGGTCGGACATCTGAGCCACCAGCTCTGTGTACTTGGATAAGTCTACATCACACTTGTGGAAGGACCCGGAGATTTGGTCATTCCAGTGTGTTGCTTTGCCTAGTTCAGACTCCAGAGTTGTCAGCAGGGCTCTTTTTTGCTCCAGTTCACTCTTCATTTGCTTGAGTAGAAAATCACAGAATAGAGTCAATTTTAGATTTTAAACTTTAATTTTAACCAGTACAGTACAGTACTTGAGTAAATACACAAAGAGAATTCAGTCTGTATTTAGTATTATTGTATATAGTATTATTCTTTTACATGTTTTACTGTATTTAAGTTTTGAGGATAGAAAGTAAGTTCAAATTATGTGCGTCAAACCTTTAGTATGTGCCGATAGTTTTCCACCTCTCGAAGGTCCAGAGAGGTGGTTTCCTTCTCTGTTAGCCGTGCCTCGTGGACTTTAATGATATCTTCGACTTGGAAGAGGCTCTGGAGCAAGGCCTTCAGAGATGACAGTCTGTGAAAGACATGTAGCCATTACATTAAATACAAATGGACTGGGTGAAATTAGCAAATGATTCTCACTACTTTTCATAAGAGAGATTTTATTAGACTTTTCAGTAATACTTTGCCACAAAGACTGGTTCCGGTCCTCACTTTGTGTAGTTAAGTTTATGTAGAAAATTTCTTTAATAATTCTGGGTTAAATCTGAAGTGATGAGAATAAAATGATGTACCTTTGATGGTAGACTGTGTAGAGACCCTGCAGGCCCCCCAGTTTTTGCTGGATGATTTCCAGTTCAGAGCGCAGGAACTTGGCTTGCTCGGACTCTGGAGGTATCCCTTCCAGATGTTTCATGATCCTTTCTCTTATACGCAGGTTCTCATCATGAATGGAGTCCAAATCTTGGTGCACAACCTAGATATAAATATGAGATTTTTTGGCCTTTTTGAGCTTTATTTGACAGAGACAGCTTGAAGAGTGACAGGAAATGTGTGGGGAGAGAGAGAGACGGGGAATGACATGCAGGAAAGAGCCACAGACATGGCTAGGACTAAGACTTTGTACATGGAGTGGATGCTCTACCAACTGAGCTAAATGTCACCCCATGAAGTTACCTTTTAATTTGCTTGTGGTAAGCCTTAGACAGAGAAATGAAACAAGCTCTTAATTAGATGAGACAGTTAATGAATGTACATACCTGCAGCCTCTGGATGTGCAATGAACACTCGTGCACACTGTTCTCCCCCAGGCAAACGTGCAGATGACTGGTGAGATCTGACTCGGACATCTCCAGCCTGCGTCGAAGCTCTTGCAAACTGCTGAGCAGGTTGAGGCTGAGGGTACTGGCTGGTTTTGGGGGTGGCTTCGTCTCTCCGTCCTCTTTAATGGTTGGTGGAAAATTTGAATAATGTCAATTTATTGTGGGGAAAAAAATAGCAGTTTTTTTGCGCATTTAGTTGACGGACAGTTTACTCACTGAAAGCAGGAAGCTGGATAATCAGCGTGTCATAGTGGGTCTGAGCTTGATCAAAGTGGCCCTGGATAGTTTTCTTGTCGTCTTCCCCAAACAGCTCAGAACCTTTGCTGGTACGCAGGAACTCTTGGTAGTGAGTCTCCAGTCTTTTGATGATACTGCGGTATTCTTCAGGACCCATCTTAGACAGCTGTAAGGCAACAGAAAGAGAAAGAGAAAGAGGTCAGGTTAGGCAAAAGATACAAGCTCCTGCAGATACGTTTCTCAACTGGATTCAGCTTGCTTGATATGAAAACAGTAAGATGGGGAAGATAATTGCGTCCCCTATGATGTCTTACCATGCTGAGTGTGAGGGAGTTGATGTATTTCATGTCTTTCAAGCAGTACTGCCACGAGATAAGACTCTTGATGTTGACGTAGAGCTGATTCCAGATGCCCATGATGGCTTCATAATACTGCTCATTCCTAAGAAAACAGAACAAGCAATTACTTACTCTAAAAGTACAATAACACGTCCCTCTGCTTTCATATTCTGCATATCGTGCAGCCATATTCATCACCCCACCTCTTATGTTTAAAACATATTTTAAAATTTATCGAACAATGTCATTTTTAGAATAAAATTGTATATCACCAAGGCAAAAGGAAGGCAGATTTTTAGTGTTTCTTACTTGCTGGCGACGGCGATGCTGAGCGGGTTTGGTGGGGGGATCAGCAGACACACAGAGGGAATCAACATGTCCAGACCTCCAGGTCCTGTCACAAGCCACTTGCTGCGCTGCGAGTTATCCTTCAGGATGCCCTCGTTCCCTTTCAAAATTCCCTTCTAAAGCAGACACAGAGAGGAAACACTGAGTTTTACTCACATAATGTAACGCTGCACCTCATACTCTATGCCTGTGTGTTAGTGTGTAAGTGTGCGTGTGTGTGTTAGAAAGCATATATCCCACCTGGTCATGTTTAAAGTCACATAAAGCCTGCACTATGATGGGGCTGCTGCTCTTATCCTCAGGGTTGCGAGGTTTCAGCCTGACAATGGTCTTAGATTTGCTGACCAGACTCTGGACCTGCCTCCTGTTCTCCACGATCCTCTCCTTCTCTTTCTGTGAACACACAAGAATCAGTGTTTTTCACTGCGTCTGTGTACACAGCAACTATCATTTAAAGTTCCAAGCTCTACACAAACCGCAAACATTTCATTTAGTCTCTTAAAAAACAGGCATAACCAGTTCACTAGACACGCGCATCTTGGCAGCCATCTCACTAAGCAGAACAAATTGTTCGTTTAAGCTTCACGGTAAATACAAAATAACAAAACCATGATTTAACAGCGTAGAATACCTCCAGGTTTTTCAGGAGCTCAGTGAGGTTATCCAGCGGGGTGTTCTTGTTGCAGGTGAACTTGCTCCGGATAGAGTCGTGCTCCTTCTGCAGCTTTGTGTTGGTCTCACTTGCCTCTTTGAAAAACTGAAGATGATAGTCAAAAGCTTTAGGCAGTGTTCACGTGACAACATGCACGGCTCTATTTTCATGAAGGAAAAAAGCAGGATTGAGCGCTTACTTGGCTGTAGGCAGCATTCTCCTTCAAATGAACATGTATACACTTGGTGATCTGGAGAAGCCAGCTCCACTGGGTCTGCAAGGTGTCCATGTAGGCCTGTGGGCACACAGGAAGTCTTTAGAATAAAACCACAGACTAATGTGCTTTGTTTAGGATAGGCTAACACCCAGGAAAAAACAAAACCCCTTACTTGAATCTTATCCGCGGCAGGGTGGTTGTTGTGGACAAGTCCATCTGCTTTCACCTTCAGCTTGTTCAGGTCTTTCTCTTTCTCCTCCAGGTCCCTCATCATCCTCTGTTGGGACAACAGAATGTAAGGCTACACTGTGGACTATATTAAAGATGCAATCACGCCTAGAAACTAAGAACCAGGAGAAGCCTTACTGAGTAGTTCTCTTGCTTGATAGGGATATACTTGTCGATGTTCTTGTCTCCCCAGTCAAACATGAGCTCCTCCTCCTCTCGCTCGTTCACCCACATTATGGCTCTGGAGATCTCCTCGATGATGCTCTGAAGCTCACGCAGCTGAGTTATACGGCTGTGGGACAATTTCTGAGACAGGCGCAAAGTAAATTTAAGAATGTGAGGAAAAGAAACAACGGTAGTAACACACGATCCTGCACATGTTCGGGAAAGAGTTTGGTTCTACCTGCAGACTGTCCCATTCTTGTTCCAGGATTGAGGCGTTGTACTTGTCGCCCTTTGAGTTCTAAAAAAAAAGAGATTTTAGGGTATTTGGATTTGTACATGAGGCATACATGACCATCCTTCTTAGATAACACGATATCTAAATAATAAACATTAGGCTACAACAGTCTAAACTAAAGTGAAACTTACCAAGTCATCTCTGGCACGGTCTACTTCGTGGCTCCTCTGCAGAGAGGTGTGAGTTTTGCTGTGGCTCATGATTTGCTTTTCAATGGTGGCAGAGTCATCTCCCCATGGAGCGGTCTCAATCATGCGCTACAAGAAGCAAAATTACAGTTTTTAAACTACACATTTTATGGAACATTAGTGTATAAATGTCTTCAAGTCTCACTAACACGCTCATTGAAAAGAACAAAATTAACAATGCATGACCCAAAGTGTCCCAGTGTGGCCTATTGTTTTTAGTTTATTTCTGTTTTTATCTTTTTGGACAATGACCTTCTCGGACATAAAGGAATCAGCTTTATATGCCAGCAAAACTTATTATACTAAATGATTAAGGAAACAGAACAGTATTGTCTCCTCTCTTTATTCCCCGACCTTGAATTAATGTCCTTCTCCTGTTTGTCCTCTAGGTGTCAGCATGTAATCACGAAGCACACTGTAACGCAGGAAACCATCCCAACTATTCCCCCCTTGTTTGCAGCCCAGCTTTGATAAGAGCTCTTCAGTAAGCTGACTGCAAGAGGTCCCGGCTCTTTGCTCACATTCTTTTACCCTCTCCCTTCAGCTTTTGTTTTCTCGCCACTCCCTTTTTCATAATGGTTACTTGGCTAAAGCCACACAAAACAGACTCTACACTCTAGATACAAAAAAACAAGCTAAAAGCATGAAGTCAGTGCTACATGGAGACAGTAGGTGGAAGTAGGTCGACATATTTTGGAGTTAAAGAAAAGATACATAAGGCAATAATTAAAAGGACGTCCATTACAACATAAAACTGTGGAGGAAAGTTTCTGTGTGATGACGGAGGGAAAATGAATGACATTTGAGGGAGGGTGAGGCTGAAGTGGTGACAGAATGACAGGGTGTGCTTTTTTTGGTTGGGTGGGAGGGTTGGGGAGGTAGAAAGTAAAAGGGCGTTTTCCCATGAACGTGTGAGAGATCTGTTAAACTACCCCGTCCCATAACAACTGACTCAGTGGAGTGTCAGATTTCACACTCCTTCACTTCTACTTTTCTTTCTGACTCCAAAAGCGTCTTTATCTGCTTCCCTCTTCCCCGCTCTGTGCCTTTCTGTCTCCCGCTCTCTCCGTCTTGTTTCTCAAATGGCAGAGCTCTTTCCTCTTTCTTTGTTTCAATCATCCAGCACCTCTCTTGGCCTCTTTCACTCACGGATCAGGTTTTGGCAGAGTGACCAGATGGTTTCAGTTACAGCGGGTCAGAATAAGTGATAGGGTAAGTGCATCCCCCTCCTCCTCCCCCTCCTCCTCCTCACCTCTCTCTCCCTCCACATAAAAAAGAGGTACAAACTAATGCACCGGTACAGGCATGCACACACATGCTGGTGTAACTTCTCACGCTTGAGTTTTTATCAAGACTGATGCTTGTAACGATCCAGTTTCGTCATTCCATGATTTCCCAAATTGGCAATTACAATTGTAAATAAAAAGAAAAGAGAATAAAGTTTTTTCATTTCATTTACCACATTGTGATGTGTCCCAATGAAGGAAAACACACTTCTTTTTTTTGTGATGTTCTTAAATGTCTGTGAAGAATGAGGGTCTCACCGTCTGTTGGGCAATCCAGGCCATGGCATCATTAAACATCCTCCCACCACCATCAAGGGAGCTCACGCTTCCTCTTTGGCGTTTTGTGGTCATGCCCCCAAGCAACTGCTGTTGGATCCCAGCATGCATGTGCTGGAGTTGTTCCACGCTGTAGATTTGTACAAATAGACATGATTACTCAAATGTCATGAATGAGCACGTGAAAATGCAAACATGCAAATGCAGCACGCACACACGCACACACACACACACACATACACTGCATGTTGCCTTACTTTCTGAAGACTTCATGTGGAACGCGCATTTGCTGCAGATCTCTGCCGCAGAGCTTCAGCTGCTCTATGACTTCAGACGCCATGATCAACGTCCTGTCTACCTCCGCGGCTTGACCCCCCTATAAAATAACACAATCACTGCACTTTTCTAATGTTGTGACGTCGTACGGCATCGTCGTATTGATGCGTAAACATTATAACAGTGAAGTCAACAAGATGGCAGCCTTAAACGGATGTATTTGAAATAACGCCACTTACACCGTGGAGGATCATGTTCGCTCTCTGCAGGTAATCTTGACACTGGGATGACAGGAAAGTTGCTTTTTGCTGAAGACCCATTGCACTACAAATAAAGGGGAAAAAAAAGATTTGATGAAATAAGTCTTGATGAAATTGCAGCTCGATGATTGCTAAGCTTTTAAGGAGTAATGTTTTAAAGACTCAGCTTTCTTTCAAAATTCATGAACAAAAACACGCGCATGTTCATTGTTTTCACAAGTCTGTAATATTTTTTTCACAATGAGTGAAGAAACTGCAACGTCGGCAAGCCTCTGGAACAAATACACACGTCACTATTACAACATAAAACACTTTCGTCATGATGCATGATAGTAGTGGGAGGACGTCTGTAGGGTGTGTGCAAATATTTTAATTGTAATTCAGAACATTGGGCAACAGCTCAGGAGTGACACAACTGGGATTACTTAGATACACAACTTACACAGTCATTCTAGACGATGACAGTTTGACAGACGTCAATACCCGGGATGCACTCATGATGATGAAACAGCATCTATGGCTTTCATGGCCCGCGTGTTTTTATATTTTTATTTGCAAGATTTCTACCCTACATTTAATGTCTGGTTTAAAAGCAACAGGTGACTTCTGAGTTCTCACTTCATTCCACCGCCTGTACTCATGCCAGGCCCTCATGGTCTTTCATGGATGGAGGGCTTTAAAAGGATTTGGCTGCCAACCATGTAGTCCCCTACCTGGAAGCCGTCTTGTCTAAAATCCCCAAATTCCAGACGGGAATAACTACTCCGGCCCATGGTGGCTAGTTTTGAACTGAAGCCATACAAACTCATCATTGTGGGGGTTTTATTTTCTTTTCTTTATTAAAGTGTTGTATTCACTTGTCTCTGCTGCGCACATTCAGAACACAGACCTCTCTCTAACCCGCCTCCCGTTGCGCAGATAATGGACAACTGTGAATAGACCGCCGTTGAGAGAAACCACACCTTGCTGTGTTTAAGAAACACACTTGCTGTCACTTGCCTGTGTGGGAACATTAGTTCTGAGGAATTTAATTCAGCAAAAACTGTGGAGAGGTCATGTAACTAACTATCTAATGGGAAATGAACCGGATGAAGTGGCTTTAAGCATGTTAGATTGATATTAAGGAGTAGCCTGTCTTGTTACACACGAAGGCAAATGTACAATTATAATATATTTTTTTAATGTATACATTTATTTTAAAATTTTGCCTTTACCTTCTGGGTTTTAAATTTGTCTTTACTGTTATTTTCATAACTAATGGAATTGTTCAGAGAACTCCCTTTTGTTTTGTTGACCCTTAGGACGCAGGGGGCCACACTTAAACGCCCGCTGAAGAGACGAAGAAAGTTTATTTTTAGTCCCAGGACTTTTCTGGTTTCCATCTTCTGTTGTAGCATCAGGACCAATGCAGACTAATTTACAATGTCCCGAGTGTATGTTGGTAAGGCGAGAGGGTTGGAATCAACAACGACACTGCAAGATGCCACTACATCCTACACACGTAAAAACCCTGCAAGTGATAGTGGCGTATGTCCAGCTGATGAGAATTTAAAGTATAGTAAGCTACGTGCATCTTTTGCACGCTTTTTGTATCGCTCCATTTTACGCCACAGGTAGGAGTGTCCACGCACAAATACCAAGGAATATTATAAACTCACACAGTGATTGAGCAATTTCAGGTTACACGGCTGATGTTCATTAGTCTTGGTAGTCAAACAAACAAAGCTTTTTAAAACATAAAAATGGATGTGCAAAGCAACATATATGATGCAGTGTGTCATACTAACACAACTCCTGCATGTCACCATCATGTCAAAGCCCACTGCAGTTTTTTGAAACTCTCTTAGGGACTGGCTTGCGAGTCTAGATGTTGATTGGCTAATTAAACGTCCATCACTTTGCGCCTTGGTGGATTGATGTTAAAATATTTTGGAAGCTGAGATTACTGTAGTTCATATCGGTTCATAAATTCACACATCTGTTTCAGGTTTAATTTCACAATTCAAACCTAGCTCTGTAGGACAAGGCTGGATTTTCAAAATAAAAATCCAGCCCCTCTGTTTACCAAATGCCACAGATAAGGCTGCATATTATTGTTATTATATTATATATATTATAGTTTGATTGTACATATGTGCTGCTACGTAAACTAAATAAGTGAAAAAAATTCCAAGGAAAACAATAAAAACTAATCTAATCGTTCAACTTTTTCAGGCAGTTCATCTCAACTTCCAGCTTTGACTGTATTAAATTTTGGCAAAGTTCTCTTGCATTGTACTACAGCTTATTTCTGTAATGCAGCTCAGCTTCCAGTTCTTCCTGTTTTACATTTCAGCCTCCAGTCTTGGATTCACACTGCATTTTCTGCAGGAAGGCATTTTCTAATTAGACAAAGACGTTTTTAGCAAACAGATCAGGTAATTAGCTCTACAGCAGTCATTACCTGTCTGTGCTATCTAACAGCGAGCTAACTCAACGGTGGGTTTTCTGAAACCTGCTTGATGACCTTTTTCTTTTTTATGGTTCAAATTACTACTGCTACTACTTACTGCATCTTCTGAAACGTTCCCATGCAGTTTCTCATAAATTTACTTGAGCACACTCAACATATTACTCATCAAAAATCCTAATAATTTAAGTTTATAAGTTAATTTTAACAGACTCATTCAGGTACTTTTTAGGTTACCAGTAAAAACACCCTAAATCCAATTGGCATTACATTGCATGGCTTTTCCCAAAGTACATTTTTAAAAACGTCTTTAAATACCGAGGCTGCTCCAGGTCAAAGTTGACCCTTATCTGTAGAAATGGGTTTGTTTTTGTTCTGTCAAATAAAAGGGAAAACGTAGTTTTAGGGAATCTTGAAACTGTTCAAACTGTTCAAAGGGGACCTTGACACTGTCAACTTCCTGTGTCCACCCACCTTTGTCCAAGCTCCTACCATGACAGGTACCTGTCGGACTAGGAAAAGAAGTAATGGGCGACTCGAGAAACGGCGACAAAGTCAAAGTTATGCGCTGTATGTCCTGAAACCTACGAATAATAATAATTTAATTAAATTAAATACACCCCCCCTCCTCCTCCTCCATTCTAGGTCGGGTCAAACTTCAAAGCTTTGTTGTTCCTACGTGTATCAACACTAGGTTATGTTAGGGTTTGTTGTTTTAAAAAAAGGGGAAAAAGCAGGTGTCTTTACCTCATTCCACCACCTCCACCCATGCTAATTTGCCCCTTCTGTCCTCCCCCGCCGTGCATGGAGGTTCTGGAGAAGGTGTAGCTGGTGTATCCTGCGCCGTCCCCTGCTTGGTAATCTCCGTGGTAGCCGTTTCCACCGATGAACACGTCGTTTCTAAAACTTGGACTAGCCAAATCCGGTCGGGAATTACTTCTCGGGCCCAGGGTGGCCAGTTTTGGATTAGAGCCGTACACATTCATGTTTGCGAATTAGTTTTATTATTAGCTGTTTTGTTTTTTTTTTTAGTCGTTTTAGTCTGCTCTGCTGTCCAGACAGAGAGGACGGACTTCTCCCCCTCCCCGTCTCCTGTTGCGCAGATAGTGCTCTGCTGTGAATAGACGGAAGCTTGGCTGCTTTTGGAGAGAAACCACACCTTGCTGTGTTCGTGACACACTCCTGCACTCGCTTGACAGTGTGGGAAGCTGGTGCTGTCAGACGTACCAAAACGTTATTAGGCAATCATTACTTTTGATTGTTCACTTCAGTTCCTAAGAATCAAGACTGTAAACTTGTTAAGTTGGTTTGGTGTTAGCTTTTATGTACAGCATATTCTAGATAGCCTACAATGTCATTCTTCTTGATTATCAAGGAATCAAGTTTATGTCAGAGTTTACCACAGAGGTGACTGTTTAATTGCCTCTGTGGTATGTTGAAGATGAAGGTGGATTGGTTATATTGTTTATATATAGTACATCACAATTAACTACATTGAATTAATGAATTACGCCACAATTATCCCATCTCCCATTGTGGTTTGTTATGATCTCAGTTGAAATTTAACATCTGCCAAAGGCACAAAATAAACTACATTTTTCATTTTGCTGCAACTCCCCGGCGCTTTCGTGATAAAGATACATGATGTCATTTCTTGTCAGTGTATTTCTGGTTTGCTACTCCTTTTTTTCACCTCTGTCATATCTTCAGCATTAGTGTGGACTCATTTAGTCATCCAGCAAGGGATGGGGTCATATATATTGAGATGACGAGAATTAAAGAGCGCGGCAGCCAACACAGTTCATCCCCAGGGGAGTGACTAGAGATAGTGGTTGCACAAAGAATTTGTCATCCCGGGTTCAACATTCTTGAGGTCAGAAGGAGTCCATGTGAGAGTTCAGTGTTGTGCGTAGCTGCTTGAAGCTGACAACCAAGTGACACCCAGTTCGTCAAGCATATATTTCTATTTTCCCGATCTTATTCTGTCCTTTACTTCTGTTCTGCCTCTCCATTCCTCCGCACGCCACAGGTAGGCGTACCTGAGCTTTGAAAAGTGAAAGGGCGTGTGAGTGATATGGAGGCATAAAAGGGTGGGACACGCATACCTAGAGTCCGTTTGTGCCATTGTTTTACAAGTGTGCAGGAGACAAAAAGTGAGTGAAAGGTCTGACAAGAAAACAATTAACCTGTGTGTTGTTTTATTTTACGTGCAGACGTGTTAAAGTAAGAAAGGGAAAGGACAAAGGAAGGAAAACATGTACCCACAGAATTGACCATAAAATGCCTGAAATATTTTTGGTCTGCATGAATTAATGCATAATTAAAAGGTTTTACAGCTTTTATGATGGCAGAGGAAACAATAGTTGTCTTTGCTGACCGACATATCGTGCCCTCTGGTGAACTTTAGCCACTGAACACATACAACTACGACGGCGCAACAAATATTTGTGCAAGGACAGAGAGAAAGAGAGAGAGAGACAGGGGGAGAAAGAGGCATGAACTGAACTGACGACTTGATCGGACCAACGCCCCAAACTGGAATTTTCGAACCATTTCAGCACTTCTATGCTTTTCTTTTTCACGTTCAAACTTTTTGAACGCACGCGTTTGAAAATAAACTTGGCACGACATGTCTGTGCTGAATGTCTTGGAGTAACTTTTAAACGTATAATGACACTCTCATCTATTATAATGACAATTTCTTGAAAGACCAGCCTAGGCACACCCTCCCAAAGACAACACCTTACATTTCTTTCCCACTAGAGGCTCAGGTGGGTTTGTTTAACTCTCATTCTTTTTTTTTTCTTCTTTTTTTTTCAAACCAAAGACAGGACTGAACATGAACAAACTTTAGCCTGATGTCAGCTCTCATGCGTGCCAGAGACGCTGATTGAACACTGGGGCAGTGAACCCACGCTGTACCGAGATAGTGGAGATTAATTGGAATCAGACCATTAATTACAAGCTACAACAGGAAGGGCTTGGTCTGACTTAGAGCTGTGCAGGACTTCCACGGCCTGCCTACATTTGCATGTAAACATTTTGCAAGTTAACAATCTCTCTGGTTGATTTGGTAAGGTGTGGCAAAAAGTTCAGGGTGGTTCATTTTTGGCAGATTTTAGTGATGCTCGTTTGTCATTCACTGGAACATCCTGTGGTTTAGACATTTTGAAGAGAGAATTACAGCTTTGCTGGCTGTCTTTTCACCTGCAGAGTAAATATTTAACCTAATGTTTGCGTTCTGGACTCAGATCTAGTCACTGCTACATTTCCCGGTTGAATATGTCACTTATGTTACCTAATACCAACACCTGGAATATAAAACTAAAGCACAAAGGGGACTCACACTAGACATCGGACTTAATGGAAGTGAATTACTTACAAACCATGCAAGGGCAACACCAGGTTAACTCTCACAGGTTATGTCTAGTGATTCACGGTGACTGTGAGACCTGCTGACACTTGTAGACACACGTATGATATCATTTCCAGACACTGGTGTTGACATCATTTAATGAGTGAAAATAAAGCTTGACAGCTGCTTTATTAACTTGCAGTGACAAACAACGATGTCTCGCTTATTTGCGTTATGTCCCGATCTGAATTTTACCAACGGCGTGTGATCGTGCAGATGGTCCCTCAGACTTTCCAACTGCCTCGCAGAACAATAGTGGAAAAAGGAGGTGTTTCCTCAGTGGTGCTTTACAGGACAGTTACTTCAACACACGTAGTGTCTCCGTATTAACTAAGCTGAAATAAAGTTGGTTAAAAAAGAGAGAATGTAAGTAGGAATACTGTGAAATTTGGGTTTTCAGTGATTCCTTAGTACACTTTATCCCTGTGTAATCCTGCTTGAAAAGATCTCCTTATCTGGCTCGGCCTAAACTCTTCAGGTCAATGAACCCTCCCAAATTCCCCAGAATATTACAGAGGACATACACACCACCCTCATCTGGGAAAAAAACAAACATTAGTAGCTGTTTTGCAATTATTATGAGCTAAAAAAAAACCCTTTTTGCCATAGTATTCTGTTATCTACAAGGAGATTAACTCAAGGCCTTTTACTGTACGTATATCTTTGTATGGACACTGTGTATGCATACATTTATTGTTTTCCCTCTCTGATGTTAACTCCAAAGTAATAAATCACACAACGTTGCACTGGTCTATCTCTTGGACTTTGAAACCAAAGTGCACTAAACTATATGTATTTGGTTAACGTGGTCTCCTGTGGAACGGGGATATGTGCTCGTTTTCATACTTTCTAACCTGAATCTGAGTCCAAATCTCGCTGCTGAGTGAAAGCTCAGGCACACCTCTGGATTTCAATTCTGTTTTACACCTCATGTGTAACCAGCTGGTCTGGACTCACAGACAGACGGACAGACAGACAGCACACACACCCTGACTCATAGCACTGCTCATGGGTGTGTCTAGGACACACCTGAATTTGTTGCTATGGGAGGGTTACAGGCAGGTTTGAAAGATAACAAACAGTAAGATAGTGTGACGGTACAACAGTCAACTGGTTTCTGTTGGCTCACGGCCAGGTGATAAATCCTCCATATATTGCAAGAGAGTGCGTCGTCTGGGTGATGTGTGATTTGTAAAGCATGTAGACAAAACAGACTTAGATTATTATTTTGTCGTGGTTTCCTTTCAGACGGTGGAGCAGCCAGCAAAAAACTCACTCCGTGAAAATCACTCCATGAATTCATAAGCAGTTGCAGTGAGGGTGCGCCACTTCATTTTACACCAATATGTCATGTCATTTATGTTTTACTTTAAAACTGCAAAGATCCCCACCGCACCTATATCTCACCCCCATTACACCCGCTGCTTTGTGTTATCAAAACAAGCTCACACATCTGCAAAGCACACACACACAAGAAGCTGTTTATGTTGCATGATTATTTCCAGATAAAAATTTAAAAAAACAAAAAAACACTGCAGCTGAAAAGCTGCAATGACGGCAAATCTAGTGCTATTGCTCCAGTCTGCCTGCAGGGGTCATCAGTGTGTAACAAGACAGAGCAAGACACTCGAGGCTATTCTGGGGGCCCCTCAGTCATAACTCCTGGGGCCTCTCAGGATCTGTCACGGTTGCTATGCGTGCAGTAATGCTTGAGAGCTACGTGTTAATTCTTGAACTGGTTTTTCAAGTGTGAAACGAGCTGGGGGCCCACAACGTCTGGTCACAATTCTAGGCTATTCCATAATAATCATTAAGAAACAATAATCATATTCTCAAATATCAAAAATTCAAGCGCCTCCATTTGCAGATCTTTGATGAGCTAATAGGAATCAAATCTGCATTGTTCATCTCTAATGTACTTGCATATTATGGCCGGCAGGGAGCAGCACTGCTAAACACAATATTCTGCAGACGAGGTCTCCTCGTCACGTGGTCAGATAAATGTAGGCTATCAAGCTACTGGGTGTAAATCAAACCCCATATTGAACTCTTTGTTGTCATAAATCGTGTTCAATTCCCCCAGATCCCATTAGACTTCCTTAAATCCTTCACGCTGAGTGTTACAGCACAAAATAATCACGGTCATAATTCAAGACATCTGTATCCAGGTCAAATATCAGTATCTTCACTAAAGGAAATATCAAATGAAGCATAGTGTAAAGTTTGTTTTTGGATCAGGTGATCATGAAACAAATCAATTATCTTATCTGATACCGAGCAAATTGATCTGTTAATTAAAATGTTTAACACATTATATGATGGGAATTTGTTGCTATGAAGAATGGACTCTGATAGGTCATTTATTGATGGATAATAAATTATTTATTAATGCTTTATAGATTAGCAATGATCCATTAATAAGGAAATGGTTGGGGTTGCCAGGTTGTGGTGGTGTTTGTCCTCCTCAATCATAAGATACTCTTTAACTTTTTAAGTACATTAAATAAATTAAAAACTTTTTTTGGTTCTTTACTTCATTAGCAAGGCCCTCCCTCGATGGTCAACCATTTACCTGCTTGAAAGAGCTGAAGATGATCTGAAAATAAGTCAGTTTATTATTCAAATTCGGATTATTATTGCATAACTGCATATATTATAGCATAAACAGATAGATCAATTATTATAGCAGGTGTAGTTTATCACTGAATGGCTTGCTGACATTTAAAATTGCAGACCTTGATTCCTCACCACCAGGCAACTTTAACTTTACTTGTAAAACGCCTTATTATTGATGTTTTAATACAGAAAGCAGTCATCGTGAGTAAAGTGGATTGAAACTAAAAGTTACAGACCATGACACAACATCAGAAAAAGAGAGTAAGAAAGACTTATCGTTGGCCTGAGGCATCATTTATTTATCCCTTTAGACTCAGGAAATGAATTTTCACTCTGTTGTTATCTCACACACAGGCCTAAAATACACACACGCGCACAAACAGGACCTGTGCACGTGGGGAGCGAGGCACACACGGTAAGAGCTCGAGGCCACCCAGCAGGTGACCCGACACCTTTAGACTCCCTCTCCACGCTGACTGGCCAAACAGACGGAGACAGACATAATAAAACTCTCAAACACTGTTTTATAATTATAGTCAGAGACCATAAAGAACAATATTTTATTTTTCACTTTCCCCTTCATCCAAAGCAGAACTCGTGTTTGTTTGCTACAGAAATGGGCGGGGTCAGAGATAGTTCTTCCTCCTCGTGCTCCTCCTCCCACCCCCCCTCTCTGATCTGTAACGTACTTTTCAAATCTTCATGTCCATGTGTGTGTGTGTATTTATTGATTTGTAATTTATTCTTTGGGTTACAATATTAGGGATAAAAGAACGACAACAAACTATATATCAGATCTATTAGACCTAACCCTAATTCCAATTTCTCAAAAATAGAATTTGTGAGAACGGTTGCCATGGTTTTGGTTTGATTTTACTGTGTCCTTATATATACACATATATAATAACCTGGCCACACCTCGTAGGCAATGTACGGACAAGACATCAACATTCTGTTTTATATATAAAAAATATTTTATTAAAACTACTCTGGATATTATTATAAGGACTGATAATAACGCTCTTTTTCTGTAGATGACTTTCTGCACTCCTTCACTGAGAATTCTCTTTTCACAGTGGTTACCAGTGGTAACAGGTAGCCATATTGGGGGTAGAGTCATCAGCAGACAGCCTTTATGGGCAGGTGTGTTACCTGTGGCTCCCTCAGGAAGCACTTTCCTGAGCTCTGCTGCCACAGATGACCGACAGAGAAGCCAATGAGTCTTAACGACGGACCACATCGTGAAATAGTTTTCCTCGTCAGTGCTCATGATTCACCGCAATCCGCCTTTTGTTTCGGTGATTCAGCCTACAGACAATCCCGCACGCGTTTTTTTTTCTCCTCTTCTTTGGTGTCAGACGGAGGGGAAGTGCTTCCTGATAATAAAGAGGTGCGTCTTATTTCCATTCCAGTGATTGACTGCGCACGGCTTTCACCGCCGGGAGCTGGGGGCATTGACGCATTGTGGAGTCGACAGGGGGTAGCACTGCAACCCCGGCTTCGCTACACAAACGGAGGCATCTATCAGGCGAAACCGCGATGGCCGTGGTGCAGCTCGACACGGAGGACCATCAACCGGAGAACGGCTTCGTGTCCCCCGAAACCACGTCGCCGGGGCTGCTGACACGCATCGACGGTTCTGTTCTACCATTTCTCGGGGGATTTGGGAAGTACCAGAAACAGCTGATCGTGCTGACATGGATCCCGGCGTTATTTATTGGATTCAGCCAGTACTCTGATAATTTCCTCCTCGCCCAGCCAAACAACACATGTGTCCAGCCTTTGGCGAACCTGACTAATCAGACTAAGGGTTATTCCTCGTTGTCAGACAGTCCAAAAAACATCAGCGCTCGACTGGCTTATTCCTATAGCAATGGGAGTTACGGCACCCACAATGACACGCACAGCATGCGGTGTCGGTGCAGCGAGTGGACCTTCGAGCTGCACACGGGACTCGTGCAGAATGTTGTTACCAAGGTAAGCCTGTCCACCTTGAGGATGGGGCATCCTCGCCATCATATTGTGTTATGCATATGTGACACCCCATCCGCTCTTCGGATCGATTGATATCAGTGAGATGGAGAAATACTGGCACTCATGAACACTGCACCCACCGTTAAAGATATCTCTCCTTAAAGCAGCACTCATTAATATAAAACCGTGGCCAAATCGTGCTCTTTAAAAGCGTCTGGATAAGATGGGTTTTTGCGGTTATGCCTCCGTTATTGCGATGCATGTCTGCACATTAGCGCTGAGTGACTTCTGTTCTGTGGAGATCCATCAGAGCCGGCTCACACTGGACCCAGATAAAAGTAGTAGGGTTGAAAAAAAAAAAAACAGGTGAGATTCTGCATCGTGCTGACACTGAGTCATCGCACACAAAGTGTGACCTATAGCAGAGACACGCCACCATTGGCACATTGGGCAAAAGTGCCATGGCCGGTGGAATTTGCCGGTTGTCGTAATGGACATAATAGACATGGAGCCTTTTGATTTGGAGCAAAGGTCATTATAGTGCACTCTCTAGAATAATGCAACCCCATCCCTGGCCAAACAGCACCCGCCCTATAACTGCCCTAAACAAACATCAGCGAGATATCTTTCATTTTGAGCACTTTTTTTTTTTGTCTTTAGCATGAAGTGATGTCTTCCTATCACATCACCTTAATGTTGTGATATTCCTCTCCGCACAGGCCAGGCTGAGGAGACGGCATAGGCCTGCAGCCACCCATAGTTGGCCTGTTAAGCTGGTGGAGGAAGGGATTTTATATCTCATTACGCCTATCAGCTCTTCTCCCATTGTGGATGCCGCATGCTTATATCAAGATATCAAGTTTGATTTTTGCGGGCGAAGGAAAGATTGAAACTTTGATCCGCTGGGCTGGCTGAGTAAGCTTGACATTAATATTGATGGGGCGCTGTGATTTCATCTAAAGATAAAATACCTTTTTAATTCTTGTGACAGACACAATAAAGACTTTAGAAACAGAATCAGTAGACAATCATGTTCAGTGGTTGGTTTTGCTTATAAAAAGTCTAACACGGTTAACACTCACTCCGATAACATCACGAAAAAATAGCATTTCAATCTGCGGCATCTTCACCTCTGAAGAGTTTGGCATGCATGCCATAATCAAAAGGCTTATCAGGAGGAGTTAGATGTGAAGCTGGGCTTTGAAGCTTCTGCTGTAGGAGGGGGTTATGGCACCCTGGGCTTGGATCCACTGCGATGCCAACAGCCCATCTGCATATAACTGATAATGTCCCCATTTAAATAACAGAAATAAAAATGCAGCTGTGGCTTTTTAATTCAACCATGAGCCAGGAGGGACATTTTAAGTCTCGAGTTCATTCACTGCAGGATCATTTTTAGGGGGTGGGGTTGCATTAACTAAGGCCAGGCTGATAAACTGTTTTTACGGACGGAGGCATTAAATATACCCATAACATGCAGCTGAATATGAAGTCATATATGAGGCAAATCGATTGGGTGGATCCATTTTTCTAAGAAAAAAAAGTCAGTCAGTTCTCTGCTGTTCACTCCTTCCGTAATATGAAGGCGTTAGTGCTGAAAGACTGCGGGCCCTTCTGACATGCTGGTGTCGTAACCTGTAGATGTTAATATTTGTGTTGCTTTTGCACGCATACAGAGAATGTCATGTTGATACTACCACCATTCAATATCAGTGACAGGCCCGAGCAGTTGGCGAAAGTGACTCTGGCTGTGCTCGTCTTCCCTGACCCATGCGGTCCACATTCTGACAAGGTCACTGTCAGGAGAAACTGAATTAGACGGCATGCAAGCGAATTCCAAAACCGAGCCAATAATTGAGCAGAATTGACCCACCGACTTGTCTCTTTTGACAACCTGTCCCTCACTCTTCGAAGGGCTCTTTTCACCACCACAGCACAGAAACTAGGATGTGACACTACGGCAAGAAGTGATGACTCGGCGGTTCCACCTCTGTTTGGATTGCATAGGCATAACTGCACACGACCGGGCTCGGCTATCTGTGACATTCGATCCCCTAAAAGGCAGAGCAGGGTGCCAACACTGAGGCAATCTGGTAAAATGTGCCAACACATTCTAACCCTGCACGTCTGGTAACTCTTCACCACATGACGTAAACGTGTCAATATTATGTAGATGTCTTCACATAGCCTTTTCTTCCAGGATTCTCTATCACAAGCACACACGGCTGTTCACTCAGTGCTGTCACAGAAAAACGGTTTTGATGGAAGCGGTTGGAGGTTGAGGCGGTGTTGAAAGATCCAAAGTGGTTAATGTGGAGACCCATCCTAATTGAGTCTAAGCTCTCCTCAGGGTCCGTCTTAATTGGACTGAGCTTTAGAAATGAGAATGTATCATTACTCGGAGACAGATAAAGTCTCTGTGCAACCTACCCTACTCAGCTCCCGTTTAGACAGGTAGCGGCTGCACACGTCGACCGAAATAGTGGCCTGAGAACCTCTTTAACACAGAGATTAACCTCAAACTGATCCGTGTGAAAGTTACATTTGGTTTTGCAGGGGCCGATAATGATTTTTAACATCTAGAACTTCATCCAGGAATCACTTTTTTGCAAAACTTGACTTAATTGGAACAAAACTACAACACCACCCTGCTTTTAAGATCTTTTTAACCTAAACTAATGATGAGGATTTAGTTTGTAAGATGTCGGTAAATGGTCAGAAAAAGTTACAAGTTCCCACAGCCCAAGTTGATGTCTCCAGGGTGCTTATTTTGTCCCTTTCGTCCGTTCTGTTTTGTAAAAGCAGGTTTCAGAAGCTGGAAACAGCATTTTGCGTAATAAATAACAGATCAGTCAATTGTAAAAATTGTTGATGTTCAATTTTTTGTTAGGTTGATCAACACGAAAATAACTGGCAACTACCGTGATAAGTGATCAATCATTAAAGTAGTTTTTAAAACCAAAATTGTCAAACATATCTGCATATACTACATGTTATATTTGGCTTTGGAAAATCTAAATATAACAACTAAATGAATAAAAGCGTATCGCGCCGTTTCTTAAAAAAGATAGTCATTAGTTGCAGCCTTGATTGATTAACTGTTTATATACTCTGTGTCAGTGCCATTTGTTTTTGCATTATTGTTCTTCTGATGTAGGCTGGCGTTTTGTCTGAATGTGATAAGGAAGACACGTTGTAAAGGCATGTTAGTGGGTACACCCAGACCCCGTATCACTGTGCTGGAGGTTGCACACCCATAGATCTGAAAGACGATACTGTACTTGAACACCCATGCAGGCCTCTCTGTGTCCCTTCATACTGTTTACCCAGCTGGTTGGCTCCTTCCACAGACCCCGGATCAGTATGGGACACTTTGAAACGGTCTCAGCTGTCGAAAGGCGATGACCCCACTGCAGATACCCAGTCAGCACACAATGACAGCCACTCAAAGACGCTTGTGACTGAAAGATAAAACTCGTCCGTGTGTGTGTGTGTGCTGCCGGCTTGTTTCTGATAAGTGCTGTTTTGTAACGGGGGGGGGGGGGGGGGGGGATTACGGGTCTCTGACCCTTAGCAGAGGTTTGGGTTTGTTTGTGGGGTTGTGCGATGGAATTCAAGTTGTAGGAGTGTTGGCAAGTTGTCAGCACGCATCAGGTCTCTCTGGTGACAGATGTGGACTAAAAAGAGGAAATGAACATGATGGACGAAGGTTCATTGGTGCATTATCTGTCTTTGTTAGTCGCTATAGAATGCAGCTCTCTTCAGCACCTTGTCAAACATGTCAGCGATTTACTACATGATGTGTATTATAGTCCAGATGACACTACTTGACACAACCCCCATAATATAAACATGCTCCCTTAGGCTACATCACCAGTATCAGATGTAGCCTATCTTTTTTTTTTTCAACTTCTAACTTTATTTTCTTTTTTTAAACCACAAAGCTACAATGGAAACTGAGCGTGTGTCAGAGAGATAAATCTTTTTGCTCACCCTCCTTTTCGCCGTTCCCTTTTACCCTCACCTAAGCCGCCACCACATTATAGGATTTCAAGCTTTCGGTGAGGCGGTGATGCTAAAACTTGCACTTGGAAGCAGAAAGAGTCTGATAACCACGGTGACGGTCTGTTGCTAGGCAGTAACTATGCAGCAGTCTCTCCATGTGTTTTCTGCCTTCTCCTCACAACTGCTTTAAGCGTCCCTCTCCTTCTCTCTTTTGCCTGCAAATCCTTTCCTATAGCTTTATTCAGGGTTTTTTTTTTCTGTTCTCTCTTTGAATGTTCAGTTTCTACATTGTGTAATCTGTATTCCGCCCTCCTCATGTGCTTTCCTCCCTCCCTCCCTCCTTGCCTTCTCCCCCCCCTCCTTTGAACCCCCACCCACCCGCCACTCTGTAGTTCAACGAGTGCAGAAATGTGCAGCTGTAGTTGAGAGCGTCTTCATCGGGGCTAATGAGGCTCGCTGGTGTGCACCGATCATTGGTGGTCAGTCATTTGAGAGAGGTCAGCAGACAGACACCCCGGGGATTTCGACCGATTTCCTTTTGGACCTTCATTGTTCTGCATTTTCTGTCAGCTAACAGATTTCTATGCATCTAAACCTAACTCTTGCACACTGACTTCCATTCATTACTGCCAAATGAGCAGGACAATAGCGAGGGAGCAAGTGACAGAAATAATAGGGGCATAGCAGACGAGCTGCCTGGATTTGACACATGCTTGGACTGAATCACAGTTTGCTGGGATTTCTTTGCTCTGCTATAGCTGAAAATATATTTATTTATTTATGTATACATATATTTTTTTCTTTTTTTTTTTTTTCCTGTTGTGCTATTAGCAGTGTGGATGCCCATTAATAAGTGCCTATGAGCTCAGTCAGAGTGTTGGCCTGGAGAGAGAACCTGGTTAATAATACATGTGAATTGATGCTCTTAAATAAAACACATTAATGATACTTTGACTATCAAAATCTGCCGTGCTCTGCCCATTTTGGCTACACATTTCAACATCCCCGAGGACTCGCGCAACATTGCTGCATTGTGTCTGGCATGTGACTTGGGAATGCTCATATGTTTTACAGCCCTCGTCATTTGTCTGTAGTCACCCGCAGATGTCTGTCCCGCACAGTCACCAGACTGTCATCCAGCCTCGCCGTGTCTTTCCCTATACAATCGCAGGCTCAGAGTATCATTTCAGTGCATAGGTTGTTTGGTCACAGTCCTGGGGGAGGGCAGCTTCAGTTTTTTTTTAAACACCCTTGGCTGTGCAGCGATTGCGCAACAGGAACTTGTTTCCCTCTGTCTTTTTCTCTGCTGACATCGATACTAAAACCATGACTGAGTGGCATGCATGGATCATGTGATGGCTGGGTGGCTCTGGGTAATCCTGGAGCGTTCCATTCTGAACAGGTCACTATGGTAAAGGTTACGAGAGGTTAGAGCCCCTCAAAGAAAAATGTAAGAACAACGCACGCTTTGTGTTTCAACATGAGGCTGAGCCGAAATAAATATTCTATAAATATCGTGTGTGGAAAAAGCAATATATGTCCTGATTTTTCTAGCGGTAAATCATACGTAGTTATGGTTTATAGATAAGGCACAGCTGAAGTTTGTGTTGATCAACCCCCCCATACACTATGCACCTGCTATGGCCACCACACCCCTGTCTGCTCCTTCCTGCTGCTTGTGTCAGCACAGACAGCTGGGAGGCATATGGTGCCAAAAAGGAACCCTTATATTCGCCTACTCGCCGTCCTCGCTGAAATTCATCCTCTGTTCCTCTCAGGATCGACTGCACAACCGGGATCATTAAATAATGACAATGGTGGTGGAAGCGGCAGGATCGGTTAGATTTCTTGGGGTACTGAGTTTCTTGCTGCAAGCAGTTCGCATGCACGACTAGCGCACATTTTGCACCGGGCTTTACATTTCTCTCAGGTCTATTCATCACAACTTGTCGCTACTGTGGGGTGGGGGGGGGGGGAATTCAGGGCATGCTCATGCAAACGCAGGCACACACTGCGTTGTTTGCAGTCGAGGGATCTTGGGTGGAGAGTTTCAGTCACAGAAGGGGAAAAAAAAAGAGAGGCAGAGTGTACTTTAATACTATTTCGACACACTAGAAGAGGCATAAATAAATAATAAAATAAGAAATGTCAGCTCATGTACACCCAGTGGTTATTGACTTAGAAAGAAGAAGAAATAGGGGCATAAATATAGATAATTTATCGTCGTATGTTGATTGCATGTGCACTAGTAGCAGTTACTCCATCTAAACATCATTTTTTGGGGACAACTGAGCCGAAAACCATCTTTTAAAAAGAACCTGCAGTATATTCTGTGTAAAATAATGTCTGGAATAATAACTAACAGAGACAGGACATCATGTCAATGTTCATATTAGATAAAATACCAGGAAACCCTTCTGTAACAGACTGTAGCCTTCTCACATTTCACTGCTGCGTGCTATGATTATCAGACAGACCAAGCGAACGGTCCATCCTTAAAAAAAAAACAAAAAACTTGATCTTTCACTTCCACAGTCTGTTTCTAAGAATTAATGTCTGTTTATTTGTCTCTGCAGTGGAGTCTGGTGTGTGACTCAGCATGGAAAGTCCACATTGCAAAATTTTCACTATTGGTGGGATCCATCTTTGGGTACCTGGTATTTGGAATCCTTGCTGACTGGTAAGTTCTTACACAAAGTTTTATTTACAAGCACTGAGTCATCGTATCGCAGCGTGTCAAAAAAAAAATGATTTTGACCTTAATCCATAGGTTTGGCCGCCACCCAGTGCTGATCATATCGGTGCTCTTCATGCTGGTGTTTGGTCTGACTGTGGCCTTCTCTGTCAACGTGCCCATGTTCAGCACCCTGCGCTTTTTTGAGGGCTTCTGCCTGGCAGGGATCACCCTTTCTCTCTACGTCCTCAGTAAGTCTTTCTCTCTCAACTAGAAGTTTTTTTTTTTTTTTTGTCATTGTTGCATCCGTCAAACTCATCAGTGCAGCGCTGCAAAGCTGAGGTCTTGTGTGGGCAGATTTACAACTTACAATTTGTAGTAAGTTTTGAAAGCACACACGGAAGCAGGACTGACAATGTTTACAGCGGATGTGTTTGAAATCAGAACTCTGAGAAAAGTCTTGAATATGCACATGACACAGCCAATGCTAACAGACTGAGGATAAACCTAACAGGTTGCAGGCGAGGAGAAAAAAAAATCAGCATTTTTACAGGAGAAAATGCTTTGCTACTGTTTTTCTGATTACGATCAAGAAGCGGAGACATTTATCTCCAAGCCTTTGAAAGGTAGCTGTTGCTCTGGCACTAAAGAGAAACGCTGATGAGGAATGGTGCAGCAGTAATGCAGCAAACAATATGCCCTATAAAATGCACGCCTATTCGATGATAACTTGAGCTCCAATTTACCCGCTGGCCAAACTGGTTTTGCTCGGGACTTGGCTCCATGTCTAGGAAGTAGGAGCAGCTCTTGTTGCACTGCGAGTTGTAAGAAGCAGTAGCCCTCGTTTGTGCTGAGTAAACATTATAATATAACTGAAATTATTACATCATGCCTTTACATACCTCATCAATACCAAAAAGATACATAGCACGTCTTTAAACTAAACAAAATGACCATTTCTATGAATGCGTCTAACATTTTTCTGTTAATTATACCACCCACTCTTCGATCTTAGTATCCTCCCACTAAAGCTGTTCTCATTAGGACCAGATACACAAAATCAAAAGGCTATTCTACTTTTAATTTGTGTCTCTAGCTGAGGGTAGCATTCAGCTAAAAGAAGAGTAATTGTGTTGCTGTGACCTCCTAACATTTATTAAACTGAATGCCATTGTCGGGATAAATTCTCATTATAGAACAACCACCAGGCAAACAGCCTCCTTACCCTTGAAGTCAACTCTTTAATTTTCATTTGGGTGTACCAGCATGTGTCTTTTTCCTGAGATTTTAATCCTGGTTACTGCTAATCAATAATGTGATAACGGCAGAGGGGATCGGTGGTAGAGACTGTAATGTTCTCAGAGATGGATCCTCTCCGTTCATGTGACCTTCTCTCGGCACACTCGAGGTTTAAATCATTCGCTTTGTGTGTTTAGTTTCTACAGGATGGGATGGAGAGGGGCTTTTTGATAGGCTTCTAATATTGTTCCATGCAGTTGTTGCATATTCTGGTGTCAGTGGTGGATGCTTAAAAGCCTGCTCGGCTGCAGTAACTGACCAGTGCAGAGGGCGGTTTGCGAGAGTGGAGGGAAGGGTGGATGAGAGCGAGGGAGGGAGCAAGGGCGAGATGATGAAGGAAGGGGCCCTCAGTGTCCTTGTCATTCTAATTTACTCCACACTGTATACCTTGAAAAGCTTCGCCGTGCTCCCAAAATAGGACTGTTCAGTCTGCGCCCGGGACAAAGCAAAGAAGGTGGGACAGAAGGAGGCAAAAGGGTGGAGATAAGCTGTACAGTGTGGTGTCGTATCAAATTTAAATGAACTTGACATCTGCGTCTATTGTCTTCACATTAGCCTCCATTTACGGCTCAATGGATCAGTGGTTCTGGTGGTTGCAACCCAATCGGAGGTGGCGGGGTTGCACGATGATTTTGTAAAGTCAACTCTCATCTCTGCCGTGCACGCTTAAAAAAACATCTGATTTTTAGCTTTTAACACGTGCAAAGTCAGTCAAATGACAGAATACAATCCAAAAAATCACTCATTGATTGAATTAGTAATTTGTAAACGGGTAACTTGATTTTAAAAGATCCACTTCAAAATCATACGATTCAATCTTGATAGTCTTTTTTTTCTTCACAGTTCTTCCGTGTCTGTCGTGTTTTATCTTGACACAAATATGTGTCGGTTTAATGTGTTCGTAATGCATCATAAGAGATAAGATTCAGCTGACATCTGCTCTGCAGAGTGGCGTGGGGAACAATGGAACTTGCCGTTATATAAAGGTGTAATTAAACAAGCATCTGAATGCATAAATCATACGCCTCTTTAACGGCCGAATGCCAGAGCAACTCAGCAGTATTTAACCTCTCTGACTGATTAAAAAAAACTATTTTGAATATGTCTGATCTGCATCAGCAGCAGAGCTATGATCTCACAGGGCCGCATTCTAAATAAAGTCCAGTCGAGTCCTTATTCCTCTTATATGTCCTCCTTTGCACTCTCCCCATTATTCTTCCTGTGGTTTAACTTTTGTTATTCATCAGTCTACCTTCCCTGCTTCCATCTACCATTCTCTACCTTACGTTCTTTGCAGACTGCATGGAGGAGCGGCAAATGCAGTCTTCAAAATAACAATACAGTGATTACAAGGGGAATCAAGTGGTCACGAACAATCTGTTGTAATTTTATAGCCGCTCTTTTCTTTATTCAGCCCTCTCGTGAAAGGTTAATGCAACACCTTACCCTCTGCAATCATACTCAAGTGCTTGTGTGTTTGAACAAAAGCTTATTGCGCTAGGAATTGGCAGGAATATCTAAAATATTAGGTTTAAAGTTATAGGAAAGTAACTCTAGAGGTAGCAACCTTGTTCGCACTGACATGTGAAAGCATTAAACACCATGACCGGGATTGTAGAGACTGGTTTGCCAGCTAATGTTGATCCATCCAACAACACAAACACAAGTTCATGTTTCCTTGCTTGGGACTGAAACGGATATCAGGCTACCGGTTCACCAAGCATAAAACAAGATGTCAGCCACTTAAACTGTCATCTAACCAGTCAAAGATATGTCTTCCTTACTCTGTTAATGGTATCTACTAAGAATCAAACTATTCTCCCCACATTAGCTGTTTTTACTGATCAATGGGATTTCATGGCTCTTTCTATGAGGAGCTTGCTGCAGTACTATAATAAAGTCAACTTGAGCAGAGCTTAGCTGGACAGATGTCTGTTTGAGTTTTGCATATTTGTATAGAGTCGGTCTTGTGTTGCCATACAGCTGCCCATATTTCTTTTTTTAAAGATTTTTTTTGGCCTTTTTGAGCTTTATTTGACAGAGACAGCTTGAAGAGTGACAGGAAATGTGGGGAAAGAGAGAGATGGGGAATGACGTGTACACGGGACGGATAATCCTCCGACTGAGCTAAACGACACCCCCCAACTGCCCATATTTCTGATCATGTGTGGCCTCTCGTCACATGCTATTTACCCCGTAGCCATCCTGTATTGACAAAACTCCGCCAGAGCTGCTCCAAGAGTAGGACCACAATCGTTCAATAACGCATTACTGGAGAGGATCAATCGTTTTATTTCAAGACATTCTGTGTTTAGGGTATTTATTGCATTTTCATACAAGTTGGGACATTAGATGAACTGAGCAAAAAGCTAATATTCCTTATAGTCCTGACACTGAGTCAGTCATATGACATTTCTGCATGTAACGTTATGAACCACATGAGCCTTTTTTGTGGCTTGCTTTGTTTGACTCTGCTTACAAAGGAAAGTTGGAGCCAAATCCCAGCTTCGGCTTTGTTTGCATGGGAGACTGTGCGCTAATCCCCCCCCTTTCCCATCAATCCATGTGCAATTAAGTCTTAGTTAATAGATCTTGAAGGCCGGGTGCCTTTGTGTGGCATAATTTGAATCTACAAAACAGCAATATGATAATTGGAAACTGCTGTTTGGTTTGAGATCTTAGATTGATCTTTGTGAACGCGGAGATGGAGTAATTTGGAGACGTTATATGTTACCTGATTTGTTGGGGAGTTTCAGGATACGGGTGAGCTCCTTTTAAGAGTGTAGAGCAATCTGCGCGCAGCTACAATCCGTTCCACCAGAATGGCCCGTTGAAAGTCATGATCACTGCGGGGAACAACATGGCTGATATGATGTGACACTTGTACGCTAACTGCTGCTGAGAGACAGAAAAAATGAGAGAGTTGAGAGTTGGTGGTGGGGTGGTTTCAGACAAAGGGAAAGAATGGGGTCTAGCAAGTGATATGAGTAGACAAAAAAGTTCAGCTTAAAGACTGAGAGGAATGTTAAAACTGTACTGAGCAAAGAGAAAGCAAACCTGTGATTGACTAAGTGCTGCTAGACTAAGAGGCAGTGTGATTGCGGTGTGATCTGTACATTAACATCAAGCTCTTTTATGTATAAACCAGGCTAATGCATCTTTCTACTAGAAGAATAGCAAAGCCGATAGCTATAGAAAGTCATCTGATGCAGCACTGCTATTTATACCCCGGTGCTCCATCAGTGTGTGCTAGCTTTTGTAGCATCACAACACCAGGCAGCACAGGCAAATAGCGCCTATAGCTCAGTGTCATTGTGCTGCTTGCTATTGCATTTTTACAGTAAACACCACACCGCCCCGCGACACTCACCTACCCCCACCTCACATGCAAACATGCGCCGCACTTCACTTTGCTGAGTCATGCTAACTGGCTGCGCTGGGTCTTTTGTGTGAGAATTTTGTGATCAGCTTGAGATGAGGTGATTGTGTTCTGGGGCAGTGGGCCAGAGCTTTTTTTTGTTTACACAATATATATATATATATATATATATATATATATATATATATATGAGTGATTTGAGGCATTAATTGCTTTTGCCCCAAAAAATATTTATGCCAAATATTAGTTTAGCTGTTAATGTTACACAGACAGGAGTATACATAATGTATAACTTAGTGAAAGAATTGTAAATTCTCTGGATAAACTTGATTGCTAGTGGGTTAGCTCAGTTAGCATCAGCCCCATGTACAAAGGCTCAGTGTTCGAATCCAACTTGTGGCCTTTGCTTCCTGCTGATTCTTGTCACTCTTAAGCTGTCTTAAAATCGTTTTTTAAAAAAAGCTTAAGTGTGTGTGTATGTGTGCGTCTGTGTGTACGCATGTGTGATCTTAACGGTTTTGATCCCACACCTTGAATTTCCTGAAGGCAACTATGGAGTGTTGTTAAGAGGCAGGATGTTTACTCTGAGAGGTCCGTATAATTGCCTTACAGTAAAGCACGAATGTCTCTACACTCATCCCGAGTGGAGTTCTGGTTCGCTTTCCATGTCTGAATCAGAGGTGGCAAGCCTATGCATGTCATGGGTGTGTGGGGAAGAGAGAGAGAGATGTGGTAGACATCCAGGGAGAGAGAAACAAACAGACACACGCAGAAAGACGATAGACAGGCACATGATTCTGTTGTTGTCTCGACGGTTGCGTCATAAAGAAGTTTGGGACTTTTCTATTAGCTCATGACTGTTCTGTTTGTCATGATAATGGAGGTTGTTGAGGTGAGATTCCCTTTGTCTTGAATTTTCAGAAATGTTACTTAAACTAACTAGGGTATATTTGCTTTTATTTTTTTAACATTCAGTTAAAAGGTTTTTTTCCAGGTTTGGTTATATTATCATGGATGGATAATGTAGAAGTGATATAGTCTAGACTTAAAGTAGATTAACAGCTAGAGGAAACTTGAAACCCATGTTCAGATTTATTGGTACATGTGCTGAGAAGTTAAAAATATCAATCAAACTTATATATTTAGAGATCTTCTGAATGATTTCCAGTAGGAAACATTAGGGATATCCATTTTTATGCCGATGCCAGATCATGGCCACATGAATAAATGTAATGACCACAATATTTCACACAAAAAACTCATATACACATTAGATGACAATGGTTGACAGTAAATGGTTCACCCATTGGAAATAAATTTAGAAACCCTCTCTTCTTCATATGCACCAACGAAATGCCAATAAGGGGAACTGCTCCCTGCCCTAAAATGACCTTTTATTCCAAGTTGATTCAGCACTGTGGCTACAATACAAACTCTTATTATTATTTGTTTTTATTGGCCACAGAAGCTTGGATTTTGCTTGGTTAATAATTCCAGTCGCTGCTTATGGAAACTCATCACATCTGTGAGGGAAGATGGTAGGCAGATCACATTTCTGTCCAGTCCATAAATGTTGTATGACCCCCTCTTAGCAGTTGTAATTTCTGAGGAGGAAAAAGAAGCTGCCCTGTATTTGTGTTAATACGGTAATACGGCTGCTGACACGCCCACTGAGACTCTATTGATCGTGTGTGTTGTGTTTGCTGTCACTCCTTTTGTACATGTACCAAACAAGAATGGGTAGTGATAAGTACACACACAAATGCAGATGACCGCGTTTTACAGGGAAGTGCATGTGACATGATGACGAACGGCGTTATATGCACGCTACTGCACTTTTCGTACTGAAGATTCTTTTAATAATATTCAGTGTATGATTTGACTACTTTAGTGTGAGTGTGTTTGCTGTTACCTTTGTTCCACGAGGATTCTCTCTTCAAGGTTTTAACAATTTATGTCAACAATAATTGTAATAATTTGTATTTCAGTGGGAATTTGGCAACTCCCCCTGAGCTTACAACCCTCTGGCAGAGAGAGACACAACATTTATCGACAGATATTAAAGTAATCAGTGCCCTGTAGTAAACAGATTAGGTATGAGTCAGGTTGCGGTCATGTATGACCGTTTATAAAGTGTAAAACTTTTTTTTTTTAAGCGATTCTCTGTCATACTCAGCAATTCTGATTTTTAATCATTTCCTCTTCTGAAAAATGAGTGTAAGTGAAAATGTTAAAAAATAGAGCACAGTAAGGCTTTTTAGAGAAGTTCCTCTTTTTTATTATTAAAGGGATCATAGTCAGTTTGGTAATGTAGCAATCCTTATTTACATTATGTATTTCCTTGTTTGAAATGTATGTGGTGTTGCATCTATAGTCACGTGTGTTCCCCAGCCGTCTCTGTCCGTGCTTCTTTCCTTCTGACAGTGGAGTAATGCTCCTCTACTCAGACAGGATGATCCGTGACGTGCGTTTCCTGCTGCGGTGCTATTCTGTGTTTTGTCAGGTTAGCCAGGCCAAGCCAGGTCAAGCCGGGCCATTCTTGCCCTCTTCACTGTTCCTACGTTATTGTGTAATGAGGTGCTTTCTTTCAGTGGTGCCCTCTTAAAACCGAAGGCATTAATCTCTCTGCACACAGGTGAGGCACGAGGGGCAGCGCCGAAAGATGGAAGCTGCGTGTATTTATCTGCGTAAATGGCTTCCTCTCTGTCAAAGTCGGACTCATTTGTTGGTACAGCCTGACGGGCGGCACGCTTTGTTTGCATGCGTCCGCTCCTTACCTGACTTGCTCTCTGTGTTTAAACTATTTGTGTGTATGCCAAAGATGGATATCCCTCTGTCTGGCCTGACCCGAGCAGTGCGTGCCAGATCTGGACTGTGAAGAGAGAAGCTTTTCATTTCCCATCATATGGCTATGTCTCCCTGAGGACAGCAGCCAGGTCTACCTCACATCACTGCAGTGATATTGTGCTGCCATCAGATCACTTTTGATTCACTCTCAATGTTGAGAAAGGTCTGAAAAAGAAGATGAAGTATACAGAGAGGCAGGGCGGGCCATAGACTGTGGACTGTGTACAGAGAGCCAAAGAAAGGTATTTTCCGTGATACACAAGTTGACCTGTCCTCATCCTTCCCGACAATCCGCTCTAGCCATCTCCTGATAAATGGGTTAAGGTGCAGACTCGGGTTTCTTTCCTCTGAGCGGGGTTAAAGTTCCCTTTTGTGCAGAGTTAGCGATTGTGGTTGCCAAGCAGACTTCCTCTCCTAACACGTTAAGCAGCATGTCCTGTATATCCTACCATTTGGGGGTTTTTTTTGTTTGTTTTTTTCACAGATCGCCTCCCTGCAGACTGGGTGACCTAATAGTGGTGTTATAACTTTGCCAAGAGAGGGAATCATTTCTAACCCTTGTTGTTTGTGAGAGACATTGCCTGAAGCCCAATGAAGTCAACACTAGCAACCTTTGAACTTTCTTTGGACGGGTCCAAAAAGATAAAACTGATAAAACTGCTGTTTTAGTTTTTTTTCTTTCTGTCGTGTTGGGACATAACTGGACTGAGTTTTACATTTGTGTGAGAGTGTAAGCTGTGTATCGGTCGCTTTGTTCCCATTTGGTTTTCTGCTGATCTTTCTGTGTGTGGGAGGAGGGTGCAGGGAATGGTTCGGGTTATTACGACATACAATCGCGCTCAAAAGCAAACAGCGTCCAAGAAAAATACTTTGGTAGTGGTGTTTCACTTGTTTTCACTGGTTTTACTGCTGAGAATTTCAGCACACATGGATCAAAGCAAAGTGCCTGTGGCTAGTCAGGGCTGGTTGGCATTCTTTGCAGATAAGGGGACTAATCAATGA
This sequence comes from Nibea coibor, assembly GCA_023373845.1. Lineage (NCBI taxonomy): Eukaryota > Metazoa > Chordata > Actinopteri > Sciaenidae > Nibea > Nibea coibor. Next base: position 10,511,247 of record CM041725.1, read on the forward strand.
CTATGACCTTATTCTTAGTCAATAGCCCCTTTTCAGTGCTTGGAAGAGGGGAGGGATAACTCAGGATATTTGTGTGCTAATATAATCACCCTATATATATAAACAAAGACAATAGAAGAGATACTGTGGAATCTCCCTTTGGAGCGTTCTCTGTAAGTCAGAGTAATTGCAAATAAACTGCAGTTTGTTCTTGCCTTCATGTACTCAGAATCTCAATGACCAGCTATCAGTGGGATCTCTTCACTGCTCAAACTCCAAAAGAAACGGCACAATCACTCCACTTGTACCTTTTTAATTGACCCGACAAAGACTGTTGACCTTGTCAGCAGAAGTATTCAATTCATCCTCCATGGCATTGGCTTTCTGCCATCGCCTTTTTTGGGTGATTATGTTCTATTAAAATGTGAAGGGTACCTTTTTTAAGAGTAATCTGTCCTATTCTCAAATACCCTCCCAATCAGCTCTAGGTATAACAGGGCTGTGCACTTGCCCCCACACTGTTTGATTTCTACCCCCTCCTATGTGGTCACTATGTCCAATATGAGGGTGTAATTTGCCAAACAACAAACATCTCTTTGGTCTGCTGTAAGTCCGGGCCAAAGATCATGAGGACCTATATCGGGGAAATGCTGTTTGCTGATGCACTGGTCCGTCCCTCCCAGAAGTCAGCAGCAGCTTTGCTCATGCCTGAATTGAGTGTGGTCCCATCTGTGACCACCGCTTTTTGAAGGTGCAGAGCTTTAACAATGCATCGATGAAGAAACAACTGCGGTGGAACACATACTCACTAAACCTTGGATGAACCTTACGCAGGCCACACACACATGAAAGTGAACCAGGCCTGTGATCTTACCAAGTACACCATTATGTCCAAGCAAGACACGTATCAGGAAACAGGGGACAAATTAAAAGCCCGAATTGGGGAGAAACATAACAAATGCAGTTTCTTCTGCACAGGGTACAAGTAGACCATGGTTTGATGGGTCTGGAAATTATGTATGATGATTTATAACTAAGCTTACAGTTACCAGATCTCAACCCACTTAAACTTCCATGGGACATGGATGGGCAGCAGTTGGCCAGGTGTGCAGAGGTGTGCATGCTAGGCAAGATTTTAACTTCCGCCTCAGCCTTTTTCTTTCATTCTTCTTCTACTATTTCCTACATTTTTAGTTTGCACAACTGAGTGCAACACCATGAATATCCTCAAGGAGAGACTGTTAAAAACATGTGCACCAAATTAAGCAATATCGCATATCCCCTCTCTGTGACTGTAGACTTTTCACCCCACTTTCAAGTGCGGCCATTCGGGATAGCCAGTACAAACACTCTTGTCTTAAGCTGTGGTCCGATGAGACGTTATAAAAACGACTTCATTTCGAGCGTTCTCTGCAATCATCAAACCACAAAAATAGGGGGGGGATCCTGTTTGGAAAAAAACAAATATTCATCCCTTAAAGCAGAGCTTCAGGGACTTCTTACAGCTCGCTTGTAGTGTTAACCCTGTATTGACACAGCCAGATAATCAGACTGAATTTCCATTTCATTTTATTTTTTACTTCACTCAGCCTGACATTGTGTTCATGCTAGCAGCGTTATGTTTGGGACTGGATGGTATTTTGTTTCGTGACTCGTGTCACTGCTCTGACCTTTCTGTCCTACCCGTGTCATCTTCGTTCGGAAGATGCGGTAATGATTACGAGGACCTTTTTCACAACCTGTATCTGTGTGTGTCGATTTCATTTTTGTGTCACCACCGACGCAGGAGGCTGACATCCCCACCCGTACAAAGCTTTGACTTGTCGAATCCTTTTCTGACTGGAGAAAAACCGCCATTAATGAGCACAACACCCAACCTATTTTAATTTCTGAAGGAATCAGATACGTGAGCCGTGATTCAGAGGTCTGAAACCAGGGTACCATTGATGCTGAGGCATGGGAATCCACAGCAGTAGAGGTAAAAAAAAAAAGAGAAAAAGAAAGCGTGGGAGGAGAAGAGGGAACACAGCTAAGGGACGGCAACAGAAATACAGCTGCACTTTGCTTTTCACCTGTCACATCGGCAAGAAGGCCTATAGCTTCGGACTTGGATTACATAGCTACTGCAGGTGTTACTAGATTTAATGCATAATTATGTCATAACAATTATCCACAGCAAATAAAGCTCTGTTATCTCTCAGTCTCCTTATCATTAAGTCATATGCAACAGATAAAGTGTCCAGGATTAGGTCATGAAATCATGGCACGGGGCCATATAGACCTCGTGACTAGTAAAAGGTCGTGACTTTATCCTGTGGGTACAGGGAGTGGCTGCACTGAGTGCCTTTAGTGGTCAACCAATCTCTTTCACTTGCAAAACAATGGGCCTCCTTGACTGAGCTGTGTACTCGACAGAAGGCTAGTGAGCTACTGTCGCCTGTACCAGAGTCTGATTCATATTCTTGTTTCGCCAAAGTCAGCAAACCAGCCAAAGCTACTTTGGGGATTATCCTCTTTATTAATTGGCTATTGGCTTGATCATTGATTATGTCACTTCCGCTGTGTGGAGCGTGTGTCCAAATGCATTTAAATCCGTCGACTTTTTTTTAATAGACTGGCTGTCCCGCTTGTTTTTTTTTTTTTTTTTTTTTATCACCTCAGAGATCCTCAGATTGGCATTATGTGACATCAAAATAGTTAGTGGTAGATTTATGTCAGTAGAGCACAAGCTGCAGCAGGGCATTGTGGGAATGCTGATCTAGTGGGTTGTGAAGGATTAGGGTCAGCAGGAGTAAGGAGCTCAGGCCTCCTTTCCTTTCCAGAAACTCTGGGGCTCTTTCTGCAGTTACATCGACGGAACATGGCGCCATCATTTATTCACGCTAATTTGAATATCTTTATATTAAATGTACAGCTTGTACTGTCTGCGAGCGTGCATTAGCACTTGTTCACAGCTCACCACAGGATGTACTTTTTCCGGTCACAATGCAGTAGCCTGTTGAGTGCACATGATGCCTTATACATAACTGAAGAATTCAAATCCCATGGAGTTCATAACCAGTGAACCGTTACTTTTCTCCCAGCAGCACACAAGGAAGGGGTCTCGAGGTTAGTTGGTTCAAACTCAGCAGGTCCTGCACCCATCGCCCTGCTCTCAGCTCATTGGCTTTGTCATTCCAGCTGCGATAGTGTCTGTGAACAGAGAGCATTATTCATGTCCTCAGAAGGGGGCAAGTCCTAATTGAAATTCCGGTCCTTTCCACTGGAATGAAGCGGGGCTGCCGACACCCACTGTATTATGCTGGCCTTGTCACCTTGAAAGGCCCATCTGGAGACTGTTCACATTACTGGGCAGCAGAAAAGACCCATTAGGAAAAAACAGTGATGTATAACAAAAAGGGTTGAAAGACGTAGGACAAAAGATTCGGGCAGTGTGAGAATAGCCTGGTTACAGTACTCTTCACTTTCTATAGTTTGATGTGAAGCCATCCTTTACACTGCAGTAACTAAAGGGCTGGACTGTCTGTGGTTGCTGGCTGCCAGTGTGGTGTGCATGCTAATGGCTGGGTGAATGAATCGGTGCCATTCTGATAGAGGAGAATTGAGTACAAGGAACCTCTTTCTAGTTAGTTCACTCTCACAGCAGCCTACTGTCTTGGTCTGTCTACTGTCTCTGAACAACAACTGTACATGGTAATTTATTGCCTCTTATTTAATGTCACAACATGTGTCATGCCCTGTAGCTCTAAAAGTGACTTTGTTTGTCACACTAGGACACAGATTACGATTACTCAATAAAGAAATGTCAGACGTTTGTGAAACATTTCCTCAAAATTTCATAAGATACTGAAGACCAAGGTAACAAAAATGAAATAAAATAAATTCTTCCTTTTCTCCGACCAACAAGATTCAGTTTATCACATTTGAAACTAGCAAATGTATTAAATTATTAACTATTGTTCACTGAAGATTGATTAATTTTCTTTTGTACTTCAACACTACCTGCCACACATTTCCTGTTCTTTTAACCCCACATGTGACCCTGTTTCTTTATGTCAAAAGTCTCAGTCGTCATAACACACACTGGCCTGGGAATTAACAATGTACACCTGTCTTGATGGGGATCATGGATTCACTGATCCATGTTCTGACCTGTCAGCCTCACCTAGTCAAGTTCTCTGTTTTGAATTTGGATGATTCATCAGCTCCGGCTCATACATAGATTTGTGAATCCATTCCCAAGTTTGCGTGTAAAGTCTCTCGTAAGGTTTTAGGAACAGCTAGCTAGTTTGTAAGAAATGCCTTTAGTAGAGTTTACAGAGGTTGCTAGGAAACATCTTTGGCACTGGCCAATCAAAGGCAGCATAGTTGATTTTATATAGGGCGACACTGTAGTATCACAAGCTGTAGCATAACTTCAAAAAAGTACAAAAGGGGGAAACAAATAATTTTATGTCATAGCCTAATTTGAAGTGTGTGTGTGTGTTTGTGTTTGTAGCTTAGCGTAAATTTAAAATGTTACTAGTTTACATGATTGTTGGGTCCCATAAATTGGTCGAACTGTGTTGCAGCAGTTCTACCTGTTTGTTACTGAATATAAATACTTGACTCACACCTCCTAATCTCTTCCCAAGAATTATTTTAAATGGTCTAATCTTTTATTTTGATATACTATGAGTATATATACTATATACTCATGCGTAAATCTCCACTTAGTAAAGGTTCTGTTCTAACTTCTTTTGAACTTGCTTGTTTGAAATGCTTTTGCAACCAGCTGGTGTCATACTGAGAAGACATACATGGTCATTTTGTGTTTTTCTGTTCCTACTTAATAACACATGTCTCTCTCTCTCTCTCTCCTTTTTCTGCCCCTTCTCTTTGTTCTCTCTGCCAGGGATCGAGCTGTGCCTGCCAGGATGGCGTTTTTCCATGACCATGGTGGCTAGTTTTGTGGTGTTGGGCGGTCAGCTGCTGATGCCCGGGGTTGCCTACCTCTGTCGCGACTGGCAGGTACTTCAAGCTGTCATCATCTGCCCCCTCCTACTGATGCTGTCCTACATCTGGTAAGATAAATACCCGAGCATCTGCTGCACATTAGCACCGAGACATTTTTTTTTTGTCTTTGTTATTCCATGCAAGTTTAAAAGGTGTTTTTCTGTTTAAATCCAACATGAGGCTGCTGAAATATGTGGTGCTATCTGCGATACGTGTTAAGAAAACAGTGTGAATACACTCTAAATAAAACCTTGTTAAACCAGCAACGCTTTTGCAGATTTACTTGGGTTGAACAAAGGCGGTCTGACCTCCAAGGACATTTTTCAGTAGTGAATTCACTGCTAAATTAAAAGTAATATATTTTCGTTAACTCAGTTGCAGTGACCTCTACCGTGACTTCAGTTCCTTTTGCTAAAGCTCAGGCAATAAATACTCGAATATGCACCTCCGTTTATTCTACTGTGATGCCCGGTGCTTCACAGCGGTGCTGATGCGTAAAAAGCCAGCAGAGGGAAAATCAAGGAATATAGATTTGTATCATAGAGTATCAAAGGGCCTTGGCTTTCTTCAGCGGCGTACCTGAAGAACAAAGGGGGATTCCACTCAGCAGTCAGAAGCACTCACTAATCTGATCAAACCTCAATACACATACAGATATAATGCACTTTAATCAGCGTTGGATACGGAGAGCAGAACCGATGGGGATTTCCACAGTGATTCAGTGCAGCAGACAGAAGCGTACGCCGGGGTAGCAATTGTTATCCCGATGAATGGAAAAGCTGAAGGAGACTGCAGAACTCAAGGACCTGAAACTGATATTTCACACAGATATTAATGGGCATTGGACTAGTCAACACTGTAGCCTATATCCCCACATGCAATAGAGCTGTTCACGCGGCACCCACTACTGAGACGCACAAACACACCAGTGAGCTTGAGTCAGCCTTCGGGAGACGGTTTCTGAGAATTTCAAAAGCATGAACTCATGACTTTTGTGATTAAGCCAGACGGTGTTCATGGGCGCAAACCGGTTTCATCGCTGATAAAGTGGCTGACTCAGTAAATGTCTAAATACAGCAGATTGGACTGAAGAGTGCAACGCTGCAGGTGATCTAGGTTTGCTGATTTTGGAAAACAACTTAAAACCACACCAGTGCTAGGATCATGAATCATGAGTGTAGACATCTGGTCCAGAGAACATTCAACCAACAGAGGCAAATGTGGCATTGTTGTTTTTTTTTGTTTTTGCTGACTGATCTTCAATTTTACATAATTCTGCAAAGAGAAACCAGACCGCTCAGGGGAATGCGTGCCAGATAATGCAATACAACTACCAGATAATGGAGCGTAACAAATGAAAGCGGGGATAACAACGGTTCGCTGTTACACTATGCATTTGTTTGTTGTTCCCACTGTAAAGACATCTGGTTAGGCTAACGTGAAACCTTTGCCACCTGTAAATAGTATGCTGGTGTGTGAAGAAGATCTCAATGAAGATCAACTGATTTCCTGATCAGGAAATGGTGTCCAATCTCACAGTTTCTGCAACTTTGTCACACAGCAGTCAACAAAGACAAGATTCAATATTGCTAACCTTGATTAATATTATCATCCTTTTAATGGAAGATTCATTTCGTTTTGACTCATTTTTCATGTGTTACTAAGGACATCCCTTGTCTTTTTTCTTTTTTTTTTGACAGGATCTTTCCTGAGTCACTGCGTTGGCTGCTGGCCACTCAGCAGTACTGCCGCTCCAAGTGGATTATGGGACACATAGCAAAGAAAAACCGAGTGAACATGGAGCTTGACGTTGACAATATCCTCACAGGTAACAAAATATATTGAACTCAGCATTGATATATATATTTGCTGCAGTGTCATCTTACAGGCTTCTTTTTTTTTTTTGCTCTTGTTCTTCACCGTCGTGTCCCCCAGCTGCGCTTTCCTAAATAAGCCAGATTGACAAGGTTATATCAGTTTCCTCTCTCGTTACCATAGTAACAGACCACTCCAGGGGTAGCAGTGGGCGTCGAACATTACATTACGACACCCTAGAAGGTTCATTAACTTCGTTACGGCCTCGGCGGCAGGACACGAGCTGACATGGTGGCGTACAGACGGCAGATGGACGCGGGTCAGGCACTTTGACCTCTGGGGTTAACTGCGTCTGCTCCTCCCGCCAGAGGCAAAGAGCAAAGTGATCTGTGCCGGTGTTAAGTGTCATAGCAGATTGAATTTGTATTCATCTTTAACGGCGCTGTTTACCGTGGAACACTTTTTCCATCTTTGTCCTGCCGTTGCTTACTGTAGTTATCAATACATTTAGAAAGTGCCACTGCTGGGAAAAGGCTTAAAGAGGAACCACTCGGTGTGAAATTGACTGCACTTTTTCAGAACTCGGAGAGCGTGTGCTGATGCAGCATTGGGAAAAGTACATCGCCACAGACATTAATTTATCCACTCTTGTTTTTATAGTAACTGGCTGTCCCCAACCCTTACAGTAATATTTCCGACTTCAACTCGCTCAGCACTAAATACAATGTTGTGGGCACTGAATGTTCTCGCTTCTGCTATGGCAGATGTACGCGTAATCACTGATTAGGTCATCTCTGAAAAGTGAGCAGTGCATTTGCATACAGACTATCCCAGTAGGGATAGTCTTACTCAGAGGTTTGTAGTTCGGTCAGGGGATCACTGGAAAGCCTGAGTGATACAGCCGGAGATAACCTTGAGGCGGCTGTGTGGAATGCTGTCACATGCCTGAGTCAACACGAACGTACAGCACAGCAAAGCAGAGGTGTGTTTCTGTGGCAACCCGCAGTATGATACCAAAACATCCACTGTGTGTGTGTGTGTGAGATGTCAAATATCGCTTGCAGCTCAGGGGTGTTGCCCTCTAAGACACTGTTCCTGTTATTCTGTGAGCATTGTCATACCTGTCTCGCGAAAGCAGCGGGAGACGAGTCATGTGGGGGTGAAACGTGCTCATTAAAAATACATGTGGAATTTTCTGTGGTTGCAGTGAATCAGAGGCGTCCTTGTTTGACTTTTTAGAGAGCCCAGACTGCTGTCGAACTATCCTTTGACCTGAAAAGTCCATTTGACATGATGGTATTAACTAGAGCTCGAGGAATATATGAGAAGGCTGATATCGCTCATTGTAATCAGAGTATGTGTTGGCAGATTTGCAAATAAAATACATTTTTATAAACTGTTATGACTGATTTTCCCAAATACGTGTGTAAAATATTGCTCATAATTTGTTGTCATTGTATGCTTACTGATAGCAAACTTAATTGTTCAACAGACCTCAATCTAATTTGATTATTAATTGCCAAAAGTATTACAGCTTTTATGTAATAAAACCCCAAAGGAAATCAAAAACTTTAGTACAAATATTAAAATGTTACAGATGACATTCATATCATATCAGTCACAATAACTTTTACAAAAAGGAAAAGTTATAAATAATCTAAAAAAAAAAACAAGATACAAGTCACATTTTATTGGACTGACACACTATGTGTTTATGCGAGAAACTGTGGCAAGAGATTAATACTGTGCTTTAGACAATTAAAAATAGCTGCTGCATTAAAAAAAACATCATGTCTGCTCTAATATGAAGTTGTTTGCTTGTTTCCAGAACTGCAGAGAGCTCTTCAAAAGAAACCCAAAAAGACGTGCATTGTGAAAATGGTCGGGACGAGAAACCTCTGGAAGAACATCGTCGTCCTCTGCGTCAACTCGTAAGAGTTTGCCTTGCGTTGTTATTACTTGGAAAACCGACTGGTGTCACATTATGCGTGTGTGTGTGTGTGGGTGGATCTGAGGGAAATGCGTGTGTGTACTCGCATGTCTGAATGGGGCGAGGCAATGCCAGTCAGAGGCTCCACGCGGCATTGATCAGTAGCCCTCAGTGCTTTTGCCTTTCCATATTTGTGCTGCTCTCTCTTTTCATCTCCGATGGGATCTCTCCTCTCTGAGACCTCATCTCTAGCTCAGGCAGCCCCAGCTTCAGCTTTCCTCCAGCGCACGGTTGTCCCTGGCTCCCTTAGTCAGCATAAATTTTACATGAGCTGTGTCCTTACGGAACATTAGACGACCAGGAGAAAAGGGTGTGAGTGTTTGCTGGCGTATGCTTGCGTGCGGGGCGTGTGTTTGTAAGCCAGTGTTTACAACTTGAAATGAGCGAGAATGTGATAAACCTTGAGCTGTCCCTCTTCCTCTTCCGTCCCCTCCAAACTTCTTCATCTTTTAGATTTGCTTTGATCCGTTTTCCTCTTCTCCCTCTGTGCTCTCCCTCTTTTTCTTATCTTTCAACCGTTCACTTCCCTCTCCTCTACTGCGCCATACTTTAACGGCTCAGATCAGTGACTTTGTCAGCTTGCTACCATGTATTGCAAGAGACAGAGGAATAATGGCCAAACAAGACCTAAGGCTAACTCACACCTTTTATTTCCAGTAGATTTGATTACTGCAATGTTTTGTTCACAGGACTTTCAAAAAACTTATTTAATGTGCCGCTGCCAGGCTTCTGATGACAGGAAAACTAGGAAATACGACCACATTACACCAGTCCTGCAATCCGTATATTGCCTACCATTCGCTCAGAGAACTGATTCCTAAATATTCTGTTTGTTTGTCCACAAATCACTGTGGCTCTGGGCCCAAATTCATCTCTGATATACTTGTGCCGTATGAAGCCTTTAGGACCTTTAGGACATCTGGGGCTGTCCTGAGAGTTAGAACCAAACACGGTGAAGCAGCATTTTGCTATCAGGCTACACGGGCCTCAAACAACCTCCAACATGACGACAGACAAGCAAAGACTTTGACTAGTCAAAGCTAAAAACATATCTTAACTTCTCTTAACGCTGCCTACTCTGCTCAGGCTAAAACACTCTCTTAGTACTTGTCTGTACTTTTGCACTTTTTAATCTTTTACCTTTTATTGGATTTTTTTATTACTCCGAATTCCCCCACTGTATAAAAGGTGCTATGCACATAAAGTTTTCTTTCCTTGCCCACTAGTATCCTCTAACCTGGTCACTGTATCCTCCCACATGTTCTCTCCTACCTCACCACTCTGCCCTGTGTATGCTTTTTACTCAGGCTGACAGGCTATGGGATCCACCACTGCTTTGCCCGCAGCATGATGGACCCCGAGGCTCAGGAGACGACTATGTTCCATAACTTCTATGCAGACTATTACACCATGGCGGGCATTGCGGTGGCCTCCTGTATGGCGCTGTGCCCAGCCGTGGGCCTCATGGGCAGGCGTGGTGGCCTTCTTATGTTCATGATCATCACTGCTCTGGCATCGCTGCTGCAGCTGGGTCTGCTCAATTGTGAGTATTTTATGGAGAATACAACACAAACAGACATACATAACGAGCCATTGGTCATGTTAAGCTTTCTGGGCTGTTACTATTCTGTATTTTTCTAAGTGTCAACACATCCTATGAAAACCCCAAACCCAACAAAAGACCGATGCTCCCGAACGCTGTCCGCATAGCCAAAGCCTCATATATCTTATTCCCCTGTGCCACAGAGCTCCATTGTTGTCCGAAAGCCATTAAAAACACATCAGTAAAGCTCACTGTTGCACTGATTCATGGCAGAAAATAGTCCCCAACAAATGCAATAGTACTCCTGTTTCAAGAACGCTGGCTTTTAAAAAATGTATTTATATATATTTGTGACCTAACGAGTAAATAAATACGTAAAATGTAAAATATTTGTTGCCGGCTTTGCGCCCAGTTTTAATGAATGTACATAACCGGCCAGTGTTATATTAGGGTGGGACAGCATGTCATCAGTGTTGTTTATTCATTTTCAGTATTATTGTATGATATGATCATCATCTCATGGCGTCTTCCAAATCAATGACTCCAAGTCAATTAAAAAGTAAATTCAATTTATTGCAATTTTGATTTACATATGTGAATACCTTTGTCTTATGTAATGCATGACTCTAATGACACTATTTGTTCAATACATTGTCCATATGATATGTTGATTAAAATTTCTCTCATAGTATTCATTTAAACCATCTCTGCATCCCGATCGAATGTTCAAAGAAAGAAATTGTGTGTGATTTTTAGCACCACATGTCAAACCTTTATTATATTTGTATATTTTTTATTATATTTGTTTATTGTTTTTAATAAAGAGCATAGTCTACCATGATATAAAAACTGACTTAGACTTCTTCAGTCCAAATCCTGTCGCTCCTACACAGCATGCTGTAAATGCTAATACTCAAGAGCTTTGTTACCTTTAGTTATTTCTAATGGAGCAGACGAATATGATTACAAACTGCTGTTGCAAGTCAATGTGTGCCAAAAAGTGATTCAGGTCAAAACAGCACACAGTAAGTCAGCTTATTCAGTTACAAATGAGCGTGACTTAATGTTTAACCTGAGTCAACACATCAAGGTTATACTCATGTTTCTTGTTCCCATTTGACGTTGTTTATGTTGTAACAGCGTGTTGACAGGTTATGCTCAACGCGTGCTTGTTTTTTTTTCCCCCTAACATTTGACTCTGGAAGTAATTTATTGTGTTATAAGTGCGTGAGATGACTTCACTGTTGTGTAATCCATATCTGTTTCTCCTTCATTCTCCTCTAGTGCTGGGCAAGTACAGTAACCATCTGAATATAGGTAGGATCATGTGTTTATTTACACTCCTTCCTTAGTCTTGTGTTCGGGGTGGGTAGATAAACTGATCAGTAGTTGAGTACTCCTGTTTGGATGTTATTTCACGATCTTTTCTTTTTCTACATCCTTTCAAAGTGTTAATTGAATTGTTCAGCTTTCCACAAGCATTATCTTGATGAGTTTTTACGAAAATGTGTCGCATGCTGACATCCTGCAGTATTTCATTAGGCGTATACAAGCCCTGCGGAGACGCATAATGAAGTCCTAGATGTAATTATGGCTAGTGTTTCACTTATTTATCTCCTTTGTGTTGAAGAGGGTGAGCTTCTTTGTCGCAAAGCTGCGTATCTCACATGTAGCCTTCCCTTTGCTCCTCTCTCCTCTGTTTATCAATGCCTTTATTCTCTCCTCGCTAATCCCCCTGTGGGAAGCAAGAGATGATCACAGAGCAGTCTCCTCTGATCCTCTTTATGCCATCTTCAGCATGTCTTACTCGTTGGAAGCACTGTATGCAAACCATCTTTGGCTAAATGGCCTGTTTGTATGCAAAGCGATGCTCAAGAACCAATCAGAATCAACTCAAGTGCTCAGAAATCATGAAGTTTTATTTGACCAGAGTTTATTTTTCATTATTATTTAATTATTTATGACTCTAAGTTTGCTACTCTGAAAATGCCACAATGATTTGAAGTTTAGAAGCAACTAGAAACCTAATTTATTAGTATATATATAATGTATAATTTAAATAGTTCAGTCAAGTTCTGATTGAAAATTAGCAAGTAAGGTTAAAATATTACAACACTTTATGTTCGAGTCCTGAACTATTTCAAAATTAGTTCAGGCTGAAGGAATCAGTTTTTGTTTTATTTTTCAACACTTTAATGTCACAATTACAGTCGCTTCTAAAAAAAAAAGCAAACTATTATGGCCTTTCTCTGCTTCCATATTTCCTTCATTTTCACATTTGAATTCCTAACAATTCATTGCCTCGCTTATATTTAGAAAATCTTATTTTAGTCATTCAAAATACTCTATCTTGTGCTTTTTTTTTTCTTCAATCGTGACCCTAATCTTAAATTGCACAAATTTGCCATTTTTGTGTCTGTCTGCAGATAGCTCTGGCACGCTGAATAAGAACTTCTCCATCGCCTTCTCCATCATCGGCATGTTTTCCTCCCACGCAGTCAGCAACTTGAGCATCTTCTTCTGTGCTGAGATCACACCCACTGTGATAAGGTAAGCCCACTGAAGCACTGGGACTGCACCAGAGGATGATGACAAAATTGTGGACGACGTGCTTTCGCCACTCTTGTGAGGAGCGAAACAGCTGTGTTGACGTACAGCACCTGCTTTGTCGTTACATCTCCAGGTGCACAGGTCTACAGTGCGTAGCCGTTTAGTCTGGTTTGTGTGCTGAAATTGTGAATATCATCGTTTTAGAAGTTAACTAGGAAGGTTGTTAAACCGACCTTGCGTTGACAAGCATCTGAAGTGTTCAGTTTACATCCGTTTTATTGTCCTGATTAGCTTATAATTCATTTAATACAGCAGTTGGTTTCTATTGCATCACATGTTGCTGCGGATGGATTAGCTGCTCCACCTCGTGTTAAAGGAGGGTATGAAATTATCGAGCTGCTGAAAAACAACACACTCTCACAGTTCAGTGTCAAATGTAATCCACATCTTGAACAAATTATCCATACCCTCTGAGAATATATGACACAGCACTGGATGTTCATTATCTGAGGTTATGTAAAGGGTGTTGTCGGGCTGACAGTGCTCCTAGTGCGGCCTCTGGTGGTGAGTTTAGCAGTTAGAGGAGAGGAACGGCACGGCGCGTAGAGGAGAGCTTTCGGTGGTACTGCAGCACTCTCTGCTGATGTGGGATAAAAATGGCAATGATAAGTGAGCAGAAGCGAAAATACCGAAAAAAAATAAGGGCTTCCCTTCCGACGAATGACTTACTCTTCTGGACAACATATGGTTCGCTGCTGAACCGTCTCCCCATTTCTCTGCAAGTTTATGAGGTTTTTAAGAACATGTGGTCATAAATCCTAAATACTTCCATGTGATAACGTTTTCTATCTCATTTTAGGGGTGGTGGTGTGGGCCTCGTCCTGGCCAGCGCCGGTTTTGGCATGCTGACCGCCCCCATAATGGAGTTGCACAATCAGAAGGGCTATTTCCTTCACCACATTATCTTTGCCTGCTGCACTCTTATCTGCATCATCTGCATTCTCCTGCTGCCCGAGACACGCTACCAGCCCCTCCCTGAGACCCTGGCTGACGGCGAGAGCTACACTCGTCAACCTCTCCTTCCGCCAAGGAAACCTGGAGAACAGCGCCTCTTGCTGGCCCAATCCGAGAGCAGCAGGGACTACACCAGGGTGCATGACACACCCCTCCACGAAGCAGCCACCACGGTTGTGTCCACCATGGACTCCACCGCCTCTTCGGCTGTCGATTTGACGGTCGGAGATATGTCTGCTCCCATGTTCATGGAGGTGCACCCCAGCAAGCCCGAGCCTAAAGACCCTAACGGTCACTCAGTTCCGTCTCTATCCATGGTCCCCCTGGGTAAAGATGCCATCATAAATGCCAGCAAAGAGCACCTGCTGTCTTCCACTCCTTTACACAAAGCTCCATGTGTCACAGACCCACTTTTAGCCAATTCTGAAGAACCTCCAGCAATAGTCTTAGATTCTGTCGAGCCACTGACGGATTCTCCCATTCCTGAAATGAACAACATTGGACCTTCTCCTTCAAAAGAGTCTCCTATCCCTGCCCCTACGGTGGACTCTTCCCCTGCCCCTGTCCCTCAAACTGTGCCTGCATCCTTATTGATCTGCACAACGCCCATCATTGAACCCCCGCCCAGCTCCACATTAGAATCCCCCAACCCGCTGGCTAATGACATCGACGACATCACCCCAGAATTCGACCCACCTTTGCCAGAAGACACTCATGCCACTTTAGCAGCCTCCCCTACTCCATCTATGCATGACAGTCCCCCTCCATCCCCTACTCCCTCTCCTGTTCCCGTGCCAGACATTTCCACTGACCCTCCACCCTCCATTCGGGTTCACTCTGACATTCCCGCTGAGTTAGAAATAGTAGACGAATCTTCATCTGCTCCATCCACTATAGACTCGAGTCCCCCTGTCACAGATTCCCAATCATCACAGTTAGAATCTACCCCTCCCTGTGTTAATGTTATACCCCCTAGCTCTCCTACTCCCCCCAGTCCAGTCACTGGTTCTCCTTCACCCGCTCCCCCTCCACCCATTGACTCAGATCATATGCCCTCAACGGACTCTTCCACTCCCCCTGTCATAGATTCTGTCAGCACCACTGCACCGATTCCTGTCATTCTCCCCGTCACAGACATTGTGCACACATCCACTCCAGAATCAGCCAGTCTGACTGTCACAGACATTGTTCAGCCCGCGCAGGAGTCTCCTGCTTCCCTCGCCATAGATTCAGTACCAACTTCCGTTACAGATTCAGGCTGTACAGAGGCAACTCCCCCCTCTCTAATGGACTGCACCGTCTCCTCCCCCATAGACTCTGGTGTCCTTTCCATCAGGGACAGTGCCAGCACAGAAAACAACACTGTCAATGGCGTGGCGTCATCATGATCCAGTGTTGCAGCCAGTAAAAGAAGCTTTACGGTTGCTGAGGAAGCGGCCTACGCCACATGAATAATGAAAGGAGGGGGCGGCGGCGTGAATTGTCCTGCTCAGACTTCAGGCACTCAATGAAGACTGTCCCCACCTGGAGTTGAGCAGACATGTCTTACAGAGCTGCTGTACGTTTCTCATGTCCCACCCCCCCACCCCACTCCCACCCTCCTTCCTGCATTTAGCCAATAGATGAGACCACGCACGTGAGAGAGTGCCAGAGGCTGGTTTGTGACAATGTGACAGTATCTTCTGCTCTTTTTGAATGTCACTGGAAATCACCAGCCTATAAACTACTTTGATGTAAATGAATGGAAAATCACTGTCTGTCATTTTAAAGAGACTCACAACTATACCCACAATCACTGAAAGGACTGGTGAAACATGCAATGATGCTAAAAAAAAACAACAAAAAACAAGAAAAGACAAACAACAAAAAAAATCAAATCACTGGTGTCCGTCTAACATGTTTGTATAAAGATATCGCCTTACCTGTATGGACAAAAAAAAATCTGAATGTTACAAAGTATTTTTTGCCATTACAGAGGTAAAACAATCCAAATTGGAGTGACTTTTCTAAAAACAACGCCAAAAACTACTATGACCAAAATTAAATGTAGACATAGTGCCAAAAAAAATGAGTACAAATGCAGTATTTGCCTGTTTGGGGAAATACTAGTGCAGTCCCCTGCCATAGACTGTATGTGGTTTAAAGCAAATCAGATGAACCCCATCCCAAAGTTCAGAAATTCGAAATAAGAGTTCAAATTATTATTAAGTTAATAAAAGACTGAAATGCTCTATCGCCATTTGATAAATTGGACTTGAGAAAGGAGCTTGAGATTGCTATATTGCTTTCATCAACATGTGGTTCATTCTGTGAACAGAGACATTAGAGAAAAGAATGACCCATATTTTGTCGGTCTGAAGAAACTTTTATTTTTCCAAATCGTTTCAGTCAATGAAATTTATGGTATGCAAATGCTCTCATTTGTAAATGTGATATTGTAAGTAAATGCATCAATTAGTTGTTGAGCTTGATTCAGTCCTTTTTAAAAAAAAAAAAAAAAGAAAAAAAAAATTCAAAGTATTATTTTGAATAATTTCCCATGGCGTGACTTTAATGTATAAACCTATACTTCATTCTTACAGTATTTGTGGCACCGCAGTTTGGTGGCACGTTATTCTTTGCAGTTGGGACAAAGCATGAAAATAATTGTGAACGTGTCAGCAAAACAAACTCGCAAACCGTAAAAAGACACAAAAGCTATTTTTTGAAATGAAACCAATGGATGACAAAATGTTCGATGTGATTTCCAACTGTCACAACATTGCTAACCTTCAGTGTGTTTTCCAAACCCTCATTCTGGCATTAACATAGTTCATGTATGTCGATGTGTCCATACATTCACATGCACAACTAAGTTTACCTTAAAAAAAATGCAATATTTCATATATTTGTCAAATTGACACTTTAAAATACAGGTCAGATCCTTAATTATAGATAGATTAACCTATTCATATTATTGAATTGACAGACTCTTGCTTAAAGGAGGCACTTTCTCTTCCAAAGCCTGTGTCCATGTGTGGACGGTGTTGTACTTGACTTAAAACTGTGTAACTTGACACGTGTAGTTACACACTTCATGCGCTGGAGGTTGTAATATTTGTCAGAGAAAGATGTGTGATTACAGATACAGACCACTGTTTACAACAATAATAATAATAACCATAAATAATAATTACACTTTACTGTAAAATTTAAGAGCCAACTGAATGATGTCGTGTCATTTCAAATGTGATAAAACTCTCTCACGCTCATCATATGACATTTATCCAGGGAGTTTTGGTGATCCGTTGAGGTGTTTGTTCAGGTGTTCTCCTGGTGACTGGCACCTTCTTGTGGTACACCTCTGAGTTTCTTCACTCACCAATATTCTCTTGTTTGCACTGGCAAAGGCTACATATCTTTTGGTATGAGAATGATTGATTGATATGGTTGTTCTCCTCAAATGCAGCTTGAATCAACGTATGAAAGCTCTATTTTTTAATTTCGATCGCTGATTACCATGTCAACAAACTTCCATTCAGTGAATATGAACATCTAACGTGTGTATGCCATGCTGCTAAGCCTCAAAGCACAATGCCCTGCAATCATGTGATGTCAAATTTAGTGGAGCTTGGCGTCTTGACGGTGAAAAAAAAAAAGAAAAAAAAAAGGGAAAATGGAGTGGGATTTTGAATATAATACAGAAACACATTAACTTTTGCAATAGACTCACATGTAATCTACTTTGTGGGACAGGGTGTTGACGCTGGATTTAATATAGAATCCTTGGCATCCGCAGTAGGAAGTGGGTTGACTGCAGTGGTATTATCTTCACATTACTCTGAGTCCTCGTTGCCTGTGACTGTTGTCTCTCTGTCTTAATGTGCATATTGCAGAAGTTGAACTGTGTATCGCCAAAAGCCCATGCAACATCAGTGTAAAGACAGTAACACAGCACAATACATCCAGTGTCTTCTCTGAGATCTGTTGCTTCCATTTTCACAACTCCCTAGCAGCTATTCCACGGTGCTGATCGGAGCTATTACACCATTTTGACTTTATTTGGAGTAAATCTGAAGTAAAAATCAGTAAGAGCAATGTTAGCACCAGCGGTAAGATTAACACGAAGACAGTGATAGGTGAAAAAGCAAAAAAAAAAAAGAAGAAGAAGAATGGGTTACGTCTTTGTAAATAGTGCGTGTGTGGACACACCCAGCTTCGATAAGATGAAGGATCATAGATGATAACATGGACTGGTGAATAGTTCTGAACTTGGTAGGTGAAAGTCTCAGATATGAAGTCCCCAGTGTACACATTTCAGGTTTTGTGTCTCTCGACCGTGTGACTCAGAATCTCTCGATGGGAGATTTGAATGAATGTAAAAACCATGGATTGTACCATTTATAATTTCCGATTGTTTGGTTTCATTTTGTTTTTGTTTTAACAGACATAATGCACTTGTATATAAGCCATACCTGTTGTTAAAATAAAACCACTATTTATTGATCAACCATGGATATCAGTGACTCCTTCATTTCATAGAGTTTCAAAGGGTTTCAAAAATCACAGGGTTGTAGCCAAGGCTGGATTCCCAACTAAGCATGCCCTCTGGGGCCTTGAAAATCTGTCTGTGTGCCAGACACTTTGTGGTGATATGATTAATTAATAATGTCATCGTAAAAATGAGCACATCTAACAAGTCTAAGAGTCTGTAGCCTTGTTAGCTACTTTTTTTTTAGCTAAATGTTAGCATGCTTATGTGATCATGACAGTAACGACAATGTAGACGTATTTGTTTATAATCTTCATCCTAGTTTAATATGTTAGCATGCTAACAAATCAATTGAGGGGAATATCATTAAGTTTTATTAAGATAGCTTTAACAAAGTTTATTTAATTAAAGCTATCTCAGTTAGCTTGTATGTAACTAGCCAATCACAGTGGCTATTAGCCAAGAAGAACAGATGTAGTGTGAAGTGATGCGAGACTGTTTTGCATTTTGTATCTTTAAATTGCTTTCAGCTTTAAGACATTCAACTACTAATCACAAACCTGTTAACCTGACAATGGCACAAAATGAGTGGCATGGGGTCACCAAAGGATTCATAGTCTGGGGACCATGAATGTCTATAAACCCATTATATAAAGCACATGTTGGCAGAAAGCATCACCATAAGAGAGCCCCACCCAAAATGACTACTGGTTTTAACCCAGCCTTGAGGATCTCTTTTATAGAGCAGTGGTTCCCAATCTCTGGTCCGGGCCCCTCTCATTGAAACCTTAAAGATTACACAGATTGTGTGTGAGGCTTTGTGCGCTCAGAGGTTGTCAAAATTAGATTTACACATCACGTTGTCCTCACTTTTTAAAAATAGCAGGCTATTGAGTTGATGTTAGCTGTGTAACCGGCACCCTTAGTCAGTTTCACCAACTCAGCTAGCTAGTTCACTCTGATTTTTCTAGCAGTTCGACACGTCTAACACATGTCTAGGAATGCAAGTGTTGGTGACTCAGCAGTATCAAAAGGAAATCTGGCTACATCTTGAGAGTTACCAACTTTTATTCAAGACTCAACAAGAATGTGTCATTTGTTGTGAGAAGCTAGCTAGCCAAGTGAAAAGAGAACAATACTCCACCTGACATGTTAGTCTTTAAGTCTGTTGTTGGCCTCACTTAGATAGAAGAAACAGAAACACATTTATAGATGTTAAAATCTAGTTTTAATATTTCAGTAGATGCATCCTGCACGTTCTTTGTGGTTGATCAAATCAACTGAAATGCAGCAAATCTATGACACGCTAGCAGCGTAGATGTAGTAGTTGGTCCTGTGTAGTTTGTATATGGGGTGGGGTCTCACTAGAGGCCCACTGATGATTCATGCCCCTGGGGTCCTTTAGCGGTTTAGTCCGGCCCTGGTTGTAACACTCTCTCAACTCACTTGAGGTGCATTTTTCCAACTAAAACATGAAAATCTCTTCCAGTCATCCAGTGTTAAAATGCCTGAGTGATGAGTGTTCAGCCTAGAGGTTGAAACAACAGGCTCTTTTATACAGGTGGCTCCTTACCATGGTATCGACATAGAAGGAATTAGGACATGTATAGCTGCAGCCCTCGGTATTACATTGTTAAAGTTTAACATTTCCTGGCAAGGAAAAACAATTGCTTGAGCTTTATAGAACAACCTCAATCCGAGGGGGGAAAAAAAGGCAAAAAATTTCCCCTGCATGGGGCAGGGTGATGTCAGGGCGATGATGCGGCATGATTCTCTGGTCCACTGCATCAAACCGGGGCGCTCCCATTGGCTGAGAGGGATACTGGGATGCTGCGCCGTGTGTAACGTCATCTGACCAGCAGCACGTTTATCTATCTCGCCGGCTCTACACTCGTCCTAGAAATGAGGCAAGTGCTGATTTTGAGAAACACAGCGGCAAGACACTGAAGACTGGACGCTGGTGAAGTCGAGACAGGACCGCTCTCTGCCCGCATCCGTAGCACACCATGAGGGAGATCGTTCACATCCAGGCTGGACAGTGTGGGAATCAGATTGGGGCGAAGGTATGAATGTTCATCATTTAATTCAGGAGAAGGGAAATGAAGTGGAGTGGCTGTAATTTGAATGCGGGTCGTCACACGCGTTGTGTTGTTGTTGTTTTGAGTCATATAGGCTCGTTTATTAGTTTGGCGTCTCTTGGGGGTGAATAAATTCTCTGTGAATAAAAGTTTGACATAGATTATTGATTGTTTTGGATATGCACAGGGTGCGGTTCAGTCCGGGTTGGGCTTTGCTCCGAGTCAGCGCGGCTGCAGTGATGTGGCCCCAATCTGCTGCGTGTCATTTTCTCAGCAAGCAGATGCGCAATTACTAAAAAAAAAAAAAAAAAAAAAAAAACAAGGCCGGATGCACCTGCTTTTTAACTCGTTGTTGCTAAACGACTCCTAGCAATTGAAGTTCATATGGTGATGTTTCTCCCACTTAGTTCTGGGAGGTGATAAGTGATGAGCATGGCATCGATCCCACTGGTAGCTACCAAGGTGACAGTGACCTGCAGCTGGAGAGGATAAATGTCTACTACAATGAGGCATCAGGTAAAAAACAAACAAACATATATGTTTATATAAAATGTGTTGGAAATAAACCACCTATTGCAAACATGTTAAATAATTTAGCACCTAATGAAGCTTTGTTTCCATTGCTTATTAACCTTGCATGACCTTACGCTACACAGACGCCATTTGAATGCCACATATGCTCATGTCACTAATTTAGCTACAAGGGCAAAGTAGGTCCCACCATGAGTGCAGGAAAAAATGAGGACAGTGAATCTGCTAAAAATCACTCTCTGTCTCCCTCCCTCTCTCTCTCTCTCTCTCTCTCTCTCTCTCTCTCTCTCTCGCTCTCTCTCTCTCTCTCTCCCACTGTCTCTCTCTACCTCTACCTCTCTCTCCCTCCCTGTAGGGAGTACAGGTATCTGCAGTCTCTGTATAACTGACCCCGAACTCGCTGTGCCTTGGTCTCATCTCAGCATCAGCAGATTTTTATTCCACATTCCAAATGCATCGCGTGTCATCCCACCCACAGCTGCTGTACATTGACCGGTCAAACTACGAGGCTCGGCGATCAGCCTCTGAACTGACGCTGTCAGAAAAGGACAAGTCAATGCAGATCTCAATGCGTGTTTAAGCAGGATTGAGATCAAACAGTGCCCAATGCCCTGATTTGGATAAATGAAAGTGCTGCACAGGAGGCCTTAACAGCATAATACTGTATTACAGTATTACTGTGTACCACTATCCTATTTCCTAGCAGCATGCATTATTGATTCTTTGTTTCCGTGTTGCATGCTGGCGTCAGGGTCACATATAGTGTCACTATTGCATGTGGACTGACTGTGCTTCCCATTCCCATTTATGGGACGGACTGGTAGCTGTTTGCAAGCAGTATTAAGACTTAAGCAGACCAGACGATGAGAGGAAAGTCAGGTCTGAGCAGAGGTATCTTTGTTTGAACAGATCCTGCAGGGCTCAGCACTTTGAAACCCCCGCTGGTCCAAAATAAGCACTGCAGCATGCTGAGGCAGATTACTTGGAAGAAAGGTTACAGACAGAGAGGGTGGAGCACATAAAAGTGCAAGAAACAAACAAAAGAAGGCCTTGTGCTTTCTTTAAATAGCCACTTTGATGGATAGACTCCATCATCTAAACAAAAGCATGTTTACCTAAAAGCAGTTTAGCAGATATTAGCAGATTGCACTGCTGCATTAGTATCCTTTTAGAGAAAAGAGAAAATAGTTTTGTCCATGGTTCACTGGAAATGTTCTGACATCATACACACTGAGACTGTCGATATCTTACTCCACCCTTCCACCCAATACCTCTCTCTATCCCTCTATTCTCTGCTCTTTTTTCTGTCTAAAGGCAGCAAATTTGTCCCCCGTGCCATTCTGGTCGACCTGGAGCCAGGAACCATGGATTCAGTTCGCTCTGGCCCATTTGGACAGTTATTCAGGCCTGACAACTTTGTCTTTGGTGAGTGAACAAAAAAAAATCATGGTGTCACCAGTCATCCTGAACCAACTGGTTCATACATACAATGCGTGTGTCAGCAGCTGCCGTCATATCCTGTAAAGTTGTGCTTAGTTTCACCTGAGAGCACCGCATACAGTGCTGTATATTCCCGGCACAAAGCTTCTGCAGCCCCTCATCGGTGTGCCAGGAGCGTGATGTATTGTCCATGTGCAGCTGTGTCAGACTGAGACAGCTCTCGTGGTGACTCAGCGAAAAAGAAATCTACAAGGAGATGATGCTGCAGTGCAGAGAACAAATGAGGATACATGGGCCAATCGACTCCACTACAGGATGACTCTCCATTTCTCCTCAACAGAAAATACAGTTTTATGATAAAATGTATTTTATTTACCACATGTAGGCCTAAATAGAGCTTAAGAACAAATGTACATTTTCTATTGACACATCGAACTTTTTTGATTTCCTCCTTCATAATAAATAAGTTAAGGTATTTGGGTGATATGAAGGTGCTAACATGTTAACGTTTAGCAGATATAATGTTCAGCATGGAATGTCTTGTTTTCATTTACTTCAGTCATTTTTTCAGGTACTTATGTACTTGGTACTTGGTCATGGGGATCATCAGAGTTAAGGGGTCATCCTCTGGTAACCATGAATGTGTGTACCAAATTATAGTTGCCAGGCATGTCACTAAATGCCAAGAATGTCAACCTCATGGTGGTACTATAGCAAATAGGATACCAAATTCATTAGGATACACCTTCTTGGGACCATGAAGGACAATTAATTGGTTATTATAAACCATATATAAAGTATGCCTTAGCAGAAAGTGGTACTATTATTTGTTCAACATGATTTGTCTGACACATTACATGCATCATGCAGGTCAAAGTGGCGCAGGAAATAACTGGGCCAAGGGTCACTACACCGAGGGAGCTGAGCTGGTGGACTCGGTACTGGATGTGGTAAGGAAGGAGTCCGAAAACTGCGACTGCCTCCAGGGCTTTCAGCTCACCCACTCACTGGGTGGAGGTACAGGTTCGGGGATGGGTACACTGCTCATCAGCAAGATCCGTGAGGAGTACCCCGACCGTATCATGAACACCTTCAGTGTCATGCCTTCTCCAAAGGTGTCTGACACTGTGGTGGAGCCCTACAATGCCACTCTCTCCGTCCACCAGCTAGTGGAAAACACAGATGAGACCTTCAGCATTGACAATGAG
Source organism: Nibea coibor (assembly GCA_023373845.1). Lineage (NCBI taxonomy): Eukaryota > Metazoa > Chordata > Actinopteri > Sciaenidae > Nibea > Nibea coibor. Next base: position 10,534,861 of record CM041725.1, read on the forward strand.
GCCCTGTACGATATTTGCTTCCGTACCCTGAAGCTGACCACACCTACCTATGGAGATCTAAACCACTTGGTATCAGCCACCATGAGTGGGGTGACCACCTGTCTCCGCTTCCCTGGCCAACTCAACGCCGATCTCCGTAAACTGGCTGTCAACATGGTGCCCTTCCCCCGCTTGCATTTCTTCATGCCGGGCTTTGCACCCCTCACAAGCAGGGGCAGTCAGCAGTACCGCGCCCTCTCTGTGCCAGAGCTCACACAGCAAATGTTCGATGCCAAGAACATGATGGCAGCCTGTGACCCTCGCCACGGACGCTACCTCACTGTGGCAGCCATCTTCCGAGGCCGTATGTCAATGAAGGAAGTGGATGAGCAGATGTTGAGTGTGCAGAACAAAAACAGCAGCTACTTTGTTGAATGGATTCCCAACAATGTCAAGACCGCCGTTTGCGACATCCCTCCCCGCGGCCTCAAGATGTCCGCCACCTTCATTGGTAACAGCACGGCCATTCAGGAGCTGTTCAGGAGGATCTCAGAGCAGTTCACAGCCATGTTCCGCCGCAAGGCCTTCCTCCACTGGTACACTGGAGAGGGAATGGATGAAATGGAGTTCACTGAGGCTGAGAGCAACATGAATGACCTGGTGTCTGAGTATCAGCAGTACCAGGATGCCACCGCTGATGAGATGGGCGAATATGAAGAAGATGAAATAGAGGATGAGGAAGAAGTCCGCCATGATGTTCGTCACTGATTGTAGAACGCTGACATGACACTCTGAGTGAACCGATCCCTCAAAAGTATTTATTGTTGTTGGACAAGTGCAGTGAGATCAAAAGAAGTACGCTAGAGATGCAGATGTTCATCTAAATATTGCAGTGTGCAGATCATGATGAAAATAGCTGTTTAGCTAAATTATATTGCATATAGATATGGCTTCTACTGACAAAGATCATGAGTGGTGTTAGACCCTAAAATATGCCATACCATAGTCACTGGTTTTTCAAGTCATGCTTTGCCAGGATCAAAAACAAATACAGTCTTGTCCTAAATACAGTTTTGTAACATTTACTTCAACACGCATTCACTGTCTCAAGTCTCAAATAAAAAATCCAATCCTGTCAATGTCTCGTCATGTTTTTATTTGACATCTAAATAGGTGTGTACAGTTGTAATTTGTGATATATTTCCCCTGGAACTCTATGTGAGACATCCTTTAGATAAGGGATAGGTCTGGTGATATTCTCAAGTTTTCAAACTGTTAACAAATCTCCCCCAAAAACCCAAACCAGCAAAGATTTGATGTTGTTAGGTACTGTATGCATTGATTGGATAGCTTATTTCTCCGTGTCATTGCTTCAACTCCATGGTTGTATACTGTTAAAACACTATTAAAAAACCATCAATGAGCTGCACACCTGCACTAAATGGCATGCTCCTTCAGTACAAACACTGGAATTGACTGAAAGTTTATTGTGAGTCATTCCCACATACAGTGCAGTCAATATTTGCTCACCAAAGCACACCAGATGTACAATTTAGTCCCCTTAAGTAGCTTCTGCTAAAAAAAAAACCCACAGTGTCCAGCTATTTAGTTTTTTTAGTCTTTCTAAAAATCGAGCAATATATTTGTGTTTTTTAATTATATATGTTTTAAAGAGTACATACACAATAGGAAAAAATAGGCTTGGGGCGGAGTGCTGCCTGCCAGAAAGGGGTGTCAGAGAGGATGCCTTGAAGTTTTTAGTCTTTTTATTTTAATATTGTCAACAACTGTTAAAAATATTGATGCACAAAATCTTATAAAGTTTTGCAGTATAATAAGTTGAGCAATCATAAAACTTCCCTGACTGACACAAGTCCAAACGACCAGGGTGGAGCCCAGAGGTGAAAATGGAGATAAAGTGAGGGGAAAATTCCAAAACACACATTATTTGCTGTCAAAAAATGTGACTGTGTGCATTGACACGATGAAACTTGCTGATAACAACACTCTCTTCCAGACTTGACACTTGTAGACACCATTACCATTCAGACAGTTCAGGCAGAAACTCGCTGTTCAGCTACTTAAGGGTTACAGTGTTGAAATGTGTTACACTTATGGCCACGCCCCCAGTCACGGATGTCTAAACAAGAATTTTCTATATGACATGATGATGGAAAACATCTGCTTTGACACGACTGATGGATAAGAGAGCAAATCCATGAAAAAAATGTAACCCAGAGAGAGTTGTGGAGCAGCAATTCTTTGCCCCGAGCTAACGTCAAAAATCTTGGTCACAGCAGTTGGGTTTTTTTTAGTCTTCAGAAGTCGGTCCATTATTAACTCATTCATCATTTGTTATTCACTGTTCTGCTCTCATTTTTGAGAAATTAGGAAAAGAAAAAGTTATCTGATCCATGCTCAGATCACCTCACTGATGCCAAAAAGTCTTTGAACCAGGTCACATTAGATTAATATAGTATGATATTACAAGACCTACAACACACAAACGCTAATCCCTCTTTTTAATCTCTGTTTTATTTTATTGTTTGTACTGTACTCTAGAGTCCTGAGAACTAGCTCCAGTCTGATGTATCTAGGTGCATTATTAATGTCCACCGACACAATGGAGCTCTTATTCTTCCTGTGATCGAAACTCTGCATTAGTTATTTGACAAAAAAGAAATAAACCCCGGTGACACTGAGATAACAAACTACTTAGTTTGCTCTGTTCTGATCTATGCTACGCAACTGAGCACCCTCATTGACATGCATTTGCTCTCCGCTACCCTCACCTTTGCACCATTAAATAGTCGTAGAACATGTTCTTTGACCTCTATGCATTTTCCGTCAGGTAAAGTTACGTCTCAACCACTCCCATGCCGTTTTTAGACTTAACCTGAATAGTAAAGGAATACTAATCTCTCTAACCGGATTTCCTTCTTCTTCTAATATGCTGTGCCTCTTAATTCAGATGAATGTGAAAAGTTGCGTTTTCACCCTCGTGCTGGATTTGATCTGAATCTGGCCTTATTAAGCACTGCTACATGCTGTACACAGCCTTTTGTGTCACCAGAGGATGCTATAGCTTTTTAGCAGATGTCACTTCAGTCAGTGTCAGTTGGGGCTGAAGATTACAAGCTTTAAAATGAAAAAAGTCTGAAGAAGAAATGAGTTGTTTTCCAGACCTCTTGTCCTCCTCACCTCTGTTTAAGGTTAAGCTAGCTGCTGCTGGCACAACACACAAGAGTGCTATTGTTGGTGGTGTTTTGACAAGAAATAAGAATGTGTGGAATAAAGGTGGGGCTAACTCCTACTTCATAATAAAGTAGATGGATGTATGTGCAGTGCAAAAAATATTTGTGAGTGAGTTTGTTTGAATGATGCGCTCCCTGGTGACGACAAAAACATTGAAACTGTATTTTAACATTCCAGAAAGTTAAATGAGTTCACCTTACCCAACTTAAATCTGCTATTGTGTATCATATTCATGAAATAGCCACTATGGTTTCTGATTTCTGATGTGAAGTGGTGGTGGTGTGAAATCAGAAAAAGGGGTCAATAAAACAGCACGTTTTATTTGATTTTATTATGACGGGAACAAAAGTTTCACGCAAAACAAAAAACATAGTCAAGACATGAATGAAAGAATGAAAAAAACAGGAAAGCATACTGTGCTGAAGGAACATATCCTATTGCATAAGACACAGCATATAAGAAATTAAAAATGAAAACACACGCATCAATATCAACAACATCAATATCAAACAGTGTCATTCCAATAAATGTTTTCAGTGCTCATCGTTGATTACTCTGCCTATGCACACATCCAAATTATGCTACCTTTACACCTACACACAAAGATACAATAAAAAAACAAACATACTGTCTATCTGGTACTCATGTTGCAATACACATTTTAAAAAAAATAGGCCATAGTGCTATTGGACATGATTTTTTACAGCTTTGGCACTTTCATCTCTTGGAGTTAACACTTGGCTTCTTGCAAAAGCACAATTAAGAAACCCACACATATTCTGCGGAAATAATAAAAAGAGTGCAACAGTAAAATTGGGAATTTGCGTAGTGTCCTCTTTTTCGGTTTACGGCCCGTAATAACTAGGCTGTCTACTGATAAAAATAGTCTCATCCCTTCATGGTGCACTAAATCATTCAAACATTTTGGCATTGGTTGTTCTGGGCAGCATGCTTTCCTCAGCTTTAGACTACAAATATACCATCTCTCGATTAGTTATAGCGTCACTAAGCATAACTGATTTATACTATAACTACTAAATACTTTAAAGTCAGCAGAACAGCTTATGCCAAGGCTAAAGCAAAAATATTACAAAATGTACCCCAAGGATTTTTAGGATCACGCCACACTTAAAAATACTCATAGTGTTGAATCGAGTGTGATACAGATGCAGAACCGCAACATTATAGTAGCCTCACACACTTTGTTCTCTGCTGTAGTTGCTCCCAAGATAATTTGCCAGATACCAAAGATATTTAGCTTTTGAAACTAATTCTTTACTTTGATAAGCATTATTAATAAAATCCATTATAATAACACTGAAGACTTTAGAAGCAAGATCAGCGTCTTAAATATTAAATGTAGTGTTACAACCTATAATGTTTTTACTTGTACAGGTGTGGTTTTGTGTGTGTACAGTATGTTCTCCCTCCTCTCGTTAAGGTGTGGATTTATTTCAGCTACAGAGCGGGGTGGTTGATTGGATGTTAATTTTGATTTTGCTGGTGAGCCCTTGCCTGTGATTGATTACCAATTGTGGTTCTTTCTCCAGCCTGGCAGGTAGGAGCTAGAGAAAGGGAACTCGCTCACCTGATATAGACCTGGATCATCATATTGTAAATAATTTAGCTGATGCTTACTTATGGCTGCCTTCTTAGATGTAGGGAGGCAGGTATCCTTTTTGTTTATACTCCTCCTCCTGCCTTTTCTGGTTTCTCTTTGTTTAGGAGCTATGGTGCAAGGGCTGTCATCTTGTTTGATAGGTATGTATACACTGCATTTCAGGCTGGTTTAGTTCTCTTATGTTTACGTTTGGCTGTTCCTGCCCTGAAGCCTTAAGGACCTGAACTAAATGCCTCTTTGAATCTGTTTGTCCCAATTCCATACTTTACACTAACACTCTACACCTTTAGCTAATATTGATGGAGAGTCATTTTAGCAGGAAGTGCTTTCTAATCACTATTAGCATGGAAACCCAATTCCTTTCATGACCTGACAGCCATGTAGACAATAGCTCCCTTGTTTTAACTAATATAAGTAATAAGTACTGTTGATAGACAAGAACGTACAGTATTGCACTTTTGGTCAAACAGGCTAAACTAGGCTAATCTGTTTATCATTGTCACCACAATTGATCACAACCTACTGATAGATACATTATGCTTTCATATTAGATTCGACATTTCTCTCAGTCACTGAGACCTTCTTATGTTGCACAACCACTCTCTGGTTTCCTTGCAGCTTGGGTATGGCAGTCTGGGCAAAGTCTTCATTTGACCCTGTAAAACCACTCGAACCCAGTGAATAACTCTGAGTTTTCACCTGCATACCTTGGCCTCTGACCTCTAAACCGTGCTCTGTAGACCCATGTCCTGCCTGAACAAAACCCTGGGCTAAGTGCGCAACCTGATCTCCACCTGATGACCCACCCTCCACCAACAACACCTGTCTGGATCTGGAGGCGGTTCCTTGCGAAAGGCCTTGTGCCACCTGCCCTGTCACCCCACCCATTCCTACTTGCCTATCTACAAGAACCACACCCTGGGAACTTTGAAGGCCACCAACCTGCACCAGTCCCTGACTAAATCCAACTTGGCCTACTTGATCAACTGCTTGCTTTGTGCCTCCTGCCACATACACCATTTGGGGTTTAGGCTCGACAACATACATGGGAGTTGCAGCATAGTACATAGTGGGCTGCTGTACGAGCACTGTCTGAGTAGGAATCACAATCTTGTCCTGTACATGTACCTTGGGAATGGCTGAACTCTGGGCTCTCTCAGTAATCAGCTCTTCCTGTAAGATTGTAGAGGATCCAGACGCTACATTGGAGGTGTTAAGGGTGTTGATGTTAATGTGGTCCCTGTCACTGACTGTGTCTCTGTGAGTATGTACATGCGTGTGGGTGGAAGTGGACGGCCTGACAGGAGACACTGGTCTCAGTGGAGAGACCCCTGCATCAGCAGATTCGGTCACCAAGGTTGATCCCTGACAGATCTCAGCCAGGGTTTTGAATTTAGGTCCAAGGTCATTGAGGAATGCAAGGTCATCATCATTCTCAAGAAGACTGCAGCAACCTACAGAACCTACCAGGGACTCCTGACCCTCATAGTCATAGACCAGCAGAGAATCCTTCTGGTGGGATTGCTGTGCAGCATGGTCGGATTTCTATAAACACAAATTAAACAAAAACTTATTAATACCTGCTTGAGTGAATAATACAAGAAATAATACTATAGTGAAACCTTTTTAAAGCTACTTTTAAAGCTACTTACACTTGAATAATACTCCCCCAGGAAGTGGTCAGACAGAGCCATCCCATCAAAGACTCCATCCTTGTATCGGGAGTAAAGATGTTCTTTTCCTGTCATCATCCCGGCACCTGCGTAATCCATCTCACCTTGCCCCATGAATTGATTATATCTGCTGTACATGTGCATGTTCTCAGTCGTCAAGTTTGAAGTGTTCATGGTTGCTCCTCCACCTAAGGCTGCTCCTCCTGCGTCAACCAGTCCTCCTAGGTACCCCTTTCCATTAAGATTGTTTATGTTTGTGGCCTTAATTGCACCACCATCAACTTCCAATGGGGCAAGTAGAAGAGGAACTTCCTGTGAGGAAAAACGAAAGATTGGATTAATATAATTAACACATAAAAAAATCTAAACATTATATCCAATCATACCAAGATTATACTAATCCAAGTACCTTGTCTTCTCCCTGACCCTCAGTGTGATATGAGATCAGCTGTTGTTTTGTATCATATGGAATGGACTTGAAGTCTCCTATAGCGGCTGCTCCCCCACACAAGCAGAACAGCAGCAGAAGGGGCACCACTGAAACACATATGTCAACAGAAATTGTAATAAATGTTTACCGTCAGGTCATATCAGGTCACCAATCAATGAATTACTTTTATTCATCTGAAGGATTTACCTCATGGAAGAAAAAAATACCAAACAATTGTGTAATGCATACTAAAGTCATGACCTGACTCTTACGTGAACTACCCAGATCCCTTTATAACTTCTTTAAGCATGCTACAACATGTCCGGTTTGGCAGCTTTCTCGGAGAGGAAACGATAAGCAAAATCGTAGGTAATAACAAATAAAGTAAGTCTCTACTCACGCAGCAGAAGCAGCAGTCCCAGGAGTAGAAGCAGGATACCTGAAGCTCCAAGACCTGTAGTCTTTGCGCTGCGCGGCTTACAGGTTCTAGTGTTTTCAGTGCAAAAACACACCGTTACGTCTATCGTCTGAAATTCACCACATGATTTTCCCTGCTGGTCTTTGACTTGCACTGCGACTTTGTAAATGCCAGGCCACAACTTGGCTTGGTCTCGCAGAATGGCTGTGGTTGCTGAAAAAAAGAAAAAAGACCAAAATTTTAGAACGTGCTGGATGAGTTATAGGCACATTTGTTTGTTCCTTGTAATATATAATACTGTTTCTCTATACAGAAGTGATAAATCTAAGATGGATTATTTTCAAGACAGACATTTACTTAAATACTCTTTGTCTAAAAGTGCTTTTGTTGTTGTAAACCTTGAGGAGCTTAGGCCATAAGCCCATTTAATGATGATTTACAGGAAATGTGTCTGTATGTTGCTGTATTTGCAGTCTTACAATTAAACGGCTCCACTGTCCATTCCTGCTTGCTGTCCGTCTGAATCACAGAGTACTCAAATGGTGCTGAATTGGGGAATTCGTCTTTGTCTGTGGCAGTGACGTAAATGGCATTATCATCAAAGCACATGGTCGGAGTTGTAGAGGTCAGTTCAGGGCAATGATCATTGGAGTCTTTCACCTGGATGGCTATGGTCCCTGTGGCAGTTTTTGAGGGACTTTCTGAAAGCCAGTCAAAAGAAAGATGAATATTAACACATGGTCTGCATAGCATATTAGTCCGTTGGAGAGTAGTTGTCATATGTCATAACTCACCATTGGTGATGCATATAATTTTGGCATAATATGTTCCATTGATCAAGAACTTGGACTCTCTGTCAGGCAGTTTGTTCAGCCTGATATCAGCTGTATGTTCATCAATAATCAACCAGTTGTCATCGTCCCGGATTTTGGCGTACCTATTTATATGAAAATCCAGATATGTGGAGATAGGACAGAACAAAAATAGGATATCAATGTAAAACACATAAGTTCAGAGACACATCAAGAGATATTACGCATCTGCTGTTGAGCAACATCTTTTACTGTCACTGTACCTCACGTTGGTGGCTGTCTGGAGCGTGTCACTGTCGATTGCAGCGTAGGTGGTGATGATTTTGTTGATTGATACGGTAGTGTGGTCCTCAGAGATGGTCACCACTTTGACACTTGGCTGGAAACGGGGGCCTTCCTTCTGATTAATCACATTGATTTTTATGGGGTAGGATTTTTGGTAGGTTGTGGATCCTGTCATGGAGGTGCCAAAGTTGTACACTGCTTTGTTTCTGACAGCCACTTCCAAGTTGAGCACCTGTAGTTTCTCATAGTCCAAAGGCTGCAGATTCGAGGACAATGCACAGGAGTTCACATTAGGCTTTGTAGTGCTTTACGATGTCAGTCTATTAAAATAAAACTACATTCTTTTACCTTGTGAATCATGATAATTCCCTCATTGGTCTTTGAATCAGTAGTGATACTGAAATAGCCTGCCTCATTCCCTGAAATGATTTCAAAGACAGCCAACCAGTTGTCAGTGTGAATCAGATCCATGTCAACGGCTTTGATCCGCAACACTTCCACTTCGATGGTGTTCTCCTCCACACTCCCTTCGTACTGCAAATAAGACAAACACCAGCAGTTGCTTTAGTACAACTGTCAAACATGATCACACAAGCCAGTTAAAGAAGAACAGTTTTGTTTTGTTTTTTTTGGCTGTAGTAATGTGTCACACCCACCGACTCTTTTTCCAGGGTTGGAACGTTGTCATTTATGTCCAGAATTTTGACATCAATTGCGCCGGTTCCCGTGTTTCCTCCCACTGCTCCATTCATGTCTGAGACTTGTATAATCAACTTATATATATCTTTGGTCTAAAAAAGCAGATCAGAGATTCAATGTACTGTTATAGTTTTTTACTTTCCAGTAAAAGTTGTTCATTAACATGAATATGATTCTGTCAATATTTGGTTAAAAAAAAGTCTAAATGCTTCTTGAAATTGATTCTGATTCTGATTCAAAGTAACAGGAAATACATTTTTTTCTGGTAGAAAATACAACATGTTTATATAGTGTGGTGATATTAGTCAGACATACTATACACAAGTTCATGCATGCACAACGCAGTAAGAGCGATTTACAAAAATAACAGCTAATGGAACATGTATTTAATAGGATGGTGATGCTGATTTATTTTACTACTCTCACTGTTCCATGTCAGTCAAGCGACTCACCTCCCTATCTAAAGAGCTCCGTTGAACCATGACTTCTCCAGTCCGAGAGTTGATGGCGAACATTCCACCTACGTTGCTCTCTTGCACAATGCTGTAGAAGATCGCGGTGTGTGGCGTGCCTGCTTCATCAGCATCAGTAGCTATTACTTTCATCACAATAGTACCTGGGACATGAATGAAACAATAGATCATTAGAGCATGTAAAACTACTTTAACGTGTCACAAACAGTGTAGGTGTCTTGAAATACCTGGCAAACTTGATTCATTGACAGAGCCGACTTGCTTTTCTACAACGAGCGGTGCGCAGTCGTTTTGATCGTCAACAAAAATTTTCAGGCTCAGCTCACGCTCGGCGTTGGACCCGTTGGGGTATTTTGCCATACCTTTTAACTGCAAAAAAACATATCACAGCTACTTAAACACGTCCTAACTTCACAACTTGAGGACATGGCTGTAAATGCTTTACATTTGACAAACAGGATGTATTTAAATGATCTTACGGAATAGACGGCTATTTCCTCCCGATCCAGAATAGAGTAGATCTTCACAAAGCCGGTGTTGGGGTCAATACCAAAAATTCCTACAGGGGGCTGGTCAACACCAGGCCCACTTAGAGAATATGTTATCTTTGGATAGGTTTTATCGGAGTGAATCTGAAAAACAAAAACATAAACACAAAGTCAATCCACCTTCCAATTACAGGGAAAAACATAAAGATATATTACACTGACTTACTTATTCACTGTATGTTTTTATTCACCCTAAAATAATACACGTATTTTTAACTATAGTCTATAAGGAATCATTTCAAATGAATGCCATTCAGATGGTGTGAATGTGAGCATGCGACAGTCACACATGGATACGCATTATGATTTGTCACCGTATGCCACAGCATGACTCATGCCGCAAAACTAAAAACACCGTCGCTGAGATACATATCTAGATATGCTTTACACATTGCACACAGGTATCTGTCTCTCTTCGTCATGCACTGTGTGCAGACTGACTCATTGTGAAATTGGAAGTTCTCTGGAACTGATCTGTGAACTAACCCTAACCCTAACCCACTTGATGATGATCTAATTCATATTAATTCATATTTCTTCTTCGCAATGATGGTTAATAGGCAGAAACAGAACAAAAAGGTACACACTTTAGCGATAGACTCATAGCCGGTGTAGTCAACATTCTCAAGCAGACGTTTGGGAGGTGCAATCCATTCTCTCTTCTGTCTGCGTAACACTGCCCCATTTCCTTTGGCCCTCACAGGAACAAGCTGCAGGTAAACAAAGAGGGTGGAAAAACATATTCATTATTGACGTGTAATTATTCTAAAGACATGCAGCACATTCTTGCTCATGACCCGTACTTTACATAGTTTTATTCACATGTTTTCTTTTACATGGATAGACGGATATACACTTATATATAAATATGAACTCATCAGCCTCCTTATTAAGTACTCGTATGTGACAGCCCTGATATAAATTCAGCCTCTAATAATGTTTACTTTGGGTTGACACTATCAGAGGTAATAATTAGCTTCATGTTTATTATTGAGGCTGCGGTCTGCAGTGGTCAATGAACTGGGCTGCATTGCATTGGGTGGTGTTTCAATTATTTTGACCACAGTTAGAGGACCATAATGCTGGACACACCCTTTCGATATAAATGGACCACAGTACAAAAACAACAAGAGTGAAAGTGGACAAAATGTCAAAGTATGACTTTTCTGACACAAAACAACAAAAGTGAAAACAATGTAAGCTTCATTAAAAGTAGAATTCAAGGCTGTTACAATGATGAACCTAATGAAGGCATACCTGCCCATAATAAAAAAAATAGATACATGCAAAGTACGTCATCTATTATTTAGCATTTCAAGAGGAAGCTCCCCGTAACTATACACAACATAAAGAAACAAAAAGAAATCTATATTATAATCTACATCTCAACTTGTGTCAAAGCTCAAAACTTCCGCTATATGTGAACCTGAGTTAGACAGAACTTTTTTTCCCCCCACATCCAGTACTTTAAGGAAATAATCATGGAAAGCTGCTTTGCTGGAAAGAAACTCTTCCGTGGTCAGTGTGGATGAAAACACGGACATCCCCGCATTTACTTTCTTTTTCTTAAACTTCATCCCGATGCTTTAAATGTGACTATAAACGTGAAATCGTCTGATGGCCTTAATGGACCAGAATGGGAGAAAAAAAAGCCACACCTGTTTGAGCCCACTGTTATTCTACACTGCGTAATGGACACCCAACAATGTGAAGGATCGTTTGCCTTACCGTTAGAAGGGACGGCAGCAGAATACAAAGGCTGCATTTAAGCAGAGGAGCCATCGACTCGAAGAAAGTAGGAAAAAAAAAAGTTTATGTCAACTTGTCAAATCCTCAAAATGTTCAAGTGAAATCGCGTCCGCTCGCCTCGATCTTGATCTCTTTTTGTACAGACTTTGACCCTTCGCTGGGGTAGGAACTCAGCGCCGGGAGGCGGTTCCTCTCTCTGTGTTTGATTGCTCACCAAGCCACTGCTGATAACAGGCGGAGAATGGAGGTGGTGTGTCCTGAACGGCATTGCTGCAATACTTGTGAGCCTATTGTCTTTAGCCCGTGGGGAAAAACGGTGTAGTCTTAAGAGGAAATCACTCAGCATGATGCGCCCAAACAAAAGTCAGATTTCACAAGTAGGTTTTTGACGTGGCATTGCGTTAAGTGATGTTTCACATTCATGCTGAGATGAACAGCCCGTCTTGTCTTTGCAGTGTGGAGTTAAGTGATATTTAAGGTGAATGCAGTTTTTTTTTTTTTTTAATACAATGCACTGGGAGTTTAGTTTGGACCAACTTTCTCACTGGCGTGTAAAACTTCACCTGTGCCTGTGAAATTCCCAAGGAGTGCACCTCTGCTTCTGGGTTCAACGCTCATAAACATTCAAGCTGCACACTTGACTCTCTGTATGTATGCGGGTGTGTGGGTGTGTGTGTGCGTTTGTATCAACACGTTTGTTGTAGAGAGAGAGAGAGAGAGAGAGAGAGAGAGAAGGAGAAAAAAAAAGATAAGGTGTCCACACAAAGAGAGTTTGTGTTGCCAGGCTACATGAAACTTTCACTATCTATGTCCAAAGGTGAAGTGGGAGTGGAGTGAATACAGTATCAGTTTTATCATTAGAACATTTATGTCTGTGCAGGATTTATTTATAACGAGACTGATCTGACATTTCACCCAAAGTCTGCAACCCGTGTGTTATTATCATTATTATTTCCATTTAATCAATTGCATTGTTATCAGATAATTATTCTTACTTTATTAGACTGGCTTCTTTATTCGTCAACTTTGTGCTCATACTGAGCACAAAGTTGAATGGGTGGTTTCGATGACGCTATGTGACAGTCACTGAGTTGCGCTGTGCAAGATTAAAGCTAAATGTTAATTTAAATGTTCCAGTGTTTAAGTTTGGAGGCCTGTATTTTTTCCAGCTCTGTGTTTTCATAATCACCTGAAAATAACACTCTTTTTATTTTTAACTTTAAAATGACTGAAATAACCAAAATAATAACCTTTATATCTTCGGTGGGAGTGGGTCCTCTTCCATGGAGGCCGCCATGTTGGACTACAATGTTTCTACAGTAGCCAAGAACAAACAAACTAAATACTAGCTTGTACACGGCCTGTGGTTTCTCCTTTACATTGGGTGGGTGAGGGAGATTGCAACGCAGCGGTTACACCACAACTGAATCCTACGCACTGGAGACTGAAATGTGGAAAGACCTTCAAAAATGTTAATAATCACTCGTGTGCAGTACTTTCTGAAAATGCAGCAGAGTCAGTTACGTCATGCGTGATGCGACCGTCCAGTTTGAGTGACCACGCAACTTTTGGAGGAAGCACCTTAGTGCTGGTGCGCATGTAATGGCAAACTAATACATGGCCTAGGGTAGGGCCTAGGGTAAGGATGTTTGTCTGAAGTATTAGTTGCAATTACACAACACATTAGTCCCTATTAAAACAGATCGGGTTTTCTAAATCATAATTGAAGGTTGAATTAAAAAAATATCCACCTCAAGAATAAATTATGTATTTGTGAGTATTTCTACGGCTTAGTGTAAGATGACAATAAATAATCCTACTACCTCTGCATTCATCAGAATTATGATGACGTTGGTGTGTCAAAGTCTTGACGCATTTCTTACAGGCAGGCACACCTCGTCATATGTAAATGAAATTCGAGTTTATTTTTTTTTAATTATCATTGTGAAAGCGGCATTTAGGAGGCTGTCGTGTTGTACTGCCATACTGGGACATCTTGTTCACACCAACGACACCTGTCAGTTTCGACATGTCACGTATGTATCACGTCTTACAGCATCTAGGTGTGCCTGCTCAGGAAAACTGGTGAATTAACTGTTAACTAAAACGTACCGCTGTATTTCGTAACGTTTGATGTCATTCACCCCGCACACTAATAACCACATAGATATTAGTCAACATCACTTTCTAAAAGAAAAAAAAAACACACACCAGTGAGCAACTTGTCTCACTCAAATACGAACCCTTGCCCCACCCTGCCTCTCGCTGGCTCGCTCCCAACGGGAGTGGCGAGAAAGGTGGAGTAGTTGCGTGGAGCGAGTTCAGAAAACTTACCTCAGGGATATATGTGTGTGTGACATAATCGGTGTAAACTCTCTGATGTAAATGTGTGATGCAGTAAAAATCTGATAGGAGCCTTCTGGCGCTTACATTGTATCTTGGCAGGGTTTGTGGACTGTGCAACATTATAAATCATAACAACACTAAACATCACACCTTGCTAAACCACTGCAATCCAGCTCATCGTGAACCGTGTCACACCGCAGTGACAGAGAAATCATGAGTGTAATTCCTTTGTATTTCAAAGCAATGAAACTTTTTTTGGGTGAAGTTTAGTGAGCAATTCTTTATTTGCAGAACTCAAAACGCCTTAGTGTGAGTAGACAGCGTGGGAGACAGAGGTCAGGCGCAGTGTCACTGAAAGAAAGAGCAGAAACGTAAAGGGTTTGTCCGTTTCTGCTTGAGCTGCTGTGTTCCGTGCGCACACTGAGCCTGCCTACGACGATAATTCACTTTCATTTTAAGTTGGAAGTGACACGGGGGTATTTTTGCTGAATCTGTTTCGCATTTATTCCTGAGACGCTCAGCCCCGAAGCCTTTTCATTATGTCCACGCCCATGACTCATAGGCTTCCTGACATTTTTCTCACCTTTCCTGTTGCAGCCACATGTAGCCTGACTCCTCAATGCACTTTTTAAAACAGGGTCTACCTCCTCCATTACAGTGAACCGTAGAGGAACACAAGGCCCAGTGTTACTGCCTTTTTGGCAACTCTCTCCCCTTTTTCTTTTTTTATCAGCAGTTTATAGAGATAGCGAGCTCTTCCCTGTGGGAACGGAGCCTCTCCCCCCCCAACACACCAGGCTCCACTCAGCACACATTCCTGCGGTGTTAAGTGAGGAGCCCAATCCTTGTTTCTCCCACCAGAACGCTTGAGTGGAGCCGAAAGAGGACGGAGGAAGGGGTCAGTCTCCTGTGTGGAAGTGGGAGGATTAATTACAGAGGATTCGGTGGAAAAAAAACAGACACAAACAAATAATTATGAACGAGATAAAGCCAAAAAGAAAGATTCCTAAATGTGAACTGTGACACGCACCAGTGCTCGCCATGACTACAAATCATAATAACGAGTGTGAAGTGCTTTGACAGGCGTTTGGCACCAGAATAACTCTTTTAAATAAATGTCACTCTAGCTATGTCTTGATGTCTTGCAACATTCTGCAATTGACTACAGAAGTGCTTTAGCTCCTTGCTGAATATCTAGGCAATATTCCCCCCTGCTGGTGGAAAGGAAACGGATATATATCCGAAACTTGTCAGAGGAGTTTACGTGTTGGGCTCCCAGCACAGCCCTAAGGTGCTTCGGCTGCTGTTTCAAACAGGGAGGCTCTCGGTCTGGGTGGGGCAGCCAGGCAAGGTGTGTCAGCCTGTTGACTCACTGTCGCCTCTGACAGATACTAGGGCAAAGTCAGCCCGAAGAGAAAGCGAGTGTGGGAATAGACGAGTCTGTCCCTTTGCGCTTTTAATACCGACGACGATCAATCATCTCTTACTCTCCGCTAGATTAACCCTCGGTGGAGCTTCGTCCTCCGGACCAGGACGTCAGAAAGTTTCCAGAAAAAAAAATGGCGAATGTTTTAATTTTAAACCTCTGCCTGGTGTTGGTGAGTTTTTCTTTTCTTGTTTTAAATATCCTCTGTGTTTAAATGATACGTATAGACACATAACGCCATTATCACGTCGTGTCTTCTGTTTTTCATCAGTACCAAAGAGGAATGTTGTTAAAAAAAGTTGTTATTTCTTATCGAGTACGCACTTTTTAATATGATAAGAGCACCTGAAACTCATGCTCGACTCTGTGCCTCAGGTCGTGTCCGGTGCTCGGTCCTGTTTTATAACCAACTCTCTCTACGTGCCCGTTCCTCGTTTAATTCAACCCGGACTCCTAATAACACAAGGTACTTCACTTCTCGTTTATTTATTAACTCTTTACAGCTCACGGTTCAAATTACAGCTTGAATTATTTCCCATTTGTTTAGCAACCACCTTCCCCTTCACGAGCTTTTCCTCATTTCATCTCCGCTTTTTCCTTTTTCTTTTCCTCGGGTTTCTCTCAGTTAATGTCAACGACTGCGACACCTCGCACTTAACTCTGAGTGACTCGAGTTTTAGCATCAAGCCCGACGGAGAAATACTAGCTTTGGCCGCGGTGTCAGTGGCAACAAGCGGGCGGACATTTTCTGTGCGGGCTCGGGACAACAGTGGACTGCGGAGTGAGATGGAAGTTCACCTTTTCCGCAGCGCGGTGCGGGAAACGGAGGTAAAGACCGCGCACTGCTGTGTCCTCAACACATGTCACGAATTACTGTGAGACATTCCCGTTGATTTCCTCATCTGTTTGCATGTTACAGCACAGAGGCAAAGGCGTCCTGGTGCGCACCAAGAGAGAATGGGGTCACCCACCCTTCAACTTGTTGGAGAATCACCCGGGACCTTATCCAAAAGACATTGAGAGGGTAATGTTAGTCTTGAAAATATAAAACCGCTTTGGAGTTTTTGGTGTATTTAAGATGTTCATTGCAGGATGAATCACAGTGCAAATTAAATTTCCGCCTCTTGCGCTCGATTGTTCGTTTTCCCCCCCAGATTACCTGATTCCCACACCCAGACACACCTGTTAATGACATGACTTTGATGACTGACGTGATTTAATTGTGATTAATCCGACTGGTGTGTTTATACCTGCATGATGAGATTGTTCACTGGAATCTGCCCTTTTTTTTTTTAATCCAAAAAAGAGGTCACGGAAGGTTTGAGAGACTGTTCATGGATGACACAATCTGTGTTTGACTTGGATTGTTTGCCTTCTCCTTTCAGATTGTATCGGATTCTGAGATGAAATACAAAGTGTACTACACTCTGAGCGGATCAGGTGTCGATAGGCATCCAGTGAACCTGTTCACTTTAGATCGGGATACCGGGATGTTAACTGTGCACAGGACAATCGATCGCGAGGAGTTCCCGAGGTTTAACGTGAGTGTGAAATAGGGCTTCAACTAAAGATTTTTTTTTTTTGAAAATGCCTGTCACAATTTACTATTACCCAAATTCCAGTTTTTGAGCATGTTAACCTTTAAAAAAAATGTCTCCACAGTTAACAGCTAAAGTTTTTGACCGGATCACAAATCAGCAGACGGACAGAACTTTGCCCATCATCATAATCATTGATGATGTGAACGACAACGCTCCGACATTCAAGGACCGCCTGGAGTTCACTGTGCTCGAGCAAAGCAAAATAGGTGAGCCACATAAAATATGCTCTAGGAAATCCTGCGCTATTTGTCCTTTTATTTTGGGTGACGACAAACTCCGCGGTCACGCTTTGATACCACAGGTGCAGTGGTGGGGAAGGTGAATGCTACAGACCGAGACGACCCGGCTACCGACCACGTTATCGTCAGATACACTCTCTTGGATGGAACTGACAAGTTTTCCATCGACCCATCGACTGGTGTCCTCAAAACTGTAATTAGCACCCTAGACAGAGAGGTGAGCCGCTGCACCATTTTATTAATGATTTACAACGAAATGCAACATTCAGATTAGATCATACAAATGCTTCATCTATATGTTTATATATTGTTTATTTCATTTTGCCACATTTCTTTTTTTAGACACAAGACAAGTATCTGGTCAAAATACAAATCAAAGATAGGGCTGGTGCTGACACTGGTCTGTCCAACACGGGCACAGCAACTATTGTTGTGGGTGACATCAATGACAACCCACCCACTTTCCAAAAAACATCTGTAAGTGAACATTTTGTGACAATAGCATTAAAACACCAGATGTGTTTCATATAAAGTCTTTGTTGTCAATGTACAGAAGGGTTTAATTCAAGTTTTTGCACTTTTTGTTTCCCTTAGTATACAGCGTCTGTCAGAGAAAATGAAAGCGAAAAACTTATCCTCCGAATTCCTGTTGAGGATAAAGATTTGATAAATACACCAAACTGGATTTCTAAATTCGTCATCACTCAAGGCAATGAAAAGGGAAATTTCAGAATGGCTACTGACCCTAAAACAAATGAGGGGCTTCTGTACGTCGCTAAGGTGAGTGAGATTTTGTGTTATTATTATCAAATAATCCGATAGCACAACAATTTGACGTGACACGACATTTACACGTTGTGTAAAGTCTAAGCCAACATTGACCAAAGATTAATATTTACAAAACTCTCTCCGTGTTTTTTCCAGGCCTTGGATTACGAGCAGGCTAAGGATGTTAAGCTTCAGATTACGGCACAAAATGAAGCTGATCTGACCGGCACCAGCGCCCAGTGGCAGTCCGTCCCTGTGACTGTCAGTGTCACCGATGTGGATGAGGGTCCACAATTCACAGCTCCTACAATCCGCCTCAAAGTCAAAGAGAACATACCGCTAGACACGGTGATAGGAAAATACACAGCTGTAGATCCTGAAACCAAGAGCAGCGACGGCATGAAGTGAGCAATCTTACTTTATACCTCATCTTAAATAAATGAACTTTCTGGCAGCTAATCCTCAAGGACCCCAACTCAAGTCTGTGTTACTTCTCTTAAACACTGGAGGGCAGACTTTCACTGCCGAATCGAAGAATGATCTGCTGCTAAAACACTAGTATTTTTTTTTCTCCACTCCCTATCAGGTATTACAAGCTCACAGACCCAGCCTTCTGGATCAATGTCGACAAAATGACCGGAGAGCTGAAGGTTGCAGGCACAATTGACAGAGAGTCAAACTTCGTCCAGGATGGAATTTACAACGTCACCATGAAGGCTGTTGATGCTAGTAAGTTTCTTGTCGATGCTAAATTCTCTTTCATGACTTTTAGAAGCCATGGACAGAAATCAAACTATTCTTGTATCTCAAAAAAAGCTCTTACATTGCTCACATAATGACACAAGCTCATGCATATCCCTCTGGTGACACTAATTTGTTACTCACGTAAATCACCTGTTTTCTAAGTTAAACCTCTTTCCGTGGTATTGTTACGGCAGTCAAGTTATTAAGAACAGCAGCTCCACCCTCACCAGTATTTTCCAGTACAAAATAAGCAGCTATGTCCCGGCTCAACGGTACACCTGTTGACGGGATGCGATCTGACTAGTCCTTAGCATTGACTCAGTGTTCTGTGGTACAAAAAGTGAAAGCTGGCTCTCATCCCAGATGCACGTCAGAATTTCCAATCATGTTGATCTTCTTTTTCCCCCCCTGTACCGACATGTCCATTTGTGTTTTACACAAGTATTAAGATCACACTGATATATTTCAGGCTCCAAGACAGGCACAGGGACCGTCATCATCGAGGTGGAGGATGTCAACGACAATAAGCCGACGGTTCCCGGGGAGCTGGTGATGTGTGAGAAGCCGGGAGAGCTCAGCTCGGTGACGTTTGTGGCCGAAGACAAAGACAGCAGTCCCTTGTCTTCCCCCTTCACCTTTACTTTGCCAGACAATCATGATGGCAAATGGTCTTTGACAAGGTTTAATGGTAGGTGGTTGTAATTTTACTCATCTGACTTACATCTGTTAAAGAATAGATCTAAAATGCAGACAAAAAGTTATGAGTTACTTAGACCACGTAGAGTGGAATGTCGACTGGACACGTTTAACAACAGCTATGCACCATTGAAAGACCTGCAAACGCTCTGTAAGACATGTTCTAACTACTCATAAAGCAAAAAAAGTTTTTTTGTGAACGCAGTCAAAACAAAGCACAACCACAAAGTCTAACTGAAACATTCCTGCCTGGTAAACGAGCCAGAGTCTGGCATAAAACTGACTGTTTACAGCTCGACTGATCGCGATTTTTGAGGCTGATACCAACACCAACTGTGGTGGAAGAAAAATTCAGATAATTTATTTGGGTAAAAGTAGTAATACCACGCTGTAAAAATACTCCATTACAAATTAAGTTCGGCATTCAAAATCTTACTAAAGTGTTGTAGTAGAGAAGTATCATCAGCAAAATATGCTATTTGAAGAGGCAGAATGTTTTATGCATTACATTATTGGATCATTAGCATTAATGCAGAAACATTAAAGTAGCATTTTAATGTTGTAGCACAATTCAGTCTAACTTAATTTGATTCAAGCGAGAGCTTGTCTTGAAGCTCTAGCTGTCAAATAAAAAATAATGGAGTAAAATAATACAAAAAAGTAGCTCTAAATGAAAATAGTGAAGTACAGCACCTCAAACAAATGCGCATGTAGTACATGTATTTACTTCTGCAAATGTAGCTTCTTACTTTCCAGCATTGGAAAGGTATTAAAGCTAAAAAAGATGTTATGTTATATTACATATGATTTTAACATGAATTGAAACCATTTTTGATGAGGATCCCTTAAAGTTATTTTTTGGCCAGGATACTGTACTGTACTGTACTGAGTAGGACAGCTGAAAACTTGAAAAATAAACCTGCTTTGCCTGGTGGACAAACTAGTTTGTACACTTCATGTTGTTATGTTGTTGTTTAAATTGGTGTAAGAGTAATTTCATCCTACTTGTGATGGCAGCCAGTTTTCTAAGCTGTGTTCGACTTCTCGGCTCGACAGTCTCAGTTACAGGGGGGTCAACTGTCCGATAGAAAATGACGTCAACAACTTTCGTTGATCTGTGCCTCAAGTGTTCTGCACAGTGTTGCGCTACACTTTCTTCGAGGAATGTACCTCCTCTCATACTTTTTACACGTGTGTTTTCCTCCACAGACACAGCAGTTATGTTGAGCCAGCTCAAAGAACTGCCTCCGGAGATATACAAGGTTGATATGATGGTTACAGACCTGCAGGGCTATGGCGAATTACAGACAGTGAACGTACGGATCTGCGAGTGCAGGAATGGAGTCTGCCTGGCCAAAGCAAGCTCTGTGTCATTAGGGCCACTGGGTATACTGGCTTTGCTGTTGCCTCTGGCCCTCCTCCTACTGCTATGTGAGTCCTCTACTGCTATACTCTTGCCAACAGGATTGTGCAGGCCACACTGTGTAGATAAGGAGCTTGTGCTCATGAATGTGTTAAACTGTTGTGATGCCTAACACTATCGTGGAACACTTTTTATTAAAACGTGTGTTTCTTGTGCACTAATTTCTAACTGTTTGTTGCAGTACTACTGCTTATCTTCTTCTGTGCGACAAAGGGAGAGAAGTTGGAAATTGATGATGGAGGAGGCAGCGGTGGAATCCTGCTCAAATCAAACACCGAGGCCCCGGGGGAAGAAGTGGTAAGGAGGTTTTTCAAAAAAAAAAAAAAAAAATTCTCGTTTGCTTCATTTACTCCGTTGTCGCTTGTTCACAGACTTTTTTCTTTGTTTTCTTGCTCTACAGGATTCAAGTCTCATAACTTTTCCCACTCAGGGGATTGAACAAGGAATGAAGGGCAACACGCTGAATGCAGGATGGTTGGGAACCAAGAGCACCAGCACAATCGGAGGCCTTGGCGCGCATGAGAATGGAATGTATAAGGGCGGCATTACCACAAGTGATATGAAGGAGTACTCCTCCGCCCAGTACGATTACCAGTATGGTACTCAACAGTTTAATGGAGGTCATCTTCTTGGTAGTGGTGTGGACTTTGACAACCGGTACTTCGCCCAGGACTCAGCTCTTCTTCACACCTGGCAAACACATGGCCGCTATCTACAGCAGGTAAGGTTGTGTTGTAGTTAAAAGCATGTTAAGATTGTTAAGGACTATAAAACAGTAAAAAAATATGTCTGAGAGTGGAAGGTGGCACGAAAAGCGAGAGAAGAATTAAATCCGTCTACATGCGTACACCTTTCATTCTGTGAGGTTTAATAACGCCTTTGTTATCTGTAAGAGCTTTGCTAACTCTCATGTGTAATATAATCTTGTTCTCTAAGCCGTGACAGTGTCCTGCGTAAACTTTAATATTTCTCAGCTTCTGGGTGAGAAATATTATTTCTCTAACTTGCTGTTTGTTCGCCGTGCAATATCTGACTGCCAGTCATATCCTGAGCAGCCTCGTGTTATCACGTGGCGTCTCCCTCTCATAGCTAAGGCTTAATCCACAGCCGAGTAATAACTCACTTCCTCTCTTCTTCCATTGTGTCTTACAGAAGCTGGCCTACATGGGAACAGAAGAGGACGGACGGTATGCAGATGACGGCACCCGCGCCTACAGATTCGAGGGGCAGGGCTCTGCAGCTGGCTCCATCGGATGCTGCAGTGATTACGGCGAAACTGACGACCTGGGCTTCCTAAACACACTCGGACCAAAGTTCAAAACTCTGGCAGACGTCTGCAAAAAGTCGTGAACAATGAAGCTCCAAAACAATGAATGGTGTTTACTTTTCTCTGTACACAATGTCGAGAAGTCGGGGATCTGAAAGCCCTGTGTCCCGCTGACCACGAATGAGAAATAGAACAAGCAGGTGGCAACAGTGTGTGCGCACTGCTCCGCTAATGCTTTGCCTTTTTTATTTACTTTCCTTCGCTGCTTTTTGGTAAAGAGTCTTTTGCACTGAAAACTATACAGATGCGATCAGTTGTACATACTTTATGTTGTGTATTGCATGTTGTTGGCCTTTAAGCCGGGCTCAGAACACAGGAGTCTGAACTGATTTCGAAAAAACAGGTTGCATCACGAAAGTTCAGAAGCTCTTCTCTGGAATCTCAAACATTCACACTTACAAAACGGAAACAAGAGAGGATATTACTGAGATTATTGTGCTAAAGAAAACAATGTACCGCCCTGCCTGATCATGTGGTGGCAGGTGTAAACAAAATGGAGGCCGAAGTGTTTCCTTACAGTGAGAAAAACATAACAGAAGGCTAAAGAAGAAGTCTGGGTAAGAAAATGGCTGGAGAGACGCGGTTAAAATGTGCTGCCTGTCCCTCAGCGAGGGCTTAGAGTGAGATTTTAACTGTCAGCTTTAATATCTGTCAGCAGTAGCAAGCTAGTTGCTGTTAGCCTTCAGGGCTAGAACACTTGGCAACTCGTCTGCTGGGCCGTCTCCTTGTAGACTCGACTCTCTTTCTGGTTCTCAAAGTACTGATATCATTATCCAGATTTTATCTCCTAAATATCAA
Source organism: Nibea coibor (assembly GCA_023373845.1). Lineage (NCBI taxonomy): Eukaryota > Metazoa > Chordata > Actinopteri > Sciaenidae > Nibea > Nibea coibor. Next base: position 10,558,171 of record CM041725.1, read on the forward strand.
ACATGTTTGAAAATATCGGGGGGTCCCGATGAGTATGTAAGCAGTCATGGAGGTTTAAGTTATATGGATATGTAAACTCCGACATTTACCCGAAAATCTGGGCCGGATTTCTCCTCCGATTGTTTGAGAGGGTGAATCGGCCTAAAACTCCTGCGGTCTGAGCCCGGCTTTAGAGTCTTGGTGTTTTTACCCATCCATCATCCCACTTGTCATTTTCAGGAATGGTGGGTGGAGTTGGTTTTGCAGGCTCATAATGACAGTTGTGTAGATACATGTGGGGAGGGGCTGTGGGGTTTCCTGTTAATTAGTCTTTGGGTATTTTGGTTATTAGTCATAATCTTAACTATTCACATGAAAGTACAGTTTTGCAATTGTGTGGCTGATTTTAAAGTATTTGTTTAGATTTTTTTAAAGAAATAAAAAAAAAACTAACACCTGAATGAAATAAGACAGTCACAAAACTGCCATTTGGAATATTTGACATGAAAATACTCACTTCAGCGCGCTTATCGTTGACTGTACAGCTGAACAATAATGTTGACTGTCTTCCACTGGTTTTTCCAAATCACAGTGTTCGTCTGTGTAAACACATTCCAGCGCCGGCTCTTGACCGTGAATCGGGGCGTAGCTTCGGCCCTCTTTGTCACTGAGGTTGTTGCAACATTCTGATCCGGTGAAAGTCGGCACAAGGGCGTGAATGGGCGGAGTGGGTCGTTACCGCCCGCAACCATTTGAGTAGAACAATGACCAGACATAACAAAAAGCGAAGGAGATCATAAAAATGTCCTTGAACCTGCTAATGAAAGGGAATCTGGAAAATTCCCATGTGCGTATTAAGTTGTTAAAGCTGTAATTTTGCATGGTCATTAAAGAATGTTCCCCTGGTGAACTGCTACTTCAGCAGATGCAGTTTTTATAGAAGTCTCAGCTTAATTTAATGGACATAAGATTAATATACAAATGCGTTACTGAACAGGCTATGAGCGTTTTTAAGTCCTCTAAGTCCAAAGGCTTTTCTAATAGCTGTAATCTAACGCTACATGCTTTTTTTAATACACATTAACTTGTAAAATCAGATAGTGTTTTGTCTTTGTACTTTGGCAGAAGGATGAAACAGAATATTGGAGCAGAAACAGTTGTTCATTGTGCTCAGGCTCTGCATGTGCACCGCGGTGAATGATTTACTGGGCGCGGCCCTCCGAGCTTGCACAATATGGAGGGCAAAGTGTTACACCTACTGTCTAGCTAATGTTTACCTCCTGTCTCCTGCAGATCCAGTCGGTGCGCTGTCTACAGTTACAATAAGAACCATGTGATTATCCATTGTTTTTTCTATGTCAGCAATTTGGCAACATAATTACGATCTCTGTTTGGTTCACCGTAACATACTTTGATAGCCATCGCCATCTTTGAAACTCCAGTAACAGAAATTTCATTGTCGGGTCCAATCAGCTTGACTTTGAATGAATTATTGATATCATATTTAAAATGGTGAGATAAGAAGCTTGGCTACATTATGCACAGTCCTTCATAAATAAATAAAGCAAATGTATTGAAACACAGATTAGTTGAGTTGGTGATCCCCTTATGCTTCAACCGATTATGGATTATTCATTTATGGCTGTTCTAATACAGCACTGCCGCTTGCAAACAATCCACCAACTTTTGTCTTTAGTTGACATGCAGATCATGCATCAGTGTGATGAATCTCAAATCTGGAAACTGGAAATACAATTATAGGATCCAGAAAGGACCATCTGTCATGTGATTGTGGTGATGAGTATCAAAGATGACAGCTGAGAGAAGTTGGGTGGAGGTGTGGGGGGGATTAAATCTTGGAATGAAGCCGGTCTCTCGCCACGATCAAAGACGGGAATCTTGTTTAAAAATACAACAACATTATCTGCGCAAATTACAATAATACTGTCACAATTATGTGAGGATGTGAACGAGATGTGAACATCAAAGGTTTTGTGCTCGAAATCCCACCGGGGCCAATTAGGACAATCTTGAAAAGTCACTTAACACAAAACAATGAAAATAAGCAGTTAACCCAAATATCCAGAGAAGGCACTCCAAGCACAGACGGCAGCTCCATTACCCCATTTTCACCAATAAACAAGTCTTTTTTTTTTTATTTTAGATTTTTAATTACAAATCTCTGCAGACATAAAAGCTTTTGTGTTTGACTGGTATTCTAGAAAGCTGCGGCGAAAAGCTCCTTTTTTCTGAACAATTACACGCACTGCATTTACCACGGGGCCAGATACTTGGCACATTGCGAACGCGAGAGTTCACGCTCTCTGTTGCGCCGTCGAGAATTTTTGACTAACACATTGTTCACAGTGATGACACAGCATTAAGACCGAGGAGTGAACATTACTTGAGCGGCGAAAAATGATGCACAGGTTTTATTTATAGGCGCTTACAATGCGCCCCGGGTGTGAAATGTGTCATGGAAGTTCAAACTGAGACAGAGAAGTGAAAGAGTTTGACGGCAGCATATCTTATGCGATGAGATTGCAACACTTGGCCTCGCTCTGCCCCCGCCCCGACACACTTTCATTCAAAAACACAGTTACGCAGTGCAAGAGAAGCAAGTTAAGGCCTACTGTGCAAAAAAACAACATGCTCAGCCGTCCTGACATATGGTGTGTGTGCGAGCTGCATGAATACCATAGCAGCATTTAAAGCAACAACAAACACAAGTTTTTTGGGTTTTTTTTTTAGCTAATTCCTCCTCCTTTTTTCAGGCTCATCAAGTACATCCTTATGTAAAGCAATGGCACTGATAAGCCACCTAATTCAATAGACCACTTTGGGTGTCCGCCCTTATCGGAGCTGCTTGAGCCATCACTTCCAGTCACTTCTGTAAAGATGCAATTAATTCCAAAGCAGTAGCGTGAAATTAATTTATTGCTTGTAATTAGTTTTCGGCATACTGTGAAAACAATCTCTTCAGATAGGGTGTTTTCACCCCTCCACCAGAGAGTCTGAGGACACTTGGCTCCATCTGACTTCAATATGGAGTGGCGTCTCCGGCTGCCAAGAACACGCGGAGCTCGGAAACTTCTTAGCACCGCGTTGACGACGGCCTCAAAGATTTACAGTTTTTAAATGACGCGTGCGAGATATTTTAGTTGCCGTCGATGCACAAGACAAAGTAATTTCTTCACGGTGTGCCTTGGGAAACCACAAACCAGGTCATGTATATATGGAATTGAGGTTGGTTTGTGAATAATTTAATCACTGAATGCGCGCGTTCCTAAACGCAACAGGCCTTATTGGGTTGACCGGGACGCGTTGGTGACAAACGACAGCAACTATGCATTGTTTCAAAAAGAGTTCTCGGATGACTTATTACATGTGATTCACTTGTGCTTTTCCTCATGTGGGAATGTTACAAACACAAGCTGTCATCGCTGCCAGTGCCACTAGGTGTCACACTTACCTCTTATCTGAACTGAACACGGGCTTGTGGAGGCGGTGGCTCGGGGTGGTGGTGGTGGTGGGAATATTAATAGAAGGTGGCTGATTTCAGTCAAGACGCTTTCCCTGTCTATCACATGTGTAACCAAACACCTGAAATCACTTCAATTAAGCTGTGAAGTCATGACAGCCCAGTTAAAGCAAAGTGATGTGACAATTTGTGGCAGGAGCCTCGCCGTGCTCCGATACGGCATATGGCAGGCTGTACATTTATCACATGCTCTTAAGTCACCTCCACTGATATTTGGTGTCACTTATCCGACAGGATCGGGCTCCTCGCTGTGACCCCCGGCGCTCATTAGAACTAAAGTAAGAGGAGCTGACCACCTCTTCTCTGGGGTGGTGTTCACACGCAGTGGATGAAACTGACGAAACTCTTTTAGAGCTTAAGATATTTAACCGGATTTATCGTATTTTACGCCTCACCGCAATTAGATCAAAGATTACATTGTGCTTTCGGCATCTTAATGAGGCAGTGTTTTATTTACAGTAACCAGGTAACAAAGAGTAAAGTCAACAATGTATGTATTTCTGGTAACCAAACCAATCTTCTCACACTGTTTTGTTTGAGGTGCTGTGTTTCTTCCCGGAGTTGCCGTCCATATCTTTCACACTCAATTGAAATCCGCCTCTTACATATTAATTAGATAAATCTGTTTAGCTAGCGGAAAGCCTCAGTGAGACATCTGGGTCTTAATTAGTCAAAAGGATTCAAGTGATAAACAGTCTGAAGAATATGTGTATAAATGCTAAATTAACCCATTCAATTGAATCCGTAATTATTAAAAAAAAGAAAAAAAGCAGAGAGGCCAACATGCAGTCTAAATATTCATAGTTTGTTTTTATGGTATTTGTCTTTTTATTATTATTTTTTTTTTATTTTGATGATGTTTAATCACATTACAATATGATGATTGTGTGGCGAGGTTTTCCGCGTCGACATCCGATCCGTATCTCACAGATCAAGGATCTCATTGTATCTCCAAAATGCTAATGAGCGGAACGACCCTTGTCAACATCATCTGAATTAATATGCCATTATTCCCCATGGAATTTAAATGACTGGGTCCATATGATTATTGCTGCACAGAGGCCCCTTTTATCAGTCAGCGGACGCGAGGACATGAGTGTGACGCGCGCAGTAATGACAGAAATGACAGGACTACTTACTGGTAAGCTGTTTTGAAATTGCAACTATTATTGCTGTTTGTTATTTTCGTTGTATCGATCCTTTCCCCCCCTACAAATGCTTAATGACGACACGGTAGGAATGTAACAAACGCAGCAAGCTGAAAGCTTGACTTTCATCTTATTTCTGCTAATGAGGATGTAACACTGGAAGACCAGGCGTTCGTCGGACTTCACCATCACGCAAGTGCCCACCACAGTAACAGCCGGGCGAAGGAAAAGCCTTAAGACTCATTACTGCATTGAGTAAATGGCTGAGGTTGACCACTGCCGAGGCCATTCATCACCTCTGAACCACATCAGAAGACAGTTTAGGAATGTGGTCAAGACTTCGGCTTGTGTTTGTCTCAAGCATTGAAGCGCAATAAACTAGAGGTCAGGGTCCAGCGTCATAAAGTAGGCTCATGTTCATTAGTGTTCATCCAGCTGAGAGTCACAACGGATCACACGCCGGGTTAGGTGGCTAGGCTTTGAACGTCGTTCTGAAAGAGATCCGCAGCTCGTCTTGGTCTGCAGCTACTTTATGTCAAAATGGAGCACCGCATAATACACTCATACAGGGTAAAACAAAACCTGAAAAAAAAAAGATGCAAACAAAAGGATTACAGAAAATAGCTGCATCTCAGAGGGGTGTTGTTGTCGCCAAGAAAGCCTTCAGAGAATAAAGAACGTTTGCTACAAGAGTTTCTGTCTGACTAAGAGCCTCAGTGTGACGTTGTTGCTTGTAAGAAGCGCCACGTATTAGCACAGTGGCCCCGTTACATTTATCTGACAGAAACAGACAAAAGAGGGACCTGACAAAGTGTTTTTTCCTCTTTGGTTATCATAATCAAAGTGAGCCCTCTGCAAAAATCTTACTGTCATGTTTCACCAACTGCTAGAATTTAACAGCCCAACTGCTAGGATTTAACAGCTGAACACGCAAGGATCAGCGGAGTGTGACTTCCCTGAGTAGAAAGAGACAGATAGACGAGGTTAGACAGGCTGTGTGTGAGAGAGAGATGGAGGGCTAAGGTTTAACAGGTAGATTAAGAAGGTAGGGAAGAGAGATAGAGTGCCTGACACACACACACATACACAGAGGTGAGATCATTTTCATATGTGGTGTTTGCGACTCGATTTCGGGGACTGATTTGGGGCATTAAATCAGCACAAAGGTGGAGGCTCGGCGAGTGCAAAACCCCCCGCTGCGAACATCTTCAGACCACCTGCTGCGTGAGCTGCTGTTTTTTGCCTCACTGTCGGTCTCTCGGCCCGGAGCGCAGAGAGAGACTTCAGCAGACTACAAAACGTGGTCTCACGCAGGGGTCATGCCCTGATAACCACACAGTCTTAGTGAGGAATTTAATTGGCCCACTGCACATTTGACTTCGGGGGAATGTTTTGACACCGTAGATGAGCAAAAGTTTGAAGCCGCAGATACAAAGTGTGCAAAACAAATCTTGGCCCCCTCAGTCCTCTGAGCTCAATGGCCATAACAAAAAATTTGCATATTGATGAGGATGCTTGGAAAGTTTTTAAGCCACGAGCAAAAAAATTGGACTAAATGCAAACATCACCATTTTTTCTGGGGAGAGAGAGAGAGAGAGAAAAAAAAAACATTTTCTGCTGGACAAATGTGTGTTTATTTCACATATTCTGCAAATAACATGGCAATGCGGATCTGTCTATCAGTCACTGAGGATCTGCACTGGCGACAAATCCATAAAATGCACTCGCTGCATAAGAGGGCATGTAAGTATACAGCTTCATTATCTTTGAATAAATATATCCACAGAGGTAGTCAAAAATCCAATACACCACAGCAGTAAATCTCTTACTAAGTCCTGTGACCACTTTGTTGTTTATTTATACCAAAGTCTGGAGAAGTTAAACCGTGCCGACACCCCTTACATGTTGATCCCTTTCATGTTCCAACACTGAGCTCAAAAGACATTTTTTATATCCACCAACACCGATGCTAAGGGAATACGTTTTATTGATTTGCTGTCGGACTCGGATCAACGTGGTCCTATCAGGACGCTCGGTACATAACAACACGGGCGGCGGACGGTGGGCAGAGCACAAATAAACCGGCAAATGATGATGTGTACCGTGGAAAATACAGAGGTTGACCCCACATATCATGCAGCTGGCTCAAAAGAAGCAGCGTCCCACAAATCTGCCGCGCTCCGTCGGGCTCACTTGGCTTGCATTTCCAGACAATTGGCAGCCGAGTGATGGATATCAGTGTAGACCTGATTTAACTTTTGTTTGGAAATCAGATAATCAATACAGGATTGAATCACAGCAGCACGCGGCACTATTATAGATCGTTCTTGTGTTCCATATTGAAAAGGATAGCAACCGCCAACGAAATCCATTTGTTTAGCACTTGGTAAACATTTTATACAATCTTTAAATGAAGATCAATCCTAACTCCAAGCAAGAATTTAGGCCAGAAGTCCCCAACCACTGGGCCGCGGACCGGTACTGGTCCATGGGTCATTTGTTAAAAGAAAAATAAATAAATAAATGTATTCTCTCAAAAATTACACCCGTCTGTGCCTCTTGACACAAGTTAACACAGGTCAAGACGTTCATCTCGGTCACGTGATACGTTACCCCAGTTACGCCGAAACAAAATTACGGAGTAGGCTGGACATAAGGAAAACACTTCGGATGTCATTGTCTCCCGTTACTCCTAGATGGGACCGTTCGTTGCGGAGAAACAAGCTCAGGGCTCCCACTAAATCAGCATAATGGTGAGTTGTATTTTTATGCACCGTATATTTATTTTTATACCGGTCGCATCGTTTTATTTCGACATACTTACCCCCCCACACCGTGAAGGCCGGTCCATGAAAATACTGTCTTACATGAAACCGGTCCGTGGCGCAAAAAAACACTGATTTAGGCTTACTGTATGTTAACTTACTCTGAAAACACTATGCACACGTGGTCCCTCCACACTGCTGTTTTTGTGAAACATTTAAATCTCAGTATTTTCAGTATTCATTGGAAAGTATTTTTGAAATGCTCAGTGTTTAGATGCGGGAAAACTCCGACTTAGTGATGGATAGAAAAATTATTGTTATTATCCATCTTGGGGGGACAATTATACCAACACTAGCGGTGTCAGAGTTATCATTCTACATTCTGGGAAAAACACTTATTCACTTTCTGACAGTCAGAGATGTTAGATGAGAAGATTGATACTGCTCTTATCTGTCAAGCAGGTGGTTAGCTCAGCTTAACACAAAGACTGGAAATAAGGGTGTACGGCTAGCCTGGCTGTGTCCAAAGGTAACAAAATCTATCCACAAGCCTTTACATTTACATTCAGTCATTTAGCAAACACTTTTATCCAAAGCCACTTACCAAAACGGGAAACAGTCATGGTGAAGCGCGACTAGGGCATGTTAATGCAGCAATAAGTAGCGTGACAGCGCTAGAGGGAAGTGTCGATTGGCAGTCGAAGCATATTGACAACGGTTATCAGCTGGGAGCAGTAACTTCATGCAGCCGCCATGGGGCAAATGCTCAAGAAATAGTGCGTGGCGCTAACCCTAGTTAAAAGTGTTTTTACACTTCACGAAGGAGTCCATGTTACACAATAATCTACTAGAAAACCGCTGTTGTGCTACAATGTTACATTCTGTTGGGTTAGCTGACTTTTTTTAAGGTCACTTTTTATACCGTTAGTCTTCATTGAAGTGTAAAAGAAGGCGGCGGGTTTGTCAAAGTGCTGCTGCAAGTCACAACTCGGCATTGGCGCTTATACACTGTCACAATGCGGCCACTACGTTTAATTTTTTTATAACACCTGCTCACAATGCACACCTCATTCAGCAAACAGCCAACCTTGACCCATTTGCTTTACATGCAGGATCACCTGTTCTCCTGCTGTTCCCGGGCTCGCTGTGTGCAATATTCTAGTCTGCGATGAACTTCGTGCTACGCCTGTCTCTTTAAATAAGGGGCGAGGTTCTTTTTTTTTTTTCTTTTCTTCCCCTCCTGTTCGTCTACCCGCCAAAACCGCCTCCTCTTCTTCTTCCTTCATCGATTGCGAGCCCGACATCCCAGAAATCACTCCATCTATTGTGAGTGGCAGGTAAAAGAATGACAGAGGAGGATAAATCAATGCAACTACATTTGGCAGTCATTCCTTTCCTCTAACCTTTCATCCTCTCCGCCGAGAGGTCAAATCAAAGCCCCATCATCAGCGAGTCCAACAATGTGGAATGAATTGTTGCATGAAATGTTTCTAGACAATATACAGGACCTCTGTATATACATGTTATTATTATTATTGTTTTTTTCCATTTCCTGTTTCCACTCCAAGATTATATCAGCTATCATGACTAAACTGAAGATACTGTCTTATCTTATTAATTGTGATTTATTTCCTGTCACACTTACTGACTTTTGTGAAATTATTTTTCTATTTGAAACACATCAAAATTCAATCTTGGCTCTGATTCATTTAATATGTGCATAGTGATTAACTGGTATTGACTGCAGGAGGCCCCCTCAGTGCATCCTGTAAATACAGGTCTCAAAGACTGACCAACATCTGGGGAGTTTGACCTTTCAAGGGTCACTGTCCGACACGATGAATCCCTCTAAGATCAAATGATTATATTACCAGGCGCCTGTGATTAATTACTAACAGGGCCTGCAGCAAATTGCTGCCCCAGATGACAGCTTTTGTGATAACGTTTCTTATCAGTGACCTCCATCACCCCCTCCATAACTCTCATAGATCACACAGTTCAGATTTAGACCTCCTTTCATGGAAGGTATTAACAGAGCCATTGTTGCTATATGATTAAACCCATGAGAAGAATTGCAACTTTTATTTTTTGGTACATATTAAACAGCACTACAAGTTCAAGGTAGAGTTCAGAAAAATATGAAAAGAAAGTAAGCGCGTTGTGCGGACACAGAGTAAAGACACGCCGAGTTCTTATTTTCTAATTAAACTGTCCTTGAAGTCGCCGTGCTACAGTTGAGACAGGCAGAGTCAAGACGGGCTAATTGAAAAATTAAAGCCGAACATTACTGCATTGTTGAAGTCAAACGCTTTATATCCTTCCAACCTCAACTCAGGATGACGCCTCGCTTCCTGCGTCGGCACTGAATGTAAACATGGGCCGTCTTAAACCACATAAAACTGTGTGGTCGTATTTCTGGTGCTCAAATATTCTGGACATCTCATGTATTATTTTACCTTGACATCTGTAGGATCTCTGGACACTCCGGGATCTTCACTAGAATTTAAAATGATTTTTTTGTGGGTTTGAGCAAAGTTTATCCACGCAACATGAATTCAGAATGAGAGAGCCACCGACAGGTCAGCAGAGATGACGAGGTTGAGATAATGCAACCAAAAATGTACACATAGGCACCGCTGAAATATTAAACTTCAGGTTGTGTAGCTCTCAATACTCTTATTAGTTATTTTTCATCATTGAGTATTTGCTTTAAAAAATATATAGAGATTACATTACAATTTATATATATTTTATATATGATAACTATTATTATAACTATGTGTTGTTTCTAGGGCAGCAAAGGTAGTGTTTACAACAGCAAAGCCACAATATAAATTAATATCTCACTGGAAACAAAGTTACAATGTCGATATTCCTGACATCAAAATACTGAGTGAAGTTAAGAAAGAATGGAGAACACAGACATCAGTCAGGATCAGTGATTCATCCTGTCCTCTGTGCTTTTCTGACGAGATTCAGTGCCTGCAGGTACTGCTAGCAGAGAGAGGAGGTGCTTATCCGTCTCAGCCGGCAGCTCAATTTACGAGAATTAGCCAAATTTTACCACACGTGACAAACTAAGGTACACAGACTACATACAGACATCTTGTTTTAGCTTGTTTCACAGGTGCAAACTCATCTGGGATGAACTGACAAAAATCCACTCAGGGGGGTTTTGTTGATTTTAAAATATCAGCTTTAACATATGGACTGAATTAATGTAATCTTACTGCTACTGTACAAGTGGTTTAAAGTCAAGAGAGTTCAGAGCTGGGTCCAAAATTGTATTGAAGAGCATCCACTATACAATGCAAGTTCATAAACAAAACAAAAGCACAATATGCACAACAACTGAGTCCAGTCAGTCTAGTAAGTTCAGGTTATTAGACGACTAGTTGTCACCAAAGACTGAATAAAAACATGGTCGTGGTATACGTGACGTCACCCACAGAATCGTTATGAAGCTCAGAGCCTGGTGGCTCTTGTCATCGCCATCTTGGCAGTCCTGCCTCAGTTGGCTACCGGCTAATCTAAAAATAGTAGGTGGGCTGAATGATGCACAAACAAGCCACCTGTGATGACACCCACCTGTCACCTCAAGTACAATTGTCAAGAACAAGGCTGTAAATGTGTGTGTGGAAGTTTGCCTGGTTGTCAAATGTTTATGAAAGTTAAAGTCAAAGAGACAAACGTAATAATCAACCTTTAAAGTATAAAATTCACAAAAGAGGCACCAAGTGAGCCACCTGTTAAATGCTAATGGTAAAAGTGGTTATGATTCAGCCAATCCCAGCTGGCATGGGGTTACAGGCAGGTTATTCTCTGGAGAAGTAGCCAGTTTATCATAGGATTGAAACATAAAGACAAACAGAAATTCACGCTTACATTCACACCTACGGGAAACTTAGACTCACCAATTAACCTCCATGTCTCTGGACTGTGGGAGGAAACCGGAGTACCCGGAGAGAACCCATGCAGACATGGGGAACACGCGCAAACACCACGCAGAAAGGCCACAGCCGGACAACTTCCAACTTGACAAAAACAAATGCTCGCCAGCTCCTTTCACACCACTGCTGTTCCCACCTGAGCCTGCCATGTCTTCATCGTCTCCAGAGTCCGAGGGCTGGTTGGAGCTACCCTGGCATCGCCAGACTAATCTGCAAATGACAGAGCAAATGACACATCAGGAACAAATGTATCTGGTTCCATGGCTAACTCAAAGCGGCTGTAATGCTACGTAATCAACTTTACTGTGTTTTCTTGTCATCAAACTCGTTGGTCTCATCTGTGTCCCAGTCCAGCCATGTTCACAGCGAGGCTGCTTAGCCCGGTTCCACCGCCTTCTTGCCTGGCTCTGGTTCTGGCGCTCATCCCAGCTCTGCTCCCCAACAGCATTCCCTGCTGGGTCCCATGCCTGGGGCTTGAAAACCTCCAACAGTACTCCAGTGCTCTGAGCTTTCAGTCTGGGAGCTAACTAGCTAATGGCAGCAGTTGGTGGCAGTGCGCCGCTAAGTGACTTCCATGTTCCAAGAGAAAAGGGTCTGAGCTCCTCTGTTTGTCCCAGCTATAAAGGTAAGGCGTAGAAGAGGAGGAGAGTGTGTGTATGTGCGGGAGACTGCAGGATAATAATAAGTTACATCAAGATAATAAAAAGTAAAAACATTTTGTGTTGGCAGTAACTAAGTAACCGACAGCACTGACAGTGATCTCTTGCACCCCCATAATCAAAGTTGGGCTTACCGAAGAGTTAAAGCTTGTTTATCATCAACAGTGCAGTGGAAACGGCTTCTATTAATACAGCCTGAGGGTTATATGGTGAAAAACATTACATTTATTCCCAGATGCGGACAGTATATTTATGAGGCAGAACATTTTTCATTAATAATCCGGAGACTAATGGCCAAGGCTGTTGCCAGCAGAAAAAAAAGTAAAGCCTTGTAGCTCAGATAGCATACAAGTGTGTGTTTAAAAAAACAAACCCTTGGTTGTACACCTACATTATATACCTGACTACAATTTTCCACCGGGTTTAGCTAGAAGAGGACATCTCATTCTCTAGTTACTCACAGCTGAAAATGTTCTCATCTAAAAAACAGAAGACAACTTTAATTATTCATGTGAATAATTATTTCATAACTTGCCATTATCAAACCAAGTCAAGAGCCTCTAATGTGATCTTATATACAATACCATAAAATAGTAAATGGAAAATTAAGGCAGCATGAAAGCCTAAATGTATCTCTTCAGAGCTTTAGGAGGGATATTTGCGTCTCTGTGGATTCAGGCAGCTAATGCACTGAAAAGTCCTTGTGCAACGGCAGCATAGGCCGCATAGCGACTGCGTCCATAGGCAGCGAGTAGCCATAACAATAGAGAATAGGGCAGATGAAGGTTGCATGTAATTACACCTACCCTCAGGCTTAATTAGGTCACCCTTAAGTGAGTGTTGTGTGATAGTGTGCCTCTGTGTTCGTCCCGTGAGTCAATGTGTGTGAATGCTATCTCCAAACAGACCGGAGGTTCATGAGTCATAAGATCAGGATGAAAATATACAGGAGGCTGCTGAAAAGTGCCTCTCCACGAAGCTGAGAGCAAATTTGATAAAACATACTTGTGCAATGAGTGTGTTAAATGAGGAGGAGGAGGAGGAGGAGGAGTGGTTTACATGGTACATACAGATCACTAACATGCCCAGCATGCCCAATATTTGAGTACCCAGGTTTTTGATTATTAGTTTGTTGTCTTTGGCTCCTTCACATTAGCCGGTCTGTCATATTTATAGGCCGACTGATTGCATTATCTCAGCAGCTGAGCAAAAAGCCACTTTAGTTTATATCTGCCAAGGCAATGCCGCATCATAATGCAACGTTGTGGATTTGACTTTTCGTGAGCTTATCGTCATATGGTTTGCTTTTTGTCTGACTAACTGCTGTGTGAGAACGGTCAGATAACAGAGCGTAACAGCTCACTAGTTTTCTACAAGCTCTTATCCACATTTCTCTGACCATATATATACATATATCTTCCCAAACTCACGCACTGCATATGCTTTAGTACTCCAGTTGTGGCACCATTTCACACCAAATGTATAATGTATCGTTTCATACACATGTATGGTCATGTTTAAGGGCTAGACTCCATGGTCTTGTCTTGCATGTTGGATAGACTTAAACTTCACACCTGGCTACTTAGGATTCAGTCGTATTGACTTGTTTCAGATACTGTCATCACAGAGGAATGGCCGAAGCATCTCATTTAATCATGCTGGAATTATTCCAAGGTGACATTACTGCCTGCATTCCACATGTTATGCTGTTTTTTTCTTCCACTGCTTCCATTTTTCATTGTCATTTTAAACTGTCAACCTTTTGTCCTGCTCTCTCTCTCTCTCTCTTGCTGTGTCCTTGATATAAGTACCCACTGCTTCTGTCTGAGAACACCATTATTACCATGCATGGCTGTTTGCAGAAAAAAAGAGAAAGAAAAGCTAATGATGTTGGCTTGAGCTCAGAGCTAATTAAAATTCTATAAATATGGTGGAGGTAGGTGGCGTGATGGATGTAGTGTGTCAGAAGTCCGGTGAGCAGGGAGGTGCGTGGAGATGTCTGGACGATCAATACTAGCATAGTGAATGCATGACACTGCATATGCATTTAATGAACCAACAGTTTTATCTGTTAATTACACACCAGGACACACACCTTAGCATTCTTCACACTGTGCTAAACCTTCCTGGCTGTCCAGATAATGGCCAGCTATTTCACACAACAAATCTGCAAACGGTGGCCACATTCCTCTATTTTTTACCCGCTCACTTTATCTCTCCCTCTCCTGCCCGCGCTTTCATTTCTTGCAGGTAATTCTCCATGCAACACACTCCGCGCTATATCAGTAAATGTAATGCATTTCTTCTTTTGTCCCTTGACCCGCCTAGTTTAGAGGAGCATCGGCATTCATTCAGCCAACATTGTATCTCTGAAAAAGCCAGCAGTTTCTCAATGCGCTGGGTAAATTGTGCAGGCAAGCAGAGAGGGTTACGGGTTAATTGGCCTAACAGCTGATGTTGTTGGTAAATCATAGAAATAAAGAAATAATTTTCAGCAACTGAAGAAAAACTCAATTTTACTGTCAAAACTCGATATTTCAACACCTCTGTTTGCCCATCTAAACCATGATCAATGACATGATTGGTGGTAGTGGAGGAGCAATCTATCAGGGCTTACTGTATGTTACTCCATTCTTTCTTTTCAGAGGAACCTTCCAGCTTATGGCTTTAAAACTAATCTTTTATTACAGGAGAAATCCTTCTGTGAGGCTGAATTATTTTGAGGGTTAAGCTTTGAATATTATCTCGCACAAAGTCATTTGTTGTGGGGTGAAGAGGTAATATTGTACGCAGACAGTTATGTAATTTACTGTGAAATATGACTAACGAATAGAGGTGAATAGTACACTATACAGAACATTAACCTTTGCTCTGCTATACTTATAAGCTGCCACTCATGAGTCACCCACTTTTCTATGTCATTTTTTCCACCCATCTACATTTATAGTACTGTCCATACATCTTGGAAGTGTTTTTTGCTGCCTCTAGCACATTGGATTTAATATAAATATGAAATGATTACGAGGTTGAAACGATGACTTTCAGATTAAATCAGCATGTTTACATCCACATCTAAATAATCTTGACAAGACATTTTATCTCCTTTTTTATGTACATGCCCCTCATATTAAAAAGGTATGGTTTTGGATAGTGTTGTACCGATACCGATACTAGTAGCAGTAGGGGGCCTGATATGGCACTAAAATGCTGGCATCGGTATCAGCGACGTGTTCAGTGCATGCCATGCCAAGCAGCTATCGCTAATGGCCCACTCCGGTCCGCTCTTAGCCAATGGCAGGGCAGCTTTTTCATGTTGAGGAAAAACAAACCAGCGTGCCACGGGTCTGAAAGTTGCGAGAGGTGGAACTAAAATGGTCAGTTTCAGTACCTGGAGCCTGATAAAACATTTGAGAACGAAACATGTGAACGAACACAAAGAGTTGGAGGTGGCCAACTGCGAGCAAGAGGAAGGGGGATGGACCACAGCAACAAACCCTGGTCAATTCACTTCAGAGGAAGGACCAGTGGGACGAGAAGAGTGAAGCAGCAAGAAATATGTCCGAGAAAATTATCAAAATGACTGTTGTCTGTAACCTGCCACTCTCCTTTGTTGACAACATGGGATTCCAGCTTTTCATGGCTCATGCAGTACCAAAATACAAGTATATATAAAGCACATGATTGTACATCCAAGTGAGTCTGCAATTCTGTAGTATTGAAGAAAAAAAGCTCTTAGATTTTTTTTTTCAAACGGCATGGTATCGGTACGGTATCGGCCAAAATCAGTATCGGGGGCCAAAAAATGGTATCAGAACAACACTAGTTTTGGACACCTTCAAGCACCTTTAAAGCAGCTTGTTTCATCTGAAATTCTTTGTACTGGGCAGAAAACACAATAAAAAACACAAGACTGTCTTCATAATTGCAGACTGCACACCAAGTTATTCATGATATAGGGTACACACACACAGACAAACACACACATACACACAAGGTACTGGTTGAGTTCATGTTTTTTAAGCTGGAAGAGGTAAAGTAGAGAGCACAGGGATGCTAGGACAGTGACTCAGCACCTATGAAAGCCTTAGCTTTAGTCAAATAGCAGGGTGCTGGTGAAAAGTTACTATTTTTACTGCAATTCTTTCAACACATCTGCTGTGTCTCTCTGGCTAACATTATCAGAGGAGTATCTTGACAGCTGCCAGAATACCCCCATGTATGATATGAAAGCTTTTTTTTTCTACTTTTACATCAGCACATAGTGAGCTGCAGCAGAATCCTAATAAGACTAGATAAAGACAATTTTTCCACTTATCACTGAAATTTAGTTGGTATGCTGGAAGTGCTCTGCCATAATTTTGCAAAGTGATAAGCAGATAAAGTAAATGAATGAATGAATGCTGCTTTCACATCTTCAGAAACTCATAATGTACTTTTGTTCAACAAGATTTTAATATATCTCCCGTTTCATTCTCGTATAGCTTCAACAGTGTTTTGTAATGGAAATGTTTATTCAAGACTTCAAGGCAAAATCTTTGGGACTTTCCAAAGTAATTTTCCCTATGTCTCTTTCTCTTTCTCTCTCTCTATCTCTCTCTCTCACACACACACACAGACATCCACACTGTACTGTGACCTCTGGGCCTTTAGGTCAGCCTCTCAGTGTTGCCTCTACAGCTCTCACAAACTCACTTCCCGTAAATGTAGTGTTTGTTTATTTTTTAACTCCAGCAGCTGTATCTCCTCTTTTCTTTCACTTGTGGTTGAAACTTGGACATATTCAGAGGAGGCAAAGATAACAAAAGATAACATTCCTCAGGGTGATACATTCCTCCAAAACAGCAAACAGCTTTGTGTTTGTGTGCAGTATCCTGGTGCAGGTAGATACTCAGAATGAAAGCATTAGAAATATGACGATCAAGTTCCACACAGCAGGTGTGCTGTTGTCTGATTAACTGGACACATATGAGTCACTATGGGTAATCAACATGTGACTTGTGTGTAACCGATTATGCATGGGGCGTATCCGAAACGGCAAACAATAAATGAAACAATAGTACGTCTGTGAGTGAAAAATAGATTTTATATTCAAGTTTATTGCTAAAAACAACAGGTGTGTCAGATTTCCCATTTTGTTAGGAACATATTTGTATGTAATTCAACAATTTTGTTTGTTTACATAAAGTTATTAAAATAATAATTAAAATAACTGATGCTCTTTTAGTCTCCTCCTCCTACCGCTGTGTTGCAGTGCATCTACAACATTGTTATCAGGTTGTAATATTAACCTAAAGCAGTAAATTGCTGTCAAAAGCAGTCAAAATAACTGGCCAAAAGTGCCCTTCATACCAGAAAATCAACCCTGCTGACCATGCCAAAAGCCAAAACCTACCTGTCAATTAGGTCAGGTCCTTTGCACGGCAGAAATATCGCCATATATTTGTAAAATCGACCAGTTGAACGGGCTGAATCAACCAACTGCGCGGTGGTGGAAATTTTGCCCTGCCTGTGGAAAACCAGTCTGCCAAACCATGAGGGAGGACAGGATGGAGGATTGGTTGGATGATGGTGTAGCCAGAGGCAGGGCAACGCTGCTCTTTTTTTTGGCAGGTCATTTTGCAAAGAGGCAGAGTGAGACTTTTGGCATGAAGGCCAATTTTACCTGGTAGGTGGATTTGACAGCCAGAAGCAGGGCCATATCGCTACCATTCTGGGGGATATTGTCTGGTTGGCAAGTTGTTTTTCCAGCGGCAGGGAATATTTCTGCCACACAAAGCAATTCTGCCTGGTCAGCGGGTCGTTCTTCCAGAGGCAGAGCAACGGGAAGATTCCCTCACGGTTGAAGTTAAATTTCCATTTCTAAAAAGGGTTCGGACACTGAAAAAAGGCTCGCCTTTCACCGTTACTGTAAGTGTCTTGACATCACATTCCTGCCTCAAGAAAGTATCTCGCTTAAAATGGCGGTCAGTGGAGTTGATAATGGATACGACAGGCGACCTGCAGAATGAGAAAGCCACAAGGCAATTAGGAGAGGTGCCAAAGAAGGCTTACTGCACTCCATTATGTGTGAGTGTGGTCCAAATTAAAATCTAATTTAAAGTAGCATCAAGATAAAAACAAAAGTGTTTCATTTCTTCAATTTGCACAACTATTCCGTTCCATTAGACATGTAATTTCTGCTCATCAGACACTGGGTGGAATCGGTGCCCCCGAGGAGAGCTTTTTTCATTTAAAGTAATTAGCCCTGGAGAACATGGATGAGCAAGCATGCAAGCATGTGTGCATTATTGTACACGTGGGCAAGAAGAGGAAGATAGGGAGAGAGAAAAAAAAGATAGAGGAGGGAGCAGGGGCATTTTGATAAGAAAACATTAATTATTTAAGGAAGGAGTGTTGATTCCGATGTATTGAATTTTCTATTCAGAGAATTTTATTTAGCTGACCAGATGCAAATGCTTTCCTCTCTTTGTTGTTCACCGTTTATAATCTCTCACAGTTGACACAGACAAAGCCTTTAGATTAAGCTGCATTTTCAGTGTCCACACACACACACACACAGTGTACTGGACTGTAAAGTCAAAGAAAGTGAGATCCTGCTGCGATGACCTGACTACTGCCTACTCACTTACAAAGCTTATTAGACTGACTCACCATGTGGATGACCAAGCTCATGCCCATTTACCAGTATCCAGAGGCCATCCAGGCAGGGTGACCATGGTGGGTGGTGGTGAGCTGAGTTTCTTCTTTGTACTCAACCCACCAGCCATAACTCTGATTGGAATGATTGTGCTTTACTCCATATGGGGTTTTCACTGATCAGGCATTGGGATCTAAACAGGAAACTAACTACCTTAAAGCTCATGCCTAAAGAAAACTGTTGATCAGAGGCTAACAAAGAGAACAACAGTAAAGGCTTTTCTTAAAATAGAAACATTATTGCCATTAGTGTGATTCCACGAAGCGATGCACCTCTGCAAAACGTCGATAGCCACACGGACATATCCACAAGGAATGTGGCTGCTCCACATGCACATGCAGAAGAATCAATAAGATTGTTCCACACATTGTTTTTTTCTGTTTTCTTTGTTTGTGGAAACTTCTGGTAGTGCAACTACTTAGAAGGTTTTGCGTCATGATATCAACACAAACTCCTCTGACCTCGCATTCAGGGCACAGCCAAGCAGAGCCTGCAAGTTCTGGGTTTTATTAAAAGTGATTTATATTGTCCAAATGGTCAAATTAGTGTTTGTTACTTCATTTTTGACAAAATGCCAGTTCTGCATCTGGATTCGGAAACAGCTGCTCCCTTTTAATAACTGTTAATATCTGTTAAATGTTTTCGTTGAAGTTTGTTTGTCAGAATTATGAAAAAATCCACGCAATTTGAGGGCGGATGCACAAACTATTCTTCACTTTTGTTAACATAACAGACAGGTCACTTATAATGGAGAACTGCATATCTCTATTTCGTGACGGGAAAGGGAGAAACTGTTGCTCATCCGCAAACTTAACCATCATGGTCACGCTGAGCTAAATTCAATCCAACTCCCTGGCCAATTTACAATAGAAAATATCTCTCCTCTAAAGCATTTTACTACACTCATATGGCAGTTTCAAATGTTCTGATGCTAGCAAGGCTACACACACAAAACGCAAAGAGTTAAAGAAAAAGAGTCCCACACACATTCCTTGATTCAAAAGGCAAAGAACATTCATTTTTCTCTCAAAGGTTTTTATTTCTTGTTCGGCAAGATCAAACAAAGCGAGGCATAAAAGGCTGCAGCATTTACTGAAACTGCAGGTGAAGAATTGTTGTCACTGTTTAAAAATTCTTTCTTTTCTCCAACTTTGGCATGTCCAATCCCTTATGCACCGCAAGAGTTGTCAGCGCTGTTGGGCAGAGCTACAGGCAGACATGTGGCACCTCTGTTACACGGTGTTGCCAGCCACCTCTTTTCACCTGCTGGCGATAACACATGAGAGGCTCGCGCTATCTCCCATGGGTCCACTACCCACTGGTGCAGGCACCCGGACCGAGTACAGCAAAAAAAAGAAAAAAAAAAGACACCCAGCCCGGCTGCAAGCACCATAAAATGTTTCAGTTGGAACACACAAGAAGCTGGAGGTGCCGCCAGCAGGAATGTCATTTTTAATATAAATATTCCCACTCAGTGATGTAAAGCAAAAAATACTCGCCACTGTGTACACATAATTACCGACAACCACATATCTGATACCGGAGAAGCCAAACGAAGCAGATGTGACGACCCAGAATAAATAATCAAGAAATGAACGGATCACCAATTAATTTAAGGCGATCTGCGTCGTCCTAGAGTGTGCTAGGGGTTGTGTGCTCGCTGGAAGCGATGCACCGGAAAACAAGAAACATGTTCACTCTCTGTAACACTGATCACTGGCTCCCATGTTAAGGAAAGCAGAGAGACTGGGACGATCAGCCACAGAGAAAAATGTGCTCAAATAACACACCCTGTCAGCGCAGCCTGCCCTGCCAGCTTGATTAAACTATATACATCAACAGGCCTGCACCCATGAGGCCCCGAGTAACAGAAGGGCATGGCTCGATGGACTGGGTAAAGGGCGTACACTGCTGCCTTTTAGCATTACTTTTCACTGCAGGTTTGTGTCAGAAGAAAATGCAGATACAGGCAAGCACAAGTGGTAGGATCTCAAGTTTTTTTTTTTCTGTGGCATCAGAGCTGTGAGAGCGTACCAGCTGGTCTGTGAATGTTTTAGACCCACTGTGCTGCTGATGAATCTCCGCTCAGCTGTCTTACCAGGAAGTGTTTTATCTACCGTGCCACACCTGCGGAACCAGATATTCTCAAAATTCATCTCCTTCTCACCCATGTTCAAGTTAAAGCGTATTCCCTGCAGAATCTCACATGATGCCTGAACCAGGCTGGGAGGCCTGACCCAGATATTGCATCCCAACGTCGCAAACAGCAGCCGGCAGTATCAGTAAAGCTTGACATCTCTCTCACGCTAGTGCGCGCGGTTCTTTATTTTCCTGTTTCTCCTTTTTTTCCCACCGCCGCCCCCAACCCCTTTACCTCTTTTAGAAAAGTGTAGAGCCACAGGGAAAGCTCCCCAGAGGAATTAGAATGAGAAGTTTGTTAAAAGAGTTAGTGCGTCTGAAGAAAAATGTGCAAGCGTGCACTAAACAGTGAGGCAGTGGATATATTGCTCCAGTTGTTCAGCAAATTTGTTTTTTTTTTTTACAGTATATAATTATGGTAATTATAGTAATGTTCTGGAAAACCATTGGGAGAACAATAGTGTTCATTTAGATCAATGGCAATGCTTTAAAGAGTTTCAGTCTCCTAGGTAAAAATTAGCGGCTCTAGTGTTCCTCTATAAACGCAATAAACAGCTCCAGTGTTTTCCCCTTTTAAAATTTTTAAACGTTTTACTGAAGACACAGTTTACATGAAATAAAAATAGAATATGAAATGTGCGCTTTTTGGGGTGTGAGCAGGTGAAAGCGCCACCTTTGGGTGTGTGAACTTAAATGACCTCTTCCCGCTGACGTATTCTTGTCAAGTTAGCACTGTATGGTGAGTGACCTTCACTAAAACTGCACTATCAGGAACCTTCTTGTCCTTGTGACCAACTCCACAATGACAGGAGACAGATACTGTGAAGTAAGCAGCAGTAAATCCAGCCGGACCACTCAGAATGAGAAATGCTTTGGGTAAGAATGGGCTAATTTATCAGCATTAAGTCAAATAAGGAAGAGATAGAGAGAAGTGGTAGTGGTAGTAGTGGAGGAGTTGGGGTTGGGGTGAGCGTGTGGTGTGTCGTGTGTGTGTGTGTGGGTTGCATACACATCAGTTGGACTGAAGCAGTTAAAAGAGACATCAATAGATAATGATTTCAACTGTCCCTTCATCTTCGCTAAGTGTACGGCGGCTTGTGGTACCCCAACGGGCTCTTCAGACTCTTCAAATGGAGACGACACAAAAAAAAGACTTTGAATGACGGCTTTTAGTGGAAAACATATGCCTCTTTAAGTTCCTCCTTACTTCTTTTAATTTGATCGAAAATTCAAGCAATCCACAGTTTATCATGTCACGCTAACACAGATGTGTTGCTCTTTCTCTTTCTCTTGTGCATGCACGCACAGAAAAATAAAAACGTATGCTTATACCCTCTCCTTCTCTCAATCACACACACACACGCACTTCTGCTTCTCCACCAGAGCAAAGAGGCCACCACTGATAGCGTCCGTGACAGATTCGTCAGTGGGTGGTGGGTGTGGGTAAGTTGATGTAGTGTGTGTGGGTGGACATGATTTAGTACACACTGAAGCTTACCGCAGTGAGACATGATGGCACTGCTGGTGGTTGAATTAAAATCGTCTAGTTAAAGTCGGCGCAAAATTGTACTTCTTCATCCTCAACTGGTCTTTATTATTCTTGCTCTTGCTGCGCTATTATTCAGTACCTCGCAGGTTTTTGTGGGCTGCTTCTATCTTTCTTTCTGAAGTTTGTAAATCGCTCCTCGTGAAGAGGCTTTAATGTTTGTACAAAAAAAAAAAAATATTGGTAACACATTGCCAGCTGTTCGGTGATCAGGACAAGAAAAAAAAACACTCCACAAGTTTACCCAGAATGCCTCAGGCCAATATAGCAACTGTGCACAGAGGACCTCTCATAATCTACATGGAGAGCAACAGTACAATGATTTTGAATTATGGAGTGTAATGAGTATCACTGCCTCTAGGGGGCTCTAACAAGGCTTTACTTACAGCTGTGTATTATTAGATTGTTTTTGTTTATTGTCAGACTGTGCTGATTTTCGTGGACATTGAAACTGTAATGAGACTTCTGTTCATTATGTAACACGATTATCTTCATATTTAATTCTTTATTTGGTTTCCCTCAAATGTTTTTCATCGTTTACAATGTAAAGCGCTTCGAATTACCTCTGTGTTTGAAAGGTTGGCTGTAAATATAAGTAAATGTAATTACTGTGAGAGATTATTGAAGAGGATGTACTCCACCTCTCACCTAATGTCAGCTGGGATCAACTTTGCGACGTTAATGGTGAAATTGTAGCTGACACGGCGTCAGCGATGATAATGATACAGCTTTTACACAGCAGGTAACAACTGGGGCACAACACATAACCAACATTGTACATTAAAAAAAAAAGATATATATATTAATCGTTCATTTAATTGGCTGGTATTTCTGGTAGTAGCAACATTAGTCGAATAATTGTGAACACCCCTAGTAGAAAGCCCGATAATGATGTGTGGGAGATTAATGAGGTGAATAAAGAGGGAGTGATGCGGTGGAGGATGAAGGACAAGCGATAGTGATAACACTTACCAGTGGCAGCTAATGTTACAGGGGAAATAAGTGGCAGCAGGTAAAAATCATTCATCTGATTCATGTGGTGTTGACATGAAATGTGACTGCATGGTCCATTTTTTTTCTCTTAATGCCCTAAAATGCATATATCTGTATTTTAAATGTTGTTGTGATTGAGTTGTTTTAAAAAATTAAATGCTATTAAATAGTCTATATGTCTGATTATCATTAAAGAATTAAAAATATGTGTATACAATACGATACACAATGGTCTGTCGAAAGGACTCATGATGATTCATGATATCAGGACAAATTGTCCTACATTTCGCATACAGTGCCCCGCGAAGGCACAACTAAAAAAGCAAAATGACTAAATAAAAATCACCAAAAATTGGGTGGGTTTCATATGACAGCAGCAATATGTATGGCTGTGCTGTGATTAAAGGTCAACTCTCTCCTTTGTGTCTGTGATAGAGTTTGCTCTCGGCTCCAGCTGGGATTCCTGACACCATCATACCACAGTTTATTCCCCTGTTCAGGGGGACAATCATCTTTCAACCCTGCAGTGCTTCTTGTAGTGAGGGCACAGAGAATAAATCACCGCTGCCCAGCCCAGAGACGTGGGAAGGCTGTGAACAAGTTCAAGAGAGGCCGGAGGACCTGTCCAGAGAGGGAGTCAAAGGTCAAAGCTTCACCGCGGGTTTAGTAGGTCGACTCCTGACCATGTAGGCTGGTATCTGCTAGCTCAATCTAACATACAGTCAAAGTACTGTGTGAAGATTCTCTGTCATTTTATCAACATCATCAACAGCGGTGCATTACAATGGCAAATAATCACGGCATTAGAAGCAATAATGGGATTAAAACAGGGTTTCGATGGTGGAGAAATCAATTCATTTTAATGAAATCGCAGCGATCAGTGGATACCTAGCAAGGCATCCAATTATTTTACACCAAGTTCAACTTTTGTGACACATAATTTCTTGCCTGTGACCGATAGCAAGCCAGCTTGACAGTGCAGATGAATTTGTAGGGCGAACAGAGGCGGAAATAATGGAAGAAACTATCACTGTTGGATCACCCGATTTTAATGTAACGCTCGTCTGTCAGAGAATTAACTTCTCCACCAAAGAGGAATAGTTTGCAGACAGGACAAGTATACCCTTAGCACTGCGTGTGCTGTTAGCAACTGAGCTAAGGAGCTCGCTGACTAGCTCACAGACTAGCTTCTCCATTTCAAACTCTCTCTTGAATGAAATGACGTACAGTCCTGAGACGGACCAGTACAAACTGAATTTTTAAAAAAGTATAAAGAGCATTTGTGCCTAGCACCACCATGTTTCCTAATGGCAGGTGTGTCAGCAGTTAGCTTGCCAGCTACAACAATTTACAAGTATAGCTTTGCCTTCGTTTAGCTCGATATTTGTCAGACATTAAAATCATTTTAATGTTAGCAATGGCATTGATAATGGCACCATTCTGTCGATATATGTGTCCTGGTGAGTTTTGACAGTGGGTCCTGAAACTGAAGCAGCTAAATATAATTCAGCCATCATTCATTTTATTATTTATTTCTCTGCTTTTCCTGCTGTGACACGTTTAAACGTCTTTTGTGGAAAAGGGCCTTTTCATCCAGTAACTTTGTGTCTACTTACTTTTTGATAAATGTTTACTTAGGGAACACACACACAAACATATTCACATATTTTCATTTGTTTACACATAGGAAATGTCTAAATTGATATGATAAAAATCTGTGTAGAGAGTGAAATGAATGGCTTTGAGTGGAAACAGAATTAAGCCCCTGCATGGTTTAGGTTAGTCAGTGTTTTGTTTCTTTGTTAGGAGAAATACTTTGTGTTGCCTCATTCAGATTCTTCAAATTATTGTAAAATGATAAACAGCGATAATACAGCACAAAAGCCATGTAATGGCTTCATTTGGAATAGCAGTGGATTAGTGCTTCCAGCTCTGTTTGACCATTAAATTCTGCCTTTAGACAATAGTTTAAAAGCTTTCACAGATAGCGGCACATTTTCTCAGATATTCCGATGTTAGCAATTACCAAGGTCCACTTATATAAAAAAAGCGGCACTCTGCAATTGCAGGCTAAACCATTTAGAGCCACTAGGCAGTTACAGTACAATCAACAGTACAAATGCCCAGCCATTTGTTATTAAAGTAAAGAAAAAACTTTCAGCAGAAGAAGACACTGAAAAGACACTAATGAAAGCGTTTGCACTGATACATGCATCTTCCCTCTTGTCTAATACCTGGATTAACATTTTTTTAGACATGGCATTTCCCCCTCCCGGCCTTTATCAGCATAAGACAGTGGGAGATAATTACATGCCATGGCCCTTCATTGCCTGTTCTACATCAATCAATATCAGTTATATTGAGACGGATAAATAATTTGCCTGTTTAGAAAATAGGAAGGAATTCATGGGTGTCACGGCTGGTGAAAACTTAATTCATTCTACAGTGTTAATAAAAACGCAGTGGTATGTGGCAATATAAAATATATCTAGTCAATAACTAGACTGTAGGCAGTTTTGAGGCAGACAGAATACTCTGTATACTGAATTATGAGTCTCTCTATGAATATCTGTGTAGACAGATACAGATAACGATGTATGCCACAGAAACTCCACAGAATGATTAAATGTCTGAACAATAATAGAAGAATTTAATCAGTTTAAATGTATCCGGTCCGTCGTACATATGTATCTGGTCTTTCTCCTACTTAACCTTTCACCGTCTGACCTGCTGTCTGTCTGGTATTTGTCCGTCTGCCTCCGCTTCGCTGACTCTGATTCTGAACACATGTCGTCTGATCCCACTAAAACATTCAGACATGGGCAGCACGGGACTTTTTGATGAGTATTGACTAATTAATTCACGATCAATTTGTTATCTTGCGGTGTGTCTGAACCTGTCAAGGCAATTCAATCATCTTCCCTCAAAAATATAAATAAATATAAATAAATAAAAAAGGATGTCCGTACAGTAGAAACACTGATTTTAAACCTTTAAAATGCATTCTTCTCACCTGATCCTGTTGATGAAGCGCTGCACGCTGATAAACAGTGAAACGAACACGACATATTCAATAGATTTTACTTGTATCCTCTGTGCAGGAGATAAAATTTTGGATAGATTTCTCAAAAATTCATTAAATTAAGCCCTGATATATTTATACATAGTGCATTTCTGGATGTGGTTCACGGCTTCTCTTTTAAAACTACACCATATTAGATCAAACATAGCCTAGAGCCCAGAATATTAGACAGACTCATGTATACTGGCTGTGTGTGAAGCTCCTCTTTTGAAGGTCGAGATCTCCTGTTTCAATTTCAATTTAACTGGCCAGTTGCTTTGATGGGTGGCATTAATTGAAATATTCAAATATTAATCAGCAAGAGCTAAAAATAGGAGTCTTGTCTAGCACTGGCTAGGACCCACCTTTTTCTATCTTGTGGGTATTGATGGAAATGATGTTAACGGATATGTCAGATGCCGCTGATGGGTTACAGCAAAACAAAACAAGAAGTCGGCTAACGCACACACAATAATGCACCGAGTGAATTAAGCGAAAAAGGCAATTCATTACGGTTATCAGGATATAATTTGGATTGCGGTGAATATGTTGCAAGATAATATTCTGCTCCAAACATCACTGTTGTTTTAAGCTGCTCTCCTGCATTTAGCTTGATCTTCTCTCCACTGGCTTCTCTTGCAACGATGCACTGCGATGTCTGTTTCTCCGTAACCGCTGGCAGCATAATGCATGAAAATCCTAGGGGTGCTTATGGTCACAGGGTTTCTAAGATTCTGGAGGCGCATCAAGCATCTGTCAACACACCGAGTTTGAATCACTTAGAGTAGATCACATCTTGTCCATGTGAAACATTTAGTCAACTCGTAAATGAACCCACCAAACCTGTCTGCATGCTTCATACTTGTAATTTATTTATAAGGAGCTGACTGACTGTGGTGGAGTGGCCCTATTTGTGTTGAGGACACTACAACAAACGGGAGCCTATTGCAGCCACCTTCATTTCAAAGTCATTTTCATTGCTTGAGATGTTAAATTACCTCCATTCAAAGCTCCGTAAACACAAACACTTTCAACTGCCCATCATGATGCATTTACTATCCCACGTCTCGTCCTTGGATATGCATATTTTCTGAAATGTATAAATGACGTATTGAATTTGCCTTGAGACTGAATGTGGATATCAAATGTGATCAAACTGCAATCAAGCACAACCCTTAGCAGACGCGCACACGCACACGCACAGATCATCTTCATTCAGAGCAGGTTTCAAATTATTCAACAGATTTCAGAGAATACTAAATAGGAGCAAGGCATCTGTGGATATACAACATGAGATGAACACCATATCCCTACAAATTATCCTTGTTTCTAATCATTCTCCACAGAGGAAATCTTAGAATGCATCAGGAAATTCTTTTTTGCTTTCTTTATATTGCCAGGTAACAATCCTTTCGAATGTTTCTCTTTCCAGGAAAATAAAAAGGCACATGTTGCGCGGAAACATGCATCAAGATGTTCTGAACTCACTGTTGGCACAACGTTTGTATGATCTGAAAATTAGTTTCTTTAAAATTGAACTCAGAAGCAGGCGCCCAGACGTATTTATGTGATTTTGAGCAACAGGTGACGTGCCAAATCTCCAAGTGAGCGAGGTCTCGGTCTACTGCATTACTATGTTTAGAAATGTACAACAGATTGTGCAGATATTCAGGGCTTGTGAAAATCTGAGTAACAATGCACCCATGATCAAGAAGTGGAAAGCACAAGCAGTCAGCCAAAATCCCCTTCAGTCCAAGAACACATGCAGCCCTGGTATGGCAAAGCTATTAGTATAAACATTGATAATGACTTCTCACTGAGAAACAGGGGCCCACAACGTGTTTTCCACAATAGCTACACCATCCAATTATCCACAGATGTTAACTTCACAGAATGCTGGTTCACCACATCTGTTTGTTGGTGGGAGATCTCATTATAACAAGCCTGTTTTAAACCCCAGCATCAAGCACTGCTTGGCACATTTTATTGCAGCATGTTGAGCATTTACAACAAACATTCCTGACTGCTGTAAAAGTTTGTGCACGTTAGACTCGACGACTTCCAACAGTCAGTAAAACTCCCCATCATCGTTGCCGATTACAAACGGCACTTTCCATGTCAACCCCCCCGTGATGTATCACTCGACATCGAAGTCACAAAGATGCATTTCAGCGAACAGTTCAGTTCTTGAGACAGAATATTTCTGTGAAAAGATGAAGCTGAAATCCAACATTTTGTAAATAAACCCGGGCTGAAGCTAACAATGGCATTTCATTATTGATTATTGTTATAGTTACTTGATTAATTCATTCCTTGTCGTGTCTTCAAATTGCTTGTTATTCAGTTTACAAGGATATAAAACAGGCAGGCAACAACTCTTCACACTTGACAAGCCAGAACTACAGAATGTTTGGCAGTTTTGTCTGATGAATGACTTAAACAATTAATCAATTTCTAAAGTTGCTGCAAATTAATTTTCCTCTGATCCAACCAGTCATTTCTGTTCGAAAAATAAACTATTTTTCTCCACATCAAAACTAAAGAGACAGCGTTAAATACGACTACGCTAATGCGTTCTGGCATGTGTGAACCTGTCATTTGTTTCTAAGCAGGTGAAAACGTGCGGAGTTTCTTCAGAGTCACTTACACGTTAATGAACAGTAAACCTGAACAATGAGCTACAGCTTGATGAGATCTGCAGGTAGGTGCTAGAATAATTTTGTCTCATCACATTTGGTTATCATCTAAAGTATCACTGTACTCACCAGAGTAACAGGACAAGACTGTATGTGATACAAACAATGAGCCATACAGACATACAATATATGCTCACAGTAATAAGACAGTGTTTATATTCATTGGTGCACCGCTGCAGTATTCTGAAGCGCTGCTGGAAAAATTTCACACAATCATTAATATCAATGGGCTACTAATGATTTCCACACTGTGCGAGCATGATAACATGGTGTCCTTTCCTTCCTTTAAGTGCCAACAGATAGCTTGCCTCTGTTTTTGCAGGCAGGGAAGTGCCTGCATGTCCCTGAATCCTCGTTTTTCATAGTACATCTATGTAAAAAGTGCTGCCTTTGCGTCCAGCATAAAGAATATTACCCGTGCTAGCCGTGACAGGGTTAAATGCTGTTTGGAGTTTCTACAATGTAACACTCCAAGATCAGGTCTTTTGTTTTGTCAGTTAAAATTTAGCAGTGATTTTTCCATGTATCATATTACTACCTGCTTATTCAGTGAGTGTAAGGTTTGACAGTTTTGTCCTGTACACATAGGATAATATATTTCAATGGCTCAACAAAGTAAATATTTAATGTGCAAATAATTGGGAATTATATGCAACAGAATTAATAACTAATGTGATTCTTACATGTTACCTATCCAAATGCTAAGTGTGTCACAGAAAGTAAAACTAGTAGTGCAGGGGAGGAAGGAAAGAGAAATGAGAGAGCAGCAAGAAGGACACTGGAGAGGGTGCACTGTTTGGTCATGAGAGAGTACAGCAGCAAAAAGCATTGGCAGGATCACCTGAAGGACAACTCAGGGAGTTTGGGTGGAGATGCAGATATCCAGAAACAAGCCTCGGTTGTAACACATCACGCCCATGCTATTCAACGTGGCACATGACCTGAACGTACCTCTACTGGCGAAAAAATGTTTCAAGGAATGTTCTGTTGCTTGTGCTGTCAACACAAGATAGCACCTAAAAAAAGGTGTGGGCAAGAGACAGTTTATTGAAACTGGGTGTCAGCTTTATGGAGCTGACATCCTGGACTAACACCTTAACACTCGACTCCATATTGGCATGTGTTATTTTGTCCATGGGAGGCAAATGAGAAGAGACTCTGTTTATATTGTGTTGCACCATGTACAACAGATCTACCCATGTGCATACAGTAAATATCCAAGTCATATTTACTTAAATATTTACCCAGCCAAACCCAGTCTAATAAATCTCAATAACTGTCTTACATGAATAAATACCTTTGCACAGTACAGCTAAATTCCCCTCTTCCCGTTCCTGCATCTAATAATAGGGAGTGATGGCAATGGGGAGGAAGGCACGGGAATGCCATTCTGGCAGAAATCCTTTAGCTGATTTACGCTGCCCAAACAATTATCTCGCCAAAACACCAAAAGAATAGGTGGGAACAGGGCGGGACAGAAGCGGCTCAAGCTGGAGAGCAGTGATAGGGGTCAGGCGTCATAGAGACAGAGACACTGTAGAGCCAGAATGTTTGTTTTTTCCACACGTACCTCAGTGAATTATGGGTTTATTTGGACCAAACCAGAGTCCAGAGGGATCGTTGGAATGCTGAAAAACCCCAATCCCGATGGTTTTGGTGGGTTTTTATTTTGATCCTGTCAACTTCAGACTAAGCGTTTTAAATGAGTTAAAAACAAAAATCACATTTATTAATTCATTAGTTAGTTGTGTATGTGCAGTTAAGCCCATCAAAATCACTCTCCTGTCAGGTACCAAAAGTTGGCAACCCTGCTACAGGTGTGCTGGAATCTGTCAAGAAACCAAAAATCAAAAATGATGGTGGGAGTACACTTTGTAATTTCTTCAAAAACTGGTTTCATCTTTGCTGTATGTTGTCTAGTTAATGTAACAATAATATGATAAGTTTCCATGGGAAGTTAAACTTTGGAATTTGGGAAATATTTGCATTATTATTTATTTATTAAAAATAATGGGACTGGATATTGGAGGTGATTAAGTAATTTAGGGTAAGCTAGCATTATAAGACGACCTCATAAATGGTCAATGCTCAGTCGATAGAGCAGCCGCTCCATATGCGAAGTCTCGCTGCGGGGGCCCAGGTTCGAATCCCGACCTGTGCGGCCCTTTCCCGCATGTCATTCCCCATCTCTCTCCCCGGATTTTCCTGTCACCCTTCAGCTGTCTCAATCCAATAAAACAAAAAGCCCCCCCCAAAAGAAAATATATATAAATGGACAATGAAGCTAGCTACAGCTAAGCTAATAGCTAAAGCTTATTTGGCAACTAGCTAGCTACAGTATGATTTTCATGTGCTATTTGCAAGTTAAACATTAATACCATACATCAAATTTACCTCATACCTCATAATATCATCAAAACGTACTTACTTACTTAGTCCACGGGCTCAAATGTGCGGCTATAATAGTATTCAGTTTATTCCCATAAATTTTGCAACCCTACTCACTTCATTATCCTTCACATTCAAACAACAGAATTCTCCTCAAGCATGCATATCTCTCTCAAAATATTATAAAATATTCAGATTATATTTTATTATTTTTTTAGTTAATATTGACTCTTGATTAGTTTCACAGATGAAGGAGGGCATCTTCACAATCAGTTCCTTGACATGATCAGTATACCTGATGGGAAAGCACTGCATCAGCCATCAAAGGGGTTCTGTCCAAAAAAAGACAACCCCACCTCGAAATTCAAATCAAATCAAAAGGTTGGGAACAGATGGAGCTGCTGTAATGATTGGTATGCACATAAGGCGGATTCACTGGGATGGAACACAAACGCTTTCTAAAAACTTGACTTAATGATGTTGTTTTTGACTGGATGCAGAGAGACTGAATAGGGTGGCCAAGCAACTGCAGGACGCTCTCCCGCCGGCTGGTGTTCTGTTGTCCATCATGTAAGGACGGGTTCACAACTGTAACCTACATGGCAACATTCAGGTACCATGTGCAGCAGCTTCACCTGTAGTTTTGCCGCAGTGCCAGCAGGATTTCAAGTCCTTGGGCCTGTCTGATTCAAAAGTTATGCAAAAAGAAAAACAATTATTGCATGCCATTTATGACTTGTACCTGCTGTGCCTGCTCATGCTTTTATCTCATGATTCATAAAATATTTCTTAGCAGGTGAAGGACACATGCTGGCTGTCGCAGCCATAATGAATCTCCAGTGCAACCTCTGTGCAGTCCTGGCAGCCTTGGCTGAGGAGTCTGAGGTCAACAGGTGCCCATTAGCGAAGGGGCTGTATTCATTTCTGGCAACGTACAGGTTTGTCACACAAGTAGATGTGCTGCCACACCGTATCTCGTTGTCCAAACTTTTCCAGAAACTTTTCTGTGAACTTCCAGGTAAGATTTAATTTGAACAGCGTGCATTTCAATCACTCTTACCATCTGCTGCTTTTACAACAGATATGTAATCCCTGTCCTTTCATTAAGTTCCTGTGACAATGGCTGCTCTGAGAAGAATCAAGGATGCAGGAGACAGTCGGTCTCCTGGGTCATTCCTGTCCAAGCCGCATCAAACTTGAATAATCCTGCAGGACTTTTTCGGCTTTTTGTATAATTAATGAGGAGGAGAGGACCGGATACAACATAGAACAGCTTCGGACACGATTCAGGAGCCAGGGAAGTGATAAAATAGCTACAAATAGCTATATATTAAGACAAACAAATAAATAAAGCTACTTTTGTTCATTATTTTTAGGTATTGGTACTATTTCTGGATCTGTTAAGCCTCAGGCGGCCATAGGAAGCGAAGCTGACAGGGTATCCAACCTGCCAGTCTTGTTCGAGAAGTTTAAGACAGGCAACCAGGTGCTGCAAGAATGAGACTCTTTCAGGCAACACATCCTAATTGAGCATTCTAGGTATTTAAAATTAGACTTTGTGACAACTTACTTGTGGCTTAATTAATTTTTTATGTAATTCATTTCTAGGAGGTGCACCAGAAAGGAATATAATGAAGTTGGCCTCACAGATTAACTAGATGGGACAGCTCTGTGCTGGCCTCAGTATGCTGGCTGCCTTTGGCCTCACGGTACTGCCGTCCAATGTCAACAGTGAGGAGAACTTCTCTGCAGCGAACAGGCTCATTTTAATCAGATTCGTTATTAATTGATTTCTTGCCTCACCCTCCTGACTCCAAAAGTCTTTCACAAACCAGGGAAAACACTAAAGTTTTGAGCTGCTCTGACAACCGTGAATACGGGCCGACGTTGCGTGCCTGTGGGAGATTTCGACGTTGCATGCTTGTGGATGCAGGGCACCTCTCGTGAAATAAAGTTTGAGGGAAAGCGCTGCAAAGTGGGAATGCAAGACAAAGCAAAAGAACACACAGACAAGTTGTAAAAATGTTTTTCCGAACTCTTCTTCTAACGGTAAAACAGAATGCACGTGTACTGAAAACTGCACTAGGAAACTGTGTGCACGCAGCAAATTTGAACTGAAAAGCTGATTTGTAATGCTTGTGATGGCTGTTTGCACAATAATTTTGATACCTGCTTTTGTTCTCTCTCCCATATAAACCCGTCTAACCCGATTTTAATTTAAAATGTCTATGACGTCTACGGTCTGCCTTCAGCCTGCTAAACTTTTCAATCGATGTTGTCATGTTTCCAGGGCCCTGGATTTGACCTTGTGACTAACAAAAGGACCAAAAATAAAAAAATGTTTGTTGCACTAAACAGTGATTATTCTTTAACCGACCTTGTGATAGCTGGTACTACAATTCCTCTTACAGCACAACAATGCTTTTGATTCAACAATAATATATATATAAAAAAAGATGTCCTGATGGGGCTTTGAAGGACTAGCGTGTGGGATTTAGTCTCATTTAGCGGTGTGGTTTCCGATTGCACCTTGCGTCAGCCGTTCCTTCTGAGCGTGAAGGAGAAACACACATAAAAGCGAGTCTAGAGTCAGTGTTTGTAGAGTATATTTCACTTCTGCCATATTCTGTCAATAGAGCACCGTAAATCTTACAGACTCAACTTTTAATTGGTAATCCGCCAAAAAGCCCAAAAGCAGCTTTAACGAAATGCGAAATCCCCCATTGGAAACTTTTCTCCTTCTCCTCACAGTGTCACCCCCCCCCCCCCCACACTTAAAACTGGAAGATAGGGTTGCCTATCCCCCGCGGAGAACCCTCAACGCCATGGTACCTTTGAAAATATACCTCTCACCCAAATTACAGAAATTGCAAAGTAGACATTTCCCCACGTCAAGGACACAGTGGGAGCATGCGTGTGAAACCTCTTTTTATTTCATTATATCATCAGGACATGCGATGTCAAGCGGAGATCCCATGCTGATAATATAATTGTCTCCTTGTATGGCAGAAGCAAAAGCATGACACCGTGTACCCCATGAGAAAGATGAGGAAATTGAAAAGGAGTGGGGGGGGGGGAAAGTATGTTGACGAGCGCACGTGCATACGTTTGTGACAAGTTACAGAGTTAGCAAGTAATTACCACGTGTCTAGAGCAAAGGGAGCGTGAGTGAACAGTGAAACAATAGTTTGCACGTTGAAAAAACATTTCAGATGCTTGTAACGTCAGAGTAATTTTAGCAGACCTCTCAACTTTTTAGAATGAAACGCACAGGAAATCAGAGATGCCACACTGCATTTTACTCTCCCATTCGGAGTCAAAGCTGAGGGCCCCTCTGGTTCACGGTATAAATCACTGTTGAGTTAGAGGTTTTTGTGATGAATTTACATACACCGTTTGCAAACGGTGCCCTCCATAAGGATCTTGTAGGCATGGAGGCAGCGAAAACATGACCTTTAAAAGCTGCTTTGTTGAGCAATCCCGTTCTTGCACACACTGCAGTACCCCAGCCTGTGTCCCCTGTAGAATTAGGTTGATTGAGCATGGCCTAAATTGGATCAACCATATCTTGCATGCTGGAGCCCAGGGCCTGTTAAATCGCCTGGAATATGAGGTGGCCAAACACTTGGGTATTTGGGTTGCGGGACGGTTTCCAGACCAAAGCCTGGGAGAGTTATAAACCCGTGGGTCTCCGTGACTGACTGCTGTCATTCTGCATTGCTCATTTGAGGTGTCCGCGTATAAACTAAACCTGAACCCACAGTCATTGTGTGCATGTATACACATTTTTGAATGCAGGGAAAGTCATTTCTGTCAAAGAAATAAAGCTCACCAGCAGAACTGGCTACATTTGGTATCTGTTTAGGAGATTTTCAGAAATGTACTTATCTCATTAGTATCGGACATCCACAGGGCAAGTGGAGATGGACAGCGGTGGTGTATCAAAAGCCTCTCAGCCTAACCACCCTCCAGAGCAACATTACATGAAAGAGAGACGAATTTACAATCTTACTTGGTGCTGCACTAACAACTGTCTGCGCCAATAAAAAAATAGACTCCTACCCTCCCTAAATGTAACCGCTGTAGAAGCTATTAGTATCAATCAGATCTCAGTGGAGAAGGCCATTTGGGAGAAAATGAGGCTCAAATCAGCTCTGCAAAATAAAATTGATGTGAAATATTAAGATGTATCGCTGCTCTTCAAAGCCCTCCCTCTCTTGTCTCCCACTCCTTTCCCAAGTGCCCCCCCCCTCCCCACACCTCCCTCAATACAGCATGCTAGGTCTGGGTTGGGCAGACAGTTGCACAGCTGGGGGCTAATGCAGAGAGGGATGGCTGATGATCCAGGCTGCAGATGGAGATGTGCCATGGGAGATTAATCCCCAGCACAGTCAGAGGGCTCCTGAGATTTTAATTATACCCCCCAAAAAAGGAGAGAAACAAGAAAAAAAAATGCTATGTCATTAATAATTTATGAGCAACAACAGAGAAATGTTTTATTTTATTCTTTTTTTTATTATTATTATTTCAGCTGAAGGACTGTCATTTTCCAACTGCATGGTACTTCTGTCAGCCCTGTCCTCACTGTGAGGTTTGACTAGTCGAGGGTTATGGTGTAATGGTGTCATGCAATGTATTAGTCGAGGGAGAAGAGGGAGGCGACGACAGCACATCAGCAGAGAAAGTGATTTGGTGCTGGTGGTGCATTAGGAGGTAATGCCTGCATATGGCCATATTTTTATTATTATTATTATTTTTTTTACAGCTTATTACCTCTGTCTCACAACAAGTGTCTCCCTAAAAAGTGGCATTTTATAACCTGTTGGCAGTAGAGACAATCATTTCCGTAACGTGATATACTGAAGACTACAAGCAATTCTGATGTGGATTAATGCCGACCATGATCGATCCCACTTTATGTTTGAATTTTGCATCAGTAATGAAATATGGAGGCCAGAGGAACATGTGCAGAAATAATAGACAAAACATTTTGGAGAAAAATGCAAAAGATTTTTTTTTTTTTTTTTGCCTCAAGCTGACATTGATCATGATTCAAAATGTCACTTAGATAAGTGAAGGTCTGACAAACTGACAAATATGCTGTAATGATATTTAGCAAATAGCAAACATCTGTAGATAATGGTGCATAATATGATTTGCAATTCAAAGTTTCATATTATGACTTTATTTGAGTGGCTAATGATATCCATGCTAATTGTTTCCACTATGGTGCCTGGTTACATTTTATTAGAGTGGAATGCGAAATCAAAAATAAATAAATAAATTGGAAAACACTTTGTGCAGCACATCTCGTCCGCTTGTATCCTGTTTGGGAAAGGTTTGCAAAAGTATATTGCATCTCCGTGAGGAATAAACGCATGAATAAGTGCTATTTTTACTCCAGTAATTTGTAATATTGGAAAGAGGCTTTCAAGTACAAATGAGCTCATTTGTTTTCCCATTGAAAAGTCACACAAACTGCTGCTTACAGAAATAATCTTAGCATGTCTCTGGTCTTTGTGAAGCTATTTGGGCCTATTTAGTTGTATCTATTTGGTCAATTACCGATAACAATTATCTTTGTTGTGTTAATAAACCATCACAATTTAGTCAATATGTATCGGAGATATTCCTCATTCTGTAGTATGTGGGTTGACTGCTAAATAGCCTTCTGCATGATTTATTCTAAAGGGCAGCCATGGCAATAATGGTTTAATGGACTGAAGACAAATAGACAAATAATGAGACAAATAAATCAATAAATAAGAAATGGGCATGAAATGACCACATACACACATAATTACACACACACACACACGGTAAAAAAAAAACAGACTTTGGAGTTTCAGCTGGCAGACTGCCGTGCCCTGTATTCAGCAGTGTGACGTACAGAGGGACAAAGAGAGACAAAAAGAGGCTGTTTAGTTTGCCTGAGTCATGCGATTACACATCCCTGCCTAATGGATGACCATTATTCGACATCAGAAGGAGAGTGAGACACGGAGCAGTGTTGGTTTTTGAGATACCATGCGAACGGGTCATCCACACCGTCATCCTCTCAACAAAGGAGGAGAACGTTTGGTTCACAGTTCAGTCACAGTTTTATGGGAAAAAGCCTGAATAAGACCTCTTTACCTTCAGTCATGGGGAAAAAATCACTCCTGATGAAGCCGACGCTGAAGAAAAGGGTCAAAATATGTACCAGGAAGCTTTGGGCGTGTTATTCTAAAAGAGAGTTTCTCTGTGTTACTTCCTGGAAATATCAAGCACATGTTCATTCCATGGTAATAAGTATAAAAATCAATGGATCGGAGAAAATCTGAAGTATGTATACAGCTGCTTATTAATTCTAATTTAGTACACTGCACATTGTTAGTTTCATAATGTCTGATGCTGCTCACTGATGCTGTGTGGAAAAAAGGGATGAACTAGCAATTAAAGTTTTGATGAACATAAAGTGGCGCTTAGATGTATCCAGAGTAAAAAAGAAAAAACTTGAGTTTTCACATTTCTGACACTGACACCAGTTTGCATAAGGGTATCAAAGCAAAACAGCAGGAAGCACGTCTTTGTCCCTCTTGCCTTGCTGAATCCTCTGATGTTACATGTAAAGGTAGAGGCTATTAATTTGACCGGTTGGCATGATAAAAGGCCAGAGGACTCTGTCTGGTTAAAGTGAGGCTTCAGAATTTAAATTGGCTGAGGGGGATAGGATCAGGAGCAAAAGGATTGGTTGGAGAGATAAGGTAAAGGACCACTAGATTGGAAAGAATAAGGAGTCTGTGGTTCAGGCTGACAGAGGTGATGGAGTGCTGTGCTGCGTATGATGCGGGCAGATACGTCACCTGCCTTAGGTTCACTCTCCACGGAGACAAAACACTACTGTTGTTGATTCCTCCTGGGTATTGGTTCTCTAATTTTCTTCAAAGGAAGGAAATAGACTGTATGAAACATGGATGTAGTCTCCTTGATGTCACACATGGGTTTCCTAGGAGCCATTGTGTGGTGGCTATTGTCTGCGTGTAGTTGAACGTGAGGTAGGCTGGGTGCTCAAACAAGTCACCTGTGATGACACCCACCTGCAGCCATGCTCTAAGTTATGCATAACTTTAAGCTGAGTTATGGGAAAATTATAGTACACTATTCATAGAGACCAAGACCGTAAACGTATTTATTTTCTGCTGAGAAGTTGGATATTTGAATGGGGATTGACTTGTTCTGTAACCAGCCTCAAGTGGCCATTCAGTGAACTACAGTTTTTGGCACTTCCCTGTTTGGCATCACTTCACAGCCGCTGTTGCCGTTTAGTGCTGACAGGCTGGGAGGCGGTTAACAAAGATGCAACTGCTACTCGAACACATTGCCTACTGATTAGCACTTTGTTCTGTGAAAGAAACGTTTGCCATAAGGACAGCAACGGGACAATTATGGCGTCTCCTTTTTAATCTTCATCGACATCAGTGCTGTCGTGACAATCATCATTGCCCCCTTCATCACTGCCATCGGAGTCGGCTCATTTTGAAATATCATCAGTGAAATACATTTATATAGTACGCTCGTCTCTCCATCCTGCGCTGTATGTTTTACAGCTTAAAAAACGCTCACAGCTGAACCCTGAATTCATAAAAGAATAAAAATGCTGCAACTTAGCACTGGTATGTCTCAAAGATAACAATATAGCATTGAATAGTGCTTAGGCTAGGTATTGTGCTGGGGCATTAGTCAAGGCCAGCATATACTTCAACTGAAAGGGAAAGGGAAACAAAGCATTCCTGGGTCAGGCAGACTCACCCCACCAATGGAAATGCTTCACTGTCAGAGGTGACAAAAGAAACAATTTGGAAACATCTATTTAGACAGACTATAAGTGACAGAATTATTTTTAATTAGCCTGGTGATTTGCACAACGTAACCTTTGTTTGGTTTGGTTCCTCACAAAAGTATCCAACATTACATTTCACTCTTGATTTCATACAGCTGGCTTTCATTGTTGCCTCAATCAAACGTGAAAGAATTACCTTGCCTTTGTATTTAAGGGCCACTTCTCTTCTGGGAGTCAAGCATGAAACAGTGTCTGGCATGATGATTCACTGGCTCTTAGTGGGTTATGTGAATAGATAAACCCCTTATATTTCGTTGTAACCCTGATCTCTCCTCCTCAGGACATCCAGCTCTACCGTCCAGCCTCCAAGGAATAGTGGAAGGAATCTGCACAGCCCAAAAGACACCCTAAGGAGATCAGTCTGAACAATGCTATACTGCTTCTTAGAGAGCTCTGGGTATGGACGTATAACATTTAGTGTTTTATACAGCAGCCCACAGCAATTCCTTTGAACTGTCAGAGATCTACTGTACATCACAGCATTGTCTGTTTCTCTTTGTCTCCGCGTTGCTTTTATACATGTTCTAAAACGACATTGGCTATGTTAGTAGTTTCTTTGTCTGAAATATAAATGCGGAAAGCATGTAAGATGCTTATGGATTTTTTTTTTTTTGTTTTCAGTTTTATGGTAAACTACGTCAGATTCACCAAACCTTTTTAACTGCCTATGGTTGGCTTACAAGTGAAAACAACAAAAAATTTTGCCCCCCACAACAACCCGTAAAAGTGTTTTCTGATCTGACGCCCATATCGATGGGGTGATAGGGCTAAGGTTACGGAAGGATTGTGGTCAAGTTTCACAAAAACAGCTTAAACCGTCCGTGAGCAGCTGCCTCTGGTGTTTAAATGTAACGTTTCCCCATTCTCTTCACCCTGAAATCCTCCATCCGGAAGACTTTGTCGGCAAGTTTGACATACAAAAAATATCACTGGACAGTAAAAAGAAAATCTTCTAGTCAAGTCATATTACCCCAAAACTCCACTGAGCACGTCTCTGTCATGTTGCAGCCGTGACACTGTTTTGGTCTGTCCTCTCCACCAGCAGTCCCCAAACCACCGGGCTGCAGACTGGTACCGGTCCATGGGTCATTTGTTACTGGGCCACACAGAAAAATAAATAAATAAATATATATATTCTCTCCCAATTACATCCGTCTGTGCCTCTTGACACAGGTTAAGACAGGTCAAGACGCTCATCTCGGTCACGTGATACGTTACCCCAGTTAAGCCCTCACAGCTAGCAAAATTGAGTAAAAAACAAACATCTTTGGAAAACCTCAGCGACCAAAACAAAATTACGGAATAGACAGGACATAGGGAAGACAGTTCGGATGTCATTGTCTACCATTCCTCCTAGATGGGACCGGTTCATTGCGGAGAAACAAGCGTAATGGTGAGTTGTATTTTTATAGACTTTATATTTATTACACTTTATATTTTGTCATATTTACCCCCCACATCATGAAGGCGGGTCATGAATAGTGTCTTCTGTCCGTGGCGCAGGTTGGGGAACGCTGCTCTACACGACTTCAAATCCCACCGGGAGCATTTCAGAAGCGGACTTTGTTTACTTGCTCATTTTCTCTGGTTTATGTGCTTCCAAATATGCTTCAACATGTGTAAATATGCTATGCGGTTAATTTGTTTCAGTTTTATCTGTTTTTATGACCGGATTTTTTATAACATGTTTTACTTTGAAAATCGACCGGATTCTCTATGCTGTGTCCAGCTTCCGGCCAGCTCGAGCTGCTCTGTGTAAATTGATGCAGGCTGCTTGCGGTGTCCATCAAAAATAGAACGTAGCAGAGCCGATGGGGTTTGAAACATTGATTCGAATGGTCGCATATCGCTGTAGGGGTTACGACTGTCAGCAGAGCTGCACCTTACTGCAACAGAAAACAAAGAGAGCAAAGCGTGGATAAATATTACTTTTCAAAAGTGCTGAATTAAATGGATTTATTTATTCTTTATTCTTTTTTTGTTGATTTTCATATTTTAACTCCAAGTTCATTCAGGTTAATTACGAAAATACAAGTGTTTCTCCCCGGGTGGAGGTTCTCGCTCTGGTGCGAGTGCCAGGTGTGGACAACTTGCAAACGTAATTTACTAAAGAGAAAATTCCATGTACCAGAAAATTGGTGAATGCTACAAATTCTGTACTTGCCGCCCCTTAGACATGAATCTGTCGGGATGAGTGGTTTTTGCATGAGGCTCTCTCCTTGATGAGAGATTTTCTCTGCTAATGTGTACCACTGTTTTCACATTCTTTCATCACAGCATGCGGATTCCAGCGGGGCCTCTCTGCTTTATTTTTCTTGGATAAAAACACAGGTTTGCTGTTTATCTGTACTATCAGCATCTGGCACTTATTATAGAGGGATGGGAGCACAAGCTTGGATTATTAGGATTACGGGTGGATCGGTAGAAGGACGGGATTCGTATAGCAAGGTTAATAATAGCAAACACTCCTTTTACCCACATAGCGGCAGATACGCAGGCCTGGGGGCTTTCTCTACATTACAAACGTCTGAGCCCCCCCCCCCCCGCTTTTGGAGTGCAGTCCATGAGAAAAATCCCCTCAGCAGTCTCCTCTGAAGCCGCTTCTCCACCTAAGCAAAGACTAACACGCGTGTACAAAGATGCACACAGGCATGGTAACAAAGCGTTCGCAAAGGAAACGCCGCAATATTTCTGCATAAACATGAAGATGACTCACATTTTACATTCTTTTAGAAACACATCTGCGCTCTTCATTAAGCACGTTTACAGCTTCAACACCTCGCTGTTAGGTTCTTACCGTCTCGCTAGCCTGTCAGCACATTTATTTGTATCGGCTATGGTGTGTGTGTGTTTGTGTTAAGGGAGTGTGTGCTATTCCTCAGGGCAGATATAAAAGGACCACTAATCCAGAGCGACAGAGGAATAAACACAATCCCTAATCTCATTGATCCCTCACAAAATCATTCAATTATACTCCGCCGCTGAGTATGGCACCATACACAGAGGGAGAGGCAGCAAAGGTAACAATCGCCTTTCTCTCGTTACAGAACGAGAGACCCCGGAAGTCAATGAAAGATGATAATGAAATACCTCACACGAGCAGAGATACGCAAGCTCTCCACGTTGCTCTATGACCATGAGAACATGCCGGTCGACGTGCTATATCACCAGCAGCAGTTAATACTTGGTGGTATCACTGGAGAGGGATGTGGTTACTGTTATCAGGTCGGGGGATAGGGAGGCAACGGGTGCTAGAGAAGGAGCACCCGGAGCATCGGTGCTCCGTTGGAGGGGAAGCGTTTGGTCTGAGGGATGAGGAGCGAGAAAGAGACAACGGACGGGAGAGGAGAGGAGGGGGGGGGCCTCAGAGAGCTCCACAGATACACGCACCGCTAAGTGACCCAGTTTAACAGCCTAAAGCCTGCTACCTATTATCACAGGGGAAGCCTGTTTTTCTTCCCGCAGCTCCAGCGTGGAGGGCAGACCCACTCTGATATCAGCGTGACAGCTACAGGGTTGCTGCTGCCTGCTCATTGATTTAGGGGTTGTGTTTTTATCCTGTTCATTAGAGCCTTCTAAGCGGTTGTAGCGCTTGTAGGTTTGTGACATTTTAGCTCGTCACATCAAAGGCTTCGGCAACGGGGGTGGGGAGGGTGGGATGCGCCGATCAGCTGGGGGTACAAGGGCCGCGAGCCGAAGGTGGGATTGGTTACACACACACACACACACACACACAAAAATGTACGAACAAGCATTCCTATGCCCTCTTTTCCTCTCTTATATTTCCCCCTAAAACCCCCAAATAAGGTACGGGTGCATATGTTGGACCGGCGGCGACCTTTGGAAAACAGGTACAAGAACCTGCTCTGCCTCTAGGACCTCGCAGTCCCGTTTTTTTTTTTTTTTTTCTGTCCCCTGTAAAGCAAATGTTAGTTTTAGAAGTTAGTTTGATCAGGCCAACATTCAGTGTGTGGGGCGTGGAACGTGGAGGAGCTGGTTTGATGTATGGCACCAGATGCCCGCTGCCAGATGTTGTACAGGCTGACATGCAGGTCTGGCATGAGGCTAGTTTTCAGGGCTGGCCGTGAACTAATTAATCTACTCCCGCCCTGGTTTCACAGAAGGTCACACTAAAAATATGTGAGTTTATGAATATCTGAATGTCTGAGCGTGCGCGCGTGCATGCCCGTGCTGTGAAATGCACACATAAGCTTTTGTGTCTGGGAGCGCGCCCGTTTCCAAGCATGGTTCACTATTAATGCGCGATTGTAC
This sequence comes from Nibea coibor, assembly GCA_023373845.1. Taxonomy (NCBI): domain Eukaryota; kingdom Metazoa; phylum Chordata; class Actinopteri; family Sciaenidae; genus Nibea; species Nibea coibor. The sequence continues at coordinate 10,601,887 of CM041725.1, forward strand.
GAGCATATGCTTAGTATCCTCTTTGTGGGAGTATATAATGGCCAAAGAGCATGTTTGCCAGTGAGAGGATAAATTGAAACAAGATGTGCTGGCCCCTCACTCCTTTGAAGGTGTTCCACATCATACCTCTGATTCTGCGGAGGGTAGGAGTACTACCATAAAAGGACACTCTGTTTACCTTAACCTGCCAGCGTCTGCTTGCCAGATGTTCCAAAGTTTTTCTTTCATCTCCTCACACGAACCTTTTTTTTTTTTTTTTTTTTGCAGCGAGTTTGTTGCTCTAGATTTTTTGCGCCGATGAGAAAGAAGAAAAGTCAACTTTCTCCTGCTCGGAGGGAGGAGAAGGCTAAATTTGAACATTGTTTCATTTGCCTTCGAAAGCTTGCCGAGATTGAAGGATTTGGGGTGGAGAGGCAGACAAGGTTCGCTGGTCTCTCCTTCAGCCTGCCTGTACTGAGATGAAGACATTGATACCGCAGGGACTAGAGGCTGGGGCCTATAAACATGGCCTCCATTAAGTCCTCGACTTTGGCGAACTCATCTACACATGTCAGACTTTCTCTCAAAGTCCCTGTTATTCTGACACAAGTGTTTCCTTTGGATTACCGACTGGCTGATTGCTGATGACTCCTAATAGCTATTTAAAGTCTTTTCATTTAACACAAGGACACATTGAAAGGGAAGTGAAAATTAATGGAAATATACAGTATCAGTGACATGAGGCTCACTTGACTCAACCTGGACCACATTCTGCATTAAAATGACAATTTGTTTGAGAAAATAAAAAATAAAATGAGCGCTATGTGGAGTAGATTAGCCTTATAGTTTGTCCTTCTAAAAGACATGACGCATGCTCTCTTTTTGTAACATTTCGCAGAGCTGACAGCTTAGATTACAACGGAGAGAGCTGGGTTAATGCTATACAGAAAGGCAAGGCATCTTGATTTGAAATTTTCGATGATTGCTTTTGAATGAAGGAACATGTGTTTTGAGGTACGGCGCCCTCAACATTTTCCATATTGTCAGAGAGAAACACTGGCACAACCCAGTAGGAAAAGACCAAGGTTGTTTGTCAGGCCGTTATTTTATATGTTCGACACAAAACTAGGGCAAATAGGGAAATACCACAGACAAATACACGCTCGTCCGTAACGTAAAACAGATACGCCGCGGATCGCGGAGCCCGTTTGACCGCAATTCTACCCTTAACAAGGTGTTTAAATACTTTCAGCAAATTTTCTCCTTTTCACCGTAATCAAGAAGAACACTGTTGTGCGGAGATGGTTTTAATCTAATTACTTATAATAAATTCTTAACCTTGAACCTCAAGTTATTTTGGTTTAAATGAGAGTCATTGAGATGCAGCAGCTGAGACCAGTAATTACGAGGCCCTTAACCGAATGGAGGAGAGAAGAAAGGAAAAAGGAACAGGAATAGAAGGTCATTCACTCGCTAAAAAAAAAAAAAACAACAACACTGAAAACACTAATGGAATAAAAGCTTTGTATGAATGAAGGTCTAACAAAAACCTGATTTGAATAGTAGACAAAGAAAACTCTGGAATATGTTTCAAAAACCACAAAACAAGTGAACGCCATTCCAAGTTTGGACATCCCGGTTTGATATTTGCGAGCCGATTATAGCAGCCTTTTTCCAAACAGTTTTAACTCAAGTGTGGATCACAAAAGAGGAAATGAACGGGAGTGTGCAAATTAGTTTGGTGATAAGCCTCCATTAATAACCCACTGATGAACGAGGTTGGATGTTTGAGAGTGAAAGGCAATGGCGGAATATTTGCCGGAGATGAATATCTCCGCTGTCAGGTTGAAAGGTTCATCATTTTCTCGTGTTTACAGGGAGGATTCTTCAAAGAAAGGAATGTCTGACTGTGATCATAAATAGTTCTGCTTTGATCTAAAAAATAATACAAGCTATTCTTTGGTGAAGAAGGAGAAGAAGGAAAAAAAAGTACGTGTGCGTACATTCTAGAGAACGGTCGGCCACCCAAGTCTGCTTTGAATTTTTACGCGTGCGTGCGCTTGCTGTGACACCGCTCAGATTCCGTACAGTGGGATGACGGGATGGTGCGTCCGCCGTAACTGTTTTTCCGTCTTAAGGTCAGACGGAGGCAGCGTTAATGGCCTGCCATTCAGTGCCAGCATGACCATATTCAGGAGAAAGTATTTAGAGAGAAAATCTGAACAAAGGCTCTGACAAAACGAAAACAGCCAGCGTTCACCTGGGATCATTTAGTGGTTGCTTAGATGCGCGCACGAAATGAAGACCATTATTCTGCAAGGCGGCCCGTACCTCTCGCTTCCTACGCACGGCGCTCGGCTGTGTTTGTTTTGCACAACAGCACCTGAAGAACGGCTATTCCAAAAACACTTAAGGAAAGGGACGTTCCTCTCCCTCCGTCTTGAAGCCACCTGAAACCTGTACTCTCACCCTCCTCCCTTTGCCAGGAACAAAGTGACAACCGTTTCAAAAGGCTGCTTGATTAGGCTGAGTGCAGTAGTCGCCGGGCCCCATGGCTGTTGTCAGGCTCGTCTCTGCACCACTGCCTCTGCCGGTGAGATTTATCCTGTTTGTTTTGGTACAGTAGCAAACATGTTTCTCTTTCTGAGGCAGATACGCGCCTTCGCTCCCCCTCGAAAGAATAACAAGGTTTTCACAGGAGAAGGAGAAGAAGAGAAGCGCTGAGGCAGGAGCCTACGCCTGCTTCCAGGAAGGATTTTTCACTGGCAGGCAGTACATAGCACATTTGGTGCTCCTTTATCTGCTCTGCTTTGAAGGCGCTTCCACACCTTTATTTATGTGAACATTGATTCATACAGTAACACCTGCAGTATGATTATACAGCACATGCACAAAATGCTACTGTAGCTACACATCCTGGTCAAAGATCTCGGGTACTGTAAGACTGTGGCTTAGGAAGTTATTACACTGTTAGGTGTCGGGGTGTGTGTGTGTGTGTGTGGCAGGAGTATTCACACATACATACATGTGACTGAATGTACTTTGCAAGCATTCATATGTATGCCTGTATAGATGCTCACCCGGAATATGATTGTGTATACAGTGTTTCTCTCACCACATGCACGCATTAATGTAAATAAATAAGGATGCTCAGTTAAAGCTTGAATCCACAATGTAAGCACGTCACCTTCGCCCGTAACAACAGGAAATTACAATAACTATAAATCTGAATCTGTTGAGCTACACTCGCTGTGGATGGCTATTTATTTAAGTCAGACAAATACAAGACACGCCGGCTTGCAAAGCATGATATTACTGTGCGCGTGCAGCTTATTTTGATGCAGGAGACTACAAACATGATTTGAAAGGTGTCACTTTCGGTGCGCTGCTTGTTTCGAACAGACTTTATTGGCCTTGTCAACCGGGACGGGCGCGACCCAACGAGCAGATTAGCATTTCTCGAAATGCAACGTGCGAAAAAAAATAAATTAATTAAATAAATCTCAAGCTGCGAGTGCTTTTCCATCACGTAAATGGGTGTTACAATGTATAAATGAATTATAGGAATAAGAATATTACACATGCTAGCTTTAAGGAGGGCTTAATCGGCTGAAAATAAGCACCGAGCATGTGTTAACTCAATCCGTCTGCTCTCTAAATGGATTCACATTTCTCAGAAGAATGTCACATATTATAAAAGGCGAAAGCTGAATTCAGCAAGAGGAACGTTAAACTACCTTCCCCTATCTGCCATTCTGTACATTTTCAGAATGATGAAGACTTTGGGGCTGATAAGAGTAGAATGGATAATTTAAGGTAACTGGTTTCACTTGTGACAGTTGCTCCTAATAGGGAGTGCCTCGAGAGAAACCATCTGTCCTCGCCTTCTCTGACTTTCCTAATCATCATTAAAACACAGAGTGCCTTGCGCAGCGTGGGAAGGCTACAGAACTCCCTATGATTCATATCACACACGGCTAGCGACTCTCATTAATGGTGCCACCGCGGTCATTGATGTTGCGCTGGGTTGGGTTGCCTAACGGGCAGTTGCCTGCCTGCTTACTGCAGGGGGTCAACAAGCAGTTGAAAATGAAGTACTGTTTCCGTCCAATGGCAGACTGATGAGAATGAATGAGAGTCGCTTTAATATCTGGCTTGCTTCAGGAAGGAAGGAAGTCTGGCATGTAAGCATGAAGCCTAAAAAAAGGTGGATTGCCTGTTTGCCTCTCTCATGCATCCACAAATCCGGGACAAGGTGTGATAGACTGAGAGTGGGAAGGAAGTAAGACAGGCTTATTGCTTTGTGCGGCTGATCTTGCGAGGCTGACAATCTGTGTCCACAGAGTGTGAATTGTTATGGCACAGAAAGCTTAGCAGCTGCTCGACGCTAATTGTGGGCCTCAGGTGAGTTGGCAGCTGATGCTTTCTCAGACACCTGAACAACGCAAGTCAGAGTAAAGTCATCATCCGAGTACTGGAGTGGAACTCACTTAAACCAACTTTAAATGCAAACGTGTATTATTATCCAGCAGAACGGGAGAAGATTAAGCTCATGTATGATTCATTTGAACATCTTATAATCTTAAAGCCTGTTGTTTTAGCACCAAACTCTAATTTTGTCGTTGTGGAATTGTTTGCTCAATAGCAGCAGTTCTTTTGTCGGTTTTGCATTGTTCAGTGCCGGCAAATACTGCACGTACATCCGCTCAGTGCGCTTTGAAATCAGGGTTATTCAAACAGGCTACACTTCAAGGTGACTGCGCACACGGCTACACATACAACAGAGGTGAAAACATCACTTTATAAACACAAAAGCTATCTTGTATGTACTAAGCACACACAAGTATTCAATGCCAAGAGCATACAGCACCAGGACCTATCGTGTTGTGACCAAGCAGCAACCTCTGTGGTTATGAAATGTGTCAAAAAACTGAGTGTGTTTCTTACATTTCTGGAAGATATTTGTCCCTGAAGCGCAGGGTAGGTTCCACCAGTGTTCTAGTACTCGAGATCGGTCTTGGTCTCAAGACCACTTCTTCAAAGTCTCATCTTGGCATCAGCTGCATTTTTACTCGGTCTTCTCTCTGTCTCGGACAAAGAAGACTTTGAATTTCATTTCAAGACTGACCAAGACCACACCTGGTCTCCTGAGCGCTACTGCAGGTCCTTCATTCCAACAGCTATCAGACTCTTCGACCAGCCTTCACCAGCGTGACTTCATGACTTTCTTCAGCATGACTTAATGATTTTTCCTATATATTTCTAACTTGAATGTGAATAATTTATTATCAACCACCTGTATATGAGCTACTGTGACAAGTGAATTTCCCCCGTGTGGGGTAATTAAAGTCTGTCTTATCTTATCTTAACTGCAGGGATATCGCCAGTGTTTCCCATTAATCATCTAATAATGTCTAACTTGTCCCGCCACACTTTAATAATTAACTGAAAATACTTTTACATTTCAGACGGATCATAAGTTTCACTTTTACTTTCTGGTGACCTGACGTTGGTGAACTGAAAAGAGAGCAAAACAAATGACAAACAGTTCAAAAGGTTGTTCAACACCTGCGTGGCACAGAAAACTAAAGAGGACGGAAGAGGTCACGTCGAGGTTTAACCACAAAACCACAAGCTGCAAAGCTCTACCAAGGAATCAAACAGTATTTCATGAAGCAGGTCATTTAAAAAAAGTTTTGGGACTGAAGAGATTTGGTGAATATTAGCTAGGTGGATGTTAGCTACTTAAGCTGACTATGTACTGTCTGGTCTTGGTCTTGACTTGGTCTCAACCCCTCAAAGTCTTGGCCTTGATCACTCTACTTTTGATCTTGACTGCAACACTGGACCATAACTAACACAACAGTGTTTTAGCCATGACAATTTGTGCTTGAGCTGCTGGCTCATCCGATATTCCTGAGGCACAAGCACAAGTTTTTGCTCTGGTTAGTAACGGTACTGTGTCCCACGAGCAGGCCTGGAATGAATTCATCTTTTGGGCAAAGGCTTTGGCCTTCGGTAAAAACATGTATTGGGCCAAAATTTAAAGCACCAAGGCCAAAACTGTCCAACAACCTATAAACTAGTTATGAGCACAACCATAAACATCTGCAGCAGTACAAATGCATAATATACTGACAGGGATCATTTTACTGCACATTGAGTATTCAGGTAAATTTTGCTATCACATACTTTTACCTTAGTAAGGTTTACAATGCAGGATTTTTACTTGTATTGGAGTATTTTCTCAGTAGGGTTGATGGACCTTTGCTTTAAGCAATGACCCGAATACTTGTTTAGTACACCCACGACCCAGCCGGGCCTGTGTGTTGACTGGCTGAGCCTCAGCCTTCAGAAAAGCTGGCTTGTGGTTAAATTGTGTGTGTGACAGGTTTGTTGAGTCTTGTCTTTCCCACAGCAGACTTTGAAAAGCTAGCTTGTTAGTAGCTGCCAGTCACTGCATGTTTTCCTGTGATTTCTTTGGCTGCGGTGGAATCTCACCTTGTTGCGTTTGACCCCACGGTTTCTAGCCCTGCAGCCCCAAAATGGCCTCCATTTTAAAGACTTCTTAATAAACTTCAGCCCAGAGTCCCAACTGCTAACTGGATAGCATTAGTCAGCTGTGGCAGCACAGGCTTCCAGTAGCCGTTACACCGCAACCTGAGCTCAACGTTACACTAAAGATTCTCAGATATGAACTCTCTGAACGGTCTCTCTGCGTACAAATATATTTACAGGGTCAGGAGATATTCCATGCTGTTGTGGATTTCCAGTGCTATTTGCGTCTAGTTTTACATGAGGGCATCTGCAGCTTTCTTTTAAAGGCACAACGGCCGATTCAAAAGAGTGCAGGCCAGTGTGGGCAGTTAATTTTAGAAGGGGCAGTGCAGCCATACGCTGGGGCATCCATGGTGCTGGCCGTTTGAGGGGGCGTTCAGCCGTGGTATAGTTACTGCCCTGCACGAGCACACAAACACACAACATCATACCCTGACCGCCATTTCGAGCAATTTTCTCAAATTTCCCATCAATAACCCGAATCCGGCACCGTGCTGCACGTGAGCAGGAGACAAAATGTATAACTGCTTATTTGTTTTCAAAATGACGGCGTCGAACAAACTGCACATGCTAAACTGCTGTAATAAGCTTTCTAATCCAGTATGACCTTTCCTGTGTGGGTGTGCGTTTTTGTCCGCGTGAAAAAGAAAAGAGGAACAGTCAGGGAGAGGAGAAAGAAGAAGAAGCAGTAATACTGTTTTGTATCCGCTACCCTGTTGCCCTGTGGCGATGACATGGTCTGTAGGAGTTTCTCCATTAGTGCGCGCTGACCTAATGTAATAAACATCCAGGGCTGATTCCTCCCAGACCATGGGTACTTTATCACAGATGATAAAGCCTGTTCTGGTAAGGCTGGGGGAGAGGACTGGAGGAGAGGGGGGTCTAGGGGGGATGCTTAGAGGGTGAGCACAGCCATTACAAAGGGCAGAGACGGACTGTCAGGCTTTTGCGTCAGCCTCAAACCTTCCTTTCTCTCCCTCTCTCTCTCTCTCTCTGTCTCTCTCTCTCTATCCGTCTACATTCTGCTTCAGTTGTCAGGAAAATTGGCAAGCAGTGGGAATGAAAAAGCGGATCAAGTTGAGCAAGCTCCCAACTCAGAGGCCATGCTCAGGCATTGAAAAAGAAAAGTGAGGGTCCTCCCACTTGACAAAACAAGTGGGGGGGGAGAGGGGAAAAAAAAGAAGAAGAAACAGACGGGTTATTTTTAGATCACTCTTTACAGCTGTGTGAGTATTTTATACCGCAACACAACCATGTCAGTTTCAACATCTGATTGCTAGCCATATAAGGAATCGAGGTAAAAAAAAGGTCAGGGCGTAGATTTGTCTCTCTGTAACGAGAAGTTAAACTCCCTTCCCCGTCACCGCGCTTACAGCAGAGTTCATATGGAAAAGTCTTGGCCGAGGGTGGGCGGTTCAGCTCTGTCCCCGGCGCAGCTAAACTTCAGAGTGCGCTGTCCTTTACGCGAATGCTAAATGACCTGTTAACCATTATCGCGCCGCCCATCTCTCCTTTGTAGCGCTCGCTTCTTTATGAACTCGAGGTGCGATACAAAATGTGTGGTATCTGTCAGGAAGGAAGGTGTTTATCTTAAAAGGGATTGTGCTGGGAAGAAGAAGAAGAAGAAAAAAAAAGGTTTAAACTCACAAACCTGAGGCAAAGCGTGAACTTCACACACACATCTACACTCAGCCTTTGAGCACTGTATCAATAAAAAAAAACACTCTGCTCTTGTGTTACTTAAAGCCTGACCCTTAGTCCTATAAAAAAACAAGCCAGGTGGGCTCGGTATGAAAGCAAAAGAGGATTTTGTGTCCTGGAGTTGCTACAGCAACACTGAGCTTTAGTGATTAGTGATTAATATACCTTCCACAGTGTGCTCTCATTTATCAGACAGCTTGTGAGAACCGTGGGAACCTCTGTAATTCGGAGCTAAAGTACTACACTCGTCTGAGTGTAGTTTCACGCTTACTGTGTTAATTTAAGTCCACACCGAGTAAGACTTTAAATATACAACTTTTTGAACTGCGTCGCACACGGTAACCTCTACTGTAGGTCAGTAACTGTGTCAGTTTAAGCAATAAGCCCCAAGAGGATGTGGTTAACGCTGACAACTTTAGGACGCCGTTAAGCACGAGGCGAAACTATTTCCACAGTGGCATAACTGACGGAGAGTCTAGTTTTTTTTCCACTGTTACGAATTTCTGTCTGTCTTCTTTGTTTTTCATATTTCTCCTCAGTCACTCATTTACGCTCAGCCCACTCAGAAAATCAAAATTAACCACAAAATCTGACAATTTCCCAACCATTTGTGCTTCGAAACACGGCTCAGCCAATCTTAATCAAGAAAAAATAAAAAAATCGGTTTTATAATTTGTAATTTTCAGTGTGATTACGCTGGCAATCTTTCACTGCTGAAATTGAACTTAGCCTAAAATGAAATGTATTCCTCGTAACTATTTGAAAGCGATGGAAACCGTTTTGCACCGCAGACCTAAAACAAAGGTGGGATTGCCAAACGTGGAGTCTAAACCTTGCAGCCCGCTTCGCTGTACAAGGAAGTTTCAGCGAAATGGAAAAACACTTGTTGGCTGGCTGCTTGTGGTCCAGCTGACGTCTGCTGACAAAGAGACTGGAGCTGACAGCGGACGTCCGCACATTACACACCGACACTTACTGATAGCACCTGATAAACGGCCAGGAGTTTTCTATTCTAGCTGTCTGAAGGAAACCGTTGTGGCTTGTATTATTTGTGGCGAGAGCCTAGGTGGGTAATTAGAGTAAGATGGTGCCAGGTAATACATTGTGGTAAACCCATTAGAAGCCACTGGTAACTGATTGTCTGATAGGAGGCCAATGCCCTGGAGGAGTTCACTCCTAATAGGATTGGCTGAGTTTTCTGTACCCCCACAATGTGTGTGTGTGTGTGTGTGCGGCCAACAATCCACAAGTAAAGGACAGCCTTGGACTTCTGCTCCTTCAAATACACAGCCAGTTGACAGGAATGGAGGTTAGGGAGGGAAAGATGTAATTAAATAGATAACTGCGGATGCAAAATGTGGAGGAGCAAAGGATGTTCGGGTTTGTTCATTCATTGACTGCCTATGAGTTTGGTGGTGTGTGTATCTTTGCATGTGGGTGTGTGGGAATTTGTTGCCCCCGAGGATAATACAGTAACACAATCTGTGATTAAAAGTTCTCTGAAAAGTTACTTTATGCTTTTGATCAGAAATATAGACAAACACTTAATCCTGAGAAAGTGAAGCAAGGAAAAAAAAAAGATCTTAGATTGTATTATGGAAATATTCCCACACCTAAGGGGACGTGGAGCTAATTAAAACACAGCCAAGGCAACAGAAATGCATTTATTGTAATATCAGTGTGTGTTAATTTTGTACCCCATTTACATGAACAGTTTTGATACCAAAAAGCCAAGTGTAAGTGCAACTAAAAGTGTTTTTACAGACTGGAATCCACCTCAGGATGCGGTTTGAGGCATATTCTAGCCAGATGTTTAAAAGCAGTCTTTTAATACACCCATATTTACCCATATTTATGACTCCCAAGTGTAACTGCAGTCCAGTAGGTCGGTAAGCAGAAGGAAGCAGAGGAAGTAGCCACGCAGGTCTGCCCCATGTAATAACGGCAATTGAAGTGACACTGAAATTACACTGACTCTAGCTATGATTCGTCTTCCTGTAGAGCATCAGGAAGAAGGCAGCCCAAACACAGAGCGAGGTGCTGTAGGGTTCATCTGATCAGTAACCACTGAAGGTTACTAAAGCCTGCCATGAAAGACGGTCTTCTGAACTAACGTCAGAATGTCATAACAGGCTTTGAACTTCTCACTGAACGTGACACCGATAGCCATCATAAAGTTCCATTCACGCTCTTGTCAGTGTGTCAGTGTAATGACGGCGATGGCAGCTTTACGCACGTCCCTTCAAATTAAGTGTTACCCAACAGTTCGGCGCTGAAAAGCAGCTAAAGGCTCCCACCTGAGCCCGAATTTTTTTTATTGCAATTCCAACAAATCTTTTCCATGCCGAGAGAGCTGTGTGCAGTTCGTGCTGATATATTTGCATTTTCATACATCTTCTGACAAATCCTGGGGGATACAGGCCATTAGGAACCTGGGCTAAAGGTACTATACATGAATGCTAAATGAGCTGTTAAATAAAATCACCTTCCTCGTATTTCCTATCTAGGGAGCTTGGCAAGCCCCGTCCTGCTGCTAGTAGTGACATATTGCTACAAATGTGAGTGAGTGGAACATATGTCTCACTTTTTAGAAAGCAGGGAAGGTATCGCTCGTTGTCTATGTTGCGCATACATTATCTCTTAAAGGTACAGTGCGTCAGATTTAGCAGGGCTGTGCTTACAGAATCTGGAAGAAATGGAAAATAATGAGTGCAAATACTTTTTTACTGAGGGTATAATCACCAGAAAATAGTAATTGTTATGCTTTTGTCACCTTAGAACCTGTGGGTCCTCTTTCATGGTGTCCACCATGTTGTGTGGGCATGTTTCTATGGGAGCCCAGGACGGACAAAATAAACACTGGCTCTAAACAGGGTTCTTTGTTCCTTTGTGCTTGGAATAGGAGGGCGAGTGGAGGGGGTTGCAATCTGCAATTACGCACATAACATATCTCCTCCTATGACCAATGTATAGTAAGAGATTATGCTTGAAGTGGTACAATTTCTCATCCAGCCACATCTCTGTTAGAGCATGAATAGAGTAGTAGATGATAGAGTATGTATCTCCTGATCAGTGTGCTCTGAATCTGTGAATCCTCGTCCAAACTTTTGAAACAAAACACACATAACTTTGGTTCAGCCCGGATGCATCCCTGCGAGCTCGCCCTTGTTTTTATTGTGTTCAGTATCGGTTGCTGAACATCAATTATTAAAGGTTTATGAAAACGACCTCTGGTGTGATTAGACTTCCTTAGTACCGGCGCGATCTCCAGCGTGATTTCCTCGGCGCTGTTCTCAACTTTAAAAGGCTGTTCTTGAGCATGAAAGTGTAAATTCTAACCAACTTGAACTTGCTCTCTCTCTCTCACTCACTCACTCTCTCTGTCTACGTCTCTCGTCTACCAATCTAACCAACGCATCAAAGTGCAGACTGGAAAGGCCCCGTGGTGAGCACTCAAGAGGCCCATCGTAGCCCGCGTCCATCGAGGTGTCTGCATGTTAGATAAGTTTAGAGAATCACAAGGACTTTCAAAAACTTAAAGTCTTGTAAAAATGGGATTATGATTCCTGATTCTCTTTTATATCCTTGAGTCTGACAGCGCTGTTGGCCTAATACCAATCAAAACAAAGCAATTGTTGAGTCAATGGACAACTTCATTCTCTAGGCGATATCACAGCCTACTAAGGAAACTGCATTTGACAGAATTTCCACAGAATAAAGCTTTTCAGACACCACTGCCGGGGGGTGCAGGTTAATAGTAGCCAGGTTTATATCATTATATTTGTCAAGGGGGTTAATAAAATATTTTTCCATCACTTCACATCGGTAGCTTGTCTTTTTTTGTACACACATTCTGCACGGGTTGGTGCAGGGTTGTGTATTGAGAGGTCTGTAATGCACTTCTTTTATTTTTGCCTGTTACTCGCTAAAAGAAATGTCAAACCCATCTCTGCTCGAGGCGATTCAGAAACTGTTTCGGGAGGGAAAGGACCTCAAGACAATTGCGTTTCAAAATTGCATGCAGATACAAGTAACCGGGAGGCATCAGAACATAATGTAAGAAACATACAGCAGTATGAGGCAGCGTGTGAAGATGGAAAACAGGATATTTTCTTCAACGACGCATTTAAGAGCCGCACTGATCATAAATAAGCCAACGTACACACGCTAACGCAGGATATGTTATAGTCTTTACTACAAGGATGTTGACCATTATCATGCAATGTCTACTGCGCAATAACAATGCAATGTTTACATTATTTTAATTATTATAATTATCTTGACACGGTGGGTATGAAAACCGGGGAAAACAAGAGAAACAAGGGAGGTATTAAAGCCCTCGTGTGTGCCTCGAGGCTTGCATAATTTTGAAATATTCTGTTAATTGTGTTTCCTAAGCGTTTCTCTGCCAACCGCACACTGGCAGGAGACAAGAGAAGATTTAATGTATTCGCTACAACATACATTTCCGCTTATGACACATATTATGGCACCGTATTCCAAATAGACCCAATTAGCACCTACAACGCCTACATGTACGCGTCGTTTTGCTGGATTAAAGCACATAGTAGCTTACGTTATGATATCATAGCGATAGCAGGTAAACAAAATACAAAACTGTGGAATATAAATATATATAGACGCATGGTCTTCCGTGTATTCCTAAAAAGCCTGTGTTTGCTGACCTGCACATATTGAGTTGTTTTGCTACATTTGTAAGAAAAACATCAGTTAGGATTGCACTGGCTTGTATCTTTAGACGGACAAAAATAGCCAAAACGTCCAGAAGGCCTTTTAGACCTTGAAAAGCCCCCGGGAATAGATTATATTTTTCATGAGATATGTTTTCTCTTTTTCTGAGAAGCAACAAAAGGTAAATTATCTAAAAGATACCAAGAGCGACTGTGGCTGGCTCATATATTTTTCATGCGGTTATCTTGGGCTTGTGTCTTAATGCTGAGGGCGCTGCTCTTGTAGTGACCACAAGCAGGTTTTTCAGTGTCTGTCCATGTGTTTTATTGCCGTGTCTTTTGGGTTATTGATGTTTTGTTGCTAAGATAAGTTCCCCCTAAAAGGGATAATAATAGCAGGGCGGTGTAAAAAGAACTACTTAACAATATCTTTAACGTTTCATAATGTTGTCGTGGTGGGATGATAATAACATGATGAAGTCCCAACCAAGATAAATTTGAATTCAAAGCCAAACTCTGTATCAGATGGGCATCTCTCTGCTCAGGTTTAGTTTTAACGAGCCAAAGTACCGTCTCTGACTTTACAACCTGAGTGTGGCTGTCTGTTGTTACTTACACAGTTTTTTTCAGTCCATTTTCTCGAGATTATACTTGAATTTTATCTCTGTCTCAATATAAAAAGTAATTGTGTGTGTGCGTTAAAAACAAAACCACTTTGCTCCATCTTCAACACTTACTTTATTCACCTAACAAATTTAAGTATTTAGGCCACATTATGCACCAGATTCCCAGTTTCCCTGCAGGGGTTGTTAAAGTTTAATTGAATTTAGTCTCAGATGGTTAGGGGAAATCTGCGAGACGTATATAACGCAACAAAACGTTACTCCACCTTTCGAGTGTTTTAGAGTTTGGCAGTTAAACTTTCAACGTGCCGACTGTTAAAAGTCATCCATTAATAAACTGCATTCAAGTAGACATTACATGTTCTGTTAACACTGGACACAAAAAATGACTCTGTTGTTCCTTTGTTTCTGTCAGGCAAAATGTTGTGTGTACTGTAGCATAAAACTCGAAGACGACAGATTACCATATAATCCCTTCTTATTAATTCATTACATTAAGACTTTTCATGAGCCAGAAGTATCACCTGTGAAGCTTTTCAGCTCAAATCAGATTTTTTTTTTCCTGCTGCACTCATGATGCGCTCTAAATGAAGACAGACGGATTCATTTATTTGCATAATTTATTTCCTATATTAATTTGTTATTCATTGGATGCAGGCAAATTGGCAGGCGTGTTTCCTCCTCTGTCTTCCTCAGATATCGGCACTTACAGCTCAAGTCTTGCAGGTGTGTTTCACTCCTCGACAGAACGAGTTCTCGTTTTGAATTTCTCTGAAACTGACAGGTCTGTCATTGGTCCGCGTTGGTCTACCTCTGCCGGCATTTTTACTGATAGAGAAATTATGCAAAATGCCTGTTTTTAGGTGCTTCCCTGCTTCTAGTTCATGAACCTTCGCAGAGGCAGCTCAGATGTTTTTTTTCCCCACTCTGATATTTTCTCTCTGTGATTCCAGGGATTGAACAGAGCGAAATGATAGCTCTTACTAAAATAAGATTTGACTGGAGATGTGCTTGTCATGACTCAATACCAGTAGAAATCACTGTGTCTCAGGGGTTGTCAGCCACCATGACTAAATCGCTGTGACAGAGAGAAAACTGTATTTAGCGGTGTTTATATGAAACAAATCTAGCCCAGTCTTTTTGCCTTTCGGAGAAGAACTTAAAGCATTTCCTGGAAAAAGAAGTGGGGGGCCTTTAAAGTTCAAATTAAAATTTATAACAAGACCTCTTTCGCAAGAAAAGGTGTTATAGGATGCATTATAGTTTAAACGACAGAACACAAGTGAAACGGACACGTCGTACGCAACATGTTTGTGTTTCAAGTCCCAAAGGTTATAATTAGAAAAGGCGAACGAGTGTGAAAGCATACGCAGAGTCACCTCAGCCTTTGTGTGAGCTTATCTTCATCTGTTGGATTGGTGCAAGGTTCACACCAAATTCATTATCCAAACCCGGGAAGGCTCGGGAAACGTGGGTTTATGTGAGAAAAAGAAAGTCGTCTTCTCCTTTTCTTTTCTTCCTGTTTAATGCAGATAAATACCCCCAGAAGGGTAAAAAAAAAAAATCCAGGTACAGTAGGCAAGTGCCCATCTTTTCACAGTGATAATTCTTCACTTCATCCGCATCAGAGCACCGCCTCGGGGGACCTGGATGGGAAACACAGACAGAGCCTGTGTAGTTCTGTTAGTGATGGGTAGAGAGAGAACCTGAAACCGACACATCAATCACGGCTTGTTTTTTTTTTTTTTTTTGTGCACCAATATGAAGCGGTAAATCACACTGTTAGCTTTCAGGAGAGACAGGCTTCACACCTTTCTACTAACAGTACAAGAAAAAAGGATCACCAGCATCTAACATCACCATGAATCTCATAGTACGTATTCCAGAATGCAACGCTTGTCAGTCAAAAGTCCAAAGTCTGTAAGATGTAAAAAAAAAAAACACCTTACCACTAAAGCTGCTCATTGCTTCTTCAAGCAGCTCTTGTTTCAAGTATTGCTAGGTTAAGACTCATCAGTAGTTTGTCATTACAACTATAAATAGTGGATACAAACTCCCTGGCAACTCTCTCGTTATATTTGAACCAGGGCTGTACCCGACTCGAAATGTTGTCAGTTGAATCGGATTTGGATTCTTCCTGCTCCCAGCACACCACACCGTGTCTCTCCTGCCGGGCTGCTGACAACGCTGTCAGCCGAAGAGTCGATCGCAGTGGACGGCGGTGGAGGAGGGTTGTACCGTCGTCTGGTTCAAAATTGGTTTAGCCGACACTCATCACCAGAGCGGGGAGCGTTGGAGCAGCCAACGGACCGGAGTCACGCTTCCCTGCTTCGCTGCGCGGCGTCACGCTGCCCTCCGCTTTTATCACCTTCCCCTGCTTCCATCACAGTTAGTTTTGAAGTTTGTGGCCATTTGAAAACTTGCTGTGTCGAGCTCGGGACCTGCCGCGCTGTTGCTCCTCTACATCCCACGGCGAGGGAACTGATCTGATTGATGAGTCTGCTCAGCTGATGACTCCAATCATTGACTTTAAGGGATCGGCTTTAGCCGCACTTTTGTCTACGATTGTTCCGTCTTTCTGTCAAACTCAAAAAGCTTTTAAATACTTCTCATGTGGACCGGTGTTTTTTGTGAAGAGGACAGCAGTCATGCTTTACTCAATGGCACAAAAAGGGATGGAGTGAATTTTATGAATGACCCACCCGCCCAAAGTTCAAGGCAAGGCCTGTTGAGCCTTAACACTCTGAGGTAGAACTCACCAGTAGACTGATCGTGTTAATCATTTTCTTTGTGAAGCATCTGAATGATTTATCTGATTCTGTTCTTGTTGCTACATAATCCTACTTATACAGGCAATAAAAAAAAAAAAGGTTGTGATTAAAAGCTTTGGAGTGTTGACTTGAATTCAAAAGAAATAATCGCAATCATCGCCGCGATCAAGAAAAATCTGTTCGGAAACTGTTCAATGCTATTATTACTCTATTATACCTGCAGCTTGCGGGTTCTTTGATACTGTTAAATGAAAGGTCTGCTTTCTGGCACAAAAGATTTCTATATCTGTAACAACTAGTGTATAACAGAAACTTTATACTGCGCGGTAACTGCATTAATATTATACTAAAGCTTTACTTCCTTTGTGCTGCACACACACACGTCTGACAGCAAACTACAGCTTTTGAGAACTTTTTCCACCGTTTTCATTCTCAAACTATCTGAATAAAACTGAATTTTGTTTTAAAAGCCCATCATAGCATCGATGAAAGAGCGCCGTGTTATCAATATTTGACATTCGTGTGGTAGTTTTTTTTTTCTTTTTTTTAGCATTTTAAATTTTTTGTGTAATGAGTCACGCACTGCTCTGATCAAAAAGAAAGAATCTGTCACTATTTTCAAGGATTAGTGGTGAATAGGAGTTTTTAACAAGCTTTCGTCGCTGCCTTAAGATTCCTATCCACGTCCCAGTCGGAGCAATGGACATCATCAGCACTGATTCAAGGATAATTGTTCCATATAGTCATCTCTACTACTGGTTATACAGACCAGTGGTTTAATATCTAATCAATCTGAATGAATTATGAGCTCCTGTCAGCCTTATTACAAATACAGACTTGACCATTACATTTTTAATTAACCCCAAGTACAACATATTGGAGAGCTGTCCCAGATGTCACCGTGTATAACTCTGGGTAATAGAATGAAATGGCTTCACATATTTCACATGCTGAATTTGAGATCATGTTGGAAAGTGAATGTCTTTCGGCCAGACAAGAGCAGAGTTTGCACTACTTATCGAGTGATTAAGGCAATCTCTTTATTCGACTCCAGTTTCCATGGAGACGTGGCTTGATTTGAAGAGCACAATGTGTACGCATGTGTGTGTGTGTGTGTGTGTGGAAATATGTTTATGTGTGCATGCGGTTTCTTTAATTTGCACAAAAGTCTAAAGCAGGACAAGAGATACAGATGAAAATAAAAAACCCCAAATATTTTCTAAAGTCTAAAATGCACAGTCACTATAGAGTAAGACTTTAGGGTCTGAGTAACCATGGAAACTAGATATAATGAACAAATACATACACTTCAAAGTTAAAGACAGCGCGTCAAGTCTGAAATAGAATAGTTTGTTCAACTATTTACCAAAAAAAAACACTGCAGTTGATTGAATCTAAACACAATCTGAATCAACCACATGGCGTAACTGGCCCCAGGCAATACACAGTGTCTGGAAAGCCAGATGTGTTTTAAGTGATAGAGATTTCCAGTGGTACACAAACAAAAAACAACTCTGAAAGCCGCAGGGAAGAGAGTTTTACCAGAGGCGAGTCTTGTTTGATGAATAATGCAGTCATCTATGATCAAGAAAAAGGCAGAAATCCTTACTGCTCATGTTTAGACATGTTGCTTTCACCAGTCCCCCCCCCCCCCCAACCCCGAGGTTGTAACCTCCTCTTTGGTTTCTGCTCTCATGCCTTCCCCCTGTCTGGACATGACCTCATCTCCCCTCACCTGGTTTTCACGCCCGTCTCCTCTCCTGCGGCTTCTTCCGCCATGACCCCTCAATACGCTCATCTGCCAGACTGTCTCGTGTTTTCAGCCTAGCTATCCAGTGTTACCTTGTCCTTGATTGACCTGCCGGCGTTTGATTTCATTTGTTGCTTCCCAGACTGTCTCTTTCTTTCATTCATGGGGAACGTGAAAAAAAAAAAAAAAGTGATATCAGTGTGTCGGTTGTGATAAATTAGATTTTTAATCAATCAAAGGATGTTTTATTGTTAAAAAAAATGGCACACCTCAAAGTAAACCATATATATTCATGTATATACATAGTTAGCAAACCAAACTTTTTTTCCACACTCACGCAAACATACTGTACTTGGGCTCACATGCTCCGGACTGGTTAAAGGACTACGAGAGAAAGAGGGTTTGGGGAATGCCTAAGGAGCTACTAAATTCGCCTGATCCTAATTGCACTGTCCTGCTGGGGAGAAAATGTACATCATTATACCCATTAGTTATAATCATAGCCGATTAAGGCCAGGGCTAGCATGCACACGAGCCAGCGCATGTCAGCTAGCATGGATTGGAGCTGGTTGTACAACCATCATCACCGTGTGATGAGCAGCGGCGCCTTGGCTACTTTCAATGCCTCTTTTTACATGCTTCACAGCGTCCAGTTCAGTGACCATTGTGATACACTTCTGTTACTTGTGCATTATAACAATTCAGAGGTTGATGAGCGCAGATGTTTTTTTTTCCCCTCTGATATTTCCTGTTTGATTCCACCTAGCAAGTGGTATTACTCTTGATTTATACCCCCAAATGTTTTCTTAAAGCGACCTGTTCAGAAAAGGAAGGCTGTGTGTTATAAAAGTGACATGTAAGACACTTGCATATTAAGCTGACCCAGAAAATGAGTATTTGTACATTGTCACTTAACTTCAGGAAGTGAGGATTGTTGTGAAATTAACATTACCCACAAAAGAGATGCAGACTTTGACACTAATACTAATGTAAGACAACTAAAAATGATGCATTTTTAGGTGAACTATACTTTGTTCCTTACTATCCGCTCAGAAAAATTGGACAACTACTGTATGGTTTGCCTTTGTTATTCTAGGGGGAAAAAAATTCAGCTCGCAGACTACTACTGAAGGATGTCAGAGAAGGTTTAGAAGTGGGTAGAGCCAATTCTGACTGAAAAATAAGTAGGTATACTCCGTATTGCCATACATCCCACTGCAGCACTACAAGACTGATTCCAGGAACTGGACAAAGAAAAATTATAGTAAAATGACACCCGGTAACCATGACAACCAGAAGCATTTACTGCAACCAACAAATCCATACAATTTTAATGTCATATTTTCGTCAAAAATAACCGGGACTCCTTGGCCGCTTTCGCTGGGTGATGTGACCACCTGCTTTCATTCCTTTGCTCCCATGTGGGACTGCATTGTGCGGAGGCGGCATTGTTTTCCCGGGACAAAGTGATTTATGACAGGGGATGATTGGTAGATGGTTGCCATGTGTCACAGGTTAATGACCACCTATGATGGATAGTGACAAAGCTGGGTCACTTTTCCGGAGCTTAGAATCGAAGAGCTTTGTGGCCTTAACTTCCGTCCATACCG
The DNA here is from genome assembly GCA_023373845.1 of Nibea coibor. Taxonomy (NCBI): domain Eukaryota; kingdom Metazoa; phylum Chordata; class Actinopteri; family Sciaenidae; genus Nibea; species Nibea coibor. The sequence goes on from CM041725.1 coordinate 10,621,570, forward strand.
ATTGGATGCAACCTCAAAAACACTGTGGCTTCTCTTTACCGTGACCAGGTGTTATCTGCAAAAATCACATGCCGGCTTCGGTTGCAACAAAAGAGCCTAGACTAATCCTCTGAGCACATCCTTCCTTCCCCGCTACATCTATTACACTGTTCTCTCAGGGTATACACAAACTGCAGCGTTAGAGGTCATCTGCAGTTCACTCGGCAATTAACTTTGTGCAATTAATTGCTGATTTCAGAAGAATAAACTGCTCTGAAAAATAAGGCGCACAGTGGAATTTGGAAGGCTATGGTTTGATTGGCTTTCATGGTAGCTTAGGCTGAAACGGTTCATGCATAATGGCTAACACTGCGCATTAGTATGCCATTAGGTCTCCTTTTGCATATGGGGATGAGTATGTATTTGGCAGGAATATGTAATCAAATATGCCTTGTGCGTTTGAATTGCTGTGGAATAAGAGGGCTCTTATTGTATTATTTGTCCAGGTTGCCCATTAGTTATCCTTGACTTTCATACAAATTAATTTAGCCTTCGGCACCCAGAGGAGGACGTGGCTTTTCAGTATGCATCGCCTGTGACATTATGATCGTACAGTTTGTGTAGTAGCACAGGTCAAAAGTGTAGGGCAATTAAAACTTCTAGTGGCCAAGTGTTTTTGCCCTGGGTCAACCTGGGTTTGATCTCTAGAGCCAAGGGAAAAAACGGGGAAGAGGGAAGCTGCCTGTCACAGTAAGGTTTGTGATCTGAAAAACAGAATTAGTCTTTGTCTATTGGATGGGAAAGACTTTGAGACGGTGCCATGTCTTTACAATTAGCCCGAGGTCTGGACTTTTTTTTTTTTAGCAGAAGAAGAAAGGACAGTGTTGATTAATTTAGACAGAAAAGAGTTTGCGGCCTATGAACCATTTTAGAAATGACATGGAAGAAACTAATCACAGAAAATCCAGCGGCCTCAAAGACAAGAGAATAGAAATGACAGGCTAATTAGTTTGGTTCCAGCCTGGATCAGGATAGAAAGTACTGATGCTGTGCTGTGAACCGGGGTGTAATGATGAGAGAGCTGGAGTGTGGGGCCCTGAGACCTGAGACGTTTCGTGGGAGGCAGCCGAGCACCCCCCCCCCCCATGACTTGACAATGTTTGTTTCGCCATCTGATATTTGACATAATGAGCAAGTATGTGTGCTGCTTTACTTGTACATGTGTGTGCAGGCTAGTAATTTTCAGTAAGCATGGCTTAGGAAGGTGGTAACAAACGGAGGGGGGGAACGGAGTGCTCCGTCTGGTGCTAGGCACTGCAACTTCCCCTATCAACAATCCCTAATCACTGGAGACAGGCTCTATTAAAGGACACAGACTGAGATGTCCAACCCTCGCCAGAGCCCCCTCTGAGTGCAAATCATTACTCTGTGTGTTAAATAAAGAGATAGCTGCGCCCCCTCTCTCGTCAGCACAGGTCATTAGCCTGTGTAAATATGTAATGCGGTGACATTTAGGCTGAGGGGTTGGGTGTAATGTAAAAACAAACTTAAACTTGGATAATTAGGAGTAAGAGAAATGCGGGGAAATGTAATTAAAATGGCCGAATAAATTCATGTTTGCCGGTTCAGTAGAGAGAAGGACCGAACCTAATTTAACCTTAAGCAATAATCGTCTCGGAAGCATGTGAGATGTGTAATCAAATTCGCGAAGGTCAAATAGGATTCATCGTAAGCGTTTAATTTCTCTGATTATGGTCCAGTAATCATTTAATCATATTTACTGTATGTTTTTCATCATTTGTCACCTACTTTTAATTATGATAACTGGTGTCCAATTAGGAGAAACACGATTTGTGTGCGGTTGCTAATTTCACACTGGTATAGATATCGCTGCTTTCATTTTCATATTTTTTTTGTGATTAAAATGATGTGGCTACTTTTTTATAATACATGCATGTTTTATTGACTACACAGGATCACCAGGGCTGCCTTCATATTCACATAAAAGCGCATGTAATAGCTGTTTGTCAGTCATCATGTCATAGATAGAAAGCGATGATCTCAGCCAGCCCATGAAGAAATGCACAAAATACCCTCAGTGTTATGGGAGAGAAATGAAAATATAGCTTCAACCTCTTCCACTCCGCAGGGACGTCAATGTCCTCGGCCGACATTACAGGCTGCCAGAGGCTGTAGAAGGCCATCACTTGCACCAACTAAGTAACACTCCAAAGTTGGGCAAAGTTGTGGAAAGGTAGAGGCACGGTCATTTAAAAGGGGCCGACTTCTCACCTCAAGATATCTGAATGAAAATGGATTCTATGAGTACCCCATGGGTCTTGGCTTTACAGAGATGCCCACTTTATACTAATCCCATGCAGCTTTGGGTAAAAAAAACACACACACCTTTTTGCATGCAGTATTAATGTGCTATTTTAGCCTAGGGTATTTGAATATTTCTGCATACAGGGCTCCCTAAACACTATTGGAAATGCATAAATTGGGTAAGGACGGAAAGCAGATTGGATTCAGTGAGCCAGCTGGATTCCTGTGTGATGATGTTAGCCCCCATAAAGTAGCCATTTTACCGTAGTGAGGTCATTTTATTTCAAACTTGACAAGACCTGACTGTATAATATGACCTATTGTGACCTCTTGGATAGTCACAGCCTCACAAAGTTCACAAGCACAAACTAAACAGCATTTTTGTGGCTTGAGAAAGTTTTTTTTTTTTTTAAGCAATTCCCAGAACTCACGATTCAATCACAGAAAAATGTTTCAGCAGTTTTTTATGATGTTCCTGGGGAGTTTGTGATATTTTGGGGGGATATTTGACCATTATAATCAAATCTTGTGGTGGTGGTGGTGGTGGTATCAAACCGCTGTAGCAACTTCTGAGATATACTAGAGCATGGGAATGGCCATAATACACTTCAGCCATAATATGCTAAGGCCTTATATGCTCTAAACCTTCAATATTTGAATAGGAACCTAAAAAAATACAATTCTAATTATGTATTTGTGCCAAGAAAAACTGAGCTGCATCTTTAATTAATCACCACACTTCTACGTTATATATACAGTTGACCTCCCCCTACAACACCCCCTAAAAAATAATTTTAATCAAGGACAGCGTGAAAGAGATAAATATTTCCTCTGCAACACATGGACCACGAGTCATTCTGTGGTTTTCACGTCAGGGAAAAAAAAAATAAATAGTGTGTTTTCTTACAGACACAATGTGCTGTTTTTTAAAATTGCGATTGATTGCCAGAGAAAAATGAAGAAGAAAAAAAAAAAAGGTTTGATTGCTTTCCCTAAGTTGGAGTTAAACTGGGATTTAAAGATCGAGTAATCAGTCACTCACACACGTACCCCTCGCTGCTTCACAGCATACTGCCGATGGCACGCAACCGTACGAGACCAGACACTGAAAGCAAAACGGAAAAAATACATTTCTCTTAATAATCAAGGGAAAATATAGATATTCTTCCCGGAGACACTGTACAATGCAAAATCGTTCTTGTTAAGGGGGAATCATGCAGTCATTGTCATCACATGTAAACATGATCACCGCTTCAGGTTAAATACAGCATGAGCTGTCAACTGCAGCTCCAGCAGGGTCTGCACTTTGTAAACCTAAACGCAGACAGTCCGTAATGTTACGTACGAGCTAATGCCAATTTGAAATCTAAGATAAATATATATATATATATATATATATATATATATATATATATATATATATATATTTGATTGATTGAATCTATATGATCGGTGAAGGATTGTACTTCCAAAGCATCAGTGTGGGTTCGTGTTCTCTCCTCTCGGTCAACTCTCCCATTTAATCTAGAGAGCTTTTACTTCAGGTTAATGTGTGTTGTTGAACGTAAGGGCTTATTGGTTTATGTGTAAGTGGATTTGGCCGCGACGATGACCAAAGCTCAGCACCGGAGACCTTTCAGACAACACATTTGAGCCCAGCGAAAGCCAGCTCCGACTGCCTGTCAACTTAAAAGCCATTAAAGCAAACGGCGCAGTGAGAGATGCAGGGAGAATATTGACTTGTACTTGTACCCAGGGGATGGCAGAGCAGAAATAGAAGAATGTCAAAGAAATCTGAAGAGGGGAGACACAGGTTGTTTCCAGCAGCTGAAATACTTTGGCGGGCTGTAAGACAAGACTGTTGGAGGAAGGATAGTTATGATGCAGCTTCTTTTTCTGAGAGAAAACCGCCTGAAAACCTCGTAGTCGTTGCCGGTAACAGAAACCTGCGCGTTGTAGTCCAGAGGATTTAGTCTGTTTCATTACAGAGACACTTTACCGACACACACCATATCTGCTCCTGTCCCTCACTCCATCCATCGCATCCCTTAATGTTAGCTTTGCGGGATAAGCAATTTAGGAGGACAAAAAGGGCAGCCCGTGCTAATTCCACGAAGCTCCAAACTTTTAATTAGGACAAGCCACGAAACAACAACATAAACAATAGAATACAAAACAATAAAAGGGTAATTATCGTGAAGCCATACTCTGGCTGCCAAGAACACCATAAAACTAATTACCAATGTCTGACAGCAGATGGTTTGGGGGTGGCAAGTAAAACTGGGAAGGTATATGTACATCAGAGGATGTCTGTGTTAAAAAAAAAAAAAAAGAAGAAGAGTTGCTGATTCCAAACAGAGCCTTATTTGTAGTACTCCTGAGTCCATGTCTTTATTGCAACAACAATACACTTGGAGTGACAGAAAATCACAATGATTGACAGTTTCTCTTTAGAATTCAATTAAGGCACCGGGCTGGCAGGCTGTTCAGTCAGCTCTCGCACAAAAAAAAAGTCTATTATTCAGATAGGAGACGAGAAAGCAGACATTACAGAGCACCTCCAGCGTGGGACCCTCGAGAAACGTCCGACTTCACTAACCGCTCTTACCCAGCACATTTTTAATTGCCTTCAGATGTCGTACAGAGTGACCATCGCCGCCGTCCGTCTGTGAGGACCAGGCGACGCGAGTTCAAGCGGAGGTAAAAAGTTTAGCAAAGGTCACTTTTTCTGTCAATTAGAGAGCCGAACATGCAAACATAACCGAGTCAAAGCAAACATCCTGGGGCTGACATTAAACAGTTTGATGTACACTATGTCAAACTATTAGGCCGTGTCCTTGCGACCCACGCGGCTCAAACTCTTATCTGCTGATTATATATTTGTGCATGTCAGAGTAGACTAATAGCGCATTGGCAGTCATTTGATGAAAGTGTTTCATTTAGTTAAATGCTGTTGGGACTATATCTATCTTGCTTTTAAACATCAGTCTTTGTCCCTTATATGGCCACGTGCGGGCTGCCTGTAGATTGCAAGAAGGCACTACTTATTGAATTTCAAGACTGATCACTCAGATGCATTTAAAAGGCCGAACCTGGAACATGTTGAGGACACCACTTTATATTCCTGAAAGCATCATGGCTGCGTTCCAAAAGCGCTGGAATAAATGTAATTAACAATTATGGGCTGCCCTGCTTGACATCTCATTATTTGAGCTCTTTCTCTCAGCCACGGAAATGTTAGCCAGTCAAAACACACAATGACAGCTGGGGGTGAGACAGACAGGAGTCTAAGGGAATGCTTGTGTTTAAGTACATTTTTGGCCGGGGCTTCAAAAACCGGGGGTTGAAAGAACTTCCAGCAAACAAGTGGATTAGAAAATCCATTTGTGAGCCCTGACACTGTGCTGCCTGCTGATATTCTGACATAAAAAAAGAGTAGGTGGGTATGCGGTATGCACACATCAAACACGGAGTCGAACATGCCTGTCTGCTGCAAGCCATTAGACCCAGGTGAAGTGGCTGATGGATGATATCTCTGTCTGCCTCGTATCGTTCATGTCCAGCTTAGTCCAGAGCGTGACTGGATGAGGTCTTGTAGAACTTCTCAAAGTCACACAGAGAGCTGACTGTCTCAACTAGCTCACCTCTGAGCACGGTGACCGCATAAACAGATCGTTTCTTTCTTTTGTCGTCACTGAAACTGCTTGAAATTCTTGCGTAAAATAATGATGTGCTAGAATTTTACATATCAAACATATTCAGGAGGCAATAAGTAGATTTCAGCAATGCGGCATCTACATATAAAGACGTATCGGCATTCCAGTATGTAACTCAGACGTCTCTTCTCATTTAAAATATGATTAAAAAATGTCATCCAGTATGACAGACTGGTGCAAAAAAGATGAAAAGTTATAAGGTTCTCTACCTCAGGTGTCTGCAGGCAAAGAAAAACCTTGTCGTGTGCATCAAAGAAAAAATTATACATGACTGATGAAATGCTTGCAAAATTATTTTTAAGCGCGCTACATGACGAGTCGACAGAAAGCAGCTCGGAAGAATGGTCATACAGAAGGCACTTCAGCACTCCGCACCACGTGACGCTTTGAATTTTGGCCAATCCCGCTTACAGACTGAATTATCCAGTCTGGAAAAAATGTGAACCATCAGTGGGCCCCCAAAAATGGCACATATAGCAAGCATGGAATAGTTAAAAGAGTAATAAATTCCCAAATTAGCCCAGCATGCTGCATGAAAACATTTGCTAAGAGTGTGGTTTCAAAAAAAATGGCAACCAGCTGCAGCAGCTGATGTAGCTGTTGATCCGATGAGCAAGTACATGGTGTATGAATTTAGTGCCCATATGGAGGATTACATTAGAAAAGTACATCTCTTATTGTGTTCCGAACAACTTCAATTAGTGTATGACTCTCTCTCTCTCTCTCTCTCTCTCTCTCTCTCTCTCTATATATATATATATATATATATATATATATATATATATATATATATATATATATATATATATATTTCCATGTGTTCTCCTTATGTCCACATAATGTGATCTTATGTTTTGACCACAGTCTTCAAGTCTTTGTTATTAAATTGTCCACAATCGGTGCTTTTTTTTAATTTGTTATTCTGATGCATCACCAGCTCTCCTTTTTTTTCTCTCACCTTGATAAACAATCCGAGCATAATTACTGAAATCAGGAAATTGTATGTTTAATCCAGCATGGCTGGAAATCCATCTTCATAGCGATACCTTTCTTTTTTTGGTTCCTCTGTTTTATACCTTTAACTTCTGGCTCCCCACCAACTGGGACTGCAAGTGATCATCAAACGACGGGCTAAAAACCACGTTTGAGGCTTTTTCATGGCTCAAAACTGTTTGGTCTCGACTTCAACCTGAGCATTCGCGCTAAAGTTAGACACAATACGAGATGAAGAAATCTCACCTGTCGTGAGCTTCTCCTCTGTCTTGCCTGGACGGGATGTCACCGCTATGTGTCGGCATGTTCACCATATTAGAGGGGTCTAGAAAAGAAAGCATTATTCTCGATCATGCATATTTTTATTGAATATCGGGCAATGGCGATCAGTGACCAATGAATCTGACAACCCGAAACATTTAAGGTAAACCTACATGTGAAAAATGTGAAAATTTTTAGGAGATTAAAGAATTTTGAAGGTTTTTGAATTTGAAGGTCTTAAACCAATCAAAACCATTAAAAAAGACCTTAACCTCAGTCTGATTACAATGTGAGAACATTCCTTTAATATACAATCCAAGTATTTGATAGCATGGAGCACATCTGTCTTAATTTTATATTTGCTCATAAGAATAAGAACTCGTGAAAGAGAATCAAAAGTGTCTTTTGTACAGTTGGTTTTCCCTTACATTTACATTTGACATCTTGTGAATGCAAAGCCTTACATTCACAAAAGTAATATGAATATAATTAGTGATTTTATCACCCAGCATATCAAATTTTATATGTAGCTGAAGAGGTCATGGTCATGGTACTTTTATATCTATTCAAGCAGATGCATAACCGTAATAGACACGAGAAATGTATGGCTTTTGTAATTTCAGGAATTCACTAGTGAGGATAGTCAATGTTATTTCACTGTTGTACAATGCTGCCAAAATATTTATTTGCAATGTCTCTGATTTTTACCATTCTGTTGTACCATATCAATGCTCACAGCCTGTCTGGATAGAGAATGTATGGCGAGAGTGTATCCCAGATAAGTAGAGAAAAAAGTATTTTTCTCTCAGTGCTACAGAAATTCCTGCTGAGATAGAAAAAGAAGCTACGCGTAGGACATACTGTATCAATACCGACTCTGACCAAAATAAAATGGATGACATGTCTGACCCGCTGAACTTGTTGGAACAAAAAGTCATCGGACTGTTATCAGAGCGTTCGTGCAAGATGCCCACAACGGCAGAGAGAACAAGCACAAGGACCTTCAAGAGCAGCGTGTTCGGGAAGCACAGTCAAGTAAAGAAATGTTTCAGGTAGCCGGCTAGAAGCGCTGACATTTTATAATGTAATGTGCTCGCAAAGATAATGCATATCATTGAATTAGAGGGCAGTTGCTCTGGAAAAGTGATAACAATAATGCTCACGTCAGAGGAGAATCATTGCATATTGCAAAAAGTTGGACCCCGGAGTGAATAGTTTTGTTATATGAAGTTATTAGCATATTATTAGGCTAATGTATTGCATTGCCGCTGGTTGAATGATTGTGTCTTAATTGATTTGATGGAGCCTGTTCATGTATCTTTTATTAAACATCCTCGTTGTATTGATCAGGTGAAAATGTACAATTGCCTTGCTCTTCCATAAAAGAGGAATCGCTCAGGGGAAACTGTCCTATAATTAAGAACCTACCCCAAACCATTAAACTGCTCGGTAGCTGAAGCCTCTTTAGTTTGGCGTGCACTGCTTCCAATAGTCCATTACTTTGATCTACAGGTCACAGAAGAACAAAACTCAATACGCAGGCTTAGATGGTGTTATGAGCTATATCAAGTTCAGGTGGTGTGGGTTGGAAATCCATGACTTTTCTACAGTATATCAGCTGTAATTTCTCAGTGCGATGGGGAAAAGAGATAAAAATAGCTTAAGACTGTCACAGAGCATCAATTCAGTAATACAGCTGAGCGGCTCGATGGTGACAGAATAAATGAATAGGAAGCCCCAACTCCAAACAGCTCCATCTAAATCCCCATAAAAAGATAACTGCATTTCACCACATTTGAATTTCAGTGAGGTATTTGCTGATGGCGTGCCATACTTCAAACGATAAACCGAGGTCCTCGAACGGCGAGGACATATTGGCAGAGCTCTCCGTGACATATAAAAAAAATTATCGCCAACTTTGACCATGAGTGTACAGTGCAGAGGCAAAAATCTACTGTGCTACGCCGAGAAAGAATAAAAACACCAACAAACGGCTGCGACGACCGGATCTGATTTTATAATGTATTAGTTTAGCTGTCAGTTACGCATAAGTCAGAGGGGAAGTATTTCATTTTGTGAATTGCAATACTGCAATAAAGCTGCTTTCTATTGACAGATTTCATCACCTCTCTTCCTTGTATTTGATTTACAGCTTACAAGACGGCTGTCTCCGGAAAAGGTAATTTCAGAGATAAATAAGCCCAAAAATGCACAAATTGGATGTCTCAGCGAGGGCCCTGCAAATACCTATCCTCCTTATTTGGAATATCAGGTGTGCATCTCTTTACGTCCTGACCACACACCTCCTTAGACACAACTGGTTATTGCCTGTCAATCACACTTACACAGCTCAGTTTAGTCCCAACATACGATCTTAGGGTATTAGCGTATTGCCGGGATATTGAATATATCCTCCAGTTTCACTTTATATGCAGCTGCCGGGTAATATGTGACCTGACAGTATCATAGCCCTGAAAACCTGTTGCACTTGACAAATACTGTAGTTCACGTCTGCTAAAGATTGTCATATGCTGCTAAGTTAGGTACACAGTCAGCGATGAGCGATGAGTCAGCGATGTTTCCATGAATTGTAGATTGTGAATACAGCGTCATGTGTTCTTAAATCATGTGTTCAGTTCTCCTTACCTGTCTTGTCTTTTAGGTCTCCCCCCGTGTGTTAGCCCCGCTCCCTGATTACCTGCCTCCCTTAATGCGTTTCACCTGTGCCTGTGTCTGACTTTCCCCTCCTCTTTTCACTCTGTATTTAGTCCTTTGTTTGTCGCCGGTTCGTCTTGTCTAGTACAGTGATCCAGCATTTCCTTGTCTAGTATTTTCCATTTTTTTGATTGACCCCTTTCTTGACCTTGTGCCTGTGTTTGTGCCTGCTGATTCTGTACTTTCGCCAGGGCATATCTTGTATTATGATTTATTGTCTAGAAAACTTTTTTGTCTTTTGAACCTCCACCGCCTTGAGTCCGCATGACGAATCCTTCGGCATGAATCGTGGAGGAACTGTCCTAAAAGTCGCTAAATGACATCATCACCTAATTTGCTTGATTGGCAAGAAGCTGTAGAAGAGAGGAACTGTGAGAGAGACAAAGAGTGAGTAAAAGCACCTCAGTATGTTATATATGAACTACAAATGAACTTTCTTCAGTCGACATTACATAAATGTCTGAATACTCGCTAAATATAGCGACAAAGTCGCTAAGTTGGCAACACTGGAGGGCACGTCTTCCCGTAGACAATGATCTACTGCACATGTGTGGAGCACGCTCTCGGAGCAGACTTCATAAAGTAGTATAAACAGAACTACTCTGTGGCCATTGTGTCCACAGCTGTCCGCGTACGCATCTGTTTCAGAGTAGATTCAGGCCTAAAGTCATTCATTTGCCCTGTGGTAACGCGTTTGAGATGCTAAACAGTCAGATTTGGACTTGAAAGTCTGCATCTGGACGAGAACTCAAATCTTGGCTTTATTTCAGTGGCCTTTACTGCAGCACACTCAAGTGCCACCGTTCTGTGATGTGTCCTGTCCGATATGCACCATCCTACTCAAGCCCTTGTTGTGTCAGGGCTTGCATTTGAGCTCTCTGAGTCATATATATTTTCAGATAAACTCACCTCTAGCGTTACTTCATATATTGTTAGTCTGCTTATGCAATCTATAGTTGTTCTGTTATTTTGCTTCAGAATTCAATTAAATTATATGAAAAGGGTGAGTCATAGTCTAGTGGTGAAAGAGAAAACACAAACTACAAATGTTAACATAAATGTCTTGTGAATTATTACACCTACGACTGTTGACAGAAGTGGCTCCTAGCAGGAATTCACTTGATGCGAAGCGAAAGCTCACACTAAAGAGATTTTCGAGACTACTTACTTGAACTGGTTGTAGAATGGAGCTTTCACAAACAGAGGAATTGTTGTTGCAGACTCACACACACACACACACACCTACTGATGTCCAGAAACAACATTGATAACAACCAGAAAAGCATTAAAAGACTGCATACATGCTCAAGGTTTCACAATTCTGAAGAAAACTGACTTCACTGATAGAGAATTCACAAAATGAGACACCACGCTCACAAACTAATAAACAAGGAAATCATTGCGTCCTTGGTGGAGGGTAACAGAAGGAAACAAGGGGAAAAAAAGATACAGCCAGGACGCAGAGTCTCTGCGGATTCACAAACTGAGTGCCAGGAGGCCATAAGTAATGACTGAGTGGTATAATTTAGGCTAATGCTATTTCAAGGCAGAACCCTGCACAGTCTAGCATGCGTGTTTACACTTAACGTGCTGTCTGATTAACCCTTGATTTTAGTATTTTTACAGGAAATTTACCATGAAATTGCTCTAGATTTAGCCAAACATTCTGAAATATAGTCTTCAAACCTTATTGCCTGCCGTGTTTTCGCATACCAATGAGAATGATGTAATGCTTCTTTTCAACCCCTGAGCTCTTGCTCCCGCTTGATGAGCGAGGTGACGCTTACAGCTGTACTTTGAATTCGAACATGAGACAAGTGTCCGAGCCGATTATGGTCCAACGACGGGACACCGGTTCATGGAATTGTACTGAATCAAAAATAAAATGCTCATCTTTAAATATAGACTAAATGTACACAGGTACAGTAATAATAGTGCACTGAGATTGAGTCATAAAACTACCAGAGAAAGACCATATTGTATTGCATTGTAAGTCATGTTGTATCTCTAATGTCCCATAATACTACAGCTCCTCCAACAGCATTGCATCTGGCTCAGATATCAACATGCAATGTGTGTACTGAAACCCCTTTAATGTGTTCAGAAATTGGTTTTCTTCTTTTCCCACAGTTCGGATAAGCTCAGGTGATTTGTCTCTGTAATTACCGCCTTAATTCTGCAGCAGCAGTGTGAAAAACCTCCTTGGCCTCCTGTACAGAAGTACCATTATAATATCTGATTTCAGTGGTTTTAAAACGCAGGTACAATAAGTGGTAAATGATGCAGAGTTAGTCTCCCTACAGAGAGGAATGCCCTGACTACAGCAATGAATTTGCGAAAACCCTTGTGAGCTAATTGTGTTACATTTCAGGGTAAATTCATCTAAATCAATCAGCACAAAAACAATTGTATCTAAGGCATAATTTCCCCTCTTGCGTCCCATTTTTCCCAGCTTATAAAAAAAGCAACGAATGCCTCCCATCCTTTTAGTTTATCACAATTTCTGCAGAAAAATATAAGAGTATCCCCCCGTCTGCTGAATGTTTAATACCTGCTCCAACCTTTTTGATGAGACACAAAACTGCTTTATTGTTTTAGAGAAGTGGGAACCTTTTTTATTTTCAAGTCAAATTTAAGTCTTGATTGAATGCATCTTCTTTTAGGAAATTCAATCATAACATCTATTAGGTGAGCAGATTTCCCATGTCAGGTGAACAACAATATCCTTTTTCATAAAAGCTCCCGCTGGATCCCAACTGTCATTGCATATGACAACAGTGGCGCTACCCGCATTTTAGCCTGAGAGCATCGTTTTTTCCAACACCTTAATCAGCGGCGTTCAGTGACAGCTTGACACCAAAAGGTGCCTCGTTTTTGATATCAAAACATCCTTCTCTGCAACCAGACTCTTGTTTTTGTTTCCTAGTATCAAGAACGGCTCTGATGATGATAATGCTCGGCTAAATTTAGATTGCTACGCAGCTTCTCTGAGCAAGCCGTACGTATGCCCATTAACTGAGCCGAGCGGCGGAGGTGCACACTGCAGTATATCTCTTGTATCCGAGGTTGGCCAGTCCATTCTCTTAAATCTAATTCATTTCAAGTCCTGTGACATTTTATTAACCCGAGCCAACTCTTTGTGAAAACTGTATTTTAAACAGTATCTTTGCTCAGAGAAATGAGTGGTCATAATCCTCAGAATAAAAATTAAAACCAGGGATCAAATGGAAAAAAAAAAGTCGAGTGATTTGTTAATTAGCTTCTTCTGGCTGTTCTGTCGTCTTTGGAGTATAATGAGTATAATAGTTGGTGTGGGAACACAAGTAAGGCATTTTCAGATAATCCTTAAATAGGAAATACTTCAAAATACCACTGTCTGTATCAGCGTGTATATATATATATATATATATATATATATATATATATATATATAAAACCGTCAAACATACTTTTACACATATTTTACATGTTATTCATGAATCTTTGCTGTTTTATCCCTCTGAGGTGTGATGTTTCTTGAAAACCAACGCTGATATTGCATTACCTGTCAACGACTATATAATACCACTAAAGAAGCTCCAGCCTTACAGATGATTCACATATTTATGACACATATAATCAATAGATATCATGTTCAGTGTTTTCATTACCACTGTGGCCATACTATTACTGCCAAACCAAGAAAACTGAGATATGATGCGTCACAGAAATCAAAAGCCCAACAACACATCTCTGTCGTATGACATCAATTATTCAACACTTCGGACGATACGAAGATATTGTATGTTACACTATGTGGGCTACATACATTTACCCACAGGAGAGTGGCACGATACTGTCAGAGGGGGAAAATAAAACTTTAGCTCGCCATTAGCATAACTGAAGAGTGCGGGGGTCGGTGTAGAGCAGGATACATATCCCTGCAGTCATTAGTGCACTTGTAGGGAGCTAAAAGTGTCTTTCCAATGACAGCTAGCTAGCTAAGCATTTATTTAGCTGGCTTTAGCTAACTATCTGTTAGGCACTGAGGCACCGAAGTGTCTGTTTAAATAAACCTGACTGACTTTGTTCACATGTTTTTGTTCATAACTTTATTTCTAAAACTGGTGTACTCAGCCAGGGAAAAACTATCTAATGATGTCTTCTTCTTCTTCTTTGTTCTTCTCCTTCTAACATCAGCTAGCTAACTCGCTTGTTTCGCTCGTATTAAGTTCGGTTACATCGTGGACAAAATCAGCCTAATATGAACTTCCGCTCTGTAATTCTTTTTTTTAATTGTTAAATAATTAGTTCTGTATAAAAATAGACATTTGTGGGTGTTGCTTATATGGAAAATGTAGACTCCTTTTCTCACATTTCATTTGGAACCATCTGTTATTTTTCATCCATTTTGCTATCCACATAAATGATTTATTCGTCAAACTTTGTGACAAAATGTCATGTTGCAACGCTATTAAGATAAAGATAAAGACAGATAAAGATAAAGGAGACTCCCTCTTTTCCCCTGAAGAATGAAGAACTCTGGCTTGCATTGCTGTACCGGGACTGCTTTTATTTATATTGTTTGCACTCCCCCGCTGTCATTACACTGAGCTATAACACATGTGACTCTTAGCGGGGCTCGTGCCAGGTCAGGGAGGATGTGTCATTGCCGGTCCAAGGCATTTTCAGTTAGGCTCTCATGCCAAGGCCTTTAGAGATATCTCCGGGTGAAACTGAAGTGCTGCCAACAGCACAGTTAAATCTCACAATCACTGAAGTAGTTTCAGACCAAACCTGAGTCACAGGCCGGTGAGTTATTGAATGTGTTAAGTGTTTGTTCAGCCTATCGCAGATCACTTCAGACTGTGTTTATACATATTCCCAAAAGCTCCAGCGTTTCAAGGAAGGAAACCGTGATGTGAGACTGATATCAACTATTGACATGTAGAGCTTGTGAGTATAAGAACTACAGAATAATAAATACACGCTGCAAAGGAGAGTGCTTTGTTTGTATTCTCCAATTTCCACTATATTGCAGTGCAAGTGGTCATTCCAACTTTACATCTAAACAAAGAATGGAATTGTTTGATTTCCAATAGGCCTGTGAAGTCCGACTCCTATTATACCCCAACTGGGAAATAATCACTTGGAAGTTTGCTGTGGAGTTAACTGCAGTGCTCCATCTTATCTTAGGGCAGCTATAACAGCTAAAAGGGGCCAAGCACGGGGTCACCTAACTTCTCTATTTGTGGCATGTTTTACCGAGAGAGCTTACAGAAGAAATGGGTTTCACCCAGAGTTTAAGCACCCTCATTCAGGGGCAAACTTTTGTATTATTCCTCCCGTAGCTATAAAGGCTACGCAAATGTGCCAGGCACATTTTCATCAAATAAACACTAGATCAAGCAAATCGCCCGTGTGCCTTTCAATTAAATGCTTTTATAATGTCTCCAAAATGATGACCGCATATAATTGCAAAAACATGGAGAGATGCTATTACAGAGGTCCCTCAGCAAATCAGGGCTGGTTACTGCGAAGCGATGATGTTAGTCGCAACAACAGTATGCACACCGTGTAATTTGTTATTGTGCCAGCATTAGAGATATCCCATTTAATGGAGCGGTAGGGAAGAGCACAACAAAACCAACAGACAGCTGCATGCTCCGAATGGACAACGATCAACAGATCAGCGGGATGTTGACGAAATCTCAGCCACAAGGACGCATTCCTTTGTTTTGATCAAACGCGTGGAAACATTGTTATTCTTGCCGTAACCCTGAAAAAAAAAATAATTTCACAAGATAAGAGGAAGAGCATGGACTTGGGCGTGCATGGGTCGATGAGTCCAGAGATGTTGACAAATCAATACTGCTGACAACTCATTTTTCAGTTTGCCTCATATGTCCTGTCACCCTACGCTCGGACTGTAGTCACTATAGAAGATTTATTCTTTGATGAAATGCTGGTTAATGGTGATTAGAGGCGGGATTTTTGGCACCAGATCATCTGTGCATTTAAAGACGGATTTTAACAAAGCGTAAGTGGAACAAGATGCAGTGTTTTGCTAACATCAAGCATCATTTAATAATCTAGAGCGCGCTGCAGCATTTACAGATGTTAACACCGCTGGATATTCATTAATACATCTGTTCAGCCTGACTAGTTTAACAAACAGCTTTGTTTACTACTGGAAAAGGGAAATCAGTCCTCGCTGGGAAATAACTTCAGCCTAAATGCTCAGCATCAATAGATCAACACAAATTATTTTTGATATAATTGAGAAGCTTGGTGCCAGCACACAGAGAGAGCAAGATGTTTCTACTCCGTTTGCAGGATTATTGGTAATCATAAACAAGAGTATGGCCCATGAAGGACACTGGTAGGAGAACCCTGTTTAACATGTCAGTATTCACATAAGAAATCTAATTAGCTATTATAAGATAACACGTTTTCCCCTACTTTGCATGCAGGGAGATGTCACATTGTCCTTTCAAATTGTAGAGTGGGAATACAAATTAAATTAACATCATAATATTGCAAGGACAATTTCCAGCATCCTATTCATAGCATCTGTTATTTTTACCCGGTGACGGGCCGAACACATCTGAGTTGTCTGATGTGTTTGAGAAGCAGATGAGACGCGGTAATGAATGACAAAGAAAAAAAAAAAAGTAGGTTTTCGTAATAGATTTTTGTTTCAGCCTCATTTTTCTGGCATACTTTTCCCCCAGCGAAGGTTGGGAAAGGACAACAAAGATGTCCAGCTTTTCAGCTCAGAGCTTTGGCAGGAGCCAGATGATGATGACAGGAAGCCACAAAGTTGCTCCTCTGCCTGTGTGACTAAGAGGCATCATTTCATTGGCGCACTTCAACAGCAAATCATAAAAAGAGCCTTGAAAATAGAAACAACACGCCTCGGAATCGTTTTAATCCTATAAGAAATAATACGGACTGTAACAAGGTGATTCACTGCATATACAGCGTCACATTAATGGAATACAATTGAAACAAGCTAAGAATAGATTTAATTATCTGTAGTTAATTAAATCCATATTGTAAATTTGGACATGAGAGCAAAAGCTTCATTTGAAATGTAGTAAAGGGTGACCAGAGTGAGAGAACCTTTCAATAAAAGAGAGATTTTAAAAAGGTTTTCTTCTAAAATAAATTCCAGGTGATGGGAAGTGGTAAGTCTCAGCTGGGTTCCTCCTCTATTCTGCCACTATATTTTGTGATTCCACCAGGAAGCCGTGGGGAGACTGAATGTCAGACTTGTTCCAAGTTTATAGTGTGGATGGGGAGGTTTGATAAGCACAGGAGCTTTTAGCTTTTATCTGATTGTCGCTGTGTGCCATAAAGGTGCTCTGAGTTGGTGTAGATTTCAAGAGCATATGGCAAAAAAAAAAACAAAAAAAAAAAAAAACAACAACAACTAAAAGCTAAAAATGGCACTGCTGAAACGGGAAATCGTGCGGTTCACAGTGAGCGCTCGAAAACTAGAAAGAATCGCTCGTCTCCCTGCCGGCGGCTCTCCCACTCGGTGCCTGAACAGTGTACAGTAAGCGCGAACAGTCTCGTGAGCCGACTGCCTCTCTCCACCTCACTGCCACCTTGCTTTAGCTTGATCCGCCAATCTTCGGTGAGCTAATGCAAGATGACACTTTGTCACCAGAATCCTAAGCTCTACCCACAATGCAATTTGTCATCGCATTCGGGAGCCCATGACATTCATAAGAGCGTCTCTGTCAGTATCAATTTCTGTCTTATTTTAAGGGGTCTGAGCCCCGGCATTCTCACCAACAGATGCTCAAACAAAGTCCCCAAGGTTCATTGCCGCTGAGTAAGCCAAGAGTGCCCGTGGCCCCGGCTAACAGCTGGTCATATCCATGACATAATATCTACATTTCCTCTGCGTGTTTAGTTTGTAGCTGATTAAAAGGGTCATTTTAAAACAAACAAAGCCCTCCTGTGGTTCTTTCACACAATGCCAATAATTCACATCAACACATGCAATTATAATTGTATATTGATTGCCTCTGCGTGGTGACCTATGAAGCTGAAACTTTGGGAAAACAACCTCTAATCATCCAGTCGTCTGTCTAATTGGCCCTAAAGGCAGAACTAAAATACCGACATAATGATGCATCTATGAGCTAATCTGTGACCCTCAAGGAAACAAAGTAAATTAGGCAACAAGGCACTAACATCTCAGCTCTTGACCTAGCCACCGTTACAGCAACATTTACATTAGTGCACCCTTTACAGAGAAATGTGAAGAAGGTTTTAATTGGAGGTTGATGTAACCTTTTCATGTGCAAGGCTGGACAATCAGTCTTAATGTAAGGGTTGCAATGCTCAGTTAACCCACTCAGGTTACATCACATCTAATATATCTGCCGTTTGCGATCTGCCTGCATTAGAAAAGCCACGTAATGAAGTGAACACGCACATTAAATTAAAAGTTGACTGTGAATCTGGATGTCAAAGGGTCGGCAGTCTCTCTTACTGCAAACTCGGCCTCACAAAATTAACCCTGTCAAGTTAAATTAGGCTAAAATTACTCTGCGGCCAATACAGAAACACAAGTATAAGCAACTTTTCAATGAAATCGATGTGACTTTAAAGAGGTGAAGTTGCAGCCCTCTTTAACTTGCTCCGTCCCACAGCGAGGGCCCGGCAAAGTGATTAATTTTTCTATTTTTAGAGCAGTCGCCTATGTATTTATTTCTTTATTTTGTTAATGTAGAAGGCAGACGGCAGCTCTGCCAACAGAAATACTTTGTCAGCAACTTGATTGCATTTACATGGTAGAGTGAAGCCAAAGCTGGAGCAAATTAGAGAGCTAAGCCACGGGCACTGCTGAAATAACAGGCACTTCAAGAAATCCCATGTGAGGAGACTTCGGAAAATCAACACCTCAAGAACAAATTTTTTTTTTTCTTATCATCCTCTGAAATTATTACTCACCATGTTTGTTTCACACGTCTCTCTCTTTTTTTTTTTTTAACCATCTTTGCCCTTTAATTTTTCATACACAAGATCCATACGAAAAAGAAATACTGTAACAGAAGCAGACAGCAGCATGATAAGACCTATATAGAGCAGCAGATGGTCCATAATATCAACTAAATATTTGAGAGAAAATAGCCCAGTTGGATACTTTCAGGCTGTAGATGTTGAGGAATTTTAGTAGTGCTGTGAATACAGGTACAGCAGAAAAACTTACTTACTTTCTACGTTTAATTGAGGTTTTTGATGAAGCGGTTTTGCAATGATGCATTTTCACGATTAGAAATGCAGCAGCTCCGGAAATATCTCAAGGTGACCTCACCTCACTTCACTGAGTTTAGAAATGAGCGGTTCCCCACAATAACATAAATACACCATGAAGCAACAAAAGAAAAAAGGGCTGACTTGTACACTTTCTGATTGCGTTTTTTTTTTTTTTCTTGGCAAACACGACGTCGACATATACGTACCTTGCAAAGTCATTATGGCTGACGCTTTGGCAAACAGTTCCTTATTTACACATCCAGCAAAGACAGAGCGCTCACCTGATGAATGTAACTCTTATGTTCACCAGCAACCTTTTCTGTCAGCCATTTGGTGCTTTGGTGGGCAGGTAGTTGGTTCATCACCTTTTTTTTTTTTTTTTTTGCTGCCTGCTGCGACTTTAAATGAGGTTGATGAGAGCAACGAGACTGTGAAGGTGCAGGCCGTAAAAAAACAAAACAAAAACGATGACACTTAAACTCTCCGTGGAGCTGAGGGGAACTGTTGAGCTGGGTTATAATTGTCTGTGGGTCCGTCACGTCAAGCGACCCCTTCCACATTACGCACAGTCACATAATCAATTGTTAATATAGGGATATTGATTAGCGCAGCTCCAAAAATAGACATATTCCCGCATTTGATGCATTAAACATTTGGTTCATACCCTTTAGTAGAGTCCACATTAAATCATCTTAGAAGTGGAATATACTGACATGAGACATTTTTGCAATTACCGGAGTGTAAATTATCATGCCTTGACGTGCCTTGTGGCCCCCGTAGTGCTCTTATAGAAAATGTACTGCTGTGAGGTCTGGTTTTAAGTTGCGTTTTTTGGAGGGCGCTCCAGGAATGCAAATCTGCCCACTTTGTCCACTAAAATGTCATAATATCTCCCAAATTAAACAAATCCGAGTTCATGAAAACACCAGTGGCCCATGAAAACCTAAATCAAGCAACAAAAGACCAATTTAAATTGTGAGTTTGGATCATAGCACTGTGAACACAACAGTTGTGTGAGGCTGATTCATGTAATATCCCCTTCTCTCTGGCTCCAGAGTCCCGCTGACACAGCAGCTGTGAGCAGTACGTACACGCGTGGGCGTGTGTGTGCGTGTGTGTGCACTTCTGCTCGAGTATTTATGTGTGTGTGTGTGTGTGTCTGTGCAGGTGGTAAGAGGGAGGGACAGCAATGCCTGTGAGCTGAATAACAAATCTAGCATACTGCACACCTGAGGAGCTGTCACTGTCATAATCAGCCGTTTATAATGCATGGCAGAAGGGGGACAGGAGTGGAGAGAAGGAAACGAGGACACAGTTGGTATCAAAGCTCTGTCTGTGTTAAATCTTTTTCCTTCTTGCCCCCTCTGTTGCTTTGTGCAGAATTGAAAGGGTGAAGGCATTCTTCTTCTTCTTTTTTTTTAATTTCCACTCTCTGCTCAAATCTCCTTCGAGTTATTGCTTGGCTCTTTCTCATCCACTGAGTCACAGTTGTCGCTTAGGGAAGCCGGACAGCTAGCTCTGTTACCTCTCTGCCTTCATCCTGCCTCCTTCTTCACACCCCGTCTGGCCCAGCAGGTTCGTGTCCGGACACCTCCTCCAGAGAGCTCAAGGTGACACATGGTTGCTCAGGCGCAGATGAGCGGCTGTGTCCCCGGGCCTCTTGACGACCGCCAGTTGGCCCCTTCACTTTTTTCCCCCCCTCTATAACCGCACTAGAGTCCATGAGCAGTGGGCACAAACACCTCCCCCAGAGCCTTTTGTTGTTTCAGCGCGACGCTAATCTATGGTTCTGCTGGGAGGGCCACAGGAGTGGCAGGTTGACTCACTTCCAGCTCACTGACACAATCATTCACTGCTTGTATTGGGAGTGCTGGGCGTGTGTGTGTGTGTGTGTGAGGCCAGAACAGTGCCTGTTAGACAGCCCGGCTGATATTTTTCTGCAGGGTCAGCAGAGACTTGGCCAAGCCAGCATCATGGAGGAGTAAATCAATGAAACCCAATTAGACGCAACGAAAGGTGAGAGAGGGATTGAGCAGCTAAAAAAGCACAGACTGAGACAAAAAGTGATCCTCGTGAGTTTTTTTGTTTGTATTTTATGAAAATACCTGAGGGCAAATCAAACACCTTCACCGTAGTGAAACATACGAGGGCGATCTTCACCAGCGCAGAAGCTTCTACTGAAAACGGCATATTTGAAGACATGATTTGTGCCTTCAAGTGTGGATTGTTTGAGTCACATTGATGCATCGTTCTGCATCGCTTCAACCAAATAAAGCTCTGATATGACCACGACAAACCTTTCATATCACGATTTCCATGAACAAACGTTGGGAGACACCTGAAATAACTCCACTAAAAACAGTGCACTTGGTGACCCCTTTGATGCTAGTCTTGCCGAATTCCCCAGCGGGTGCAGAGAGCAGTCATGTGTCTGTGTGGAGGGCGAGAGTAAAGGCAATATGTCTCATGATCACCTCCTGAGCGAGCCAAATGAGGCACCCTTCGCTCTGAGCAACCTGCCACTAACATCTGCTGCTTTGGCCGCAGTTGCCCTTGCAAGTTGTAGAAATCCTGCCCGTGTATTGGTTTGATCCATTGTCTGTGCTACAAGGTTAAACGCCGCCAATAAAACGTATGGCGCTTTCAAACAATCTATCTTTTCCTAATTTTAATTATTCATACTCTAGCCGGCAGGACAAGTCAACAGTGGAAAGTCCATCAGTGGGTGTAAATGCAGTCACGATCGCTACAAGTGGCGACGGTGCACTTTAAATGATGCATGCCGTTGCTCACGCAGGTGATTCAGATGAAAAATGTGGCATTATTTTCTGAGTTAATGCAAGAAAAACAGCATCTTAAGCGTTTGATAACCTGCTGACTGCTAATGAGCTGTGGAGATATCATTATGCACCAGATAATAATCCGGTTCACTTTGACAGCAAAAAAAAAAAAAAAAGATACTAATACCCACAGGCAAATGTGTTAGAATAGATACTTTGGCAATTACCATGAATTAGGATCATATTTTAATCTCATTAAAACAGAGTATGTTGTGTCAAATCAACAATACTGTAACCGCAGTGTAATTTAGCCGCTGTCTATTAGATGGTTTTTCATCTAAAATGTTTAAATATTAAACGTGTTTTAGATTAATTGCTATATGCCGCCGTGATAAAAGAAGCTAATAATAACAATGCATCTTAATATTCCGTGTTTCATTTATAACGGAGGCATATTAACTAGCTTGCTTTATCGTACTTTTCATCATGATTTTAATTCTTTTAATGAACAAGCTCTACCTCTTTATGCAATCTAACAAACTCGGAGAGCGAGCCGACCCTTTGCCACCTTCTTAAACCCACAGTAATTATTGCCAGATTTTTTTGTAATCAGGCCTCGCCTCCATTTGCATGAAAGCAATCGAATGAATGTGAAAACTAAACTCTGCCTGCTGAACACATTAAGATAACCAAAAAAAAATCAAGCGTTTATGGAAGTAACCTCTAATCTCATTACCCCTGTGATTAGGAAAAAAACTGCGTCTCATTCCCCCGACTGCCTCCAAAATTAAGCTCTTGATAGGAAAGCCCAGTGTGAGTCGGAAGGGCAGCGCTCGGGTGAATCAGCAGCGGCAACAGCCCTCATATAAATCCATCCAGGTCCCTGCACTCAGACAGGCTGTTGGTCCGCTCCTAAATCAGACAGGCCAGGCTGTCACGGCCAGAGACCTTGTCTTCTTGCAGATCAATAGTGATAAGGGAAAATAAATTTCAAACTGCAAATACTGAAGAGGCGCCCGGGGTGCCAGCAGCTCGGGCTTGTATACAGAAGTTTTTAATGTGATGGTGGGAATCATTCAGGTGATTGATAGCGTTATGCACGTTGCAAATATGCTCTATGTGATGTAATTCAAAACACGTGACCGGTGATAAAAAGCCATTCCAAATAACTCTAAATTGTTTAGTGGTGGGCTTCCTTGTAAGCGAAAGTGACTGCGTGTGTGCAGTCACTTGACCAACTGACCTGTCATATGTAGAAGATAAAGCAATTTATTAAAGCAAAACTTTCCAGTTTTGGCCTGAAAGCTCAGATAAGAAAGCCACGGCCATTTATTATTTTCTCATTCGGTGCTGAGGAGAGAAACATTTTTTGTCGCTTTTGCTGTGTCTCAACACTTTAAAGCGAGTGGCTCGGTTTTATGGATGGCAGTACTGGTCTGTCAGTTGTTTCACCACTTAGAGGTCCAGACTAAAATATCTCAACAGCTATTAGATGGATGGTAATGAAAGTCTGTGTGATGGAAATGCTGAGGTTAAGGACTCCTGTGATTCCATGCAGACGTTCACGGGGTCAACGTTTGAAGTTGTCCAGTACTTTGGTTTATGAACAACCAACAAAACGATTATGAACCAATCTTATTTCCAATTAGCACAACCTAAGCAGGCTAACAGTTTTAACTAAATGGTGCTCATTAGACCTGCTAACATCAGCAGTTAGCCTTGTCGTTGCAAGTATGTTATGATGCGAATATTATGTTTAGCCCAAAGCACCACTGTGTTTCGGTGCAGCCTCACAACATTTAATTTCCTTTAGTGCAGACTGTTATATAATTGCTGTATTTTAATGTTCCAAGGAGAATAAACAGATTATTAATACTCAATATGTATTCATACAGTTTGAATTCAAATGATTAATACATGAACGATAAACAGTTGACGTGCAACATAACCTTTTAGACGTGGTTTGATTGAATGAAAAAAAAAAAAACGGGATAACAAGTGAACAATGAATAATTGAGACAATTGCCTTTTAGCACACATGTGCCATTACAAATCAATAGGCACACTTTTATTGCATCACTAACTAAAGATGCTTTCTTCTCTCCTTGGGTTGCTCTGGAGTTCAACACAATTTGCTTTAATCAGGCAATCAATCACTATTAGATCTGTGTGCCACACCAGCACACAGCAGGCAGATGTGGCCCCCAGCAAAAACTACAATCCCTAAATTGGGGCAGACACACACACACACACACACTTGTATGAGCCCTGTGACTCAGTAGACGTTGCCAGAGCTGCTGCCAGAGATCGCAAAGCAGTATTTTCCCTTTATTTGTCGACAAGGGGGTGGCACCAAGCTGCTCCACTGACATGTCTTTTCACAAGAAATTACAGAGAAAACACTCAGCGGAAATGTTCTTGCATGTCTCTGTCACTGTTTGTCACTTTGCATACAATACAATATAATCACATCCTTTGTAGGGTTACAAAATTTCAGCAGAGTAATCATGCAATATTTTTTTTTTGTCTAAAACACCTGTCATGCGCTGCATTTTGCGGAGGATGACACGCTGTGACCTTGCTATAAAGTACAAACAGCTTCAATTAACCAGACATGATTTACGCATGCACAGCGCAGACAGAGTACACAGCATATATTTACACAAATGTGTGTGTGTGTGTGTGTGTGCGCACGTGTGCGCCAAAATACATGCACGACTCTATTTGGCTTCATTGTTCAAATGGCATAAAAGATTGAATGAGCCGATTTGGCACAAGAGAAGAATAATCAGAGCATTACTGTGGTCTTTAGAGATCCTTTATTGAATGCATAACAATGAAGCTTGATTGGAATTGATAATGGCTTTTGAGGACTAGGTTGCTCCTTTCCACTCACTAATTTGTTCCAAAGCGACCTCTGACATGCACAGGATTGCCAATGACAAGGTAATAAGCCAGCGGTTCAGAGGGGTCGAAGTATGAGTGTTTACATCAGAAAACTCTCTTCCTGATGGAATACGGAGGCTCGGCGTCATTTCAAAATCTGATTGTGCCTCTGTCGTTTCCCATAAGAAAGCAATACATTCGACAGCACGAGACGGCGCGCGTGTGTGTGTCACTGAATATTGTTATCTATATTTGGCTTTCAGTAGAATTGACTGAGTTCTGAATTACATTACGGGGGAGCAGTGGGTGGACCGTGTGATATTCCTGTATCAACACAAAGTCAGCATGAACGAGTGCCGCAGATGTGAAAGTGCTGCTGACCTCGTCCATTTTTCTTCCAGTGCCACCAAGGCCACCGTGCTGCAATGCCCCGCGCTGCATCCAATTGCGCACAGTAAAAAAAAAAAAAAAAAAAAAAAAAAAAAAAAAGTGTGGAATCAAGGGCTCCTACAGGCCACCAGCCCTCGGACACCTGCGTTTATGAGAGTCAACCGCAGTGTCAGCACCGCGACCAAAACATGCATCATACAGCTGCCTCGCGCACGCCTTGCAGAACAGCGTTATCTGTCTGCACACAGACAGCACAGGCCAGAGAATATATTAACCACAGACTGCACAGTGACCTTGATAGTAAATTCCTCTTTTGATTGCACGTTTTAACCTATGCCAAATTCAGGTGTACACATAGTTCTCAGGAGGGAGGGCCTTAGATTGGTCTTATGAATCATGTAACACGATAGTGTTTGATTGAATGCTCCGAGTCCAAATTGGATTCCCACTAACGCCTCCTCCCCTCCCTGCCTAGACAAGTACTGATGAAAGATAACCGCCTCTGCATTAATCAAAGTGATGGGGCATTTTGATCCCACTCTCAATTAGATGAGATTACATAAATTTAACAATTTGTACAAAATGCGATATCAATTATCAACAGGTCGTTCAGTTTGATCTCTTGCCCAATTCTTCCAGGGCGAACAAAAGAAGAGCGCACACTGAATCTGGCTGACTTTTGGTGAAAACACGATTTTGTCGCGTTTCTTAATAGCTGTTGCTGCAGGAGACCGTGACCACAACAGCGTGCGCCTTTGATGGGTTAGCGCGTTATCTTAATTTCATTCCACTTTCTTTCTTCTTTTGACTGCACTCATTTCCACCAAAGAGACAGCTTAGTTATTTTAAAACGTGGACGATCAGGCATGCTAATCAACGGCGAGAGTGTGAAATGACATGAGCCCTTTCAAAAACCTATCCGGCCCCTCACCTTCCTGTGTGCATGTGTGCCGACTGTAAGTGGGATGTAATAGCGCCTGCTTGTTTGTTTAGGATTAGAGCACACTCACAGGAGCGGATGGTTTGATTTGTAGGAGGGAGGGTGCAGCATCACTCCCGTCAAATGCACCACAGAAAGCCAATAACCTGAAAAACAAAAGATTGCCCAGGAGGAGGTGAACCAAAAGTCAGCCCTTGTTTATTATTTGAGATAGAAAAAGTATTTTTCTCGTCTACCAAACTGAAATATCTTGGTGTCACAGATGCAATCTATTCCACGCAGCCGTCTCTTGATAGTTAATTAGGTGTCAGCGGCACAACCGAGGTAATTTAACCTTCATCAGGCTGTATCACATGAGAAGATAATGCAAGGGAATTATTCATTGCATATTTTAGTGGAACATGAAAAAAGCTTTACTTACGTACGTTAGACTTAAGTGAGGATGAATGGATAGAATACAAAATCCCAAATTCCACAGTGATAGAGTAATTTGTGATACAGTGAGCTTATTCTGCAGCGATGATGGAGCCTCTATGCATGCATATGTGTGTGCACGCAAGAGAAAGAGAGACACACAAAGACCTAGCACCAAAGCATTGACAATTAATAATCATTAAGATCAAACATTCAGTAAACAGCAATTATCTAAGGGCAACGTGATCAAAATCTCCTACCTAATGATCAATAGAGTCGGAGCTACTCTTTATGCAGGCTGAGAGACAGCTGATTGAATCCTGGATTACTGATGTGCGTGACATTTAAAAAAGCATATTTCTCAGAGGAGTCTGGAGCTAATAACCACAGAGTTCAAATGAAAAACAATACAGATTTACGTGCAACCTGGTGTATCGTGATCGGAAACAACAAACTTACGTGATAACTTCAAACTTTTAAAGCGTTACACAAAAATACTGACAATCCCCAGTAGTAAGCATGATAAAAATGTGTAAAAGTTGCAAGATAGTCACACTGAGCAATGTCTGGTTTGATTATTTATTTGCTTTGCAGCCTCAGGTGAGAATCTCATTTGAATACAATGTGCATGAGTAAGTGATACCAGACAGCGAGCAAATAAACGCTGACCTCAAACTGACCTCAAAATGTTTAACAAAAAGCACTGTAGGGTGTTGTAATGTGAAATAGTGAAACATTGTCTTTCGAGTGTTAATTTGATTTGGACTGGAAGGAGAGCTTAGCGATATCTGCGAGAGGCGTACCGAAGCCTTATCAGCAGTTTTGCACTAACCTACCTTTTAGGCTAATAATGTTTTTAAGTATCACAGCCACTTTTAAAGTACTTTACAGATTAAAGATAATAGGCGGTGGCGGAAAGTACATTTATTTAAGGACTGTATAATTGTGACTTCACATGAGTATCTCCTTTTTATGCTATGCTTTTACTCCACCACATGTCGGAAATATGTTTCTTTATTCCACCACATTTATTCGATAACGTTATTTTCTTGCAGATTCAGGTTACACAAAATATTAAAAAATCACGATGCATTATTATAAATTTATGTAAACTACCCAGGGGTATATAAAGTGAAAGTGAAATCAACCCCACATCTGTCAGCTAAGACATTAAAGGGATACTTACAGATAATATATACATCACAAAATAGTAACTTTGGTACTTAAAGTATATTTTAAAGCTCATAGTTTCATAATTTTTACTTAAGTAGCATTTTAAGTGCATTTTTACTCTGTAGTATTACTACTTCTACAACATTTATACAACAAAAAATAAAAATAAAACCAAAAAAAATAAATAAATAAATCACTGTAAGATAAACCCGCCACACACTTTGAATGAACATATTTCTTTTATGTGTGAACATCATAATACTCTTGTCATCTGGGATGACTGCTAACATAGGGGACCCCGCTCCCGTCCCAGCAGTGAAATTGGCTGTATGACCAGTAGGGAGAGACAGTGAGATGGGCGGTTTATAGACTAGTGGCTGGGGCTCTTTTTTTTTTTTTTTTTGTTTTTGTGTCGGACTGGATGGGAGGGAGCAGCAGCAGCCTCAGTACCAGGCACCGCTCTCCCTTCAGTACTGACTGGATAGATAGAGGAGGAGGTTGCTACATGCTGCCGCCGCCGCCACCGCTCCTGCCTTTTGTCGTAGAGGGACTTTTCTCACCGCGGCTACACTTGAGCCAGACGGATATTCTTTTTTTTTAATTTTTCCCTTCTTCATTTTTTTTTTAAAAACACGGATCCCAAAGGTGGAAATTAAGCAGTAGCGGGCGAACAAATGTACTCACTACACGAGGGCAGCGGTCTGTTCCTGCTGGCGGTCTTGGCAGGACTGCAGGTAATGTAATTTCAGAGCGGTTTCCGAGCCGGAGTTACACCGGACAGTTGAGGTGCTTGTTGGGCTTAGCGATGCTGTTTGATGAGTTAAGAGCCCGGGTCGGGCTGCTAGCCTTCCCACATGCACTTTACATTACGTGTAGTTTGGAAACAATGACACGAATGTACCTAAAATTCACAATAAAGTAGCTCCAGCACCGGCTGTAAATTACACTAGTTACGCTGCTAGCTAACGGTTCTTTTTTTTTGGGGGGGGGGGGGAGCTCACGAGGTGCTAACGTTGGTCTTCTCAAAACTGCGCACGTTCGAATTAACGTTAGGATTCAAATTTCCAATGACGTCGCCTCATTTAAAGAGTTCACGTTAGCTGAATGTTGTATTGTCTTGAAGTTGGGCTACACGGGCCCACATTAACCTACTTCTCTCTGTTTTTTCATGGTTTATATTTAGTTTAGGTTTAGAATATTTATGTAGATTACTGCAGCGTGTCCCTGTCCCCCCCACCGGCGAGTTAATTGCTTCTCTGGTAAAAGCCGCTACGAGCAACAATGAAAAGTAGCCTCACTGTAAGGTACTGTGGCAGTGCAAATTATTTATAGTCTTACTAGATGTAGAATAATGACTGTTGTTCAAACTGTTTTGGGGAGGGAAAATGATTCGTTTTCCTCACTGTGTGGCCACTTTATCGAGACCGTGCCTCCCACACTTAGTCAAATAACGCAGCTGAAATAGTTAATAAGTGAAGAGTGTGTGTCTGTGTCAACGCTTAAACCTCTAAATGTACATCCTGGTGCCTCTGCTGTAAAGTGCTAGTATTCCCGGCTCTGCTCCTCCTCCACCTCCCCCAGTCTGCAAGCATTTTCCATTTAAATTCCTCTGATTAAGAATGGCAAGTGGCACGGATAGCCCACAATGCTCTTTTTCAGCAGGGCTCCTCTCGTTTTACATTCTTTTGAGAGAGTGCACGCAAAGAAATAGGCACAGGCCTCTTGTTCCTGAGAGCTGAATCAGTGCTGAGGTCTGTGTGATGATGGAGTGTATCTGGACGTGCCCGGTCACCCGGGTGTTTTCTGCAGTTATGCATGCTCTGTTTGTGATTTCTCCCTGTTTGTTGGTCTTTCTCTTTTCCCCGATAAATCCACGTTCTTTTGCGGAAACGCCGGCTCCAGCGATACACCCAGGTTTTTTCCTTTCTTCGTGACACCCTCCCCATTATTCTCTAAATCTTTTGTGTTGAGACCCTAAGCGCAGAGTTTTTCTTTTAAAAACAAGGGGGGGGGGGAGCACTATATTGATCACAGTCGCCGCCTTGCAGTTTCTTTAGACATCAGCGGTTGTTATTTCGTGCTTTTTCAGACATTTACACTGAATTGTTCATTCCCACAACAGTGGGTCGTTAGCATTTACTTTTTATTCCCTTGTTCCTCCACTTCAAAGCTGGATGTTTGTCCAGAGTAGTGTGTTGATCAGGGGGGCCGACCAATGGAGTTGGTCATAACCCTTCCCAGTGCTTGGGCCCCTCCAGGGGGACAAATGGAGCTTGTTCTTGCCTAGCCATGCTTTTTGGCTAATGCTTAACCCTTTTGGCCTCATTATCCTAATTGCGGTCCCTGCTATAAAAACAACAGATGCTTTTGTACAACTGCGGGGACTCCAGAACGTGACCAAGAGGTTTTTGGAGGCAACAGAGTGCATTTTTGAAGGTTGATTTATGACTCATTGTCCCCCCTCCCTCCCTCTACCCCTTCTCCCCCACCATCGCAGATTACAGCGGAGGGCAGGGGCACCCCACCATGCAGGCCAGGCTTCTCTGAAGATGTATACAAGGTTGTGGTGCCAGATATCACGGAGAAAGGACAGCCCATTTTCAACGGTGAGTGGAGAAATATTTTCTAGCTCTGCTCCGTCCTAGATGCTTGTTATGTCTGCGTTCGAGCGGTGTGTCTGTGTCGGCATGTGTATCAGTTGTGCATGCTTGCCTCCATGTGTTACATTTCAGGGAGGATCAGAACAAGCCTGACATATTTAAACAATTAGCTTCAGTGTAGCTGTGTGGTATTGCAAGCCGTGTAGTTTGCCTTGTAAACCAGCTCAAATGTGGTTCGACTTTATATAGCTTCTGTCCGTTTTGCTTACACGCTGGCTTTTCCTTCAAAGCAGGCACAAACACAAGCAGGTTCTTCCTTTTTAAATGCTAGCTCGTACATTGTGGCTAATTGTTTTTGTTTTTGTCATTTGCATTTTGTTAGAACGAATATTAACTGGCTGGCTTTGTCATTAAAAGTAGGATTTGTTGATTGCACTGGGGGCAATTCTTGTTGCAATGAATAAAAATCAGTTACACACAGATTTAAACACTTATGCAACTTTAATCTAGCAAATAGCCTCGCTATTAAACATTCAGTGCCCTGTGTTGCTGCATTGAATTATTTCTGCCATCATGTGCTATTATTTTGCATTTGTCTTGTCCTTATTTAATATCACTTCAGTACAGATTTATACCTGCGGGAAGGATTTCTGTTACTTAAAACACAACACAGGTTCCTGCTAGAATAATATGGTAATGTGTCCAATTGCAGTGTCACACTGCTAAGCCCACTCAGTGGTAGTAATAACAGCAATTTAAGTATCTTTCAAAATGTTTGTTACAGCAATTGTCCTTCTGTTGGAAGCCCAGCTGTAGTAGGGTTTTATTTTTTTCCCAACATATTACCTGGCGCAAACTAGAAAGTGAAAAATAATGATTTTTTTGCACTAGTCCATTACACTGCAGCAGGCATGACCAATACTGCCTCTTTGGTGTTTAATATAGGCAAAATTAGGATGCAGCTACTGCGAAACGGTACGCAGGCCTACAGACGCTAATAAAACTGGAATATATCACCAGTGTGCCATTAGAGAGGTTAGAGCCTTGAGGTCATTTGGACCAGAAAACATTCTCACTTGTGTTGGATTTCACAGTGTGTGCCTAAAACTTGCACGCTGCCGTTGGTGTGAGTCAGAGAGGGGTTGGGGAGGGGTAGCAATGACGAGAGAATAAAGGAGAGAGGGAAGAGAGTGCTTAGATGGGTGGATACAGCTTTCACTGGGCTTTACCTTGTGCACAAGTTTCTGTTTGATCCTGCAGGTGATGGATTTCCCTCTGTTGGCTTGTGGATGAGCCGTGACCGGGGGTAATCAGGTTCCCTTTTGTTTGCCCCCCCGCCCGCCCCCTCTGCACTACCCCCTCTCCTCTTTTCTCTACCTTCCCCTCCCCCAGTGAGCTGTTGCTCTGTGGAGATTTCCTCAACAGAGAGGGGCACTCCTGTGTCATTGTAATGCAGCAGGGCTCAACAGCGTGGGATGATGTTAATGAAACTGCATTCTCTAATGAAAAACTCCTGTGGCATGTTTTGAAAGACAAAGCCCCCACAGTGTGGAGAGTATGCCCAGAGTTTTTCAACGTTGCTTTCACCATGCTGTTTCGGGATATTGTTTTTGACCAGGAGCTTCTTTTTCTTCCAAATTGATGCTTCTATAACCGCATGTAGCGGGCTAATGCTTTAAGTTTCCTTGCATTTCATTAACTTTGTCAATTGTGCCCTGAAAGGCTTTAGATAATGAACAGAAAAGCAATGAATGAATCTTGTTGGAGTCATTTTTTGAAAGTCTGAACTTGTTACAGCATAACACACATGATTTGCCATGTTAAAAATAACCCAAACAGTTAATTCCTGTAACTTTTTTATTAAGTTATTGGATGGTGGTTAGCTTATTTGAAATAAGATCTGCTCGGATTTCTTTGTAATACCATCAGTACATTGTGTAAGGTGTCAGTAATATGAGTCGTGCTCATACTGTATTGCTTTTGACCCCAGAGTATGCAAGAGACGCAGCAGGGGAGAGCTGTTAGATATCTTTGTCCCATCTAATTGCAGTCTCTTCTTTGTTATTGATTAAGAGAATACACATCCTGAGGTCTGTAAAACCCGGGAATGGTGGCAGCTCACATGTAAACAGCTGACATTGTCTGCGGTAAATTGAAGATATCCTGTGTATTTGATGATGGCAATTGTGGCCAACCATTTAACATAGCTATTTGATTGAAAGATTTAATCACATTGCGTGGGGAGGGTCTTTAACTGTTTGTTGGCCAAGTGATGCCCCATTGATTTTCAATGGATTTGTTAAAATGCATTACTTCAAAGTTGCTTGGCAGAGCAGCACAGAGAAAAGCCAGGAAGGACAATTATTCTTGTATGTGCAGTCCTCTCCAATGATCCATTAAAGGGAGGTTTAGGTCATTGTTTGCAGATGCAAAACCACATCAGGCTTAGAAGGTAGCCAACTGTCCAGACTCTGGGGCTTATATGACCTTGCTTTTAACGCTGCAATATTTGCTCTGGCCTGATACTGAGTAGAGAGAGATGACCAAACATGGTTATTTATTATCAGACCTTCATATAGATGAAAGCAGCTAACGTCTTTAAACATTTGTGCAGTGTTTCCTCTTATCTTGTTTAGTCACTTGATAAAGTGACTCGTTTTACTAAATTGCATTTAATTTCAGGTAGACTGCGGCTGCGGGTGGTTTGCCCCTGGGTGTCTAATGGAATTCTGGTGGCTTTGGAGAGCTGACACACATTGTGGAGTTTTTTTTTTTTTTTCCAGATGAGTCCTTTTAAAGCAGGGTTGCAAAGTGAGTCAGTCGCAGCATTATTCAGCAGAGGTTTCCCTCCCTAAAAACTGGGTTAATGAAAAGCCCAAAAGCCTAATTGAGCTTAATACATTCTCTTATGGTACTGTTCTGCCGTCCCTACCCCCAACCATCTATTCTGCTTTCATTTTTCTTTTCTCCACCCCACAGCCCTGTGTTTTACTTCGCCTTTCTTGACAATTATGTGAGCTCTGGTGAAGAAAGAGAAGTATGTCTAAAGTCTGCTTTAGCCTCGGTTCAAGTGCTTTTAATGTGCGCGTGTCAAGAGGGTCCAGCGAGCCGGCTTACAGAGATGGGTTTGTTGGGGGAGGGGATTTACAGTTGACCAGTTTAATAATGTGATTGAAGCAATTAGTGTCAACGTCAGCGATGAGAGCACGCACTGGAAAGCTCTCCTGGGCTATATATATCTCAGAATTTTCAGTTAATCTATCATTAAGTATAATTACCCCTCTTTGCTGTGTTTGTTTAAGGCAAACCTTTTAAACAAACTAAATTTCACCCTTTTGACAAGAAAAACACTGCATTCGCGAAAAAGCTGAATTTCGCACCGACTGAGCTCATTTTTATGTTGTTCTGGTTCTCTGCACTCTGTTAAGATTCTGATGGCCCTGGGTACAGCTGGGGCCACTCAGATGTGTTTAAGGGGCCCCAGTGTTTGGTGAGACGTGACCCCGCTCGACCCTCTCCTGTAAACTGGGCCAAGTGCTCAGCAACAAACTCTTTTTCTTTTTTCCTGCCCACAGATTTGGGATGAGGCTGGTGTGGGGGTTTCCTGGTTAGGTATAGATGAGTGAAAGACCAGCCAAAGAGGTCCTGACCCATCACCAGGGAGGCCGCAAATGAACGGCACCCCTACCTCATGTTGTTGTGACCTATGAAGTCAGTCGTTCATCACTTGGAGAGACAAAGGCACATTTCCAAATGTTTTCAGGCAGTCTGCTTAGTTTGTTAGTATTTTTCCATCAGCAGCATGATGGACAGTAAATAATGATTATGGCCTTTGTGGTACGAGCCAAGGACTATAAGGGACTGTCTCTGAAACATTGCAGAATTTCAATTTTATGTAGCTCTGTTGTTTATTGAAATATTCAGTATAGGTTCATAACTTTGAGGAATAGCCTGGAACAGAATATCTGCTGAAGCCCACAATGTCAGAAAACGAGCGTCTGCTGTTCAGATCTTTATGTTTGAGGTGTATGAGGTCTGCATTGATGTCTGTGCCAATGCTGAATAATTCAATAGTCAAACATGACTCTCTTAATATTCAAATCCCTGTTCAAGATGAGATCCTTGAGCACAGAGGAGCCATCATGCAGCAGATGAGAAAAATGAAGAGCAACATGAGACCCCGTGAAGCTGTTTCTCTTTAATTGTACAGCGGCTGCTGCATGTTTCACATATTCTCTTTGTCATCGTGGGATATCAAGAGCGAGCCCGTGACCATCTTTCTTTTTTTTTGGTGGGATTTCAAACTCCAACCCGGCTTCGTGCTTTTTTTTTTTTTTATATATATATAAGCTAAGGCAGCAGTTTCACTATAAGTTTGTTTGTAAGAGCAGTTCATTGCCTCCATCCCCCCTCTTTTTTTTCTGGAAGTGGATCAATGAATCCAGGGTCTTTGTTTGCAGTGATCAATATGTTGTAATGAAGGCAGCGCTCCAATTCCCAGCTAAAGCTTCACTGGCGGGTTGGGTTTGGAATTTGTTTTATTCTTTATTGCTATCAGTCTGCATACATTTATTTTCATCACCCTGTCACTGTGTCTTTTTATATTCCTGTGAGCGGCATGGCCTAGATAACCACAATGTATTGTGACGGCAGATTGAATCTTGGCAGTGTATGGTTTTGGGAAGTAGCCTTTGATGCAGTTTGCCTACAGTTTAACAAGGAAGCAGAGTTGGTTGGAGTGCTGGTGGTAGGGCTGTCTCAGCCATTTGTCAGAAGATCACAGCTCCATTTCAGTCCTAAGGCCATATCGTAAAACTGAAATAATAATGTTAGCGTATTAAAGCAAGTGCGCCCATCTGTGGCTAATTTGTGGGTGTGCTTTCGGAGCCTGCTGGGTGGCATGACAGGATAGGACATATTTTATTTATGGCTGACCTTTTAAGGCTCTAAGTTCTTAACCAAACCGAAGGCTAGTCTGAAAATAATCCCGACATATTAGGAGCCAGACAGGTACTTGAACAATGCCTAAATGTAGATAAAGCATTTTGTAAAGAACTGACATTATCCTGACGGCTTCTCGTCACCTCTGTTCATATCGCTCTTATCAGCTATAGGCCCTGCCCTGTGCTATTGGCACTTTAACAGTGTGTGGCTCTGACATTGGGCAGTAGTTAAGGTGTCCCTCTATCGTGCCTGCGCGACTATGTGGGGGGTTTGTCCTTGGCATATAATTAGCTTGTTCAACCTAGACGGCTCTCACAAGTGTATGGGCAGCTGCTGGCAGCAGAGACTTCTATAACTAGCTGTTGGTAAACGTTAATTGACCTAGAGCGCCTCTATCAATGCAAGATTTGACTGAAAATCAACAGTCATGCCATGCTGTATACTGTGTCAGTGTTAAATGTACGTTGCTATTTGTTTTTCACAAGGTTACGTGTAACTAGGTTTGCTAAATCAAAATTTCATTGTCTGCCATGATCTACCGGGACTGGAAAGCAGACCATTCGCTGTATTTCTCCCTCACACAGTCATGTGAAGGTTAGAGGGGTTTATGGGTTATTTGGTTCTAGATCACACCTGGGCCCCTCCATCCGTGATGCCGTATTACAAAGGTTTAAAATTGATGTGTGCTTCCATCTAAAAGACTGTCAAAAGAAGAAGGATTTATTTATTCTTCTAAAACAGTCCTTTCCTGTTTGTCATGACATGAGAGGCAGCTGGGATCATTATTAGCCATCGTGGTGTGGTGTAGTTTGCACACTGGATCTGATATGTCTTATTTAATGTGAAGAACACCCAAGTTGTGCATAAGATGACACCGCTATGTAATGAGGCCGTGTATAAATAGCTGTATTGACCTGACTTTGTGCATATATGCCTCCTTATAACTAGGCTAGTGTTATTTTTCACAAGTGAAATGCTAGAACCAGTGTGGCAAAGAAAATGCCAGCTTGCACCTAGAAGACAATACATCAGCACTATGGAGTGGACTGTTTACTTTTCTAGGGACTGATTTGTGGATTTCGGTGCCATTTTTCTTTCGTGGGACAGCCTTTTTTGGCCGGTAGAGCAAACAACTCCATATCTTTTACACCGGACCTGCCTCTACAAAGAAAGCTCTGTTTGCAGTGTTGGTCCAGCTGTTTATTGTGCAACAGCCGCGTTCGATTTTTGCCCACAGTTTTTCTCTCTGCCGTGCTTGCTTTTCTCTGTACGTGGAGGTAGAACACCTCGGCTTCACGTTTTCCATCAGCGGGCACGTGAAGGGGAGCTGCTCCCAGTCCCCGCTACTCTCGTTCAGTCTTTTGTTCGTAAGGCAATGCATTTAGCTTCATTTGGCTCCAGCTTTGTTGCTTTTAGACGAGTGAATTCACCGGCCGCACGGATGTAGATTCAACACCGCTGAACGACTGACAGCAGGCAGACACAACGTCTTTGTGCGCAGGGTCAAACAGGGAAGCTAATACTCAAATGAATATATTAATGAGATGAGAATGAGTTTGAGCAAATGTAGAAAACAGCAACAGAACTAGCCTTGTGTTTAGCCTTTTTCTGTATGCGAGTGACACACATAGCTCACATTTTCAAACCCCATGCTGTGTTCAAGAGGCTACATGAATTGGCACACTATTATTGCTCTGACAACAAAAGGGAAATTTGAAGCAGGGACACGTTAATTGACCCAGATACTGTAACCATGTTCACAAAGGCCAATATCCTGCCTGGGAAGAGACGTCTACCTCCTGCGGGCCACGCCAACTATTGTGTTCCGGCAGAGGCTTCAATTTCAACGCACCAGCTCCTCTCTGGACGCTAGCCTCTGATGAGTCGTTAGGTCGTATCTCGTGACATTCTCTTCTCCTTTTTATCCAACCCTCCACCACCTCCACCTCTTCCCTCCCTTCCCCCCGCCACATGTGAGCTTTAAGATGGAGGAGCTCCCGTGGCTCTATACAATGATTGATGGGCCTTAATTGAGTAACGCAAGGACAGTACTGTAGCGTTTATTCCTATATTCGACAAGTGAGTTTGTTCCTTGGACTGACCTTGGTTGCTTCATGGCTGCAGTCATGAGTGTGATGTGCACTTTTAGTAGTGTTGGTAATATTTTTGATAGATGTCTGAGTTTTTTTTTAATTTTTTTTTTTTTTTTTTTTTACACTAACTTGTGCTCGGTGTGTCCGTACCTCTGAGAGACAGGATATGAATAAAGTCTCATTCACTTTTGATCGATCATATCATTCCAGGGGTGATCATATCGTCCTGGGTGAGAGTTATTTCTACTTTTTGCTTGCCTTACAAAATGGAGAACATCATTACTTTTATTTATAGTGAATAAATCTGTTGGTTTAATCTCGATTGGATTGGCGATTGGGAACATTGCCTCCCACCCTACTCCCCACTGCCCAAACTGTTGGCTCATCAGATAAGCATATGTAGCCCACAATATTACTTGTCTCAAGTGATGTACTGTCACCAAGCCTTGCTGACACCAGTGTCTGCCATCACCACACGGATATTATGATTGACCTGCAGCAATTTCTTGCTTCCATTTGAGCGCACACTATAGCAGTGAGCAACATATCGCTCTCCGGCCTGTGTTGTCTGAGTTTATATTATCTCTGCCTCTGTCGATATTTACTGAGGCATTAAAGAGCGTGCAGCATGTCGCCACTTTATTTCCTGTAGCACTGTCTGCTCAGCAGGACAGGGGCTGGAGGGGGTAGAGTCTTACTGAAGGGTATAACTGCTGCTACAAGATGAAGGTCTGCTAATTTCTCCGAACATGTTGAGTCTAGCTCGCATAAAATAACCTTGTGTGTTCGGCAAATTGGCACCAATGGGGTTGCTCTGATTAATGCATATGGCATAACAGTTGGAATGTGATTTTGACTCGAAAATGTTGTAAATTACTTTCTGCCTGAAGTTGTACACACAATGAAATGAAAATCAGTTGGTACAAGCGGCTGAGTTTATTAATCATGTTGCACTAAATCAATAGATGTGTGTATGCGTGCAAGTGTCAGCAAGACTCCATCACAAGTGTCACAATTGTGCTACTTTGTCAGAAAACAGGATAGAGTGTTGGTATCCCAGTAGAGTTCTCCTTCTCACCGCCTGACAAATGTAAGTCAAATATTCACAAAATTTTATTATTATCCATTATTCTAAGTCCTGAATAAAATATCTGGCTTCCTAATGGTTTAAACGTCTTCACTTGTTTCTCATTTTCCCTGCCATTTTATCTTGAGCAGGTAGAATTTGCTTGCGTGGGGTTGTGAGATGGGGGAGCTGCTGTCCATTAGAGCTACACGATTAATTGCACAGGAATCAATATTTACATTCATAACCGAAATGTCGTTTGCCCATGACAATTATTTTGCTCTGTTTGGATTAGCGGGAGATCAGCTGCATTAAGCCAGGCACTCCTAATTTCTCCCTAAATTGCAAATTGAGATCAAAATGAAAAAAAGGAACCCTGCTGGTGATGGCAAGGAGGAGGAAATCCATTTATCCAATCCAATCCATGTCTAACACAAACACCCAGAAATTGTGGTTGCATTCTTCTGAAAACTTTTAGATAAAATGAGACTGACCCTCAAAAGAACACAAGCAAATCCTGGTTGCAGCCCTGGAAGGTAAAAACTACAAATTTGCTCAATCTGATGAAGCGATCAAGGCCATAAAAACTTCCAGAGAATCCTTGAAGCCTGGACGGTCTAATCTCCTGGTGTTTGAAGAGTAAGAGAAGTCTCAACAAAAACTTTGAAAGTGGTACTTTTGCTTGGCTTTTTTATATTACAGTGTTAGGGTGCTGCTAGAGACATAATAAATAAAGCAAATTAAGTATACCATTTCCTCATTCCCCAGTTATTTGATTCAAAGTAGTACTTAATAAAGCCAGAACATTTTTTTTATATAAACTGACAGAGCCAAGCCCCATCTAATGAGTTTTGTGCTCCATCTCATAACACAATGTCTGCTAACTCTACACACACAACAACAGTGACAGAGGTTTCCAAATGCTTACCGTTTCCCACCTGCGTTCCATCTGATTCCATCAGAGTGCTGTGCATTCAATCTCATATTGGTCCTGTGTCAGGCCTTCACTCTCACACTAAGTGTTCTAAGCACTGTGACCTTTGTAGAAGATAAGCTTCCTTCGGCTGACTTGAAGAGTTTGGAATAACGGCCTCAACCATTAATTTATGGCACTGCTAACCATATGAGGGCTATGAGCCAAGGTTATTGACCTTTCACGCCTGTCACTAGTGATAGAGGGAGCCTGACCCAGGAGGAAAATGAATTGGGCTTATTAAAGAGCTCGGCTTTGAATCAAAACCTAGGGGGGCAACTTTATCCTGCAGATTTCGCTCTCATTTACATCATTATTTTTTTTACACAGTTTGACCAATTGTCTTCTGCCAGTACATACGACAGGAGTTACACTGAATTATAATGCTCGCCTGAATGTGTCTGGGAGAGATCAGGGTGCAATGCGTGAAATGCCTGAAGGATTAACACTTGGAGCACAAAACACATTACAGCAGCACATCTTGAACTAAGGTCATTATTATCAGATGAAGGATTCTGTGGACTCCCTAATCAAAGGTTTTTTTTTTTTTGGCACATGCTGCTAGACAGGACTTTCACAGTTTTCTTTCGCTCACAAATCTATTTGCTTTGTGGGTCTCTGCTCGAGATTACTTGTACCTTCTGTAGCTGTAAGACAAAGGAGGAAAATCGAACAGGCAGAAAAGCATTTAAATAAAATGAAGCATGTAAAGAATGTTGTGGAGAAAGAGAGACGTGGACAGAGAAGATTGAGCACATGTTATTTTAGCCCAGTACTCCCTCAGAGCTCCCAGTCTGTAAAAACCTGGTGGGAGGCAAGGGAGGCATGCATTTATATTGGATCAACATGCTATGATGTTATTTTTCCAGCTCCACTACTTGGGTTTATAATCATACGCGGTCCCTTATGGGGTTCAACTAAAACCATTTTTATTGACTCTGGAGAAGCTTATCTCTGTCTGATGCATTGTTTGTACACAGAACCACAATCACATCCCTGTGGAAATAAGCAATAGATGAAAACAGAGAACTTGTACCATAAATGTGTTTTTGTTATTAGAGGACGTCCCCAGCGAGGTCCAATTTAAAGGACATTTTTAATATTGTACATTTGTTTGGTTCATACATATACCTCGGATATTTTAAGTGGCCTTAGCTATAACATCATTTAGAGAGCCACAACAGAGACAAAATCATTGATACCGCTTCAGCCATCCTCTGTAGTATTAATTTAGAGGAGCTTGTTGAATTTTTGTGTTTTGAAAAGCATTTGTTTATCCGAGGATGAGGTAAAAGGACTAATGCATGTGAATGTTGTGTGCTTGAGAGTGCTGTTTGTAAATGCGGATTTGTGTGTCGGTGGGACTTATTTGCGCGCTCAGGTGGACTACTTATCAAAATGTACAGTGGGTGCAAAATGGGGAAAAAAAAACCCATTATCTTTGCCTGTGGGCAACAGGGGTACGTATGAGTGGGAGGACTATTTTGAACCTGAAAAGCTGCATATCGCAAAAGCTTATACCTTGAGCAGGGACTGTGGACAAGTGAGTGCCAGCTGATGGGGGAAACATGCACTTAGGGTATGATCGCGCTGCAGCCAAATATGGTTGTCACTCAAAAGCAGAAGTTCACTCAAAGTTCAGTCACAAAAAGAAGATGGCAACCAAATACTGAAAAAGCAAAGTGAATGCCTAAAATTTCACAAGAAGCAGCTGAATTTGAGCGTGGATATATTTGACTTCTGCAGCATATACTGTAAACCCATCTGACAACTAGAAGTCTGCAGCATAATAGTTTTAGCTCACCTTCTTTTTTACACTGTCCTCCTCCTCCTCCTCCTTTGAGGTGTGAGTTGCCCTTTTCCATTCAAGATGCCAGTTACTCATAGAGATGAGCTGTAACATCCTCACATTTTCAACCCAGACGCTGCCTTTCAACTGGTGTTGCTCCTATTGTGGGCCATTTTGTGGTCTGAGACCAAATGTAGCACTTTACACCGAGCGCTTCCCAAAAAGGTACTAAATTTGTCAGGAGGAAAAGCACACAAAGTCACTGTTGGTTTAGCACAACCCGACGGATAAAATCACACCTTTGGTTGTTTGAGCAATCAACGCAAGCTGAAAAAACACTTCATGAAGCTTCTGGTGGCACCATTTCTGGTCTGCGCAAGTGTTGCTGTGGTTACGGCTGTTAGCAATGGATAATGACATGAACTGTATTTTTCTCTGTCAATGGCCAATGAGCTGACAGTTAAAAACATTGAGCGCCATGTAGTCCAATATTTATTAGAGTTTCAGGCGACTTTTTTTTAGTCAAAGACTTGATGGAGAATGAGCCATTAGCCGTTAGTCATCCCTGGAACATCTGGAAACCTTTTAGGGACAATAATGTGTGAGAAACATTTTGACAGATTTTGCAGTTAAATCAGCTCTAAAATAAACTTAAGAAATCCTCTCACGAGCCGACAAAGATCTCCTTCCGCTGAGAGCAGTCCTAAATAAAGTATGCTCCGGACGCCTTGCCAAGAACATAAACCACCAGGTTGACATGGCATTATTACTTCAGTATTTAGTGTTTGTTTAAAGCAACTCCCCCACCCCCAGCGCACACACGCACAAACAGCTTGTCTTCTAAAGGGGATCTTATTGGATAAATAGCGGAAAAACAACTATGGTGAACCCGTTTGAATGTTTCCCCTCTGTCCTACCAAGAATGTGTTGTCTAGGAGAGCGGAGGTCAAAAGACACAAACATGGCTTTGTTCTGCATTCACCAGGCTCATTCTGTGCACCGACTGTAGTGGGCAACACTAGCACACATTGTTCTTTTAGACGTCTGTTGAAAGATTGGGTAGTTGATTGAAAGATAATATTTATTCATGAGCTATAATGCTGTATATTAAATTTATTTCTGTTTGACTGCCAGGATAGTCACACGTTCCTGAAGTGAAGTTGTGCATTTTGAGGTTTTTCATGGACATAAAAACATTAAAAGGTGTGTGTGATTCATGACTCACAGGAGGCTACATGTTGATGTGTGGAAGCAATCTGCAGCTTTTCAGTAATAGATATTTGATGATACAAGATGGAGTACAATAAAATCCACTTTTGTTTGAGATTTTAGACGACGGATATAGTATCTGCAGGCATGCAACGCTGCCACGTTTTTATGACTTCAGACTTGAATACTCCCAATGATTCACAGTGTTGAATCCAGGGGCAGGGAAAGTAAAGCACGACTACGCAAATGAACAAAATGAAGTGATATGTTTGACAAATCATCCCATTATCAAGATGAGATGATGTGTCCACGTTATGCACCACTCCAAAGTATAATCAGTACCATCTCACAGGAAAACAGTGCTGCCGTTGTTGCTTTTAATGGTAGACAAACTTAACAACCGGAGTGCTCTCACGCTGAGCACCTTATGAACAGGGCTGTCGCAGGCATTAAAGGGTATGTGTGAGTGCAGCAGTAGGTGTTGGATCCTGCTGACAGCTGGAACAGCATTCTGCGAAACAGCCAATGCAGGGTCTAGCCCCTGTTCAGCCTGTGCTCTGATCCCCGGCCTTCATTTATTGGTCCGTCTGCAGTGCGCTTGGAAAATGCAATTGCGCTACCATTGATTTGTGTCTGTTTGAAATAAGGCGGTCCAGATACTGGGCACATGCATAAGAGTTTTTTTTCCCTCCTCTCTTTAGCTCTTTTCTCTCTCATCCTCTCTCCATTTCCATCCCCGTCCCTCTCTCTTTCTCTCTCTCTCTCCCCCCCGCTCTCCTCCACGTCTTTGCAAATCCATTCTCAGCGTGCCACACGGGTGAGACGATGGTTCCTTAGCCGCTTATCATGCCTTCCACCAGACCACCAAGGGGTCTAAGCATGTGTACACAGGCAGCTGTGCACCACTGTTAAA
Source organism: Nibea coibor (assembly GCA_023373845.1). Lineage (NCBI taxonomy): Eukaryota > Metazoa > Chordata > Actinopteri > Sciaenidae > Nibea > Nibea coibor. The sequence goes on from CM041725.1 coordinate 10,664,984, forward strand.
CTCCGTTCTGTGCGGGATAAGTGGGGATTGGCATGTTCTCTGCCCGTCAGAGCGGGTTTCATCTGCTCAAAGATGTGACAGCTGGGCAGAGTTTTTTTTTTCACTCCTCCCATATGAGAAAGACAGACAGAAATGAGACATAGAGAGACAGACTGAGAGGAGGGACATGGGAGTCAGAAAGCGGGGTTGCCACAGCTTACTGACTATGGCTCGGAGCAAAACAAATGTTGGCACATGTGTTATGAGTTAGCGCAGACATAACTGTTTTTAAGAGTGGCCTAACACATTAAAGATGTGTGGCGGGCTCCTCTACTTTCTTCCTTTACTCTTTATGCTGTAAACACTGAGCAGTAATGGGAGGAAGGGCATAAGAAGAGTAATTTATGTGCGGAGGAGAAGCCTGAGATGAGCCCTCCCTCCGGGATTAATGGGAGTCTCTGTCTCTGTTCACAGGAAATATGAAAGGCCCTTTGTTGGTAAAGGGCTTGCTGCTGCCAGCAAATAACTACCCCCTGTCATATCGAAAATCCCCCAACCTCTAAATTCATTGCCTCCTCTGCTGCTCATCCTTCACCCCTTTTTTTTTCTATAAGCCTATGTGTTTTCTGTCAAAGTCGCTCATTTATGATTCTACGCCGTGCCTGCTGTACAGAAGCCCAGGAGACACTAGCTTGCATTGTTAGTATTCACTGTCACTTCCAAGTTCTGGCCATTGGGTGAGTAGAGGGAAGAGTGGGAGAAAGTGCAATACAGGTGGTGATTCATACTTTCACCTGTGATGCCATGTTCGGTCTCCTCACTCTCCTCTTTTCTGTCTGATGTGTTTAATTCCAAGACTCAACGCGGTCATACCAGGGAGGGAATAAGCTAGTTTTCTGTGGTTAATGTGTGTCTAGTGGACTGTGCTGGTGGCGATGGTTTATTTTTAGTGCCGGTGCCGGTGTGTGTCGGTCTGTGTGGCGGTTAAGCATACCTCCTTAGGCTACGCTAAATAAAGAATGGCCTATCAGTGAGGGGAAATGACTGTTTGGCACTAAACTGGCAGTGTGTCTTTCATCAGGTCACACATTGGTCTCCTCACACCTGCAGCCCAGGACAGGAGGGCGAAAGGCTGTTGGCAGGTGTTAATTGCTAAAAAAGACTGCAGAAAACAAAGCACGACGCTCTATTTTCATGGCATCTTTTTGCTCTCTCCTGAGCTGATACTTCACACCATGCTAAGAATAATTTCTGAACAGCATTTTTATTTTTACATCCAAACCCAAATGGGAGGAATAAAGTATTTCACAACTGATTGTTCTGTTCTTTGTCTGCCTCGCATTTGAATTTTCTCTTTGCTCAAGCACTTCAATAAAGTACACAAATTAATGTGTTTGTACAAAAATCCCCCTTTCAGTGACACTTTAGTGAAGAGTTTCATTCTTCTCTCTCGCGTGTCCAGATTTTCATTTCAGCACGGGGGCTTTAAAAGTCTTTCACGTACTTATACATCGCTCTGCTGCAAAACAGTTTACTGGAACATCACTGTCACACCTGAATAAATCTTGATTGATTGTGTGAAGAAATATATATTTTAATACCAGCTTTGACCCTAAAATATATTCTTGCCTGTAGATAGAAAAAAAAAAGAAGAAGAAAAGAAACGTTACAGTTGTTTTGAGCTCTCCGTGATAGTTTGAGCTGTGTTTGCCTTCCCTGCCTCAGGAGTTCCACAGTGAAAGCAGAGAATCTATTGGCTCCATATTGACTTCCCCAGGCTGCCTCCAATGGATTTGACATGGATAACGCGGTTGTGTTTGCCACGAAAGGGGGAGGGGACTTAATAAAAGGAGGAGACCCCCAGCTGAAAAAAAGGGGGGAAGAAGAGTGAAATGAAGAGGAACTTAAACGAAGAGGGCTCAACTTGGCAAAAGCCATAGGTTGTCAGGGGCAACTAAAATGGCACTGCGTAACCTGCCTCTGTCTCAGTCTCCCTTCAAGAAAGCTCAGACCTCAGCCGGCATGTAGTAGGACTGAATATGAGCCTGACATTAAAAGGGTGAAACAAAATACACACATTGGATGTCTGCCTTATAAATGATTTATAATTGAGTTTTCCCAGGCTTGGCCTGGAGTGTAGATAGAGTAGAGCTTTAATGAGCTTCATAGTTTCATGTTATTCTATGCTTTAATTGTTATACTGAGGACGCCATTCATTTGTTTAATTTACTAGACTGGGAGCTGATGGCTGGGCTGGCATGGTAGGGGGGAGTTTAATGGCCATCCTCTGGAAAGGATAAGGCTTATTAGGTCTGATGGGCCTCCTGTCTCATATAACCTAATGTGGCAATGATAGACAGAGGATTCTAGGTTTGGATACATTGGAACTATAAATCGAAGCATATTCCCAGGCCCTGGACTTTGTAATTGCCCATTAAGGGCCATGTTTGTAGATGGCGCGGCCAGATGTCCCTGATGTGACTGAGGGTCCAACGTGAGCTTTGAGGCAGGACGCAGTTAAAGTGAGGAGGTACATGGGCTGGACATTGCCACTCATTAAAATGACCTACTCTCCGCTAGCAGACCTATAAAAAAAAAAAAGCCCCTTAATGTTCTTACCAGAGCAGCTCCACAATTTGCCCACAATTCCACAGCCGTAAAAAAGGGGAATTGAATTCCATATGAATTCTCTGCTGTCATAGCTCACGACACCAGCTGTCTGTCCGTGTTATAATCCAACCCTTTGGCGCCACTCCCTCCCAGTTTGGTCTGTTCCATATGTTACATTGATCTTAAAAGCTCGGCTCCCACTGGTCTACTTGAGCAGAAGACCTTAGCATGATTGAGTGGGACATATGCAAGGACAACATCAAACATTTCAGTATTTGGTGTAAGATCACATGACCCCGGTGATGTTATTCCGATTGATTTATGATGCAAATGGGGTTTCTCATGTTACCACTCTCCTCATTTCTCATCCTTATCCCCTCTTACTTTGTGAATATACATAAATGTGTACTTGGTTCGAAGGAGCCGGCTGTCATGAAATGGTAATTTAATTTACTGCAGGCACACTGTCAGGGATAGTGTGTCAGCGTCGTACTGTACATGCATGGCAGCACCCATCCCTCTCTCAACACCCTATCGCTTGTTTGTGTTTGGGCTGTAAACGCTCGTGCACAGCTGCCACCGCGTCACGTCTGGGGGTTTCTGTAATGCTGGTGACCTCCTAATGTGGATTCCAGTGAGGCAGAAAGGCAAATGTTTGTGCTTCCAGGTCTTCCTGGTATCCCGGGTCGCTACAGCTGTCATGTTATCCCCCTTCCTGCCCGAGCTTTCCAGTTCAGAATGCAACATAATATTTGCCAGCGTCCCAGCCGTAGACACTTAAGATATCTGCTGTTATTTTGACAGGAACCTGCATACTTAATCATTAGGCTTCCAGCACAATTGCCCCTCTTTGAGGCTCAAGTCCCAACCAGAAAACAACAACTATAGGTTTCAAGGAAGGAATATGAATACATTTTTACATAATGCCATGCTCTTCTATTATAGCTGAATGAACTTTATGTGAACTACACATTTTTACGTCCGGGTAAGAGGTAGTAAACTCTCTGCTTAGCTACGCTTGGTTAGTGCGCAAAATATCCACCCTCCCACCATGTCTTTAATTTCATTGTCTTTCCTTGCTGTGGAATGTTATGGCCTTGTTTGTATGCTGGTCATAATGAGTGCCAATGGAAATCTTATTTACACTAGCTGGGCTTAGGAGTGTTGGCCGGCTCAGTGGAAAGTGTCCCCTCTTTGCCAGTCTGCAGGGACTACACTGAGCTCTGTTTCTGACGGATGGGTCTTTTAATGTGACAATTGAAAGAAGCCCCACAGTTTCTGCCATGGACCAGGATACAATAAAAAAAAGCTACTAGTAGAGCTATGTTTCTTTTACCCCCTCCTCTTTCCCTTTGTTTCACAAGCCCTTTTTTTCTGCCTTATTCCGTTTCCTCTCTTCTTTTCCGCAGCTCGTCTTACTCTTGGTCGAAAACTGATATGCAAACCGCTTCAGGTTACAGTGCGGGCTGCAAGATTTCTTTCAAACGGTAAACTGTGTGAATAACGGGATGTAGCGGAGGCGCGGGTATAGGGATGGAGGAACACGGCACCGAGGGAGGAGCCGCTCTCCCCTTTGCCGCAAGGCTAAAAGCATTCAGCTCCTGCCCATTGTGAGTCCTCACTCAAAGGGATTTGTGATGGGGATGATCTTTGACCCCTTTACGCCCACATTATGCAAATGAGCGTACAAAAGGGAGGGATGATACAATTATTTTCCTACACACACAGTTTATTTTGCGTATGTGTGTGCTTTGCGTGTCCGGACACAGTGAAGTGACTGAATCCGGTGTGACACTTATACTCGTATTCAAAGAGGACCTAAATGCAAAATTTCAGTAGACGTATCTCGACCATTCTACCGCCTTAACACTCTCGCTTCGCTCCTTTATGTGTGTTTGTGTTTACTGTTTACCACTTGCTGCCCTGGAGCGTCTAAACAGCGTAGAGAGAAATATAGGAAGACGGACCTGTTGTCATGTAACTGTAGCTTCCTCCATATGTTGTTATGGAAGTGGTTGGGAAGGTAACCAGACCCCCCCTGTCAGCCCTGCAGTCACCCCCCCTCCTCCTCCTCCCCCAGTGCTGTTATTGTCCCTATGCACAAAGGATGGGGGGTGCGTGTAACACAAGATGGAGCAACACGCTGAGGTTCATGGACAACGCCCTTTCCCAGACTGTATCGGAGTGTATCAACTGACCATTTCTGGTCGTAGAAGTTTTACATTTCACACCAGAGAAAGAATCTGGAAAAATACTGTGTCATCAGCTTCTAGTTACTATAACCATATCGCAGTATATCGTGGTGACAACTCCTATTTATTTCAGCCACAAAGGGAACAACTTATGTGGAAATCTTTTTTTTTTTGTATTTTGGGTTTTTAGTGTCAAAGGGACAATGGTCTCCAATCAGTGACTTATTAGTTTTTAACATTCTCCCAAGAAAAGCAAGTTAACATTTATTTGCCGTTTCGCTGTGTTTGCTTTAAGCAGAGACTGCAAACCAGTCACAGCCCTCTTTGTTTGCAGGGTTAATGAATAGAACAGCACTGTGGTTCGACACTTCAGTAATGCAAGTTTCACAGCGGGACTTAATGGCTCTCAATGTTCAGTATTGGGGTTTTTTTGTTGTTGTTTTTTTACACCTTTTCTCAGCTTTTATTTTGATTATGCTCTGTATAGTGATGTGCTTTATAACAGAGTAATAGATTTGAATAATGATGGCCTTCATACTTCTGCATTATTAATAGTTGGTGTTTAATGCGTCTCTATGTCTGAACATGTGTGAGAAGTGGTGGGGAGATTCGTTGGGCAGAGGCGAAAATGGACCGTGGTAACTCTATTTAATTTAAACCACTTTGATTTCTTGAATATTTCCCACCTGAACATTATTTTTAGAGGTGGGAAAATGTGTTCACCTCATTATACAGTCAAATCCTTGATATTAAATGCATGGGAGTGTGCATATAGAGTGAAAGTCACTGTCGGATTCTGTTCAGATTTGAACTTAAAACAGTTGTTGGATTACACTGAACTAGTTGGCCAAGTATTTTTTTTTTCTCCCTCTTTTGAATTGTGGTCACATAAGTGCAGCGTCAGCGTTTCTGCATGTCAAGATGCATTTCATGATGTGTTTTTCAGTGTTTTTAATTAATCCAGCATTTGCAAATACATGGGACCTCTGCTTGTTTTTAAAACGCAGTATGACTCCGATGCACTTGATTCAAACCATATGCTGAAGGGGGCTTGAAAGGGTTTCTGCAGCATCAACAGACACAGCTGGCCGGCAGCCTGTGATCTCATAGCATGCCATGTTTGCCATATTTTGCTCGACTCGTCAGCATTGCCAAAGCCCTACCTCTGCTAACTAATGATTTGCCCTCAGATGCCAAATCGCATGCTGATGAATAACCTTCAAAAGCGGTCAGCGTCATGCTCTCATGCGAGAACAATTGGGGTTTGTGAATCAGACAATGTGGTTACTTTTAGGAATCAGCAAGTTCAGCGGTGACGTCACAGGGCTGTAAACGCGCCAAGCGGATGTTATTTACGGGTGCTGTGGAGGGGCATCTCTTCAGTGCTCACGTATAGTGTTAGCATGAGAATTACTGTCTCCATTGGCAGCGAGGTGGCCGTGGACAGTGAGTTACAGCCCGAACTGCCCTCAGCGCTGATCATTAACAGTTCTAACACACTGGGATATTAAAGTTTGTTTTACAGCTCCCATCAACAACCATGTAGGGCTATAGACATGTGTTATTGAATTCATATAATGTGAGTTATTAGGCCGTACATCTTGAGCGTCCATGTATATTGCTGGATGTGTCCTGTGTGGTCTTAGAGGAAATGGAGTAGTAGAAGAGATCATATTGGTTATTAAACAGCTGTGCCACAGAAGATATGAACAAAAAATAAAAGGTTATTATTATTATTATCACCCCTGGGGTGCTTGTTCCAATCCCCCGCATTCATGTGAGCATGCTCAAACACCTGGTGCAGATAGACGTTGTTCAAAACAATAAATAATAAGCTCACTTTTAGCACGGGGTTTTATCAGCCAATGAAAGTAACGAGATTAGGCTAGTAAAAAACAAAAAACAAAAAACATAATTCCTGTGCCCACTCCAGTGAATCAGAGGTATTCGGTTAAGTGAAGAGAACAGCCTTAGATGAGAAGCCGTGTAAGTAATAAAACCGGCCACAGACCAAGTGATGCAGCTCCCATCATTCCTGTTGGTCTGTTCATGTGCTTTAAAAAAAATAGGATCAATTCCAGTCTAGGGAATTGCTATTCTTATACCTGCTGGCCTAGCAGACGAGTTTTAAAGAAAATAGGACCCCACCTGGAACAAGTTAACCCTCCAGCTCGACCAACAGCACGAAGCGGCGCACACTTTGCCTGCGTCATGTACCTGCTGGCTAGATGTTGATAACTTCAAATTCCTCCCAGCCTCAGTAATGAAAAAGCTGTCAATCACAACCAAAATTGCATTTTATGATTACGTGAGCGATAGCTCTACTTATTGTAAATAAAAAGGAGACTCTTAAACACAACATCTTTAATATGGGATTAATTCTGAATAGGTTCAGTAATCAGCTCATCTCTGCTTATGCGTGTGAAGGAAGAAAGACAAACAGGGTGGCACATCAGGAATTGGGTGCTGGATTAGGGTGCAACAGTGTGGTTTGATGTTTAATCACTCCTTATGCATAAGCTGTTCTAAGGGGGATGGAAAGGCTTTCCACTAAGCCCTAATGGTAGCGGGGTGTCTTCCTGGTGAATTTTGCCTCAGTTGGCATAACATGCTGTGAACCTGCATTTTTTTTTTGTTTGTTTGCCTGAGAGGTTCCACTAAAGCAGAACGACAGCACCGACCAAACATAGCATCTCACTTCTCCCCCTCCCTCTCTCTCTCTCTCTCTCTCTCTCCCTCTCTCTCTCTGTCAGTTAGGGTGACTCAGGTGGAGGCACTGTGACCACTTGCATTTATGACGTTTAAAAGCCCATTTCACAACCACGTCGTTGCACTGTCAGGCCCGGCCTGAAAGCATCGTATAATTGGACAACAATTACACGGTATAATAACAGATCAGGCTGTTATTGTGACATTTTAAAGCAAAGAGACAGACATATGGACACAGCGGGGGAACAGCACGTCTCTCACTATAAAAAAAACAAAAAAAACAAAACAAAACAAACTGATGGTTTCCTCCAGACGCATACAGAGACCGCCCAACAGCACCAGAAGCTGTCCGCAGCGGTTCACATGTTTGTGCCACCTGCTTGTTCATGCCACCAATGTCGGCGCTGGCGTGACCCCGGCGAACATTGCTATCACCGTGAGGCGACACACTATTTCCACGAGTCCTCGTGTTAAAAAAACCCACGGTCTGGAAACATTTCCGCAGGCGGCCTTTCCAAGCGGAGACAGATTTGTACATGGCCATGCTTGTGGTTTGGTGTTATAGCTGCAGACAAACTGAGGACAGATGTGTTTGGAACCCCCCCCCCCTCCACTCTCACCACCGCTCCTCCTCCCCCATGATCCTCTATTCCCTCCCTCCTTCCAGCTCCCCTAATCTGGGACTCATTGTGTCTGTAATAAAGCACAGCTGCACAGATCCTTTTCTGAACCCACTCAGTTCAGCTGATTACATGGGAGTAAGAGGGCTCTCCTCTCAGAGTCCAGTCACACAGCCATGCTCCCCACATGGTAACGCTCTACTGGTCCCTTAACACAGATAATGCATGTGAGAGGAGAGACTTCCTTGTGCTGGACTGATGCCAAGACTAATTGTTCACACCTGATGTTGCGTTTGCAACTGTTACACTTCAGGGACTGTTATATCCATCGCTATTTGTAATGTCTAACGCAGGTTCTGCACACAAAAGGAAACATGTTTTTTTTTTTGTTTTTTTATCTATAAGGTTAAAATCTGTTAATTCAGCTTTGTGGATTGCAGATGTGTATGCATAGTTTTTAGTCTATAGGCATCTTTCAATGGAAAACTTTTTGGAATTAACAAATACTTTGTGCACTTTTAATGCACACTGCATTATGTGAAGACGGGACTCCAATGCAGTATGTCAATTTGTCGGGTTGGATTGTGTTAAATTGCTTCAGCTCAGAAATAAAAAAGAACTCATGCATATGAAAGTGAGCAGTCCTAATAGAAAGATGTGCCTCTCTTACAAATTGATGCCGCATTGAGCGTCAGACGCTGAACTTCTGCATTAAAGACAGGAAGAAAAAAAAAAAAAACAGTACCAGGGATCAATAACGGCTCTGAATTGTGCACAAGACGTTTCCATGATCCAACTCAGATGAACAACTCAGATTGTCAAAGTCCAGAAACTGTCCGCGATCGGAAAAACACTTTTAAATTGATTTCTTTGTCTACAGCGAGTACACAAGTTTGTGCTATCAATAGAAAAATGCGATTCCTTCCTTCTGAGATAGAGACATTAATTGCTTTGCACAGATGGATCTTTATACTATCACCCATCCATAGAATAACCTGCCTCCTCCCTTTTGATTGCAAACTATGTGTGGGGGGAGGGTCAAGGAGGTCAAAGCTGTGTTCAGCATCTCAGCTGTAGCGTGGTGTCTCCAGGAACCAGCAGTGTACAAAGAAATAAGCCTGGGCTGACACATTAAGACAGCATTTGTAAATTCATACAAATGCATGCGTTCCTTTCTGTTTGCTTTCTTCAACTGGAGCAGCACATAACAAGCTGTCATGCATCTGAAAGGCTGTGTATTTGTTGAATGCGAAAGCTTTTGAGAGGAACATTGGGCTTGTCTTTAATCTTCCCTCTGTGTATTTTTCGTCTTTTTCTTTAAGCACGGGCTAATTGTGTTTCAAGCAGAATTTGACACGTATTGATTCAAACGTGCAATGGCAGATGTGCACACCCCGTGTATTGGCAGCTGCCCTAATCCCTGTCTTTGAAGAAGAAGCTTTTTTCCATGCTGTCATTGTTTTGAAAATGGATTTCTTATTTATTTATTTATTTATTTTTACATTCTTCTCTCCCCAAGTTTCAAACCCCGTTTGGCTTTGTCCATGTGTTTCTTTGCTCTTAAAATCGGGTTGAAGGGGAGAGATTTTTTTATGTGTCTTGTGACGTGTGGCAAAGGGCAAGTGAATAAAATGACGATAATGATTTGTAGCTGTGACTAATGGCCTGCCTAGCATAATGACTCATTTGCCCTGTTTAAGTCCTCATGGCTTCTTCAACAAAAGAATGTCTTTTTATATATTACATATTTTCCGGATGTTTTGGTGTAAGCAGTATGGCAGAATATACCGTTTACTCTTTCTTTTTCCCCGTAAATCACTTTTCTTTACTTCGAGAGAGATGCAGAAGCAGCCCCCTATCTTACAGTATAATAGTCTCCTCCAGAGGCTGTCAGCCTCATCTTCCTTTGTCTGCCGCTTTGTTTCTCAGCCAAAGAGGATTCACATGCCTTCTCCTTGTTTCTCCCCGTGCCCTGACTTCTCCAAAGGAAGGAGAAAAAAAAAAGCAGAGGAGCAGGAATTCCATTAGCTTTGTTCTCAAAAACGCAACATGAACTTGTGACTGTGCTACACATGACATAATGGCCCTGAGAACTGGTCCCAGTTCCCAATGCATTTTTCTACAGCTTTTTATTTTACCTCTTACACCGTAGGTGAGTGCATCGCATCCTTCTATGTCTTTTCTTTTTGTACAGACACTCTGCTTTATATAAAATCCCGAACCCTTTGAATCTGGCTCAGATTGTTGCACTGAAGGATAAATGAAAACAGTGCATATGTGTGAGAGTGTGTGCCCACACGTCCATGTGCGCATGTTAAAAATAAAGGGGAAGGGGGAAAAAAAAGCGAACAGAAACAGCATGTTTGTGTGTGTGGTTAGGTTTGTAATTGGATGCACTGGACCGCATCAGTCTTTACCTGAGCTAGTCATTTGCATGGGTCTGATTGACAACAGAGCTATGCAAAGCAGGTGCAAGCGTTATTCCTCGTGAAGGCAGAGAGGATGCACAAACCATGCCTTTTTCATTAGCTATCACATTCTTGTTAATTAGTATTGAGTCATTATTGCTAAGAAAATGGTTGAAATTTCATTTGCATAAAGGCATATCAACTCTTATCCAGTCATGGTCCATCTGCCGGAGTTTATTTTGGCTGATTAGATTTCACCTCAGGCTAAACATAGTGGGAGGTTTTTATACAGTTGCTAAAGTCATCAAACTTAACGTACTCAGGAGAATCATAAAATTCCACCTTAACAAGTGCAGCAAAGTAAAAAAAAAAAAAGAGGAGGTATCAATCAAGGCAGACTAAAGACATCTAGTTAAAACTAAAAAATAAAACCCTGAAAACGTGTTTTGCTTGCAACGTGCACAGAGCCCCTCCTGTTTCACCTTGTACTTAATTTTTTGACATAGTTCTAATATATAACAGCCTGTGTAGGATAGTTGGTTTTTTTTACACTCGTTGTAATAGGTGGCCTTGACTTCTAGTCGTCTGTGAATGTGTGAATATCACTCTTTAAACAGATAGTGGGAAGTAGTGCATGTAAATTGGAACATTATTCGTATTACTTTGCCTGTAGTGTCACGCGATGTCCTTGCTTTGTGTTTGTTCTGGCTGGTCATTCGTGTGGCTCATTCACCACCGTGTAATGAAAGTTTAAATGTGTTTGAATTTAGTGAGGCGACCAAGATAGTTACATTTATTACACGACAGAAAGCCCTTGAAGGCCTTAGGATTAGTATCCATGGGCTGCTGTATAGCTATGCATAGGGTGGTGTCACATATGAAGGGAGAGCGCCTTCCCCTGTCACGCATGATGGTTAGCATTAATGGCGGCCGGATCTGCCTCTTTTCAGCATTAAATTAACTCCAGGTCAAGTAATGACACAGAATGTTAGGCAATTTTCAGAACGTAATCATGTCCTAATATACAGTCATTTACGACTGTGTTAATTTGATCAAATTTGATAGCACACAAATAGCTTCCTCTGTGATCAATCTCCTGAGAAATGACCATTGTCTCCTCGATATCTGCTTCCTTTGTCCAGTGCAAATCAGAGTTTTAATGAATTGTCTGGTTTGTTTTGGCCTGATAAATGTCCTGTACATATCATGTGGAATCTGATATCTGTGATAATATATGCGTATAACTGTGTTAAGATCAAATTATCATTATCTTAATTATTATTATTTTTTTTTATCATCTTTTCATTTTTTTTTATTTTCAAATGGAAGTAATTAAAAGTGATACTTAGTCCTTGACGCGTCCCAATAGTGATACTCTAGTGTTTTAGAATAAAATATATGTTATATAAGTAAAATGATGTATTTAAGCCTGCATACACTTGCCCTTATTCAGACAGTACACTTTGGATTATTTTTATCTTCTATGTCTACTGTTGTTACTGCGCCTCGTGCTTTTAATGCCGGGCTGACCTGTTTTTCTTGTCCACGTTCATTGTACCCTGTGTTAGTCTATATTTGACAAACAAAACTGAAACTGATAAGCTGAACTGAAACTAAAATGCTGTTGAGTTATAATAAGGTGGCTGTTAAAGGTCGCTAGTTCTCAATGCTTCATGAAGAACTCTGGTAAGATTTCCAAGTAAAGAAAAATGACGAAACTTCTCAAATCTCTCCTGTAGAGTTATTAATTTCCCCACCTGTATCATCAAATGACATAACATTACGTCGCAAAATACGCCGCTTCTGTTTGCTCCTGGTTCCACCGCAAGGATGACAAATAATGAGAGATGGAAGGGTTTGATTGATGCAATATGTTTTCCACCCTTTACTTAAAATATGCAGTGTTTGCATACAAACTGCTGAATTTCTGTCTGGCACCAGCCATCTTCAACCACAAAGACACCAATAGTGTGTTTCCTGCAGTGATAACAGTTCTGCTACCCTCCCTAAAATAAGTGGGTATCATGTTGCTCAACCTTTAAGGGATTGTTGATATAATTTCCATAAACATGCACTCCTGACTCAGTTGGGATGGGAGGAGATAACTGTGCCAGCACTAGTGATGCTGGACCCTGCAGCCTAACTATGCAGGATTTATCATTAGTTTTCCAGTTGATGAAAGCAGAATGAGACATTGACATCATTGCACAAGTCACCTATTCTGTTTTTTCCATCAGAAGCACTGAGTTATGATTGTCCCCGTGGAACAATGACTGGTACAGCTCTGTGCAGAGATATATATTTCTGTTTCTTCTCTCAGCGACAAATCATAGACGGGACCCACTCTGCTGCCGTGATTAAAAAGTCTTACAAGACCTAGTGAGCATGCCAGCAGAGGTTACCTCATCACTGCTTACGTCCTCCTCCTTTGTCTCTTTGATTTTTATGATGGTATTTTGACAGAAATGATCAAGGGAAAGGGCTAAATAGTTTTGAGTCTGTACTCCTGAGATCAAAAGGACCTAATAATGTCACATTACAGGTTGCAGTGAGGCAGTTTTAGTGCCCGGCCCCTCGTGATCAGGCTTTTCAGAAAACATCAGCTCAGCTTAAAACCGGAGGCACAGCAGTCAGCTGATTAGCCGTTGGCTGCTTTACTTTTATTCTTTTAACTTTTGTTTTTTCTCTTGGGCTTTTTATGAACATTAACCAGTATACAGACAACTACTTTATTCAATTACATGTAGTCATTACATGTAATGCGTGGAAGTGATGAAATGGATGCCGCCTTTTGTACTTTAATGAATTCAGGTTTCTGAGTGTGCATAATAATACACGCATAACACTTGAGCTCTTTCTTTTAAGCAGCGAATTTGTTTTAATCACAGTAGATGTATAATAAATGAAAGCGATCAATAGCCGATGTTTATTATTCATGGATATTTCTCACCCAACGAGAGCCTCGGAGATGAGTTAACTTTCTGTCCGGCTGAAAATGCCACAGAGACACAGCAGCGCTGTAACAGCACTATGGCACAGCAGAGATGGATGTACCGTGCAGCGGAGCATTCCCTAAAATGTGTATTACTGCAGCGTATGGTCACAAGAGAATGACCTCTATAATACAGATACAATAAAAAGTGATGCATGTGGACACCTTAAATGGATTATTATTCACAGTCTGATTTCTAGGCGACACCTCAGTGTCTCAACCTGACTCTGGCCTCCAACCTCACATAGATTGCTTTATTTTAATCCTACCTGCTTTTGTTCCTCACCTCTCTCCCCTTCTCTCCTTTTAATCAATTAAAGCCTTAGTAGATTGAACAAAACAGCCAATGCCGGCTGTTGTATGGTGAATTAGGGTACAGAGCACAATTAAAAACCTGTGACCTTTCATAAGAAAGCAGAAGTAAGTCAAAGAAAGAAGGAAGTCTGTTTACAGGCATGAAATTCAACACCTCATTTCACAGAACCGATTTACATCTGAGAGGTTCGGCCAACTGGGTGTTGTAGACTGCAGGCTTCAAGATTTAGAGATACATTGGTATTATATTGTTACATACACCTGACACTTAGCCCCATTATACTCTACAGGAATTATAAAAAAGTATAAATCTTCTCAAAAAAGTATCAATTATTGTCCGTTTGAACTTGAAGAAGAAGAAGGGCAGTAAAACTTACTGGAAGGCACTTTTTTCTGCCAATCTATAAAGCTATCAGCTTTTGTCATTTTAGCAGTTTGATTTTCTGGCACATTTTCATAATAAGCTTCACCTGTAGGCATTCATCGGGGTCACAGAGCTTTTCTGAAAGACACCATGAAGAGAGTTCAAGTCTGACGCCCCGGTAATGTGGTCAGTTTAATACCCCGCTAAAGCCTCTGTATCAAGCTGCTCGTCTCAATAACTCACAGAACAAAATCCCAGTAGCTATGCACTGATAACTGCAGAAGGATGTAGCTTAGCCTTATCAGCTCTTGGCTCCAGTGACACAGTAATCCACACAATGCGCGGCTGTCATTGTACTGGAAAACACAGAATCATTTCATTTACCCAACAAAAGCCTGAGAATAATTGTGACGTCCCCATGCGCCTTCCCGTCACTACTAACCCACTGAGATTGCTAATTTTCAAAGGTCAAATATTACTTATTCAAAAGAGCCGAACTGTCATCACGCATTTTTTTTTTCTTTGCAGAAAAACCTGTTTTGCCTCTCGGATAAATCGCCTCTTCCTGAATGTCAGTTTAGGAAGATTGCAGTGGCATGTTGTGTTCGGCTAGCTTTTCCCTCAGCAGGTATCTACTGAGTTCATGTGTAGGCCTGGGACACGCAGAGGAGAGAGTAATGGACGTTTCCTTAAGGCTAATCATTGCTAAGACACTAAAGAGAACCTTTGTACCAATCAGAGACGGGGAGAAGCTTTGATTCCAAAGGAAACGAAGGTGACTCTCTTCTTGGTGGGGTGGTTTGCTTACCTTGTAATTTTCCTTTAAATACAGTGTTTATTTCCCTCTCCTAAAGGCCAGTTTTTTAGACCAAGGGAACTTAAAAATCTCTGCATTTGAGAATGAGCAAGCTCACATAGCCATAGCCACTCAGACGCCAATGCTACTTAATTTTCTCGATGTGTGCCAATGTGAGTGTTTGTGATAAAGGGAGGTGGTATCAATGCGTTTTTTTTGAGGGCCTTTTCATGCATCTCTAATCGAGGCAGCAGTTTTTAGGAAGGAAATAGCTCTAACAATATGCATAAACTACACAAACCAAGTGTTGGGGGAATGGTCAATGCAATCAAGCTAGGAAAATGAGCCAGCTGCTTGTTAAGTGTGTTTATGCTCTGATGCAATTCCTCTTTAGTTTTCTTAATTGCTAGAGACACTGAACAGAGTACAAACACTGCATGTTTTTTTCATGCAAATCCCTTACATATTTTAGGCCCGGCTATAAATGCATGGAATGCTTTGCGCGTTTGAAGTGCAGTGCATTAGTAAAACGCCTTCGAGGGCTTAGTCTGGCAAAAGGCAGTATCGTCATTTCCAGATCCAAGCTTCAGCTACAAACCGTTTACTTTCTCTGAAGAATACCCCATTTTCTCAAAACAAAAATATACCTTAGTCTCATCTCTGCCTCTCAGCCTCTTTAAATGAATGGATTTTTTAGAAATGTCTTGATTCGGTACCAGAACGTTGCATCCCCTCAATTTCCACAAGCCTCGTACCACCGCTGGTTATTTTGTTAAAACGGACTGATGATGCTTTGACACAACCGATTGTGGTTTTCATCATTTAATTATCAATGTAATGTTTTAAATGTGCATAGTTTATAAATCTGTAAAAAAGCGAAATGCATCTTCATTAATTGCATTAGATCGGAGGCCAACAAAGAATTATTTTCTACTTAAGACCTACATTTTTAGCACCTACATGGAAATAGGCATAATTGCGGAGAATGGGGTGTAATAAGTTGGACACGTTTGTTTACTCACCAGCCTTGAAGCTGTACAATATGCATTCGTAAAAGTAGAATAACATATGCATGCACAATTATGCATAGCGAGCAGACATCTTAGTTTAAAAAAAAAAAAAAAAAACATTAGTGTATTGTGCTTTTAGCAGTTTGTGCAATAATTGGCCAATTACCGAATGCGCTGTGAAGGATATTTCTGTGGTCGGGCAAAAAGTCTGTATGCTGACCTTAATTTGGCAACTTCTCCCCAATTTTGGACTGGATTAGAATTTCATATCACAGCAGTTTGAATTGAGGTACCAGAGTGCGAGCTCCACTGGGGCTTAACAGGATCTTATAAACAGTGGTGCTGGCATAGATTTCTCACACAGCACATTCAGCTGGAGCCTCTGCTTCATATTGTATTGTCTCATCGCCAGTGCAGGCCACTCTACTAAACCTGGTCACATTCATTTGTGAATAATGCATTTTGTCAGGGGTGTTGTGCCATTTGCCAGGGTTGGGTGGTGTGGGGATTGCCACCAGGGTATTTGCCTGGGTCTGCATTTATCCACAGCTACTGATGAAACACCTACGCTGAGTATTTCTCAACTGTCAGTGACCTCACTTCCCAGAAATGAGTGATGGTATATTGGGATGATCTCACATGAGAGGTTTTGAGTCTTGTCACATTTACAGCACATTAAGAGGGACTTCCAGCCAGTGCATTTGGCAGGCATGCGTAAAAGCTGAGATTGTGGAACAGTTTCTTTGCCTCTGTGCAGTCACAGAGTCTGCATTCCATGTTCCAAATTAAATGTATCTCCCTCTGCCTCTCCCTATCTCTCTCTCTAACTATTTGTGTCTGTCTGAGTTAGAGTTATCACGTGATGGAGCAGACAATAGAGAGGCACTCTGGCACTACGGAGAGGTTAGCTCGGGTTTTTGTGTTGCTTGTCAGTGAGGGGGGGCATCTAAGCTGTGAATAGGATCATTGAGTCGGAGGTAATTTTGGGCCCCAGTGCAGGGCATTAGTTGGACAGGCCTTTCTGCTGACAGGCCTGTTTCCTCTCTCTCTCTCTCTCTCTCTCTCTCTCTCTCTCTCCCCTCCCCCCCTCTTTTTCTTTAACCCCCAACCCCCAGTCCCCCTCTGCTGCATCGGCATTTCTATCCAAACCAGAGGCCTTTATCGTTGTGCCCATGACGACATGTCTGATAGGGCGTGGCAGCCAAGATCTCTTTTAGCCCCGTACCTTCGGGAGCCAATACATCTAGATCCAGATAAGTTGCAGCAGCCAGGCTTTAAGCGGTTCCACACTACACATTTCTGTGGTTTTATAAGCCACCAGAGTGTGTCTGGTAAATGAAGAGACACATGCTGGACATTCTCATTCATTATCATTGGAAATGGTCGTGCCTGCTGGGAGTTTGTGATTGCCGTGGGGGCTGGCTGTTGAAGGGCCTCTCTGAGGTGTCCTGATGGCCAAATTTCAGAAGACGTTGAAGTGCTGGAGCTCAGCTCAACAAGAGGCTCGGGCTAAAATAACTCACGGGGGGAAACCGCTGCTGTCAAATGCACTACTACACATTTTCACAACAATGAACAGTCAAACCTGCCAGATGGAAAATAAAAAACACATGGCCTGCAGCTTAAATTCATTAAGTCATGGTTTAAAATGGTCATAAATAGTGTCATAATAGCATAATGTTACTTAAAGATTTTCAGTCAAACAAGCTGAGCCGGACTGACATGTAGTCTATAAATTACTTTTTTAAAGTCAGGCAAGTCAGTGTTCCACTACTGGTTTCCTGTTACTATTTATTGACATAATGCTTACTGGAAAGATCCTAAATACAGTGAGGGGAAGAGGAAGTGAAGTAACACTGCTATAAGAATTTGTTCCTTTTAGTTATTAAAAAGCATTACAGGCTTTCCTTTTGTCAAATACACCTAATGCATGGCCTTTTCCAGATTAATGGAAATTTCTACAGATCGTGTTATGACTCCACTTACATTTGCTTGATAGCATTATATAGACTTAGTGGGAATAGTGGGAATGGGACTTCACTGACCTCCAAGTGAAGTTCTTAAATCTATGGGCTGTCTTTGTGCTGTATTGTGAGTTATTTTGACAGTCTCATGCTCTGTATTCTACCTCAGTCCGAGAATCTGCTGACTTGGGCTGGCTGGTGATTGCCTGAAGGCTTTGAGTTTACAGGCGGCTGGCTTTAAGGCAAAACCTTCAGAGAGAGAAGGTCATCTATCTGATGTCAGCTTTGCCAGGTTGAAAGAGAGAGAGAGGGGAAAAAAACTAATTGGTCTAGGGTAATTTAACAAAGGTAGCCAGGAAGGAGATGGTCAATATCAAACGTATTCTAGTATAGAAGAAGGATCTTGTCATCTTTTATCTTCATTATTGGAACTGCTGGCTCTCCTGAAATGCAATTTTACCTTGTGGGCTGTTAAGCAATATTTAGATGAATTGCAATTGTTCAGGTAAAAAAAAAAAAAAGTCTAGTTTGCGGTGCAGTTTTCTTATTTTGTCAGTGTTGAAATCATTTAGCAGTAGCTGTAATAGAAGGCATCACACGGTCCTGGCAGAAAGATTTGTCCTCTATGTTTTGGGTTTTGATAAAGTCGAGGAAGATTGCATTTTCATTCATCAAGATGAATACATTGTGATTACATCCCATGTCAGTTTCTTTGGCTAAAGAAAGGAGAGGGGAAATCCAAATACCCCATTCACACTTTAAAAAAAATATTTTTTTGCTTCCCCTTTCAGCCATCCTACCTTTAATTGCTCACTAAGAAAACATGTACATCTTTGTCAGTGCTGAGACCAAGGGCATCTACCTGAAAACATCTGCCTTGTCTGCCGTTTTAAGCAACAAGAAAAGTGTTAAATTCACTCCCGTCGTCACACAGAGATTTATTGCTACTAGGGCGTGGTGCACTTTAGGAGAATGGATTGCATGTGTTTGGGTGATACTATTAAATTAAGCCTGGGGGTTAAACTTAGGACTTCCTTTAGACCCCAGACTGATCTACTGCATCCTCTCCCCAAGCACAGAGGGACTCGACGTGCGAGTGCTGATGATGCTCTGAAGACATCAGCAGGTCCCCAAGGTAGCAGCACAAAGGAAGATTAGACACCCTCCTTTAAGGCTTTTGTTAAGTAATTCCACGTCTCCTTTTAATAATTCAAAGCGGCACCCGCAGAGCCTGCCCACAAACGATATATGGCAACGTTGTGATCTCCATGGCCAGGAGGAAATTTTATCTTTCCCTCTATTCCGTTTTGTGCGCTATAAACACGAGGGGTGGGCTGCCAGGGAAACACATCCACACAAAAAGATCACACAAGCTCTTAGGTTTTTGAGCTGTGTGTGTACATGTAGAAGCTACACAGGCTGTGCTGTACTGTCACTCACTTGTAACGTGAACTGGTGTTGTACCTCTGCCACAGAGGCACCGGTGGGACCCGAGCCCCCCATGAGCCACCTGTCTGCATTGTTTGCGCGCGCGGGTTTTGTTGTGTTTTCTGTGTGAACATGCTGATGAAATAAACATCACGCACGCTTACTTCTGTCTCCCGAGGAGCTGAGGATCGGTAGTCATCCGTGGAAGGCATCACCGTATGTCATGGGGGACAAAGCTAGCATGCGATGGCCTTAGCCGGAAATAAAATAAGACTTATCTAGCAGAATTAAACATAAATGCTGTATATATTTTCTCAAACACAAAACGCAGCAGGGCGTTTAGACTTAGTCTAATTTACACATCAGGTTTTAAATGTAATGGTTTGGGTTTGGGGGATCTTCTTTATTAGCCCTTAAGGGCCACACTTCCCTTTTTTTTCCTGTAGTTTTTTCTCTCTCCAACTCTCTCCTCCACTGCACCTGTTTTGAGCAATACCTTTGGGGCACAGCTTGAAGTGAATAATGTATGAGCGAGAAGGAGAATCTGAAAACCTTTGTGGACCCCTCTGTCTGTCTGTGTGTGTCTCTCTGTCTTCCACCTCTGTTGACTCTGTCTCTGGTTTTTCTTTTTTCGAGGTTTCTCTCTCACACTGTTGAGCTAATTCTTTTTACTTAAATCTATCCGTCTCTGTCTCTTGCAGTGAGGTTTGTCGACTGTGGCCGAGGTGGTCTGCTGCGGTTTGAATGCAGTAACCCATCAGACTTCCGGATAGAGGCCGATGGAGTAGTTTATGCTGCCAGGAGTATTCAGCACTCCACTCTCCCCGCATTGCCGGTGCTGATCAAAGCCAGTGACACCACCACTCAGCAGGAATGGGTGACTCAAGTCACGCTGATACCCTCCACGCACTCCAGCCAGCAGGTGAATATACATTAACCACTTCCATAGCATTTCTAACTTGTATTCCAATCGCCTGACTGATGTTGCTGCCGTAGAAAGGTGGAATGATCAATTCTCTCCTCACAACAAATAACTTACGCTTATTAGGCATACTGCACATCCACAGATGACTAGTTCTCTAAATTGTAGCAGGTGTTCCGTGAGATTGGATGGATGCTTGCTAATTAAAACTTAATGTGTCAATTTACTAGGTGCACAAACATATACTCAGCACGGTCAGTGGGTAGCAAGAGCAGATGCAAAATGGCTCCTCATAAAGTTGATTTCAGTGAGCGTGCCTTGTGATTGTGAGGTTATTGCCTTATCATCCAAAAGGGGACATACTTCTTTCAGTGCTTTGGAAGACGGGAAGCATCTGTCTGAGCCGTCGAGCGCTGCTCTAACCGCTCCGCTGGACGTGTTGCGCAGTCATCTGCAATTAGTTCAAATGACCATGTGCTCGTAAGTCAACATTGTGGTTGGCTCCAGATCAGAGGAAGTGCACTGAAAAAGCACCGTACATGTCGTATCCGTCTGCACCGTAACCAGGAAATGAAAAGAAGCTCTAAAGGCCGTGTTATTGTAGAGGTTTCAACTTCAGTGCCAGTGGATTATATGATCCTGTTCAATTAGATAATATCTGTTGCTTTAAACTGACGCGACACACACACACGCGCGCGCGCATGCTACTCTCAACTCTGAGCTCCTCTCTATCCTGACCAATTCTGTAGGGGTATAAGCCTTTATGTGAATTTGTTAAGAATCACTGCTGTGAGATTTTCAATCATTAGCCTTCTTGTGTCTTAATGAACACCACCCCACCCTACCCAACCCTCCAAATACAATAAGTATGTTTACTTAACTGTATTAGAGGGATAAAAAAAGACGGCACATTGATCCGTGTATAACAAATAGTCACAAGTGGCCATTTCTAAATGTGCAGCACAGCAGATAATCTCAGGAAAGGCAGGCGTCATATTTTATGTTGGCACAGATTAAAAGTTAATACCGACTGTTATGTGTAGTTACTGTCTGTACTCTGGGCGCAGTGGTCTGCTGGGCCGACATTAAACTTGTAGCCGGTAATGATTTCATAGCTTTTCGAAACAGCATCGTTAGCCGCTGACACTCATTTGCTGTAGGGACTCTTGCAGGTATGTGATTTTAATGATACCATCAGTCATTGCCGTTGGTTGGTGAAATGCAAATGCACATCTCTCCCAAGCAGGTAAACATAGACTTTCAGTAGGTTGTTTTTAATTTTAGTTTTTAGATTAAAGTCACAGCCTCACACTGGCTACAGATGTGTATTCAAATTAACAGCTGTATCATTAGCAGCCATATTCTGATCTGCATCTGTAGCGATGGGACGTTTGCCCTGATTCGTGCGTATTTAAATCAGGGACTGACTTTTCCCGAATCGTGCCCGGTTTATGAGGTCATGAGCAGTCGTCTTCCTCGCAGCATAATTATTGTCATGAATCATCACGCATCTCTTAATCACATCAGCGATTACATTTTTTTTTTATTAGTCCATGAATGCGGCAGCCTTGGGGAAACATTTTAATCAATGACAACCAAACAATATCCTCATTAACATGAGAGGGTCCTCGCCCACTATCTCCACCTCTTTGAGAACCTCAGCTCAACCGCAGTCCGTGAGGAGAAAGCGTTTTCTTTGTCTGAAAGAGAGAATTTTTTTCTAAAAGGGCAAATACACACATGCCTAATCCTTCTCACACACACTCAGGCCATCACTCAGCCCAACACTCTCCTGGACTGAGGAAGTAGACTACTAGTCAGAAGATGGAGGTGGTTCAGAGAGTGTGGATAGGTGCAGACCCCCAGCGCAGCAGAGATAGATGGGTGTTAGGCTGAACAAATCCACCACGCCATTCATCATTCCAGACACAGGTTGCAAATAATTACTGCTCTCACTCGCACCCATTTTAATAGGGTAATAGATATTTCTGAAGCATGCTCCTTCGCTATCTGTGCACTTGCCTCTCTGCATTTCCAATGTGTGAAAGCAGTATAATCGGATTTCAAACATGATTAGTGGAAGCTCTTCGACAGCTCCCCAGATGTTAGAGGAGGGGAGCGTGGGATGTGGGTCACCGTATAAGGTGGCAAAGTGGTAATTAATTTCTGTTTGCATCGGACACTTTGTAGTAGTTTGTAGGACTCGACTGCTTCACAACCAATCAGCATTTAGATGATTAAAGGCAGGAGCAGGGAAAATACTTCAAGGGACATGACAGTTCCATTGAAATCCCAGCTATCATTCATTGACATTGACAGATTTTACATATTGTTTTTCTGTTTTCCTTCCTGCCTTGTTTTGTTCAAGGTTATTTTAAGTTTTTCTGGCACTACTTCAGCCTCCTCAGTCTCTGGAGCGGCATAGGCAATTTGAGCCATCTGTGTGTTTAGTGTCTGGCTTGCAGGTACCATCCTCCTTTGTTTCAAATCTCATTCATTACAGGCGAGGGAGGATGGCAGATCCATTATGGAAGCTGGTCTGTCTGTGTGGGTGCATTTTATCAGGACATAAGAAGCGGTCTGCCATTTAAAGCAAACCAGGGCTGGCGCTGTGCGGCTGCTGCAGTCACCAAACAGTAGCCACCCCAAAGAGTTTCAAGGCATATCGTCACACGCTGTACTGTAGATATTTTAAGCTACAAAGAAAGTGAAAAAGAATGGATTGTTTGATTGAGCACACATTTTGAATAGGTGTTAAATGACATTTGGAGGAGCTTATTAGATTTTCCAGCAAATGGTAGCCTGTTTCTTTTTGTCACCACATCAATTCACTTTTTGTGTAATGAAAAAAGGAAAGGTCATTGTTCAGCCCACAGTGCCATTTGTTGCAGTAAGGTGTCACTTCATTATGTTGGTTGGCATGTGGTGCTGTTGATTGTATCTTAATGGTTACATGATCAGGATTAAGGCTTTCATTCCTGCAGGATAAACATAATGAGAGTCTCAGCAGCCATGCTGGCAGTTATGTGCGGCACAGCAGTGCTTTGAGCGAAAAGCTGTCAGTATGCTAACTGTTTTTTTTTTGTTTTTTTTTACAGTGACAGTGCTAGTAGGGTTCAGCAGATATAACGTTTACCATGTTCACCATCTTATTTTAGTGTGCTAGCATGCTAACTAGCTAATAAACACAAATGACTCGACATCTCATTAGTTTTGCAACTGCTAATCATGAAGCAAAGTACTGGACAAATTAAAATTTAATCATGATGGGGCTAGATACAAAGTTTGATGACAATGGCTCAAGATTAAAAAAAAAAAGACAAATCAATGCGCGTACCTAATTTTATCGCAATCCATTCAATAGTTGTTGAGCCATTTATGACTGTAACTCCAAACCACAAATGTGAACCTTATGGTGCTCGAGGAAGATTTAGTAGATCACTGAAGCCATCATACTCTTGAGACCACGAATGGACCGTGAAAAAATGAAACAGCCCCCATCCGATATATTTCAATCTGTAGTGGGACGACCAACCAACATTGTCGTACATAGAGCCATGCCGCTGGCGTGGCTAAAAATGTGTGTACCTATATTTTACTTCATAAATGCGATCACTACACAGTTCTTGAATAAATCATTTTCCTTTTCACAGGTCGAGGAAGTTGCTGTCCCTCCAGTCATGTCCAAGGATTTGAAGGAAATAGTATTTCCATCACGAAACACAGACAGCCAACTGAAACGCATGAAGAGAGACTGGGTCATCCCCCCAATCAATGTCCCAGAGAACTCACGAGGCCCATTCCCGCAAGAGCTTGTCCGGGTAACGTAGCTCACCCAAGCACATACATGCACAGATGCACACACACACACAGCACTCACAAACACACCCATCTCACAGCTTCAAAGAAAATGCTTTTTGCTTGATATGACAACCTTGTAGGTCCCCGTTGCCCTGAGCTCTCACTCAGAGGGTCACAGACACGAGACTCATGCCTTCAACAAAATGCTTCATATTTACAGCACTTTGCTAAAGGTCAGGTCTCTTTTTTCCGCTGTATTATTTATCTTTTGTTTCAGGGGGCGGTCTGTACCAATGTAACCTGGCATTATTTAGAAGTAGAGAGAAATCTGAAGAGCTCACCATCGCAATCGTTCCTTGGTTGCCTGTTGAGCTATTACACCCCTTTTATCTTGGCTCAAGGACACACAAGGCCCAATTCATTTACATCAATTCTCTGGTCAGGGCTCAGTGTGGGTGGCAAGCAATACTCGGGACAGCTAAGAAATGGATCCTTCTTCAGCATATTACGCTGACTTTTTACAGAGTGTTAAGTCCTGGACATTTGTATGTATTATATTTAGTTCTGCCATATTAGAAGGGATGTTTCAGGGCTTTAGTGGATGATATCAGGATGAGGAAATGCTCTGTTTGTTCAGCATGAATCCAGGTTGTAGGCACAGAGGGTCTATGCTTACATGGCAAACAGAACAGACAGCACAGCCAAGGCAGAACTTCAATACTAAACTGACACACTCTTTTTTTGTCTAGGAACCATTGTTAACAGTTAGTCAATGAGTAATTAAAAATGAAATATGAAAAATAACCTTAACTGTGGTTATTTGTTTGTTTGTTTATGTTATGTGTCTGTACAAGTAGGAATAACCTCCAGAATGCAGTTTTATATGCATTTATTGTTTTCAAGCTTTCACTAACAAATCTGTACCCCCACAGATCCGGTCTGATCACGA
Source organism: Nibea coibor (assembly GCA_023373845.1). Taxonomy (NCBI): domain Eukaryota; kingdom Metazoa; phylum Chordata; class Actinopteri; family Sciaenidae; genus Nibea; species Nibea coibor. Next base: position 10,690,043 of record CM041725.1, read on the forward strand.
CAAAAGCCGCTCCCTCAGATACAGTGTGACAGGCCCGGGAGCTGACCAGCCTCCCACCGGCATCTTCATTATCGACCCAATCTCTGGAGAGCTATCTGTCAACAAGCCCCTGGACCGAGAGCACATCCCCAACTTCCATGTAAGTCAGACACAATAAATTATTTAAAACAGAACCTCTTTAACAATATCATTTAGAATTTGCAAAGCGTGTTTCCAGCCTGCTTTACCAAGAGAAATGAGTCTGGTGGTGCTGTACATTCCTGCCAGTTGGAATGTGCTCAGTGGTCACATGTAGCCCAAACAGTCTCCTCAGACTCAATGAAGACCGAGATCTCCTTGGAAATCTGACTTATCCGTCTGGGAATTCAAAGGATTTAATAAAATGAAATGAAAGAATTGAGTCTATGTGTTACGTTTTGATAACCTCTACCACCTCAGTGCTGCCTTATTCTTGCTGTAAAATTTAATGCTATCTATTCATGTGCTATAACAAAAAAAAAAAAACTGATAGAGAGGCAGACAAAGCTGTAGTTAAAGTGAAATAACAGTGATCCTTGAAGGTCACGAAAGACTTTCACAGCAGAAAACCTTCGTGGGTGTTCATATCGGATCAGTCTGGGCTGTAAACGAGCTGTAAACTATACATTCGACCCTGTAACATGCAGTATAATTCACAGATTGATTTACACTTTAATTAGTTTGTAAGGTATAACACGCAACAGCATTCTGACACTGTTCATAGCCTGTATATTTTCAATATATACTGCTGTAGATGTATTTATTCTCAAGCTCAAGATCTAGATAATATAATATAAATACAAAATATAAGTGTATCAGTGTGTTAATCTTGCTGCTGGGTGTGTGTGTGTGTGTGTTGGTGTGCATGCAGGAAAGATGCACTTGAAGTTTAAAAAAAATGCATCAGATCAGAGTTGTTTTTGTAAAACAGAACTGAACTTGTGCTGACCCAGTGTAGGCAACAGTACTGAATAAAATCAGAGTGCACCTGTTTCAGGAGACAACTCTAAAAATGCAGCTAAAAGGCTTGTGTGTTTTTTTTTTTTGTTTTTTTTTTTTGTTGAGGGTTCTGATTAAATCTAATCGGTTGCCCTGCACATGCTAGTTATTCGTGGGAAAAATGTGTTCTTTATAAAATCAGAATTCCTCTCTTGGTCACGCTACTCTGAATACAAAGGGTTTTTTTTTTTCCTGAATCGTTTTCTCTTCTACATACAGTAAATTCTTTTCAGTGATGAGTAGCTGGGTTAATTATCTCAGCGGTTCAGTGGATGACACTGAGCGAGCGGTTTGCCCCAATATGATGTTTGAACTGTGGCGAATCATCCGAGCTTGAACGGTGTTACAGTCCAGATGTGTTTGTGTTCCCTCCAGCTGAGAGCTCACGCAGTGGACCTGAACGGCAACCAGGTAGAAAACCCTATTGACATTGTGATCAATGTGATCGACATGAACGACAACAGACCAGAGTTCACTCACCAGATTTGGAACGGCACTGTTCCAGAGGGTTCCAAGCCAGGTAATAATATACTACACAATGTACTAGATGAAGCCTAGCCCAGCTTGATATTGTATGAGCAGCTGATGAGATGTAGTCTGAGCCTCATGCTGCTATAATGTTAGCAGATCAAACAGCATTGACGGCATTCCTGGGGTGGACTCTTTGTTAACTTTGCTTTTCCTGTATTGAAGTAAGGGGTCGTATTCACTAGAAAGAATATTTGATGTCTCTGATAAAAAGCTGTAGCTCTAGCAGTGTTCTATGCAGTGCTATTAATTTAGCTTCTAACATAAAGATATTTGCATCTCGTCTTTGTCTTTATTTCCCATAGGAACATTTGTCATGACCGTGACATCTGTTGACAAAGATGACCCCAAGACAGCTAATGGGATGCTGCGCTACAAGATCCTGTCTCAGAACCCAGAGAGTCCAACCTCCAATATGTTCACCATCAACAATAAAACAGGAGGCATCATTACTGTAGCGGCAGGCCTGGACAGAGAGGTTCGTCATTGCTTCTTTGTGGCCTTACATTAGTTTTCTTTCACTTTACCTTCTTGTATCTCAACTTTCTTTCTTTTGATTTTATACAGCTTAACCCCTTTTAAGTGCCAGTGAATGTAGGCTTATAATATATAAATGGTATCATCGTTTAAAGACTTTAATTAGTGAGGCCATCCATTATGCTAATGAATTTTCCTTTCCGACTGTTATAGATGTAGAACAACGCGCTCGTTTTCCATGTTTATACAAATAGGCTATACATTTTTTTAAATATGGTGACAAAACACAGCATGAGTATATTTGCTAATATCCGGAATGTCTGAGAACTAATGAGGCAAAGTGAATTTTTCTGATTACCAGCTAAATGAGAAAGTAGAAATGGACTTGGCTGTTTCACACTTATTTACTCCTACAAGGAGGCAGTGTGCATCACCGAGCAGCTAAATGTTTCCCTTCCTTCATTCTCGCCTTCTCTGCCTTTCTTTTTCTAAAGCAGAAGCATTCTCTTTCTCTCTGTAAATGCTGCAACTCTGTCATTTAATTGGATCTCATGGCGGTTCGAGAAAATAAATAAAATAATATAGAAAGCTGGAGCCAGTTGGTGAAATTCTAGTGAGGGCAATCTGGCTAGGTGGCTGCTCAATCACTTCCACCCTGGGGCTGCCGTTTTATGTCCACCAGTTGCCACCATGAAAGTAATTTGCCCGACTCTCATTACCTAGCAACTGGTCTGTCACCTGAGTGGCTTTTAATGTGAGGAGTCATTTGTTAGCTTCATGGCAGTGTTCATAGCAGAGGTGCAAGTTTCACACAAACACACACACACACACACACACACACGTAAACTCCCCCATAGAGAATAAATCAGATTTATATAAAAACCCACCATTAGTCATCATAATTAAGAAGCCAGTGAGTTCAGATTTGTTTCATTTTGGAGGTTGTAGTTTGTGGCAGTGTAGTGTTGAACCTCATTGTATTGACTGTTTTTTCAAATTATTTACATACATGGTGGGGCATAAAAAAGATAATTATTACATTAAAGATAGGCTAGATTAATCATTTTTATTATTATTGGAGTGGATTAAATAAAATGGTAATTCAGTGAGTAAAAACACATTCTACATGGCACGAGAACTGATGACATTGTTTACAGAACTGTGCTTTAATCCTGCTATTTCTTCTCTTCCCTTTCCCTGCAGAAAGTGCCTCAGTACACACTGATCATCCAGGCCACTGACATGGAGGGCAACCCCATGTACGGCCTCTCCAACACAGCCACTGCTGTCATCAGAGTCACTGACATTAACGACAACCCACCAGAGTTTACTGCTGAGACGGTAAGAAACAAACTCATATCTGAGACATCATCACAGTAATCTTAGTGAAAGGAAAGCACCGCAAGGACCCCCATTTCACCTCATTGTGGATATATTCACTCAACCGTCACTTCTGCGCACTTACCTAGTTCTGCTTGCCCAGCGTTTCTGAAGCCATACAGATATACAAGTAGCCAGCCACGCGTAAAGTGTTATATCCCCCTCCAAATGTTGACACATGCAACTACGGGGATGTCTACTGAAGTGAAAGAGGCACTTACTGTGCCTGCGAATCACTGAAATTTGTAATGCCACCGTTGTGCTATCAGGGGAGGACAGGGAATGAGATGACCATGACGACATGATAAGTTACCTTAGATGTCTATTTACCCAGGATTGGTCCTGCTGTGCTGTGTGCGGCCGGGCCTTGGTGTATTTTCTGCTGCCACAGCAGTATCACTAACAGTACGCTGCTCTGTACGTTCATGGTTTATTCATGCAGTTTTTCGGCGAGGTGCCTGAAAACCGTGTGAATGTCATTGTGGCCAACCTGACGGTGACTGACAAGGACCAGCCCAACACGCCTGCCTGGAATGCTGTCTACAAAATCACCGGGGGCGACCCCACCGGCAGGTTCTCTGTGCCCACTGATCCGACCACTAACGAGGGCCTGGTAACAGTCGTCAAGGTAAGGCTTCCTCTTCAAACTCCACCCCTTTAATCCCTTAGAGATGCATAGTGAATGTATGTGTGCTATACTGAGAAGTTTGTGGGTGGTATTACCTTCCTATATATTTTTTTATTTGTTTGTTATGTACCAAAATCCCAAGGCAAATTTGAAATATGTGGACAGTCTGGACTGTCATTCGTTTGAAGAATGAAAGCATCCTGTACTGATTAAACTGAAGATCACTGCAGCAGGTTTTTGTCTTTTTGTTTTGTCCTGTCTGTTTTGTAACGGCTGTTAAATGTTATATTAAAACACAATTTTAAAATCCAGAACACATTTTGTATTGACATTGGTTGACTGCACAGCTCTTACGCCGGCGTTCATGCTGTTGTATATCCATCAACTGACCACAAAAGGATACAGTCTCTTTATCTCATCTCTTTGTCTATTGTGAGCTTTCACAATAAGGTTTTTCAGACAAGAGGAAGAAAAAAGCTTTAATTCTTTTAGTTGCTGTCTCACCAGTCTCAGATTACCAAAGACGTAATGTTATTTCCTTTTGGGTCCTTTCATTCCGCATTTTGATACGTGACTCACGGTGTGTAATACTCTCCTTTGCAGCCTATCGACTATGAAATCAGTAGGACGTATGTGCTGACGGTGGAAGCAAGGAATGAGGTTCCCCTGGCCAGAGGCATCCATTCTCCTCGTCAGTCCACCGCCACCGTCTCCATCAGAGTGATAGATCTCAACGAGAGTCCCTACTTCGAGCCCAACCCCAAACTCATTAGACTGGAGGAGGGAATGATGCCCGAGTCAATGCTGACCACGTTTACTGCACAGGACCCCGATCGCTTCATGCAGCAAAGCATCAGGTAGACTTTACAGTAAAAAAGGAAAAGGTTGAGTGCTGCACGATCGAAGGTTTACTCGCGGGTCTTTTTCACAGATGTGGAAAATTTGAAGAGTTTGCCGAGCCTATAAAGTTAGCTTCATTTCCTTGAATCTGTTATCCCCTGTTATCCAGCACAGATGTTTAAATCACACGTTTTATCACACATAAGGTAAAATAATTGCCATCAAACCTGCAGTGAGAACGCTGGTAGGTGTATCACTGATTACACAGCGCTCTATGCATGAAACAGGAGTGACATAATGGGTTAAGATGACTTGCCATCCTGCCCACGTTCACGCTTGCTCAAATAACACTGTAGCCAGCATGTCTCCATCTCATTCTTGTTGAACAAGCTCTATTTTTTCCCTTTCCTTTTTGTCATCAGACGTCTTGCCTCACAGCTGTTTGGCTGTGGAAGAGTTTATCTGCCAGAAAACAGTCCATGTGAAATAAGCTAGTTTTGTAATTCCACGGTTTGTCCTACAAATTAGTTTGAGATACTGGTAACAACAAGCCAGCTTGGCCTCCCCTGTGAGGCTGCTCTCAAAAGATGGAATAATTATGTAAAATGCATGACGGCTGAAATATTTATTCCGTGTAAATAAATAAAAACAAAAGCATTGTTAGAAGAAAGACACGCCAACATGGAAATTGAGACTAAATTCACCAGCTAGATTTTCTTCTGCAGAAAACAGAATTGAACATTATTAAACTTTCTCACTACATTTATATTTTTTTAAAAAAGAACTTGCACATAATGCCTGACTGAAAATTCAACTTCAAGTGATCACTCAGGATTATTAATCACTGTGTAAACTTCTTTTTTTTCCCCCCCTCAGATACTCCAAACTCTCAGATCCAGCCAACTGGCTAAGAATTGACCCGAACACTGGCCGTATCACAACAATTGCCATCTTGGACAGAGAGTCACCATTTGTGAAGAACAGTTTGTACAATGCAACATTCCTGGCTACTGACAGTGGTATGTAACCATTCAACTGGTACTGCAGTTGCCAAAAATACCTTTCTGAGCTCCTCTGATGCACCAGTTACATGGTCTAGGTGTTTTAGCCAGGCTGTTACACAAGCACTCTATTCCAGGCCATTATTGTTAGAGCATTCAGGAGGACTTAATGCCTGCCTTTTCAAAAGGAAGCCTAGCGAATGTCTAATGTAGCCTACCTCTCAAAGGTCAATCTTCCACCTAGCATCACTTTGACTCTCTCTGTGATGTTTTTCACCTGAAACGAGTGCACAAATGCACTGTATCTGTTAAGAAGAGAAAAAAAAACTATCTCAGTTACAGCCACAAAGACATCCTCCATGCTTGAAGGTCAACCTTGTACCAGGCACTTGGCATGTCTGGAACACTGACCACCTTAGTTGAAGGTTAATGTGCTAGCAATCCCAGAACCATCCAGCATGTGGATATATTCACCTCTTCCCTGCACTGGCGGGATTTACCTCTGTTCAGGTTTACCCTGTTCTGCGGAGCATAGCTTAGGCCAATAGGCTTAAAAACTCTACCAATAAAGAGGTTTCTCAGCATTAATGGGTCAGGATTGGATGACTAGCTCCTTTGAGCGTGGCCTGAATGGTAAAAAAGCCTCTTAGCTGAGTGAATACATAGAGGAGCCTGAGAGGAGCGACAGTGGGCTCTGTTTGTCTGCTTTAGTATTCCCGTCCCGCGTCCTTCGTCAGGAAGACGTTCTTCAGGCGTGTGCGCACACTCACGCACACACACACCTACACACTACCCAAATGTTCTGATATCTCTCTCTTTCTGTCTACCTCCTCACTTGAGATTAGATTCTCAGATCAGTATGCAGTTTGGAAGGGTCTTCTCCCACTGGAGTAAATAGCTGCTTAAAGCATGAGACTTAGAATAAAGTCCATATTTTACTTGTGTGTGTTGACTGCAAATGAGAGACGGCATTTCAATATTATATATTCCTATCCATATATACATTTGTTAAAAATACCTCTTTTTTTCCCCCATAAATATGTATGTTCTGAGTGTGTGTGATTCATCTTTTGACCCATGTAGGTGCGCCTCCAGCAAGTGGCACAGGCACTCTCCAGATCTACCTGCTGGATATCAACGACAACGCTCCCAAGGTTTTCCCACAGGAGGCAGAGATATGTCAAAAACCAGAACCAAACGCCATCAACATCACTGCGATTGATGGAGACCTGAACCCCAACGCTGGGCCTTTTGCGTTTGAATTAGCCCACCGGCCCACAGATGTTAGGAGAAACTGGACCATCACAAGAATCAGCGGTAAGTTACAGATCACACGCACACAGTTATATCGCCTTCGCATTGATTCAGCTTTTAGCCTGCGTTTGTCGAGAGGGGAAGATGGCTCTTTTCGGCACTGTTTAATTAGTGACATTTAATAATTATAAAGAAAAGATTGAAATATCGAATAATATGACATTTAGATGACTGTTGTTTGCTAATTAAAGCCTGAGACTTTGATCTGTGCTCCTTCTGAACATCCCACACACTGCAAGAGAGGATCAGGTAGCACCAGGGCAGACACTATAATGTATTAACATTACCAAAATGTCATTAATTGCTTATGCTAATTTGAACTCAAACATTAGTGGAATATCTAATTTGTTGTTTGTTAGCTATTAAGATATTCCAAGTTGAAAAGCAGTGAATATATCTTAATAGGATAATACATATGGATTATCACTGCTGGGAATTTAGCCTAAGCAGCATTATCAAAAAGGTATTCAGTAGATTTATAAGCTCCAAATGTAAATCCTGACCATGTTTTGGATTAGATATGCTGAGGCAACTTCCAGGTATGAATTTGTGCTGCATATTTGTGGTAATAGGGAGTGTAATCACACTGTGAACACGAGTCTATACAAACACATACAGTGTTTTTGATTTAATGCCCTCTCAAAGGCTTTTCTTCTAAAGAAACATGCTGGTTTATTGTTAAACACACTGAGCAACTTGATTTCGTGTCCCTCTACATGTGTATTTGCTCTGATGAGGAGCCATCACTCTCTCACCTCTGTCTTTTGTCCTCCTCATCTCTCAGGTGACTATGCTCAGCTGAGCCTGAAGATTGGCTTCCTTGAAAGCGGTATCTATGAGATCCCAATCATAATCACAGACTCCGGCAACCTGCCCATGTCCAACACCTCCTATCTGCGGATTAAAGTGTGCCAGTGCGACATCAATGGGGACTGCACTGACCAGCAACACATCATGGCTGCCGGCCTGGGCACCGGCGCCATCATCGCCATCCTCCTCTGTATCATCATTCTTCTCAGTGAGTGTCTCAGTGCCTCGCTCAAGCAGCACATCACACGAACACAGGCAGGGATTATAAAGAGAGCTAAACATTATCCGAGATACCACTAGATTACTGTAGGATTACCAAAAAAGATAGCCTTGATCAGGCCCGCATCCAAGCTCTAAAACATCGGATCCGATTACACTTGTATGAAAATATGTAAGTTAATATGTTTTGTAATAAAAGATATCTCTCTCCGCCTGTCTGTCAGTTCTCGTGCTGCTGTTTGTGGTGTGGATGAAGCGTCGCGATAAAGAACGGCAAGCCAAGCAGCTTCTCATCGATCCCGAGGATGATGTGAGAGACAACATTCTCAAGTACGACGAGGAAGGTGGAGGAGAGGAGGATCAGGTGAGAACGATTTGGTAAACACAAACAGTGCAGATGCCTTAACAGCAAACAGCTCTGAAACCCTTTTTTTTATCAATAAAATAGAAAATCATTTTTCCTGTAAGCGACCGTTCTGCATTAACACAACTGTTTTGCCAAAGCCTGAATCCCACTCAGGATTTGAGTCAAACATTTGACTCAGAATCTGATCACACATGTAGGGATGCTTCCTGATCTTCATTGTTGTCAAAGCTGTGCAGCCCTGACAACCAGATAAGCTTACATGTTTACAGATATTTACATATGTGGAGAAACTCTATCATTTATTATTTTTATAGGACTTTAGCGGGATAAATATAGGGGATAAATGTAGAGATCATAAAAAGTACTATTCTGGTTTCAGCGGTGGAATTTGGTTGTCATGCTGGTAGTTTTATAGAAAAATGTCCCAGCCCTACGTGAAGACTCACAGTGTTTTTTAAAGGGTGACATCAGGCAAATGTGGGGTCTTTGTTACGGCGAAACATTCAGGTCACATCTGCAGTATGCAGCAGCAGTTTCTGTATAACTGAAGCAACGTGGGGACAAAGAGGACCACCTACAATCTTTCAGCAAGCATACAAACACTTACAATGCATTCTTTCCAGTGTTAGTCCTGCTCATTATGCTGCTCCTAGACACTTTTACGGCCATTCACAGCGTGGAGCTTTTCATTGTGGACTGGAAATAGTACCTTTTTCCTAAAAAAAAGGGGGGCTGGGAATCGGACTTTGGAATCAATAAAGCAAACACATTTTATCCAAACAATGCTGGAAATATTGGAAATGTTTCCTCAACTGGAACTGGTTCCTGCTTCACACTAACATACACACACAAACACACACACACACACACACACAATATAAATGTAGTGCCACAGGCATCAATAAAGGCACATGTCTTTACCCCCCTGCACTGATCACGCACACAGACACAAATTCAATTGTCCTAATGACCCCTTGTTAACAGAACAGAACCATTTCATAAAAAACGGCAGTAATATACCAAATGGGCTATTTTCTTGCCACTGGATGAAGTGCTCCGGTGGCTTAGGTAGAGCAGAAATGAGCAGGAGACCCCTGTCTGACCCAGCAACGTGCCAAATTAGCCTCGGAGACTTGTAATTGGTAAGCTGATGTCATTTGGAGATAGACATCTGCTGTGGCACTATAACGAAGCTCTGTCCAACGTAACAATATGACTGGAAAGCCATTAGACATCAGCCGGTGATTAAGCAGGAGGGATCGCACCCACTTGTGTATTCACTTCCTCACTTTCACACACAAAATGCACAGACTTGTGAACCGGAACATGTTGAAAAGGAAACATGATATAACACCCCTCAAAGGCAAACGAGCGGCTGCAGCAATTTATTGAAGGAAAACAAGCTTCCATTTTTGAGTGGCGCAGGGGAGGGCAGGGCGCCAGGAGAAAATGGTCTTGTCTGCGGAATCGGGGGAGTCAGTGTTGGGTAAAAAATGGCCCTTACTTTCCTGGCGATGTGGTCTTTATAATGCCCACCTCTGTTCTCCCTATCTCCCGCTGGGGAGGAAATTGAAGTGTCAGACCATTGGGCGCTCTCAGAGTATATGATTTTAGTTGCTCCTGCCATTGCCCTGGTTTGTATTGGTTTGTGAAGCACTCATTTCATCAAAGGCAGACAGCTGATCAGGCTGCGCTCCCCGGACATGGAAAAAATAATGCAGGAATAATAGCAAATTGCGAAGTTGTCGTGCGCAGGTTTGCGGGTGAACAAGATAAAATGCAAGAGACAGATGAGTCATCTGCTGCTTCAAATAACCTCGGAATAATTTGATGCACATTAACCTTAGACAGGGTGGCTTTGGAGGCATGCTTTGAACAATATTTTGATTTGTTTTTCAATCCCATGCAGTAAGTGAAACAAAATGAATCAGACCTGTTTACACACAGAGCATAAGTGCCTCATGTATTTGTCACCGGAGACAAAAACAGGTTAAACATGTCAGAGGAACTGTAACATAGCTAATTTTATCTCTGGATAATTCTGGTTCATGAAATATGGGACTTATTTTTGTACTTTTGGCCATTATTTCAATTATAATAACAATATATACATATAATATAATAAGAATGCTTTCTTTATATACCATTTTTACAAAGTGCTTTAACAGACAAAGCACAGAATACTCAAAATAACAACAGGAGAGAGCCAGACATCCAGACAAAGGCAAGGCAAAATGAAGATTTAAGAACACGGCAGAGGGAAGATGATGAACGATAAGGATGTTGAGAGCAATAGCCATTAAGAATCATGACAATATAAATAAATGCCAAAACAGAAGAGAATAAAGGCCATAAAAGCATTAAGATAAATGAATGCATAAATAAAATAAAGCAAAAACAATAAAAAAAAAGACGAGATTACATAAAAGCAAGTCCATAAAAATGAGTTTTATTCGAAGTCACTGATTCTGCTTTTAAGCTTTTAAGCCTTTAAAATGTTTATTTTCCTTCTTGCCAGGAGTTATATGATATGGTAAATATGGAGCGTAGCTTAGCATAAAGACTGGAAAACGTGGGAAACAGCTTTGTCCAAATCTGTTTACTAGCGCCTCTACTCCTATTTTTTTTGTGCGAAGATAAGCTAACCCACTGCTGGCCCCCGCCTTACATTCAGCGGAGCGTCAGGAGAGTTATAGAAGTGAGTCAGGAGAGTGATCTTCTCATCTAATGCTTGGCAAGATGGCAAAAAAGCAAATTTCCCAAAATGTCAAACTTATTCCACTGAGACATTAGCCAACAGGGAACTCGCCCAAAAGTCGGCAATAATCCGTCATTGTACAGGAAGCCTGTGTGTTCTCGCAACTAGCCTACAAACAAAGGTCAAAGCTGTACCTGGAAGCCTCTATAAAACAAAATGTGTGTATAAATATAACCTGCATGATCATCAACATTTTTAGTGTTGCTGCTCTCCCACATTCCAGAAAAAATGTGTATAAAGTTATTATTTATAGTCCGAATTATGGCAAAAGCTATTAAAATAATGACCTCAGCTCTGTTTTAAATTGCTCAGCTGTGTGTCACAAGGCTTTGTGATGCTCAGTCTGCCATGTTTGAATGTGGGTCATGAGTGCCACGGGCAGCCATTTCACCAGGCCCGTGTACGTGCGAGGAGTCAATTCCCTGAAGGGGGCTGGTATGTCATTAGACCTTCCTGCTTAGTTCAGCCATTATACGGCTCTGTTGCAATTCCTGTCACCAGCTCCTGACCCCTCCGGTGTGCGACCTCAGAGAAGGTCGTATCAGGAGTCAAACTGAAATGGACCAAAGATGATGGATGGCGCTGCTGCGTGACGTGTGATGACCGGCATTCTTCTCCTGTTTGCCTCGGGGGTGACTGTCATTCCCCGTGAAATCAAATTACACATGAATAATCAATGTGTTTGTTTTAGATTCGAGATGAGACTTATTAGTGTGGAGTTGAGTAGGTGTTTGTCAAGTTCCCACGTTGTGTTTGTTATTCTGGGTTGTTTGCGCATCATCACAGGGTTTATATTTATTCTCATGTTTATTTTTACATTGGAGCGTCTGCAGCCTCTTTTTTTTTCCTCCCTCGTCTGCTAGGGGTGAGTGTGCATGCGTCTGTGTGTGTAGGTACACGTGCAACTGAGCAAAGACAATTTTGAAGGGGGATATTAGAGATGGATGGATTACTGAAAATCTTCTAAAGAGGGACAATCCATCATGCACGCTTATTAGGCACACACCCTGATTCTCAAATGGCATTTTCTCCATCATATCTGCCGTCACCGCGATACCATCCAGCCATTCAACTCAGCTCCTCGCCACAGCTTCTTTTTCCACTCCTGACTCCTTTTCTCTCCTCACTCTTTCTCCTCCTCCTCCTTCCTCGCCCATGACTTTGCACAAACTGCGAGCCATTCAGGTTGCCTTGGTAATGTTAATAGGATTAGCAATGGCTTATGCATATCCACCATCCCGTGTCTGGGCATTGATTAGAGCAAAACAGTCGCCTGCACATCCTTCGTGCAGCACGCGGCAGAAGTACAAACACTCTGCAGCGTATGATGTGGTCCTCAGCCCGGTCCCCCTCAGTGCTGGCTCTTTTTAATGTGTCAAATTGTCCCTGGGCTTGTGCTTCACAGACAAGAAGATTAAAGTTTCCCTTGTACTCCCTCAACTCTTCCTGCTGCAGTCTAACTTTAAAATCTTGTCCACTCAGTTGAACTTCTCTTAGACTGCACAGCGCAGGATATGTATTTAAATAAGCGCACTCGGTGTGAGGCCTCATCACGCTGCTCAGCTGACTCCCATCTGTCTATGTGTTCCCCAGGATTACGACCTGAGCCAGCTCCAGCAGCCGGACACGATAGAGCCTGATGCCATCAAGCCGGTTGGAATCCGCCGTCTAGACGAGAGACCCCTCCACCCCGAGCCACAGTACCCCATGAGGTCAGCAGCACCCCACCCCGGAGACATCGGAGACTTCATCAACGAGGTGAATGCGCCGTCCAGCACGAGCGCGGAGTTATTACAAAATAAATACGATTGTTGTGTTTATGGTGAATCGGATCCCAGAAGAGCTGAAATGAAAAGGATCAGGGGTGTCAGAAAGCTTGAATTTCATTTTCAAGCTGGATGACTTTCTTATAATCAACTTGTATCTAAATAAACAATTTGGTTCATACGACTCGGTATTAAGCAGTTGCGCACCGCCTTGTCGTGCAAGAGAGAGAGAGAGAGAAAAAAACTTTAAATTAAATCAATTATTATTGGAATTGTTTTCATCTCTTCTCAGCAGAAACTTTTCTCATCTCACATATATCCGCTCAGACATGCAGAAAGCCCAAAAAGTACATGATGCTAATTCACTTAGATATAATTGTTTTTCTCCTCACTTTCTGCCAAAGTAGAGTTATAGATGTGTCAGCATAGAAATGGAAGATGAGAGAAGCAATACATTGGCTTTCTATCGGAGTGCACTGTTCAGAGTGCCCTCGTTTGCCTGAGGCCATCATTGACTCCAGCATGAAGGGAGAATGTAAAATGAAAAGAGCAGTCATGTATTTTTCACAAGCTCCAACAGACAAGAGTTTCACAGCATTACAAATGGAGTTCTCTCCTAGTTTTTGGATGGCGCCCATGTTTTTAGATTAGAACTCGCTCTTTCAGTTCTGCTCCGCGACCATCTATCTCTCAGATCCCTTAACCCAGGCACCACTCATTTTCACCCCCGCCACATCTCATGAATACACCTAATATACACTTGGCTTAACAGCTGATGTTGAGTGGAATTTAATTTTCTTTTTTTTTCTTCTTTTTTTTCCCTCCTCACGCTGCTCAATGAAGGAACCGTTTGACAATGCGCGCCATGCGTCATCAGACTTGTCATTTTAATGTTCTCACAAGACCTCAGAGAGGTTTCAAGTGTGAACGTCCTGACCCAGAAAACGCTCGCCGCAACCAGGCTGCGTTGATCTGTTTTTAGCCTCCGATTTGACTGTCGCTGAAGCTCAGTCATGGTAGCTCCAGAGCTCACATGGAGCTGGAATCTGACCCAACTGATAAGGGATGGCTGCCAGAGGAGCACAGAGACGGGGAGGGAGGGATGGGGGGGAGGGAGGGAAGAGGAAGGGGGTCTGATCTCCATCCTGTAATGTGCCCACGCCCCGGGAGCTTTTGGCTCTTAATTAAATTACAGGGACAAAAAAAATTAGGTTTAAAATAAGGACTTTAACCTCACAGTCAAACAAACGTCAATTAGTCAGCCACTGGTCTGTTCCCACAGAAGGGGGGTGGGGGTGGGGGGGGTAACATTAGATACATGACCTCTGTTGGTCACAGGTGGACACAGCTCCACAAAGCTGAAGTGATTGCCTTCATTGTTTTGCATAGTGCCTCGTTTCAGCCCTGGCAAGGTTGTCTCTGAATAGAAATACCAGTGGGTTTCATTACAGTTCTCTTTTGTTATCTGGGGCAGAGTGACTCCAAAAAGTGGGGAGAGCTCACCATTTCACTGAAAGTCGTGATTGTCTCACGCTCAGCGGATGACTCAGTTATAATGAAATTACGAGGCTGACTTCTGTGATTGACTAACCTTATGAAACTGCCAGCAGGGTTTTGGTTGTAGATGGAAGGGGGCTATAACCAGCAGAGCAATTATGGTTGTAATTGTAATGAACGATCCATCTGTCATATTTCCCACCAAATTATCAGCACCACAGCCCTGAGCAAATACTTAACGAAAGCTAACAAGTGGAAAATAATCACTAAGTGCCCAGGCACTTTAATTCAATCCATCTTTTTATTTGAGAGCATTTCAGCTCTATAATGGCAGCGCAGAGGAAACTATAAATCTTCGACAAGTTCCAAATGAGCTGAGGTCTCGTTTCTGTGTGTGTGTTATGTTACTCCACTTCTGTTAATTCATTTATTATTTGTTGGATACCTCAGTTGCGACGATAAGAGGGAGAAACCAGGCGTGCATCCAATGTGGTTCATAGCCAAAGCACATCTCAACTCCTAGATTAGCAATCCATCAAGTCTCCTGAGTCCCGTTAGGGAATGGGGCTGCAAATCAATAACAGTCCATGAGGACCCCTCATGACGCTGTGAGGATTTCTAGGAATGCCGAGCACAATCTTCAAAATAGAACCACCCTCACCAGCACCGCGAGCCTCAAGATAAAACGGAGAGACGCGCACGAGTGGCAAACACACTCGCGCTCCTCTCATCTCCGCCTCTGTTGAGCTCAGTGCTTAGTGCTAGGGTTTAGGCAGGAGTTAGATAAATATGATATATTAAAGATGCCGCTATCTAGATTATAGATGGCTAGGAGTATCAGTGCTGGAGCTGTACTGGCTGTCGAAGGCCCTTGGAAGAGAGGCGGGTGGTTTGCGCAGGGGTCAGTGGGGAAAGTGGAGATGATTCCAGTCTTCTGAGGCTGCTGGTCATGCTCAATCTTGGCTTTTGATCAAGGCGCTACAGCTAATCCTACATCCAAGAAACATCAGGAGACTCCCGACGAAAAACACAGGAAACTCACAGGAACACTCAAGCCTGATTAATCGTATTTCCTGAACAAGCGGAGGTAGAACCGCTGGCTGGTGTGCGGATAGATTAGTTAGCTTGTGTGCAGCAGTAGGGAGGGAGTTTCGACGTGGGCTCCGTCCTTATTGCAGATGGTGTTGGTGTGCAGAGGTGGCTTAATTTCCTCATCTAACTGTGGCTTCATTTCCTCCTGTACAGGGACTGAAGGCAGCAGACAACGACCCCACCGCTCCTCCCTACGACTCCCTGCTAGTGTTCGACTACGAGGGCAGCGGCTCCACAGCTGGCTCCCTAAGCTCCCTCAACTCCTCCAGCAGCGGGGGCGACCAGGACTACGATTACCTCAACGACTGGGGCCCTCGCTTTAGAAAACTGGCAGACATGTACGGTGGAAGTGATGACTAGGACACACAGCCACTCCTCGAAGGATGAAAAAGATGAGAGAGAGAGAAAAAAAAGAGGAAAAAAGAAAGATTTCCTGTTGATGGACATGGACAGCTTCTGATATTCCCTGAGAGACGGAACTGTGACAGAAAAGAAACAAAAAATAAACAATGATTCAGAAATTTTTTTCAAAAACAACCAACCTAGGCTTATTGTTGTAGTCTACGCATACATATGCTTGTTGAAAGCTTAGGCATAGGCTGTGGTCCAGTTATGGCGGATGTGGGAGGGAACACTGGTGGACTGTCACCACTTGGATTGTTGGTATTGAATGCGCTCAGTTACACTTGAATTTCACAGTACAGAAGCACTGGGATATAATGTGCCTTTTTGTACATTTTTTTGGATCTAAATGATTAGTTTTATGTTCAAGGCTTTAATGGTACTGACTTTTGGAGTGATTTCAAACAAAGTATGTTACACTCTGGTATGCTTCTACATTTTTTCTTTGGTTACACAATGCTCCTGTTTGTTGAAGATTATTTAAATAAACTACAAAGACGAAGAAATGAAGGATCACCTGTTAGCTTGGATTGAAGGAAAAACAATTAAGAGCAGCACTGTACAGTACGCTAGACTTCTAGACTTTTTCACTAAAAAATTAAAATTATGCAGCTGGTTGCAAATAAAGGGAGTTATGAATCATACTTTTGTAGCAGATTTTTTTTCCTTTTTTTTCTGAAGTGATGTAGTGTTTTACAAAAACAACAAAAAAAACTGTTCTGGTCTAATCTATGTACACTTCATTTTGCCTTAGTCATCATCTGATATTTTCAAGTTTTACTTCACTGTAAAAAGATGTGTGTACATAATGCATAATGTTTTTTTTTTTCTTTATCTTTTTTTTTTTTCTTTTGATGTAGTATATGAAAAAGTGCAAAAAGTTCCAAACTTGTAAATGTATAATTTGGACTACAAATTCAAGTTTTTTGCATGTTTTTATCTTTTCATGACAGCAAAAATGGAAAAAAAAAAATGTTGTTTCCCAAATTTATTTACAAAGTGAAAAAAAAAAAAATAAAAATCTGGGTGACATTAAATGTGTAGAACTTAAGAGAGTTTTTTGTATAAAACATGAAAAAAAAAAACCTTATTGATAAAAATTGAAAAGTAGTGATCTTGTCAGCACAACTGTTGAATTTGTACCAAAAAGGGGGAGGGCGGGGTGGGATGACATGCTAGGCACTAATTACTGAATCAGCTTTAAGACTGGAACAGGTTTTGGACTTAAGCCTTGTGGATAACCATGTGTACTGGAAAACAAATTATACATCTCTGACCCCAACCATCCAAATAAAATGCTAATTTTGGAGCTAAATACCGCCTCTTTATTTATTTGTTCTTACTCAAAACGCAGCTCTGTTGCAGAGGCTTAATTAGATTGCGAATTGTGCAATCTATCTCTCAAAGGACAATAACTTTAAACAAAAAAATAGTTAATCGTACAACGCATAACCCGAGGGGAGAATAAATCTTTTATACGCTTTATTTATTTGTTGTTTACACATATCGCGCAAACGCTTTAGGCTCACGCGCGTCCGTAGATGATAAGTTGGGTGGCTTGCGGGCAAGGGAGTAAACAATGGCCTCGTTCTGTAACACTATCTGTGTTCCTAAGCCAAGACAAGGTCAAAAGCTCATGGAAATGCCAAATCCATCCAGCACCTGTCTGCTATCGGGGATTTGTACTGTAAAGTACTGTAGGTCAGATTGGACTTGACCTCGAAATGAAGAATGCCTCCAAAAACTGCCCTGGGGACTCCGCCTGTATCTGTACTCGTGGGACCAATGCAAGGATGAAAATGTGTGTGTGTGTGTGTGTACTGTAGATGGTGTTGGTAGTGGATCTGTTCACCCGTCACACGCGCAGTGAATCTGGATGATGAAAGTCACGGGACGTCGGCCGTTTAGCCTTCACCTGCCCTTCCTTTCCTCCCCGTTCTCTATTACCGTGGGACCAGAAATTCACAGAGCCGCCGCTCGCGCCTAGTCGACTAAATGCGGACATGGCTTATTAATTCAACCAAATTAGACAGGAGTTTGGTTTTTCTAGTCCTCGCACAAAACGCAATGAATGCCTATTAGAGAATAACCAGTGAACCGTACCTGCCTTTTGTTTTTCGGCTGCTGTAATCAGTGTCGCTGTTGAGTGTTAATCAGTTTCACATCCTGTACCTCTTAAGAACGCCGCTGATTTTCGCGCATCCTCCTGCACGAGGAGAGGGGGTTACTCTCACACAGTTGTTTTAACATGACCTCGCCTGGTTCGTATCACTTATCTCCGAGTATGCATAACTATGCACCGCGTTTGCCAGGAGCAACAAGAATTTTTACATTGCCCCGTCAGATGAAATGTTAAAAAAACAAACCGCCTGACCCTGAGGTGTTGTTTCAACTGCGACTGAGTCAGATTTGTTTTACCAAATCATTTCCTTCAAACTTTGAGGTTTTCCAACCAGACGGCTGCTTTTAATGCATCTCCCTTTGTTTCGGCTTTACTAATAGAAGCATTACACCACTTAGAAACCTTTGCCTAACTACCCTCTTCGCTTTGATCTGGAGCAGGCCCAGATGTGGTTCATGACTCAACAGCTCAAAGGAGCTTCATCAAATTCTTTTTATTGCTCGGCCCAAAGTTAACAACTGCGCGGCCAAGGAGGACATACTTTGAGAGGAAGGAGTGCATTAAACATTAAAGGAGGGAGTTAAATGTTCTTTTCTTCTTTTTTTTGCTTGTCGGATTGGAGATCGATGACGTTCACTTATCTGTCCGTTGAACTGTTTCTGGCGCCGGGCGCATTGGGCCGCTCGGTGGCAGAATCTGCCAGAAAAAAGACAACTCGCCGTTTTGCGGGTAATCAATTGGCAGTCTGGGAGAAGAATAGTTAAACACATGAATGTCAGATTCAGACAGAGCCAAGCTAGTGCTTGTTTCCAGCTAATGGTCTTCTGGCTGTCGCCATACACTTGAGGACAGATAAGTGTATTTCCCAAAATGTCAAACTATCCCTTCAAAGACCCGTACACAAAAGATGAAAAGCTTCGTCGCTGCAGCATGCTGCTACAGCGTACATCTGTCCGGCCCTTAATGCCGCCTCTTCCCTCGGCTTTAACTCCTCTGCCGACTCTCCCCACCCCGCCGCATTGTCATCTTGATGTTAAGATTGCTCCAACGGGTTCATATCCACCCAAGCAGTCGAGTCCTGTTTCATGTTTTAACCCTCAGCGAGGGGAGAAAAAAGAAGAAGAAGAAAAAAAAAAGAATTGATATTCCAGCGCTGCACTTCAATTTCACAACATGGATTATCCCCGAAGGAAAGCTGGCAATCTAAGAGAGCCCAGGACATAAAGGCAGCCGCAGAGCTCCTCCACTATCCACGCCCGAGACATACTGCGCCGTTTAAAGATGAGGTGTTAAGACAACGTAAAGAAAACAGACTAGTCAGAAGAACAAATGTATTTTGGGGCCTGTAATGAACTGACACTGACTGACTGAGCAGTGGCTGGGAGGACCATTGTGTGAGCATATTTTCATCATTTTTTTTTTTTATTTGCCATATGGCGGAGCAGGGATGGCTGAAATAATTGCTCAAAATAGGATCTCATTTGCACATTTTAGCTTTAACTGACAAACGGATAAAAATAGTAATGCGAGGGAATTCAAATGTGCAGAAACGTGATTTGCAAAGCTAATTAAGCTGGATGGGAATGACAACGGTTTCATCTGCCAGCTTACGTGGATGTCTTTGACATATGCACATTTAATAAAAATGAAAAAAAAAAACACCTCAGGAACACAAAACGATAAATAAATAATGAATGCGCTATCTTTTTTTTTTTTTTTTGGCTAGCGTTGTGGGCTTTGTTGTCTATCCTGGAGTGAATTCTGGCTCACATGCGAACACTGCATTCCATATCTTTTTCCCAATAGATGCTACAATATGTGCCGGGCACATTATTGTTTTAGTTTTTATACGAAATATTAACTCCAAATTGGAGGAGGGACTCAACTTCTAACCCTACAGTACTCCCTAGATGTTCTCTTTGGAAAAAGGCTGCAGATTGCTGTTCTTACAAGCACCCCAGGGTCCCTTTTATTGACTGTGAAACAATGCTTTCGCCAACACCCCCTCACCGCCGCAGATTTACAAGACAGCCGTCCTCAGCTCCTCGGCGTGCGCGTGCGGAGATGGCTGAGCGAGTGTCACAGAGCCACCCAGCCTCCGCGGGGGGACTGTGGGTAAACATGCAGAATACAGACTAGAATCCGATGCAAACCAGCGTCTAAGTTATGCTGCTCCTGACCTTTGGTGGACTTTGGGAAGATGGATGCTACCCAGGCTATCGATAGAAATTTCTGGCCCGCAGCAGCAAGAGCATATTTCTTATGGTTTCCCAGCCCCTGCATGCTACCTTCGAATGAATAAGTAAGCAGGCTTGGATGACAGAGTGTGTGTGCGCACACCGGGCAGTCTTTAATGTATTTGTGTATAGACCCAGTCACTCGCGTGAAATCAATCAATTTCATTTCTACGCCGCTGCCCTCCGAGTGTAACGTTCATATTAGATCAATTTGTTTGCATTCCCACAAAGAGTTGAAGGGACTTGTTCTTAAGTCCCAGGTTTTTTTGTTTTTTTTTTTGCTTTTCTTTTTTTTACGCACACCAAACATCCAGCCTTGATCTACGACTCCCTGTGTTCTCAGTGACTGCAGGCAGATATCTCTCCTCTGGCTTCCCTTCTGTTTCAGCAGATATTGTTCTGCCTCTGTTTGTGATACTGATTTATCAGCTCTCATTTATCAGGCCTCCATCCTGCCATTATTCTCCTAAGTCCACACACAGCCGTGACACCGTGGTCACGGGATTGGGGTGGGGTTGGGGGGGGGGCGAAGAAAGATTGGAGGCTGGAGCGCACTGAGGAGAAAATGATTTCATGTGATGCATATCGGCCGAGCATGAGATTTTCAGCTTGTATATGAACGTTCAATGTCACTTTTTGCTGCCTGCGAGAGTGCGGAAGGAATTTCTCATCCCGGCTGTGGTTCCTCTTGCATGAATGGTTGATGCGCTCCACAAAGGACATGTAATCATAAACCATGCGCACACATTTACAGACACCCGGGCCATCTCTTTCTCCTTGTATCCCCCTCTCTCTTTCTCTCTCTCCCTCTCTCTTATTCACAGACACAAACATGCACTTTCTGTCTTCATCACAACCTC
The DNA here is from genome assembly GCA_023373845.1 of Nibea coibor. Lineage (NCBI taxonomy): Eukaryota > Metazoa > Chordata > Actinopteri > Sciaenidae > Nibea > Nibea coibor. The sequence goes on from CM041725.1 coordinate 10,711,358, forward strand.
ACAATAACTAACAAAGAAGAAAAAAAACAATTACATTGGGCAGCCGTGCTCTCTAGAGGAATAGGTTTAGATTTTTTTTTCTTTTTTATCCTCCTGTGAAATAAATATGCAAAAACGGAGTGAGGAAAATAGAGCGGCGGGGGGAAAAAGAGAGAGAGAGAGAGAGAGAGAGAGAGAGGGGAAACAAAGAGTCCCTCAAGAGCCTTTAGATTTATTCATGCTTTTAAACACTTGACATTCCATCACCCTCTTGTCATTAAGGTTTTATGTCCCTTGGTCACAGCCACACAATGGCTAGATAATTTCCTCCAATGAGGACAAATATGTTGCTCCTTCTTGTGGTCTTGCCGCTGACTGAGTGAGGGACTTCCACGATCAGCGGCTAATAAATGTGCCGAAGGGCTAGACTGCCCCGAGATCAATGTGCTGCTGATTGTACAACCGGGTCGTTATACTATGGTCTACATGGGAGGAGAAAAGAGGCCACTGGGTAGGCCAGCGTTTCCCGTCTACTGACTCTATTGTCGTCACCCATTCGTACGGATAGCCGAGGGCTGGAGTGACAAGCCGTCAGCCAGGCGGGAACAAAACTCCGGAGCGGGGAACGCTCTAAAGAACATCAGCTTTCATTCACACGTTGTCAAAGAGCGCTAGATGTGATATGAGAGCGCACATCAACTCGAGTACGTTTTAATCAGCCCATTATTTGTTTGACATCCGCAAAATGCATACAATAACACGAATTACAGCTCATTACTGTAACGCGGCAATGAATTGGTGACTGAAAATCATTACTCAGCTCTGACATATACGTCAAACCGTCCGCCTGGCTAAGTAGTGATGAACACAGTGATTATAAGCTCCCTTTAATCCTTTTCACGCTTAAAATTCAATTGACAAAAAATTGCCGTGCTGTAATAAATAGCTCCAACTTGCATTTCATGCTAATATGACATTGCCCCAGCCACTCTCAAAAGGTGTAAAAACAGATTTACACGGCAACTGGATAATGTTAAATGAGTTTTCACCCCTGCGCTGACTAATCTCTCTCTTCAGGCCATCGTCTTTACAAACGCCTCCTTCTCTTGATTTGACCCTTTACCCTCAATTCTAAGTGGAGAGGAGGCTTCAAAAGCAGGGTGGCTTATACTGGGAGCGTCTTTGCTCTCTGTCACAGGAAGTTTTATACAAGCCGTGTCCTTTAGAAGTCCAAAGTCCAAGTACAGATTTTACTCAGGGGAGATTTCAGAAGTGTCACAGTGGGCCTTATTGCCACGGAGTCCTTGGCTCATCTGCATGTCTCTCTTGCGGATGAAAGAGACGTCGAAAGAAAAGTAAAATAAAATACGTTCAGTTATTGCGGCACTAGATGAAATCTTCAGAGAGGTTGATTTATGTTGGTATACAGTCAGAACATCACAGAGCTAAATGACTTTTTAGGTCGCATCCACGCAATACCTCCCTGTAATCTTACAGCTATAATAACACCTTAATAACTCCGAACACTGAAGGGAGAGTGAGGATGGAAATAAAAAAGAAGAAAAGCTGCGGCTGCTCCACAGCCTTGAATATTTCAGAACATTTCCTTGGATGCTTCACGTCTCGCAACAGAATATGTACTCCTTCCTCCTCCTTCCTTCCATTTTCTTTCGTTCTCTTTTCTTTTTACTTTCTGTACAACACAATATTTTTTAGCACCCCGCCAACAAAAAATAAATAAATAAATAAAGAGAACAGGATTGACTAGGAGGGGAAAGGATCTTCAACTAAAGCAGTGAGAGGACTGCCTCATTCCACTTGTTTGTAGCATGGAAGAATTGTATTATGGGCAAACAAATACCCAGACGGGGCCAGATGTGGCCCAATTCCACAGTGCTGAGGTAAGGTGTGCCGACTGATGCTGAAAGTGAAATTACAACAGGCCTGGAAAATTCAGGTTACCGCGTCATTTACACAATTTGAACCTTCTCGCCGTGGTAGGTCATCCATATTTACAGCACGTGCCATATTATCTCACCGGTCAAAGAGTTTACAGCCCCTCGATGCGACGGCATTAAGATGCAATGTGTAGATGTTCTGTTTCCCCCCCCCCGCGGTGTGGAGACTATTTCGCCTGTAAAAAGGAAAGCAGCACGACAAAAGAAGAAGAAGAAAAAAAAAACACAAACAGATGAATACGGCAGTGCCAAAGCAAAGAACCCCATAAACTCTTCAGTTTATAAACAAGCAGAAATGTATGCCTGCCAAGATGGATAAATCATCTTCATGGCTCTAAAGCCCCCAAACACAGAACTCAAAACTCCGAAACCACTTTATTATCAGTACGTTAAAAAAAGAAGTCTGGAAGTGGTTTTGGTCAGGTGCACATACAATAACGACGCACGAGACAAAGAGACGACGACGCGAGCGTGTCTTTTCATATTACCGTTTGAATATTGTTGTTTCTGGCGGCGGCGTGCAGCGCCAAGACAGCTAAGAAATACAAATATATGCAACACGCTGAAGCACGGAAACAGAGGCAGCTCCGGAGTAAGGTGGCTAAACGTTCCATTTACGGTTAAACAGAGTTATATAAAGGAATAAAAGCATTTATTATTCTGTTAATTAATTTCACTCCCTGCCTTCACATGTTTTTACGACCTCATGAATCTCTTTACATCCACGGTTCCTTGTTCAATTACACCGCCGGCTTTGTAGCAAGAACACAAATTCATTCTAATTAAGTGTAAAATATGGCGGCGATGATGCCCACCATTAATACAGAACATAACAATTTGAGCTCATTATCCTCATATATTGGCACAACAGATGAGGCGGTCATTGTAAATGCGGCGCCCGCATGCATGTTTCATTGATTTCCCTAATTTCAGCACGGACTACAAATTGCATCACTGCGGCTTTCTGTACGCGTTGCGGGTCTTCTTTAAGCTTCGCGGCCTGGGCCTCAGATACGCTCTATAACCCGAGCGAAGGCGCATCGATAACAAGGTATCAAAGGACTTAGACATCAATTGCATACGGGGCTGAGATCAATAATTAATTTAATATAACGCACCACAGTTTGAGATCCGTTAGTGCCCATTAGTGTTTTAAATAGGAACCACAGAGATGTCATTAAGACACGTTGGTCGTGGAAGGACTATGCAAAGCCGGTAATTCCTCAGCTGTAGTTGGATGATGCGAGTAATGAGGCGTTCATATGCTAAAACAGACTTTCAAAAGTATTCCGACCACATTTTTATAGAGTTAAATAAAATTTCTAATAATAGCCCGCGTCAATCTGAGCGAAAAAGATTTTGAAGTGTGAGCCAGAAGTGGAGGATATTGCCACCCTGTCGAGGAACAGCACTGCACAATAATGTGGTAGCATGACCTTGTTATCCCGGTGTCTCGATGTGAGCTCCAACACCATTAATGGCATGATACTGTGATCAATCACACCTTATAATAAGAAAGAGGTGAACCTTGTCTCAGTCCTTCACCTGATTCCCTCTTTTACCTGCATCTCTGTTCTATTTTTTCTGTCTGCTTTCTGACACATATGACTGGTTTTATGGTTTCATTATGCTGCAGTGGGTTTTTAGCACCGAGTCGATATTTCTCACCGCGTGTTCCTGAGTTTATCATGGATTTCTTCTCATGGAGATGCCGGTGTCATTTTGAGTCCTAGAGCAACCTGTCATAGCTCTTCAGACTTGCGACTCGCTGTGGCTTCCAGGTCTCATAGATTTTTGCGCTAATGAGCGCTTGGAAGGAAAGATGACAAAAATTTTGTAGGAAAGAAAAACATGAATATTTGGAAAGAAAGAAAGGATGAGTGAGCTAAGTTCAAAGGATATTTTGGAGGTTTTATTAAACTTCAAAATATCCTTTGAACTGTACAGTGGAATGTGACTCGTGCATCGTGTTCGGCTGCAAACTCAAATTTGCAATGAAAATGATAAATTAGGGTGTCTAACTTTGGTCAGTTTTCTTTGAGGAAATGATCCTGCATGTTCTGTGCTATCAGCACACGGGCAGAAATGTGTATATTAGGTATATTTAGTGTATTTTACCTAAGAAGAAAACCAGGAGAAAAAAAGGGATTACTCGTGTAATCATATAATCTCTTTTGACAAAATCTCCTTCAGCTCTAAATCGAACCATTGTACAACACCACGGATAATCTCATCTCCAACTGAACACACAATAAAAAAAAAAAAATTTCTTTAAGTGCACTGAAGGAATTCGATTTAATAAAACACCCTGCACGCATGAGTGATCCTGAAATGATTACCAAACAGCATCCAACAGGTCGGGTATGAGTATTTCTCTTTATTTATTTATCTGCTTGTTTGCATATGTATTTAATATTTTGCTCTGCTTTCTGTCCTGGCACGCAGAAGGAGGACCCGATAAGAATGGCAATCTGGCGCAGCTGATGAGCGCGGACGGAGCAGCGTTGGATAACACAAGGGTGGATCACCGGTCATCTGTCATCAGCGCCGGACTTGTGGGCACAACCTTATCAAGGACGACATCCATGTTTACACATTGGAAATTACCTCAGATGAATATCTGATATGGCTTTCTCTGGTGTATTGCTCCGCACGCTTCACTGATAATAAAGTGTTACGGCCGCAGATTACATCAGAGAAAAGACTTTCTTAAACCCATGACACAATGTCCTCAGGAGAAAAGTACACTGCACATTAAAACTCTTAGGATTGCTTGTAAAAACTTATTTAGATGCTTTATATATGCGCAGTTAAATGCAAATAGCAGGTGCGATGTGAGGGCTATATCTGGTGATAAACCATATGGAGACGCCCACAAGCTTTCCATTGAACGAAGGCTATCGTGACAGGTCACTTAGATTGATGCTAATGATGGTAATTTCAGCATATTTTCGATCATCTCACACCATGACTACATGATTAGAACATCCCCTCATATAAATAAACAACCGCTACCGGCTTTAGCACGTTAGCTCCTGTTAGCAAGACTAGAGAACAGAAATGTCAGAGTAATTCTGATGAAACTAGATAAACAGGCACAGACAGTTTGTTTAGCAGCTAGCTAGGCTGTGTTGTAAGCTTGGTTTATCACATATTAGATATTTAGCTAGCTACTTAGGTGGCTAACTAGGTAGCAAGTGTAGCTGTGGCGTTGATTCAGAATTACTTTGAAATACGCTGTCGCCGTAGCCGAGCAAAACTTTGTAACAGTCGCTGAGCCCATTGTTCTGACGGCCCATTATTCCAAAACCCCCCCTAACGTCTGCAAAACGTCCCGTTGGACCTTAACCCGTAAACAAAAGCCCACTGCCCCGAGGGCCCGTTTTTCTGAAAATAGTCTACACACGCTCCCTTGAGTTTTTTGCCCTTAATATCACAGAATAAGCTATTTGTACGTGCAGGAAAGGATGAAGTCAGGTGACTTTTGTTGCCATGGTGATAATAGTCAGATAACCTTCAATACAATGGCGTGGCACTGAGCTTTCTTGCTGAAAGGTAACTATGTTTACTACTACTACTACTATATTATTATTTTTAATCGGCTGAAAATAAGTAGTTTTACCTTTGAATGAGCTGTGAGTCCTTCCTTCTTCCATAGAAAGCATGTTTCTACAAATATGGCCATTTCGTGGCCGCGTATCGTAGTTACGTGTCGTAGTTCTCCTGCATGGAGATGCGAGGGGGCTGCAGTCAGCAATTGCACTGCGAGATGCTACTAAATCCCACATACCGGAGAGAGATCTCGGGCACATGGGTTGATAATTGAGGGCAAGACAACTGTTGAGATGCGACGCTATGAAACGACATAAGTGTAGGTAGAGAATTTATTCATTTGAATATTCTTTTCATATTTATTCATGCAATATTGAACACTTTGGAGTTTGTTATGTAAATGTCATGATTGGTCATCCAGCACTGGTCTATTATCTGAATGGTTTAATTGATGTGAGAATATGACTGTGGCTACATTCCACCACTACCTGCAGTGTTTGGCAGGAAACAGCCATTGTCTTCGGAGCACTTGACTTAAATCTTCCTCTGAGGTTTGATCACCCACCATGAGGAAAGAGGAGTACTGGAAGGCCCTTAAGCAGAGGCACTCTTCTCATTTTGCCAGTAACAGCATTCTGCATCTCCCCACACCCAGGGACAGTATTAAGGTGGACACGTTTCTTTTGTAGTTTCAGACTCTGCGATAGCTGCCAAGACATGCAGGGACTGATTGGCGGAGAGAGGGGAACCTTTGGAAGTGTGTGGGTAGGATGCAGTAGGAAAACCAATAGGAGGCTCCTTCTACTTGAGAGGACACCCACAGACTCCAGTGGGAGATGTTCTGACTGAGCTGCCTACAAAGCTGGAGGTGGAGGAAAGGAATAAATAAATAGATAAATAAAAAGACAGCAATGGGAAAAAAAGTAAATTATTTGCCCAATCTACAGAGGACAAACTGTGGGATACTGGATGTTAAAGAATCTCCTCATATCCCGCTTAGCTTTCTGAGAATAACCCAATTTAGACGATGTCATAGTGCACAAGGGAATTATCTGTTCCCGGGAACCTGCAAATTAGTGGGGGACTTGTACCAGCATGGCAATGCTTACAGTGATACAGCTCAGCATTGAAAACACAGAGAAACAAATTAAACAGTTAACAATTTGTGTTTTTTGGTGCGAATGCCAGTTTTCGCAGTTGGTTTTCTTGAAAGAAAGAAAGAGTTGAAACATATTTGTGAAGCTTTGTCTGGATATATATACACCTCTTATTAAGAATTGCTTCCCAGCATGGTAATACAACATACTATAAATAATGCTTATATGTTTAATCATTTAGTGCTGTGATAATTAGCAGCAATCATTGTGCACATTGCAATCTTTACCACCATTTGTTACAATAATGACTGAATACTGCAGCTGCCGTTTCTTTAAAAACTTGTCTACAAGAATAGTGGAACAAATGACCACCTATAATGTTTATGGAGCTGGTTTCCAGGGCAGAAACCAAACATAACCCCGTATAGCATACGGTTGTAGAGAAGGTCCTTGCTGCTTTATGAGAGCATTAATATTTCAGGTGTCTCTAAACCCATATGTTTTTCTACAGGTGAGCAGAGAGGTGAAGAGGCACTGACCCACTTCAATAATGAGGAACAATGAGATCCATCCGAAAGCAAGTGAGGGAAGGAGTTTGACCATCCCTTGTGCACAGTCTATATTTTATTCATATGGATATTAACGCTGTGCGGGAGTGGGGGGGGGGTAAAGACAATGATTAATATCAATATCTTGACAAAGGAAGTGTCTCTAAAACGCTTGGCTAATTTGTGTCTTCAGAAAGACTTTTATGGAAAAGACAAAAAGCTGGGTGATTAGTTAGGGCTCATTGGTCTCGGAGCTTGGAAACAAATGAGTAATGCTTTATACACCCCGTCCGCTCGTAAGCCCCCAACCCCCACCACCACTCACACACACACACACACGCGCACACACACACCCCTCCGTCCCACACAAGAAGTGGTACCAGCGATTAGAGCGCCATTAGTTGAGCACATGGGAGGTTCAGCTCTGGACTGCACCAGATTTATGATGGCGGGGGCCCACGCACCAGTGACCCTCTTCAAGCTGGCCCTTTGTAAGGTTCCACCATAGATACAGTTAATGGATGCACACAATGAGCCTCAATGGCCCTGCAATGATGGATCTAGGGCATTGTGAAAAGCTCTACAGACAAGCCAGGTATTTCAGATGCCTGTCACCCAAACTTAGAAGTAGGAGGAGTGGGAGAGGAGCGTACACTGCAGAAATGTTGCCAGGAACATTTGGAGAAATATAATTGGGACACAGAACAGTATTCCTGGGTGGTGTTTTAATTGTACATAGAGGGAACAGATTGGATTAGGATCTTGCTGAAGAACTGACCTAGAAGTGTCCGCTGATTCGAGCTTATATGCATATATGTCAAGACCGGTATACACAGAGTGTATACACACACACACACACACATTTGCACAGAACCACACATGCTGTACATTCAGCATAATCTTAAACTGAATTTAAATTAGACCAGGCTGAAACAAACAGGTTTAATCTTTAGGTCATAGGCGTAATTCATATTCAGATTAACCCTTTTATTATTTATATACTCTATAATCTTAGATTTCAATGCTATATTTAGTATTTGTGCATCCATGTGGAGTTTTCTAAACTTGCCATGACTCAATCAGATCAATATTCTGAAGCTTGAAAACACAAAAAATCAATGAGCACAAAATATTGACTATTAATCCCCAGATATTTGAGCTGATATCTCAGGTATTTAAAGTTTAACCAGAAATATTTGGCCATAAAATTTTTAAGCCGTATTCACATTCATAATTTAAGTCATTCACTTATAGATTCATAACGTGTGTTGCGGCTTGCAACAGAACATTAAAGCCCGTTTTTGGTGCAAACCTGCAACTGATGTAAACAATCTTTCCTGAGACGATGAAATACAGAACCGCGTTAGCCAAACCGTCACTGATACACTGACCATAGCTGTGGCTTGTGCAATCATCAGAAAAGCCTTGAGCCGCCCGCACTCGGAGAGAAAGGATGACATCACACGCGTAGGATTGAAACCAGCGAGCAGTGTTTACAGCTTTGCAGCCTCCAGCGCATTTTGCCCAAATCGCACCCAGCTAACTGCCTCCATTTAATTCCACCAGCCCATTATATGTTTTTACTTGCCCTGTCCCCATCAGCACCTCGTCCCAATGTGCAGCCATTAGGCCGAAAAACAGGCGTCGTTTGCTGAACTTTGCCTCCAATCAGTGTCTAATGACGCTGCTTGGCAGGTATGGCTGTCTTTCTCACTCTATAGATCCGCTGATACTCACTGCAGGGAAGAAATGTGATAATTATGGTACAAGTAGGCAGATTGTGAACATGATACAAAGTGAAGGTTGTTACCCTGTCAGTTTGATTATAATGTACAGCGATGACCGGACCTCACATTGTTACATCTGTTTTGTTGTTATTGTTGCCGCCTGTTGTCACGCCTCGGGTAATAATAGGATAACTGAAGAAATAAAAGCTACTGTTTAATTATTCTGCAGTTACAGCTATCACGTCCCGGCTCCCTGTAAAGTTACACAATAGGCTACAAAGCTAACGCTTTGACATTAGTATGGTAGTTATGATTAATGGTACGTAACCGCACCCCCTCGATTCCATCCCGTGAACTGCAGTGTCAGAGAAACTTTGTGTTGAGGTGATCTGTTTCACTCCGGTGCCCTCCTCCTGCCCCCCTCCAATCACTGTACACAGTGTTCTCTTCCACTCAGCAGCTTTGATCATGCTGAGATTGTTTGCCCGAGCCTGTCACTGCTCTCTTTCTTTCCTACAATCATTCTCAATGCCAACATTGTTGTCCCGAACTCTGGTGACGTGGAGAGAAAGGAAATCAACAGCGGGCGTCATTTGCCAAACAAGAGCGAGACACACACACACACACACACAAAAAAAATGTGTACTGAGAAAGCTGCTAATAATGCGCAATCAAAAATGATTAAACTGCCAGTTAGACTGCGGTTAATCTTCATAAAGAATTGGCGTGAAGGTTTTGTGCTATGAATGCGTTGCTGGCCTCGGATTCTGATGCCTGTCAAGACACCAAACAAGCGTTTGTCTTCCAAAACATTATGTAAACACAGATAAATTGTGTGCAATGTAACAGTATCATTATACTACCTTGGGTATTACATTATTTATCATTTGTTATTTCTGATCATTCGAAGCGGCGAGACCTTCCAGGGAACCGGTTTTTGCATGACTCTCATATTTTCTTATCTGCTCTATATTTATTAAATTTCGTCGCGCAAGGCCAAAGCAAACAAATAGCACAAAGGCTAGGTTCACATTTTCCAATACGTATTTCATATTCCTGTGTCGTGATAAGAATATTTTTTAATCAGGTTAAGTAAACACCGGCACCAATCAGCTCTTTCCTGGAGCCGTTCTTGCAAATGTTCTCGTCCAAGGTTCTGGATCAAGAACCACTCTTTTAAAATTTGGTCTTTGTCGTCATGCAGAAACACCACCACCGCTGCCAAGGACTTTCCTTAATACGGGTTCACGGTTCCTTCGTTTGAGAAAAATACCAAAGCCGGCTGCAACAGACGGCGAGGAAGAAAGCGGAATGACGGATAGAAAGGTCACATTGACTCCGCAGATAATCTCCATCCTCTCCAGTCAAGTATACATGCTGACAGACAAATGAGCTCCTCTCAGTTACATTAACACCATAAATAAATCCACCATTATGCATCCCATCTCAATGCTGAGGCGCCACCGTAACCCCGCGCAACAATATCTCTCCTTTGTATCCCACTGGGCGATCACTCCATTAGCACCTGTGATTTGGAGTCTGAGGAGTCTATCACAGGTGACAGTGACAAGGAGGTCCCTCATTATGCTTCATATACAACTGATATGAGCGCAGCTGTGCACTTCAAAAGAATTCCTGCGTGTCCTTTTTGCCGCTTTCAGTCACTTTATCATCTAGGCACATTGACACCATGTGGCCAATGAATTACAAGTCTTGGCGGATACTAAAGAAGTGTGTCTCATGAATTATTCTTCACATATATTTAGCCTAAAGAGGAGAAATTGCTCCATGTAACAAGGAAAATATTCTCTTCTTATCTTATGGGCCAGGGGAAATGCCTGCCAGAAACCCGGAAAACAAAAATGTAATTTGTAATGGCGTAACAATCAAACACCTGGTGATGGAAGAGAGATTCACGAGCTACTCATCTGAACTTAAACATCTAAATGACCTTGATATTGATATTATGGCGGAAAAACAGCCTCGATGTTGTCAGCCATATGTTTTTTTTAGTCCACGTCAAGCTGGGGGTTTGTCCGACATTGCGACTAAGGGGCGTGAATCAGTGCGTGTTCGCGTTTAAGAGCAGGAAATCAATCATATTTCCCCTAAATAATTTGCGTGTGTGTGTGTGTGTGAGGAACTGTTTGTGTAACAAGGAGGATCTGGCACAGAGCATATGGTTGCTCTGCCAGTCCTACTTTCACAGTTTGGTAGGTGCCAGAGTAGTCAAACTGATTTCTAACATGCCATGTGTTCCAATTGTTCTCAATTTGCAGCTACTGAAACACAAATGAGGAAAGTAAGAAGGTGGAAAAAAACGTGTGGACAGCGCATCATCCTGTTTAGTCTATCTTTTCCCCGCTCCAGATTTGCGTAGCTAAGCGCCTTAAATAGCGCATATGGGAAAACGTGTCCTACGGTATGAGCCGTTTGCTTCGGAGGACTGACAATCCATCTTCGTCTCTCTCCGTTTGGCTGCCGCATTGTGCTGACCTGATGCCCCCCCCCGCCGCACAGAGACCCAGTAGAGATGAACAGTAATTCTCCTCCAGTTCACTGGATCTGCACTTAAATTAAACAGCTAATGTTTAAAAGAACTCAGTGGAGTTTCTGCCCTGCAGGGATCTCGAGAAACTCACAGGCCCAACTTAACTTCTGTCAGGGCTATTGCTTTTTTTTTGTTTTTTTCTTTGTGTTGGATTGATTTTTTGCACCAGAGAGACACGGCTACTGCCCTTTCCCCCGGCTGACATGCAGTCCATTTTTAGCTGTGTGCGTGGCAGAGTGTGTATTTTGTGTTAACAAAAAAAAAAAAAAACGTTCGGCTTATTTTCCATCATGGGGCGTCACCGTTGGTGTGTGCGCTAATGAACTGCCACAAAAACCTCTCAGCACTTAGACACACTTAACACTCGCTTCGCATGTTTGTGCAGCTCTCTGCCACTATGGCGACGGGACCCGTATTTACATTCTTATCAGGAGTCAGATGAGAAGATCAATGCCGCTAATGCCTGTAACGGTCAATGTGAATCTACCTTCACTAGCTGCTTAACTTAAAAGCTGGAAATGGAGTGAAATAGCTAGCCAGGCTATCTGTCCAGAGGTGATAAAATCTACCCACTAACCTCTCCACATTAAGCTGCGTTCACGTTGATTTTGTTTGAAGGTGTCACAACAAAATTACTCAGCTTAGGGTTAGACATCTAGAAATCCTAACCCTAAGTACTAAGTTTTATATCTTGAGGACTGAATCCATACAAAACCCAAAATCTAAAAACTGGTGATTCCCTCCTTGACGGTTTCTTGGCAGCTACTTTCCATCCTCACAGTGACAACAGTTACCTTTGGACGGAGCCCGGGCTAGCTGTTATCCCCTTGTTTCCCGTCTTTGTGCTAAGCTAAAGTAACTGGCCGCTGTCTATAGTTTCATATTTACCGTACAGACATGAGAGTGGTATTGATCTTCTCATCTAGCTCAGCACGAAAGCCAAGAAGTGTATTTCCCAAAATGTTGAGCAACTCTTTTAATGATAGATTTTCTCTCCTAGCAGGAAACATGACACATAACTGATTCAATAAACGTTTGACCGTGTGTCCAGATGATAACAAAGCTAATATCAGCTCAACCTCAAGGACTTTTGAAGTGTTTTTTTTTTTAAGAGAAGTGTGAGGCTAGCACATTGCCTAAGACCCGAGGATCACTGACTGAGCACTCTGAGCTGCTATACTGTCTCCCTCAAAAATTGTCGCGTGTGCACAGAATGAAATTTAACAATGAATGCGCCTACAACAAAAGTATCGTCAGGTGATATGAGAGTATGGGCTGTGTCAGAGCGTGAGAGTACGTGTGAGCAAATTTATGTGCCTATATAGCAGTTAGAGTATAGGTGCTTTTGTGCAGAAGTGTATGCATAATGATTCTCTCTCTCTCTCTCTCTCTCTCTCTCTCTCTCTCTCTCTCTCTCTCTCTCTCTCTGGCTGCTCAGCGGAGATCAGCCGAGTGTCACAGGGGAAATAAACAGCAGCAGCTCAGCAGGATAGGCCTAATTAAACACAGCGCCTCAGCACTGCAGCCAGCAGACTGCTGCAGCTTGGACCAGTCTAGACCTGACTGGCCCCACCAAAGACCCGCCGTTGCCATGATCACCGGGTGCCACCGCAAGGGAATGCCAGGGAGGAAGAAGAGGAGGAGGAGGAGGAGGAACCGGATGGCACCTACAGTAGCTCATCTCTGCTCTGTGCAGCGGCTATATAGTAGAGGGCTGGGCAGATACTCAGTCAGCACAGCAATGAAGTAGTCCCGAGGAAATGGGCCGAAAACTTTGCTTTTTCGTCCTCAAAGACTGGAAAAGAATTATTTAAGGCAGAAGGATAAGCGATATATAGGCTGAGGAGCCTATAATGTAACTTTGCCAAGTGTTTTAAACTTCAGGAAAGGAGATGGGGACTTGTTCAGATAAATTAAAAGAGCCTTTATGCTGTTGGAAATGTTCCTTTTATTCAGTACACTTTTAAGAATTCTGATGTTTCGCTTGAATTATGCAGCCGCACCTTGTCCAAACCCAGAGGAATTTACTGTCACTTCTAGTAGAGATCCCAGAGTTAGAGACAGCAAAGATGTCTGTCTGAATTGTGAGGTAATATGTACAAAGTCCTGAGCTGGAATACATCATTTAGTGAACTTTGAGTGGAGTGGATGATATTTATGATATTTATTTCAAGTACTAGTCACAGTGAAGTCAAAGTACAGAAGTATATGCAACAAAATACAGTGAAGTACCAAGACTAAAAGTACTTATTTAACAAAATGACCAGAGTTATTCATGTAGCTGGGATAAGCGGTTACAGATTATGGATGAATGGATGGAAACAACATTTAAATGTTGAACTAAAGCTACTACTACTACTGCTACTACTGACCATACAACAACCAACAACAATATACATAACTATAACAGTATAATATGCTATACAGTTGGTTTTCTCTGTTAAATATTAATACTGCAAAGTGTTCCTACAGCTACTGTGTAGTGGAGTAAAAGTAAGATGACATGCAAGGGAGTACAGGTATTAAGTGATATAAAAATGATATGCAGAAGTGAAGTATAAGTACTGTGCTTGAGTAAATGTACTTTGATACTTCCCACCTGTCTGTAATACCTTTGAAGTCAGGGAGTTCTTTTTTTTAAATAAGCATAAAGCTATTATATCTGACAAAAACGCCACGCGGTGTAAAGTCCCATTTGCGGTACAGAGTTTGTGTAATACGTCATGAAACCGGAGAAGATGTTTCACGGGCTACTTTTTCCCACCGGTCGATGAGGAGAGAAATGTTTGGCAAAAATGAAATATCAGAGCTACCCTCGTGTGATTTACAATACCAGCCTGCAGTGAGAGCTGTTCCTCGCTGTGTTTTTTGAGGTCTCGCAGGAAATTACGACAAGCTTGTGTGAAGGTCTGTGTAAAGGTGTTATTTGAGATGGTTGTGAGCCAAGTCTTAGATTAGTCCTATTACAGCGTTGCTGCAGCGGAACTAGTTCAGAAAGCTCTCAGACTCACTCGGGGTTCAGTTCCTCCCCGTTTCCTACAGACTTTGCGTCCTTTATTGCGCGCTGCATAACAGAGGATGACAGCAGATGTTCGTGAGACAGGATGACATGCGGCGTGGCTTTTGAATCGGAGCAAAACCGGCAGCGCACCCTTGCATGTGCCTCGGTCACCTGATCTACTCAGCACTGTTTTCGCCTGTTCTAACCTTGTATATTTCATTTGACCTTTTGACTCTCATGGTGTCACTTAAAATAAGCAGCTCCATCTCTAGTGCTATTCTTAAACCACTTATACTGCCAGAGAGAGAGAGGGAGAGGGGGAGGGAGGGAGGGAGGAAGCTTGTTCTCAGTGTGATGTTTATCTGACATTTTCCACTGGTCCGTGACTCAGTGGGCTGTGATTGCTAGCAGAACACACGGGTAGCTAGCAGGGGGCTCGCCTGAGGTTGGCTATAGGGCACCATTTACTGGCTGCTGCATTCCTGCAGCCCCGCTCACACAAGAGCCAGTAACGACCGAATATCCCACCAGGATTAGGGCGAATATTCCGGAGCCATTCATGGTCCTTGTTTCCCGCATCTGCATACTGTGTGGGTCTTTGTTTTGAATGCACTCATGTGCATCTGTGCTTTTTACTGTCCGGGAGAATGCACCGTGAATTCTGTCTTAATCCAGGGCCGAAATGACTTCTCCTCTCTGCATTAATAATTCACATCATCAAGTATAAAGCCATCCTTGAGCACGGAGATTAAGGAACCAGTAAATATATATATATATATATATATATATAAAAAGTGGCCATACAGTACAGCTTTCCCTTGCATACTAACCTGCACTTGTGTGGAGAGATGCTGACAAGTGTGAGCCTCCGCTGTAGAAACTTAAAAGTCCTAGAATGATGATAATTATTCCAAGATTTTAGCTTTCATTCTACCTCTTCTGATCCTCTCACTGCTTGCCTGTTTAATGATGGGCAGTAAGAAGCCGCACAGCTCCCCTGGGATGAAAAAAAAAAGTATGAAAAACTATTTTCCTTTTTAAAATTATTATTATTATTTTCAGCTACAGGCTTCAAATGCAAAAAAAAAAACAAAAAAACAACTGAACTTATCCCTGAAAGTGGATTGCGGAGAATATTATGTTCTTTATACTTTTAAATGTTTCATCCTCGGGGAGGTAGGTGACAAGCTGTGCCGTATTGTATAAGATAAAAGCCACGGTGATTATAAATGCTAAATGAAGACGTGCAGGCTGAAAGTGTAGCGGTGAAGCAACCTTGAAGCAACTTGTGTAGCAGCTTTGTGGCAGCGTAATGGCCAGGTGTCCTGAAACAGCAGGTGCGGATGGCACCCCTCCATATTCATATTTCACATCGATTCATGTTTCACAGTGTAAGAGAGATTAGCATACATATCATGTCACATCCACCTGCCAACTTATTTCAAGTTTTGTACCACACTGGTTACTTTAGCAATTCTTTCACCACCACCCCCCCCTAAAAAAGTGAAATTTAATGATTCCAGATGTTGCACATGAATGTATTTAGTAACTGTATATACTATGTGGATTTCAGAGCATCTTGATGACCATATTAAGATGTTTTAGAGCAGGCGGCACAGCGAAGACAAAATAAACATTCTGGGAAGGACGTTTCCTCGACCCTGATTCAGAACAGCTTTTAAACAGTTAGGGTCGCAGCGTTTCAAAACCACAAGGCCCCCTCTAATCGGTGCCACATGTAGGCCAGGGAGCAGAGTCTGGTCACCAAAAATCAGCGGCGTTAACAACCCAAAGCGTTAGCCTTGACACCTTTTCCATCATTTTGTTTGTTCTTCCTTCAGAAGAATGTTCACAGACGATTTTTCACAGTAACGAACTGCAGACAGAGCAGGGGAAAAAAAGACATTTTTTTTTTCTCTCCCTCATTCCTGTGGCTCGCTCTCTGTGGGCATAAATTACCAGACCACATCCGCACAGGTCTGCCTGCGTGTACTCTGCGTCTGTGATTATGCTTTCCAGAGTGAAAAAAAAGACAATGCAAATAATTGCACTTTTTTAGCTTGTCTTTACTGCGAAGATGACAACAAAAGGAATACTCAAAGACTAGGTATGGGTGCGGCACGGTCAGACCAGATGACAACAAAGCAATAATCAATTGAAAACAGTGGGGGAAGTATCGAGGCTGTTTTCTTCAAGAACATGATGAAACTGTTGCACGCACTTTGCTCAGTGAAAGCTCAGTACTGGGAACACTCCTCATTTTATATATAAGTCTGTATACCAGTCCGATTCGTATTAAATCTATGAAATCGCATTGAGAGTTGTCATCTCCCTCCTCACACGCAGCGTCTTCATCATCTTTGCAATACGCTGCGCTCTGGTCACTTTATTTCTAGCAAAATAAGAAGAAAAAGAAAAAAAGAGCTTAAGCTGTCAAACTTTATGATATCAGCCTCATCCTATGCTTTTAATGGATTTAGCTAATAATTTATAAACAGCAAAAAGCAAGCATGAGTGCATGAAGCAGATAAAAATATGCATGCATTTAGGTTTTAATTATGGATCGGTGGGAAAATGTGAGCAGTACTCGTGGTTTTACAAAAACGTTGAAATGAAGAGAGTCGATCTGAAAGATGTTCAACCTCTGATTATAATATGCATATAG
Organism: Nibea coibor; assembly: GCA_023373845.1. NCBI lineage: Eukaryota > Metazoa > Chordata > Actinopteri > Sciaenidae > Nibea > Nibea coibor. Next base: position 10,728,436 of record CM041725.1, read on the forward strand.
ATATATGTACTGTTTATCCATCTTGTTACTGTGGGGTGAAGCTTGTAATCACTCCTCATAATGTCCCTACTCTGCATTGTTTTGCATTACATCGAGCTCCTGGTTGCGCTCCTATGACATTTGTTATCTCGTTTTCTGTGTTTAATTTAGGGAGAAGCAGCGTGGCCCGCTTTCATCTCTGCCCAAAGCTCAAACTCCACCTCTGTTTTTCTTTTGTGGTGAATTTCCATTTATTCATTCATGGGGCTGCAACGGAGTCGAGCACAGCACGTACAAAAAAATAAAGAATAAAAAATGGAAAGAGAACATATCCAACTGTGGCCTTGTGAGCTAAAAATTCAATTTACAACCAATATTTTTGGTCAGTTTTTTTGTAGATGTTTAAAGCCAACTAGTTTATTTGAGTTAATGTAATAGTTATATACCTGAAAAAAAAAATCGATGAATATGCACAGTCCCTATATAACACACTAATTATAGGGTACGTCTTCAGCGAAGATATCCTCGCTGAACTGATCTAGCAGCAGAAGCCAATCCGATCATGCAGAAGTGTGTGATGAGAGCTGTTTCATCTTACCAGATCTTGTACAGATCGTCCCTCCCATGTTGTATAATGGTCCTCGCAGTGTTTTTATATTTTCATTTTCGGTTTTTATTGATTTATTTATTTTCAAAGCCACTGTGACAGGAATGATCTGATATGATCAAAAAAGCACGGGAAGCCTCGGCTCCTCCAGTATTAATCATAGTGGTGAGGAAGGTTTTTTGGATTGCCTTTGTCCCCCGGCTCTGGTGTAATCAAAGGGTCAGGCCTTGCTGTTCACAGCCTGAGACACAGCTTTTAATGAGGATGTTGTGTCCCGGCTTCTTCAGTCCCACTAACACCGTCTTCAGTGTCTGCCACTGACACATAATTGTGCTGATTATAGTATTTTATTTGACGCTTTTTCTTTGATTTAATAATACTTGGGCATTCCTCACATGGATTGTTATATTGCAAGAGCTGGCATTTGAAAATAATTGTTAGTAAAAGCACAACAACAATATCTGACAAAACGTCCAAAATATCAAACCCACTATGGATAAAATGACCATTTTAGCAATTAAGTCAGTCAGAATCATCTTGATCATAGTTTCCCGTTTAAGCTACCTCTTGAATGTGGACAACATAAAGCTAAATAACAGGATGGCTGTGACTCATGGGAAATAAATACACCCATAGCCACAGCAAATTGGTCTTCTTCCAAATTGGAACATTTCCTTTTCTGTTTTTAACTGAAAAGCCTCCAAGCAAGTTCAGGCAGGCTACTTAAATTGCATTTGCACACTCCCATATGACACGCTGAAAGCACCCTTAGCTACATTGTGATCTATATAAGCTTTCAGGTGCTGCCCTGCTCATTAGCTTAGTCATTAGCAATGGCTGATGTTGCTTGTCATAAGAAACCTTCGCCGTTAAGAGTCATGTCACTTCTGGATGGCTTTGTGGAGGAATAATTGTGCTTGCACCTCGCTTGCCATTGCTGCTCAGAGTTCCTCAACTCCATTTGTTGGTTGCCTTTTTATATCAGCTCTCAGCTGGAAACATGCCCTTAAAAAAAACAGGAAACGGTTTGTGGCGTGGCAATTTGAGGTTAATGCAACTAACATGTGTTTTTCTGCCGAGGTGCCAAGGTTCGCTACTTCACATTTCCAAACACACTTCATCAGACTATCCCCTACCTGTGCTAACATGCACATATCATTGCCTTGGCTCTGTCGCAATATTTGTGTGCTTGGCAATATCTATTTTGTGTGCTAGCTATTACCAGGACATGTGTGCATTGTTTTGGTTTTTTTTTTTAAAACACGGGGCACCAAGGGTGTGTTTACCAGTGCCCTACACTCTAGTAAGAACAGATTGCCTGTCATTCTCATAAGAGATACATCCTCTCTCCGGGGAGACTCCACTGCATTCAGTCATCCATTCATTTTCCATACCAGCTTATCCTGTTTAGTGTCCCAGTAGGCCTGAATCCTGTCCCACCATGCATTGGCCAAAAGACAGAGTAGCATATACCCCGGACAGACCTCAAGTCAACTGGAAGGTTCTAAAAATATAAAGGTGAACACAAAGCAACAGTCAGAGACGTACAAAATATGGCAAGCTATCCATTTACCAGGTCACAGACAAACGCTTTTATGGCTTTTGACACACTTTATTTAAAGTTGTGATGTCTTTTCCAACATACTTTTTCCTTTTGCCTCTTGGCAATCAGTTTTTTTTCTTGCAGATCCACTCAATGATAGTAGCTGCTCTTCATTGTGTTCTGACCTTGCCGTGCTAGATTAAAATGTAAGACCTGGTGAATTCACACAAACTGCTTCTTGGCTTGAAAAGAGTGTGAAAGAGACGGTTTAAAGAGTAACCTTGCACTGCTAAAAAAAAAAAAAAAAAGACAAATTCAGATTTAAAGGTCCAGTGTGTGAGACTGAAAATGGAAGAACTAAACACACAACTATGTTTTCATTAGCATATAATCACCTGAAAATAAGCCTTTTATATCTACAGGTGTTGAAGGTCATCAGTACAGTAACCCACAACCGCCTGCCAAACCAAACGATGGCCACAGAAAGCACCTAGGGAGGGTGATGTGAGGTGGTAGCAATCAGCAACTACACCGCCACTTAATCATACATTCTTCCACATTTTCACATCAAAACAATCGCCTTATGGAAACCATGATAATAATTAGGATTGCAGTGACTGAATATGTGAAGCTACAGATTTAATATATTCAGTCAAGGCGGAGGAAAATGATAACTTGGCTTGAGTAACTTTTCCATTTATATTTCTCAGTGTACAAATGCCACATATTCTCGAAGGCACGGTCAGATAAACATTTATTTGAGAAGCATGTGAAGTTAATTTTATATGTTTATGTTTATTTATTTATTTCCCCCCATCGTTAAATGCGCCATATGTTCACGGAGTCCCAGTGGGTATGGAACTGATGGATCTCGATAGAGTTGCATATCATTGTGGACAGGATTGAGGAGATATTGGGCTAATGAGTACAATTATAATTGTAATAGCCTCACTATTGTGCAGTGTTAGTAAAGGTTCAATGTTCTATTAATTCTGACCTCTGTCTCACTCTCCGTCTTTCTCATTCCCTCTCTCTGCATCACCCCCTTCTGTTGTTGTCCTCGCCATCTCCGTGCAGACTGTGTGCACACATACATATGTGAGTAATGAACTTATGCATACATATGTGTAGGTGGTTGGTGGTTGGATATGTAATCATTCCCAAGCTGTACCCCTGGTGACCTGTCTTGCTAATACGGCCATTAAGGAGAATTATTATGACCAGCATTATGGCAGTATGATGATTTGCATGGAATGCAAACGGAGAAAAGAAATGGACAGAAAAGCATCTTTAAAGTGTATTATTATAATGAGGAGGCACAAACACAAAGAAGAATGCAAAACGAAGGCATGAACTTTAAAGGAATATAAATTACGAGTGATGAAACATTATAGACCATTTAAAGCGCTGAAGTTGTGGCTTCAGTGCTGCTCACAGATGAAATCCTCAATTCAGTTAATTCGACTTATGATTTCTCACACAAGGACAGTCATAGTGAAATCTATTTCCATGAGTTCCTGTTTGATTGAAAAGTATAAAAGAGCAATAATAAAAGAAAATAAAGAAAAAAAGTAAAAAGTAAAGAAAATGTTACTACCAAAGTAGTTTGGATCCGTCACGATTCTCGGAGCCTTACTCTTGCAGCATCTGGTATAGCTGTATTTCAGGCAGGGTGGAGCACCACCTATTGTGCGCTCAGCTGAATGAACCACACTTTGCTTGCGGGCTTGTTCAGTGCTGTTTCCGCACCAGACGGTGATGTTAGCCTTCAGGATGCTCTCAGCGGTTCTATTTGAGTATTTGAGTAAATACCTGGAATTGTGTCTGAGGTGAAAGTCTCTGCCTTGTCTTTCTTTCTCACCACAGAGTCAGTATGCAGCGTCGAGGTCAAGCCCTTGATGATGCAGACACCAAGGTACTTGAAGCTCTCCACTGAGGACCCGTTTATGTTACGGGGAGTTCCTTCCCTGCTTGTTCTAAAGCCCATTATCATTTCCTTAGCCTTGCTGAGATTCAGGAGGAGGTTGTTGTCTTGACACCAGTGGGTCAGGTTATCTACTACCTTCAGATAGACCTATTCATTGTTTTCAGGGATCAGGTCCAGCACAGCTGTGTCATTATCAAACTTGATGATGGTATTGAAGTCACAAGTGGCGACGCAGTTGTGTGTGTACAGCAGGGGGCTCAAAACACAACCGTGGGGGTGCTCTGATGTTAAGGATGAGGGTGGATTAGATGTGTTCAACCACCTTCACCACCTGGGGTATGCCTGTCAGGAAGTCATCGTGTTAAATCCCAGGTTCTTGAGAGATTTGTGACCAGCCTGAAAGGAAATATAGCATCAGATGCTGAAGTATAATCAATGCACAGCGATCTCATAGCTCCTCTTCTTGTCCAGGATAGAGTGGGCAGTGGGAGTGAGACAACGAAATGCGGGGACAGTTAACAAAACTGGGACTGTCCAGCATGCTGGTGGTGAGGACCAGATGTAATCCTTGACCATTTGCTCAAAGAGCTTCACCTCTACAGAGGTGAATGTCACCGAACGATTTTCTGGGGTGCAGGATTGATGGACCTTTTGAAGCATTTGGAAATGACAGAGCGAGCCAGTTGAATTCTGGTGTCAACATTGGCGCTAGTGAGTTGGCACAAAGTCTGAGGACCCGCCCAATCACACCATCTGGTCCTGCTGCCTTCCCGGTGTTCGCACGCTTGAAAGCCCTCCTGACATCATGCTCAGAAAGAGTGATATATGTGGCATGTGCCTCCTCCCATCCGGTAACCTCTGCTTCAGCTGTTTGTGCTTGTTGGCTGCCGATGGCCTCAAAGCGAACATAAAGGTTGTATAACTCATCTGCTGGAAGCGCATCAGCGGGCGTCCTTGTAATCATGTATCAGGCCTCCATTTTTGATATAATTTATGGCCTGCGTTTTTCTGCAATAGTCATTCAATGTATTCACGTTTAATAGTGACCAATCTATTTAGTCATCGGGAGTGGCGGAGTCCACCATTCCCTCGCTGGATTTCAAATTGCCTTCACTTGCACGAAGGCTTCACGGGGCACGATGCGGCATGTAATCTGACGCTTCACTGTTTACTGTCACTCGCTTTACATCAGAACCAATAGAAGTTACTTCTTATATAAACACTACATTTTCTGCCGCTGCTGCTTCACATTAAAAGCGCTGAACTGCAATGACCCTAACCTATTGTGAGGCAGCCGCAACGCGCTGTATTTGTCACAGCGGTAAGCGCAAACCACAATTGTTCATCATGGGTGTGTCTACAAACTCACAGGCATTTTTCTTTAGGAGAGACTCTGCGCAGAGCTGCGAAACAAAGATGTGATAGCCACAGCGAGCTAAAAGATGAAGAGCTGCGGGCAACAGGCTGCACGCCTCCAACTCATCAGCAAGGTAACCAACTTTACTGACCCTTGCTGTTATGTGGAAAAACTCCTCGGCTCACCGCGCAGAATGAAACGAGATGACGGTTGTAGCGATAATGGTTGCTATTTTCTATTTTAATTTAAGTTGTTTTCAGATGATTTGCATCTAATTGTTAAGAAAACCAAAGCAGTCCAGTGATATTTTCTTCAAGTGTTTATGGTCCAATCCTGGACTGAAACGTGGGCGAATATCAGGAACATTCGACAAGTAGAAAAGAGAGAGAGAGAGAGAAAAAAGACAATGTGGACTCCACTGTGATGCCCATGTTGCTCTGTGTTTGTTGGATGTGTAAGCAGCCAATTTTCCACAAATACTCCAGGCCTTAGCTCTTGATAAGCTGATGGTGTATCAGGGCTCTGTTGCTGTGAATTTGTCTTTTTTTTCCTTCTCTCTAGTGGTGAACACTTAATGCAGGTTTAAGAGACGTTCATTAGTGCATAACAGCATATGACAGACTTTCCTGAGGGATATCTTATTTGTACTCTTAAATTTCATGTTTAATTCATCATTAGACTGGAGGCATTTTGCCACAGTGCTACTGTCAACAGAATACAGTAACTCCAAAGGCACAAAATTGGAAGCGAAATTGATCCTGTTATGTTCCTGAGAGTGCTGCAGAAATAAAAATAAATAAAAAGACGAAAAATGAAAACCCGGCAAATGTTGGGCTTTATAAAGTGCAAAAACTTCACGTGTCAGAACACTTATGATTTATGAAGTCTTCACTGTATTGGTCCACTATAGTTCATGACAGCTAGCAAAGCCATTAATCATGTGATGTGTATCTTTCACTTCCCATGGGGTTGATCTACTGTCATTGATCATTTTCATGTCAACAGCATTGGGCCGGAGACAGAGCCTGGAGATATTAAACTTTAAATAAAGATGATGGGGACATTTCCTAACATGGCTTTGTGGGACCGAGTGTTATGACTTGTGGCTGGACCACTCAGTACCACCGCAGGGCTCCTCTGAGACTGAGTCACTGTACCTGTGAGTTGATTACATGAGTGGTCACTCTGAGTCAGTGGAGATAATCCCTCCTTGGATTAACCTGGATGTTCACTGATGTAGCAAATATAAAAAGGCATCAGATTGTGCTTTCATCTTAATTAAAGATGGGGGGCTCTGATTTCAGGTAGATTAGATGGAGGTGACTCTTTGGAACACATCACATTTGTCATGATGACCTTATCTTAACTTTGATAATCGGCAGCACTGAGAAAGACATACGTGCATAACCATAATGACGACAATAATTGTTGCTGTTTGGTGCTTTACAAACTGCACCGCGGGGACATTTGTCCAAACCAAATAATGATTTCTCTTATATAGATAGGCACTTTGCATTCAACAGACTACCAATTATAACAACCTTACTCATTATAACCGCACTAGAATTAATCAACGTATGCCATTAGACAACAATAAATAAAAAAGGCCAAGCAGGTCCAATATGCATGACTGTAAATCACAATGTTGCAGAGCTGCGCTGAGTATACAAAGTATAGCACGTTAGTTTTGCTGCTGTATTTAACAATGCAACTTCTTTTTTCGCAGTTCATTTAAACATAAGTTTTCTGCGGGCGTCCACGCTATCCCGTGCAGATGCACCGGGAACGGGAATCGGGAATACGCACTCAGAAGTATCGCCTTCCAACTTGCAACAGATTGCAGCATTTGTGCACTATGTAATACACACGTACTGTATAATGCTTCATTGCTACCCAATGCGTAGGTTGCTGATGTTTTCTCATGGAGGAATAAAGTGTAAACACACCTATTTCATCAGCACCCTTTGAGTCTTGCACCCCACAAAACTCCTGGTTTTCCACAATTTGCCCTAAGCGTAACTTCTTTCCCCATTCATTCTTTTCTAATTTACTTTTTCAAAGGGACTCAATATTTTCCTTTTTAAAACAGCGTTATCCGCAGTAGTCATTCAGTGTATATATTCAGTCGCTATAGATCAGTCTGCTGCTCCCCAACAGGATTCAGATTCACATGTACGAAGACAACAATGCTGCATGTAATCCAGCGTGATTTTACCTTTTTTTCTGTTTACCGTCACTGCCTTCACGTCAGACCTAACCTCGTTGGCTGCACGGTCCCATTGTGTGTGTCACGGATAACCTGGCACATTGGCCAAATGATACATTTAAGGTGAATTAAGTTAAAGTGCTGTAGGTGCAACCTTTGTTACCTGTGACAAGGAATACTAATGCCAACTGTAACCGCAAGCTATAATCAAGTCCTCATCCTTGAAGCCATTATTTTAAATTCTATTTTGTACTGCTCACAAACTGACAGTGATTGAACTGAACACTTCAAGAACAGAAACTGTCGCCGGAGACTCGCCTCGCCGCCCCGTTAAAGTTCAAAGAATATCAATAACTTGTAGAAACATGGTAATCAAGTTTCACGCTGTACACACTACAGAGTACAGACTGCAGTTAATTTTCAGAGGAGATTGTGAGTAAAGCCCGCAGCGCTCAATGGCAATAGTGTTTTAATCACTCTGTCACAGACTTGAGGCCAGCTTTAAGAGCACAGAAAGACATGATGAATGATGGCTTAGGCTCAGCACCACTGGTGTAGTCTGCAGGATCGCCATGATGCTGCAATGGAAAAAGGCTGATTAGTGGCATCTGGGGCGATGATTAATTGATGCAAACACATTTCAATTTAACGGCTCTTTGATCAATTATTAATGACCAGACCCCCTTTTGCCCCCCCCTTCTTTTATTATGTACAACGTCAATTAACAGGCTCTCTGCTCTGACCTATCACTGCCCCTCGCTGCAATTGTGAAACGCCGGAGCTCTGCGAGCAGGGATGAACAAAAAACTTAAGAATAATTGGCCGCGAGTTAAGAATCCAGAACAAATTCGTGCTGAGGGAGAGGGGCAGCCATTGAGTGCTGTTCAATATCAAGCCTAAAATCTTTCTATGAAGCAGACAGTTACTCTGCCAATGAAATGTAACAAAGAGCTCGAATCTTCATTTCAGGACAGTTATTTCTCACATTCTTGTGAAAACTGTAAAGTGGAACACAGCTTTCTCTGAGGACATTTAGGTGAGAGAGTGCTCATGAATGTGCTGCCAGTAAGTTGGAAATTGTTCCCCTCAAGGCATCGCTGCCTTTATTCTTGTAATCTTGCTTGTCTTGCGGACCGGTGTAGTCTGAAAAAAGAAGAAGAAGAAGAAGAAAAAAAAAAAGCAAATCAAAAAAACACCTTTTGAGGATTGTCCTGAGGCCTTACTGTTAAAATGCTTCCAGTACAGTAAGGTTTTTATTGGTGTTTCTGATTGCCAGGTAGTCATGGGTAAAATTTGACACTCTGAAATTGGAAGAAACCTGCAATTCGATTACCAAGTTTGCACGTGCGCGCCATCACGGAGGTCAGGCTGCATTAGAAAATGTAACAGTTAAGAGTTTAATCAGTTCTGTTTATGCGGCAGACGGGATTATTGCAGTTATGATCAGTTGTTTGTGCGTCACAAATTAATTTACAACAAAGGCTCCTGCAGTACTGATTTCCACAGTTTCGCCCAGGCCAGACCACACGTGCTTCCTGAGAGTCATGTTACTAAAGAGTTTGGCTGTTTTTGAAGTTCAAATACGGTGCTTAGCTCATAACACTTTGAATCTCATTTTAGCAAAAGGGCAAATGATGCTTTCCATATCATTTTATTGCAGTCATCTCTCCTTTTATTGGTATGTTTACTCCGAGGGATATGCTCTCTACCCCTTCACTCTCTACTCTATAAATAATTCATTAAGAAGCCTGGGATAACAAGGGTATAAAGAAAAATATATGTATTGCTAGTGATCTGGGAGAGAAGCCAAAGGATATGTCAGACACTATTATGGGGAAGGGGGAGAATAATTCCTCTCATGTACTGCTTTGGCCCCACTTGTCCCTTTGGCTCTGTTCGCAGCTCGTCTAGCCAGTGTGGATGGGTGCATTAAGACACACAGGTGCACTGATAGGGGTTGAAAGTGACCCTCTGCTCTCAGCGCTGGCACAGAGCTGTGGAGCATCAGGCTAAGCCACTTTGACTCGCCCAGCTCTCTTAATTGCTCAGTGAACCTGGCTGCAGCATTGAGCTGCCTGACTTACTGGTCCCCCGGGAGTGTATTACGAGTGCTCTGTCCAACTAATCGCCTCCTTTGTCCCCCGTCATCCCCACACAGTTTGTCCACACGTAGTGACAGGCCAGTCGTGATGATACTAGCGCCGTCACCTCTTCTTCTTGCTCCCCAAGTCCCCAATCACTATCTTATTTCCTCCATACACCATCAAATGCAGATACAGCAGAGTCAGCAGATGAAAGAGAATAGTATATATATATATATATATATATATATATTTGCAAACAAACACACTGCATTTATTTTATATTCTCCCTCTCTGTAAAAGCTACCATCAACACTCAAGGACGCTTGGTAATTCGATTTATAAAGACTGCTGTTGGTCAAAGTGCTCTTGTAAAATACAAAGAGGTTTCTTACTAAAAGGTGCACCGCAAATTAATTTTTTTTTTCTGTACGTTTACCCTTGGAGAAGAGACACACTACTCAGAATGCTCTTGGACATGTGTCAAATTAGCACAAATGGTAACTCTGTATGGCAAGAGCCAACGCGATTCATCAGCCATCGTAAATATTTGAACGTCGTTACTTGATTCAGATCGAAATGTACGAGGTCGGAAGTGCATGCTCACCATTAGGTAAACTAACATCCTTTATTTATGAAAACATAAATCGTGAAATTAATTAGGTGTCTGCTCAAGTGTTAATCAAGTGGACAATTGGTCACGGATATTTATTGTAAGTGTACATTATTTTATTACCCAAGGTAAGAATCTATACAGCAAGAGCTAAAATACAAACAAGACTCGGAGTAACTTTTCTGAAGTTGTGATAAAACAAGATTTTATGGTATGTTAGGCTGACTTTGTGAACAGGACGTCTGAGCCAGAGAGGAGTAGAAAAAAAACATATATTCAGAGGTTATAGCTGTACCTCATTATCTATAAAGTCAGCATCTCTTTCACTGCCAAGATCTTTTCATGGCGTGACCCTTTCTTGTTGTTTTATGATGGGCATTATGGCTTTGTATCCTTGGTTTAATGTTTTGTGAAAGACTTCTTCATGCCCCAACTTCGAGAAGAACTTTAATACGTGCTTTTAACCCTTCATTTCGGATCACTGTTAATTTAAGTCTATATATACATTTGACAGCACATAGATCTGTTACTCACAATGATGTTTAGATGAATTCAATCTATGAACTATGAAAACCCAGCGTGAAAAGAATAACAAAAGCTAACGTGCATCATATTGATCCACGTGGTTGTCTGCAAACAACAGTGACAAACATGCAATACAAATTTTTTATGATATACATGTTTACAGGGAATCTAAGTAAGCCAGTGAAATGCAACATCATTAAAGGTGTCACAACGTGACCTGCAACAGCGTCCATCCAATCATAACTTAGCAACTGTAACCATGCACAGCATGCCTGTCATGCTTCTTAACATGATGAAGTGACGTGCATGGGGCTATAATAGAGAGAGATGCTTGACATTTAAGTTTTAAGAGACTGTGTTATGTGTGTATGTATGTATTTATTTATTTATTTGTTGTTGCATTTCCAAAACCAAAAATACAAAAGCAAAAGTGTAAGGACAGTTTGTATCTCTCACGTAAAATGCAGTTTTTATATCTATCTAACTGGCTTACTACCTGCAGTATGTCACTTCACATATATTATGTATATACTTAGATACGAATGTTACATACAAATAAGTTTTCCATTATCCTACTTGTATATTAGCTAGCTCTACACAGAAATACAAAAACGCTGCTGTCTCTATTTCCAAGTCCTCCACATGGATAATCGGCTCCTTAGGATGCTAACTTTTTTGCCTTTGACAGGCAGTTTAACCTCTTTTGCCTTGTATCAAGTATGTAGCCATCACTTGCATATTTAAGACACTTTTTTACAGGGCTCTTGTTGAAAACTGAGTCAGCTGGAAACATTAAAAAAGTCATCCGAGTCTCCAACTCGTGCATAACATTAGCTTAATTGGCTAGCTAGCGAAAGCTGAGAGATCCGCCAGCAACACTTGTTTCTTCAGCTGTCAAAGTAGCAACAATAACTTAGTGAACATTCATTTTTTTTCACTTTCAGGTGTTGAAATCACTAAGGGCAACCTTGACATAACACAGCACTGCTCTTTGGTTCTTTACTTTTCTCCGTTCTGTTCGTTAGCCATAAACAAGTTTTAAAAACAACTCCCCCTCAAAACCACAAACTAGTGACTAATTGGAAAGGATGAATATTTAAATCTGTGAATCACCTACATAGTGGCATTTCGAAAGAGGGACAGCAGTAATGGCAGTTTGAATGGAGCCCAGTCGGTCGTTCCTGTATTGTCTCGATGTGCTGGTGTTGAGGTGGCGGTAGAGCTGTAGATGAAATGAGCATGTACTGTACACTGTACACGGTATAATGACAGGCTGTAGAGCTCTACATTCACATCAACAAATGAACAAAAAACACATTTCACATAATTTTCAATGACAAACGAAAGAACAAAGAATCATTCGTCTGTCTATCGCAGTTAAAAACACAAATCCTTCATGACCCGCGGGCCGATTTGCGGAGATGTAGACGTACGGAAACGTTAGATGCATGGATGATTAGAAGATTACACATAACAGACACGGCATATAGATGAATACTCTGTGCAAATGACCTTAGCTGCGGTTTCATTCAAGAGCGTCTGCCCTTTTGCATAAGCTATGAATCAGAATTTGGGACATGACCTTTAAAAACAATGAGATATTTACCCAAAGGAAGACGTTGGCATATTATGAGTGGTAAAGCTATGAGAATATCTCCATACAGTACGAGATTGGCTAAAAGCATCATGAGGGGGATAATGAACGTCTCAGAGGCCCTCTAAATGGTTAAATCTTATAATTATAATGCAAAGCTGCCATCATATGTCTAATCTGCCAATCTTTTATCCTTCCCCCATATGATCGAGAACTTTATACCCGCGTTGCATTGCAGTGCCCCCTCGTATATGCGCGTCATTTGTTCAGCTATGTTGTCAAAAAGCCCCCCTCCCCCACTCGGGCAAACACCCGCCACAAAAACCGCATTTACTGCAGCGGATACGTGCAGAAATTTGTTTTTTTTTAATTGAACATGATGTCAATGAAGGACAATGCCGTTAAAGAGGAAATGGGGACGTGATTACTGGCAGCTTTTTCATCGTACAATACGTGGCTGCCTCTTTTCATTTCCAGTCTTTGTTGAGCTAAGAGCAATGTTGATAATGCCTGCCAGTGCAAAGTGCTCTTTGTGCTTTTGAATGAGGCTGTGCTTAGTATCAACAGTGTTAATGAAGACTCTTTCCTGCACATCGCCGCACATCAGTAATACATGGTTATGAGGGATTTGCCTCTCCTCATCCCCGCGTGGCTCTCTGAATGTCTCTTTGTATTTCTTTCTTCTCCTTTTCCGCTCCCTCTCTTCCCCTCTCTTCTTCCTCCTCTTCATCTCTCGCCCACTCCATCTTTCCATCCTCCTCCTTTGGTCTATCTCTTTCTGCGCTGGCATCAAAGAGGTGCCTAACCTGAAATGAATGCGTGTGTTAATCACCATCTCCTAAGCATTAAATGATCTCCAACCAGTCTGACAATTCATGTGCAAAAGAGAGCTCTCAGTATTCATAAGCACTACACTGAGCATTTACATGGATAACAGTGTCAAAACATTAAGTGGGAGGTTCAGAGAAAATGGCTCTTGCCGGAGATCAAAACCTCTCAGTGTTCTGCGTGAAATGGTTTCCCCCTATGTCTCTGCCGCACTTTGTAACCTAGATGTTTATAAAAAAAAATATACTGTTTATGCCATGTTTTTTTTGGAGTTTATCTTTCCTTCTCCACTTAATGACTTTGTATGCGTCACTCACAATAAACAGCAGACAGTTAGGATGATGAGCAGCGCTTTGGTACCCTGACATTACAGGCCTCTACTCCCACAATGATGTAACTTTATGAAGATGAAATGAAAATATTTACCACAAAAAGAGCATGTTTTTTTGTTTAGTTTGAACCTGCAATGAAATATTTTTGGCCAGTTGGGGGCAGCAAAAACAAGCTGCGAACGCATTTGTACCGTCTTTTTAAACTGATGCAGCAAACTTACTGACACACACACTGACCACCTGATGAATGAATTAGTCCAACATTTGCTGTGAATTTACTTGGCAGGTAGAGTTAGTTGGTTTTTAAAGGTTAGTTGCTTAACACAGCTGCCTACTGTAACTAAAAACAACACAACAAGAATGACAAAGGTCAACCAAAACAATTAAGTTGTGGGTTCATTAATACTTATAATGGAAAAATGGAAAAATGTCGATATTTTAATTGATAGCTGTTGATTCATTTTGAAGAATATATTATATTAGCCTATAGCCCACCGTATGGAGGACATTCTTGCATTTTCAGGACATTGTGTGTGTGTGTAGAACTGCTGAAACCTTTTCAATAATCACCAAACTGCCTTCAAGACCAAACCTTATTTGCCTCAGACTTTTTGATACTTTGAACATCCTGTGATCTTTAAGACAGAGAATCTTCACTGACTGCCGTCTCGCTGCGCGTGGAGATGCAGGGATGTGAAGCTAGAGTCACTACTTTCTTTCAGGGGCATTGGAGGAGATCGCTGCAGGGGTCAACTTGTGATGAGTTATGATCAGTAAAAAACTCACTCTGAAGCAGGTAAGTATAAAATGGGTGATGCTGATGTTGTAGCCGCTGGGTTTTATATTGTTAGAAAGACACTTACCACTTTGTATTAGCAAAGGGTAAATTGGGTAATAAAGTGTTTATCTGATTTATGTAAATAGGCTGTAAAAAAGGCAAATGTAACTGTGCAAACCAGTGGAAATGTTTGTGCTGCATGCTTTCAAATACGCTAAACTATTTTGAACCCGAGCGACCCAGAAAAGAATGTCTGTTGCAGATGAACATTCACAAGTATTCGAAAACATTATGTCAGTCCACGACATAACATTATGCCAGCCTCTCTATATGGCTGAAGTGGTATAATTTAGTCAAGGCAGGCTTTTTTGTTGAGGATAATTTCATTTGTAGTAGGAGCAAAAGCATCAAGAGAACTCAAGCAAGTGCTGTCAAAGCAATCAACAAACTCTTCAGAACCGAGTGGAAGCGTTGAAGTAGCGACGGGAGAAAAAAAAAAGAGCATCGATAAATAAGCTGGTAGATGCAGAGTTAAAACTATAGGAGCAGGCAGGTGGACAACAACTGGGAGAGTAAGCAACCAACATATGGTCAGCTATTAACTGATGCGAGTCCAAATGGCGTTTCTATCAAAGATCTTTAGCTTTAAAGCTATTAGCTAAATGAAAGGGCAGTTAGGCAGCACAAAATCATTGGAAACGTTAATAAGTG
This sequence comes from Nibea coibor, assembly GCA_023373845.1. NCBI lineage: Eukaryota > Metazoa > Chordata > Actinopteri > Sciaenidae > Nibea > Nibea coibor. Next base: position 10,743,517 of record CM041725.1, read on the forward strand.
CAAATGGTGAAAATATGAGACTTACTCAAGATCATCTGACTCTTAGTTTTAGGGGTCCAGGACACTCAACAGAGCATTTTGTCATTATTGAATAAGCCCAATTACTCAAATGAGGAGCTTAAAATGAGGAAGAAGAAGGGATACCGTTTGAAATCAATTTGGTGTATAACTGCAACTCCATCAAGATAAGCCTCAATCAATGGGGCAAATCCTCCATCACGCAGACGCAATTCAATTATCAGAAATCCATAGTGTTAAAGATCAGAGATCGATTTGACGCAGACTCGTGTTTAATTATCCAAAGTCGGCATTATCAGTTGCAGCAACTATTGGCAAAGAAAGAGAAATGAGTAAAAAAAAAAAAAAATCTGAATATGACAGAAGTTATAAAACACACTGCAAAGGAAACACAGAAACTTCAAGGAGTTTGAGCGACAAGTGGAGGTGGATGCTGAAGACCACAGACATCATGTTAATTAGCGAGGAGGCAATTTAAGATTTATTTTTTTATTTTTATTTAAAAGAACAATGCCACACCAAACACAAGGTACTTTCTTTTTTAAGTCCATTTGTCACTTACTTTTTAAACAGAAAGAGCAAAACTCAGCTCAAAATTGAACAACTAATGTGTAGTATTACACTTACTTACTCTTTGTCAGCGCCGTGGTTTTACAACAACATCCCAACGTCAAATACAATGAGCAGATTCTCTGATAATCGCTAATATGGATGTAGACAAACAATGACAGTGTAAGCTGGTCTTTCTTCATTGACATGACTCATCATGACCACCAAAAAAATGCCAAACATTAGCAAATCTTCTAAAGCTTTTTCATGGTTAAAACGCTTCCATACTGTGCCATACATCTACGGCATGGAGGCCTCCTGTTAAACATTATTTGTTAGTTGCAATTGATTCCAAAAGTTCTCACAACCCCAAGGAATAAGTAACAAAATACCTATAGAAGCATACAGTTTTGACATATGTTTTGTACTTCGTAAGACAACCATGTGGGGAAAAAACCCGAAACAGATCAGTCAAACGTGCAGGGTAGACATGGTTTTTCAAAACTTTCTTTGGTGATGCATTCAAGGACTCTTCAATGCTCCAGAACAGGTTGTTGACAGCTGGAGAGTATTGCACTGATGAGCTATACTGTCTGTCCGACTTCAACGGCTAAACAAGCAAACTGTGAAAAGAAAAGACGAAACAACTCTTTTTTTTTTTGTCTGTGTGTGTGTGCGCGTTTGTGTGTGTGTGTGTGTTAAAAGTTTTATGTTCAGCAGCTGACTTGCGAAATGTCATAACATCAACAAGTCGAGTTTTCAGAACAGTTTCTTCTCCCATGTCACAAAAACTTTGCACCCATCCAAAGCGCATTCGAAATCTTTGAAAATCTTTTCATGCTGCAGCGAAATGGATGGAGACCAACTGATTCTTCATGGGAACTCATTCACGCGCTTTGGAAAAGACATAATTACACAACTGTAAGCTTAAACCCCAGCTTTTGTCCGTTCAGATCATCTGTAAAACGTAGTGATTAATCTGCAGTCGTCATTTCTCTTTGTGTCTCTTGTATAAATATTATTTTGACCTGAGTTTTACTTTTGCGAGATTTACTTTTTAACCTAATCTCCAAAGTTTGCCGTGTCTGCCAAAGTTCTGCAACATTAAAATGAATAATCGGCTGTTGGCGCTCACACAGTGTCAGGCTCCTCAGGCAGTGTGTCTGTTTATTTCCCAGAGTGCAGTTTGTAAAGGAAATTGGTTTATACTTATGAGCCATTGATCCACAGAGAACAGTACAGTTTGTCATTCAGTAGGTCTCTCGGACAGAGGATGGAGAGATAAGGGAGAGTCCAGGGAGAGATACATCCAGATAAGTTACTTCCGCAATCACTATCAGCGCGCTCTTGGAGGAGATACTGTTAGAGAGGATATGAATGGCTTACTGTTAAAAAGATTTGCCAGCAATGTTAAATACATTGGTTTAGATGCTCAAAGGTCAGGACACGGCTTTCTAACCATTTTTTATTTGTCTCGATTTAGGGCCTTTAAAAACAGATTTCTTTTCTTCTGTTTTTTTTTTTTTTTGCAGTCCACCGTCAAAAGTTATGACACCCTGTTGTAAATTTCATTAAAAGCTTTTGAAGCTCACTACTTATGTAGATCACATCATTTAAAAGTCTTCCCCGCTCACTCGCTGAACTAACGATCATTTAACCATAAATATTTAAAAGTTATGTTACTGCTTTGTTAAAAGATATCTGACTATTGTTTTGATGGGAAACAATTTGATTTCACTGTATATAAGACAATAAAGGCTATACATTATGACGAGATCAAGAGTGATTGAAACATATTTACAGACGGACAGTGGAGAAAGTCTGCAGTGCTGCTGCTGTTTGAGATGTTTCTACGGCCTTATGATACCCTTTTTTTTCAGAATGAAAAAATCAGAATTTTTTTAAAACAAAATTAAATTATTCATCAGTTACTGTTCTTTACAAAGACTGGCCTCTTACAGCTTGAGCCTTTCAAGCAGATAAGTGATTCTGAAAAATAAAAATTGGTTTCACCTAAAGATTTAGGGGGCTCTATGTACAGAGTTTTGTTTTAATTGCTGCGTAACCACCTCGAAATAATAATTATGTTTTTGTTACATTAGTCTGCCGTGTTGAACCGTCATGTTTCTACGGTAGCTCACAACAGACAAACTAAACACAGGCTCTAGATGGGGTGTTTTGAGTTTTTTTTACCCGCTTTGCATCCGCTGTGGTTTCTCCTTCACACTAGGAAGCGTTATTCTTATTATCAACCATAGCTAGATGCCACTGAATTCTACACACTGGTCCTTTGAAACCAAAACAAGCAACGTCATCATCCTGTTATAGTTCAAATTCAGGTTTATTTGTAGCGTAATGTAAAATGCTTTATGAAAAGAGCAATAATCACAACATAATAATAATAATAAAGGGATAACCTACAGAGTGAGCTTCAGTGACATTCAGACACTGGGCAAAGATTATATTCTAATAACAGAATTAATACAAAAATGCAATATCCAGTGAAGGCATGTCATCTCGGTATATTACTGATTAAAATGCAGCATGCGAGTCAGTCCTCTGATGCTTGTAGAAGGGGCAGCTTCTTTTTTTTCCACCTCAGCTTACATTTTACCCGCAAGGATTAAGTTATCTCTGCAGATGTATTTGATTTTTGTCCTGTGATACTGCTGAATTAACTTGATAAATGCCTTATTTGCAGGGAGGCAGTGCAGCCTTTTTGAAGGAGAAGATTGCAGAGCTCGCAATGCTCATGCTCCACTATCTGCATGCACAATATGTCATTACATACTCCAGCTTCAGAAAAGCAATTCATGCTAATGGAAGTAATTACACAGAAATTATAACCTGTCTGAGTGAAAGACTACAAATGAGCAGGCATGTGACTGAAATAGGTGCTTCTCATACAATCAACACATCTACAGTACGTACGACATACTTAAACACCGCTCGCTGTGTCAGTGTTCTTAACTACTAGAGTTGAGAGGAAGGGAAAAGACTGACATTTCCATAATCTTACATGAACACTGAATTTGACCTTGTGTTACTTAATACCCAGCACGGCTCAGCACTTGAAAGAACTCTTATCTCCATTTTGATGAAGTTCAGAGGGGTGGAAGTGGATTCATCCCCTTTCCCTGTGGAAATCCCGAAGGTTAAAATCTACTCACTCGATATTTAATGTATGATAGTGGATTTGATGCCACTGATGATAAAGCTATCCTTTCTGTAGTATTATCAAGCTCAGTCCATGTTGAGGGTACCAAAATTCTCTCCATTGGTAACGCATTGGTGCTATATTTTAGGGCTGAAATGCTCAAAGATTTCGATTTTTAAGTCTCCTATTTAAATTCACAGCTTTAAACCTTCATTTCATCTTGGCTTGGTTCTACAGCACAAGTGCTGACGCTGACTGTGCAAGCTGAAAATTGAGAGAGGGTGGAAGGCGGGAGAGAAACCCACGAGAAAGTGTCCCGATTTGCATTTTGCTTTTTGGAGGCACCAGCGGCGCTAGCTGAGGTGTTAGGTTGCAGCACCGCATGAGTGCCAGTTAGAAGTTGCATGAAGTTATTCCCGTAGAACAGCAGGGACCAACACGTTGCTCCAAACTAAATGACGAATACTGTTTGTTATTGTTGTCAAAAACAACCCATATACCGTTTATCACTTTCAAAAATGTGTTTTCAATGTGTTTAATATGACTTTTATTTTCTTATTGGCCATAGCTATAGTTCAAGATTGGTTAGATTTATGCACCAACACTAGTTGGTAAACATTAGGGAATGCTTGTAGTCTTAATTAAAAGACGCTGACTCATGGTATGAACAACAAAAATAATCAGCAGAAGTCACACTTCAATGATGATCTAAAAAAAGCAGTCACAAATTTCTCCAAAGCCTCCTCCTCCCTTAAAAAAACAACTAATAATTTTCCTTTAAAGTGACTTGGCATCTAATTTCCGACACTTTTAAAATATATTCGTATCCAGTGAATCTTTGTTTGTAGCAGGAACAAGTTAAAAAATATATTCATATTGTCTGCAACAACAAATAAATGAGCAAAGATCTTCAAATTAAAAAGTAAAATACACACAAAAAAGTGATAACCAACCTGCATAGGCTGCACAGAAATGGTTCCAGTGCCGCCCACATTTCCTCCTTTTGTTCCTTTGAATATTTGATGGATTACTGTTTTAGGTCAAGAGGGTGTTTTGGTATTTATAATGAGCACAAAAGCCATACATCCACGTGGGATTTACCCATTCATGGAGCTCATTATAATAAAGAAAAATGCCCTCATACTATGTCGAGGTATATATCATGGCTAATTGGAGCTGAGGATACCTTTACTGTCAGTAAATTGAACTGTGGCCCTGGCATTTTCAGAGAGAACAATCTCTGAACCTAATCCTGGACCTTTTTGGTGGGGTTACGCAGTGTTTTAAAGAGCTTCATAATGAGTGGATGGGTTTAAAAGCTGAGGGACCAGGGTACCACAGAACCCCCAACCCTGACTGATATAACACAGTTAAATTATTCATTTGAAGTAATAGTCTTGGTGATGAAATATTCATCATTCTGTAATGAGGGATGTATTGATTTAAATAGCAGCACTTTGTTGAAAGCCTCTGCTTCAGCCAGTAGAGAGGATGGGGGGAAAAAAAGCAGAAAGAATGAAAGGTATTCTGCAGATCATCATTTTGGATTTTATCAGCACTGAGCACTTGTACTGATTACTAATTAGGCACTCTTGTGTGGAAACCGTTTGGAGGAAATCACAGCACCTTCATAGAGAAGATTAGAAATCAGCAGTTTCTGATAATGAAAACATTGTTACTTTTTATTGCATCACTTCATTGTGAACTTAATTTTCCTCAAGCACAAAACTGCACAGACTACTTAATGACCACTTGTTACAGTGAATCCATGCTGTATTCATGCTTCTTTTCTTCTTTCTGTCTCACTTCACAGTAATTCATGACATCAGAGACATGCGTGTCGAACAGGGATGCAGGTTAAAAAGAACATTGTCATTTAGGAAGATTAGAGAAGCATGAAAATAGATAAATGTTCATGTCAATCTTCCTCTTTGCCAATGTTCGGCCCAGTCCAGCCTGGCTGATGAATTCAAATATGCGCTTTCTTTTTCTGTGTTTAAGGAAATTAAAAAGCGACGTGATAGATTCATTGTTAAGCAAAGCAACTTATTCAATTTCAACTCCAACTCAGTTCATCAGCTGGGCTTTAGTGGTGGAAAGTAACTGATTACACTTACTGAAGTACTGTACCATTTGCATTGTAGCCAAACTACAATGCCACTTCACTGTTTTAGAGACAAATTCATTTTTTCACTTACTTTTCAAATAAATCATGAATATTTTCACTTTTTTCTTCACTAACTATGATCCAGTCTTTACAAAGTATATGACAGAGAAACAATTAGCCACTTTGACAGATAACAACATTAAAGTACTGCTTAGGAATAATAATGCCACTCTGCATTATAAGCATGTTTACTTTTAATGCTCTGAGTACATGTTGTTGCTGATTCCTTTTGAACTTTTCCTCAAGTGAAATTTCGAACGCAGGACTTTTTCTTGTAATGGACCAAGTACATAATTGAATACTTCTCCCACCTCTGACAGGCTTCAACTGAAGTGAACATGTGATGGAGGGAACGTAAGCTGGACGGAAGACCATAAATTTAGATGTAATATCGCTCTTGGCTCTGAGCCACATTCAGTTCATTGCCAGTGTTTTATTAACCTTATGTTTTTTTTCTATAGCGGTGAATCACTTTCTGACGTCTGCACTATATAAATATATGTCACCCGAGTGTCAAGTTGCTCTTTTCTTCCCGTTGTGAGATGTTCAAGATCGGGAAGTCATACAGTATGTAGGTCTGAAGCTTCTTTATGCATTTGGCAAAAGTGCAGGAAGTGGGGATGAGACAGAATGGGGATGTGACCCAGTCACTTGGACGGAAACACTGTCTTAATCTGTTTCATAAATATGCATGAATATTTTACTAGACCTTACACTGCTATACTTACTGGTTACTACCTGTTCAAATCTTCATTTAGATATATTCAGCACTTTGTACCTGCATACATTACAGCATATTACTGACTGTTACAAGCTGTTCAACCATTACAGTATAAATATTTATGAGCGCATTGCTCATTCTTACCTACATTCCAGTTTACAGTTTATTCATACTGTATTCCACTGTGTTATATATTATATTAGATAATACAATATTTTAACTTCTGCGTTGCTGTCTGTCTTTTTTATTTGTAGACGATATTCTTGGAGTATTGTTGGAGGGAGCCTGAGAATTAGAAAACTCAGAGAAGGGACAGTGTTTATGAATCAGTGAAATGTTTGTCTGGAATGACTCTGATGTATCTGAAGTGTCCCCCTGGGGGAAATCGTCTATAGGGAATTAAAGAAATAATCGAAGGACAATCAGTGACTTGAAATCTGAGCCCATTCCACTCAATGGATTATTCTTTATTCTTTTTAATAGCATTGCAGTTACAGTAGCAAATACTTACAATGGGGCTATAACAAGTTGAAACGACTACTAGTGAGTTAATTGAGGCTATCAATTTCGCGGTTCAGTGGTTCAACGCGTTTTCAGGACTTCAGATAGGTTCGTTGTCGTAGTAAAGTACCAATCTGTTTCCCTATCATCCAAAACAGTGTTACCTTGGACTGAAGCCCTGACAGCGGCTTCGATCTTTATGCGGTATGGCTGTCATTGTAAGCGAGCTCTGTCAAAAAAATTGCTGCTTGTGTGAAACATGATATCGGACAGATTGTCAGACACTTTATGGCAGAGAACAAATGCCTTAGGATCATTTTGTTTACAGCCGTGGAAAAAACATGGAAGAGCATGGAATCGCAGCCTCGCGTGCCAAACTTAGAACATGTAAGTTAAGGATGTAAAGAGGCACCATTTGTCTTAGGTAAGCACCAGCCTACACCCTCTTCATGGCATAAACTGCTGATTAAACATGACATATTGAGGGGGTTGAACGGGGCCTTTGAGACTTATGGCACAGTCATAAACAAGTTAGAAAATGTGTCCCTGCTGGCTAGAATTAATTAAAATACAATGCCGCTGCACTTCGCTCTTTGGCTGAATCATACATACTGTGCAAATTTTGTATAAGCATAACTATGAAGTATTATTAATATTAGTATTCAGTGTATTGAACTCCTAGACTAGACTAAACTGGAGATATCAGCAATGAATGAAATGTCACAATGGCTTGCTCCTATTTTAAATATCACACTGAAAGAAACCTGAGTTACATTGTGCAAAACTGAACAGATGGCTTATGTGTTCTGCAACAAGCACTCAAAGAATTCAGGAACTTTTGTCTTGTGATAAATAGTTGGAGACAGAGACGATTTTTCCTTGGCTCAGACTGAATTGAAGTCAAGAGAATTACTTTGAAAGATAGCCCTTGCTAACCTTCAACTTTGGTAAATATAATCATTTAATCTTCTGTAAAAAGTCTAAAGTTAACTCTGTTTCTTTGTGTGTGTTTTGACCTTAACATTAGCACCCACACATGGTCCTTCATCTGAATTATTGTGGATCGATAAGAATACAGGCATACTTGCTTCAGAAGTGGGTAAAATAAAAGATGTCAGGACATTGTGTTACTGTTCTGTAGAGCTATTGTTAGATTTGCAGCACTCAGTGGGAAAGTGTGTGAAAGTTAATAATGCTATCAGGTAAAACGGGACACACTTCTGCTGTTGCTGCACTTAACCCTTAACCAGCTGATCCCAGAGTCAGTGTTTACTGTGATAATGATTCAATAATAATTCAATAATTTCCGTCTTCCTTCCATGGCTCATTACAGCAACCGGAAAATTATATTTTTAAGAACGACTCCGAACTTACAAACTCCAAATAAAAAATTTAAATATTAAATGAGCAGGATTACATGAGAGTTTTGCAAATGAGCCTGCGCAGCCCAAATACAGTAGCAACATCAGTTGTCAGAAAGATCATCTTTTTAATCATTATATATGATTTAGATTTTCAAACACGCCATGTTATAGACGCCAACACACTTTGCCTTGGCAGCGTGGCTCTATTTTTTGGGATGCTTCTTGCTGTATCAATAGAGCAAAACAGCATAAAAACAACAGCATAATAAATGCAGGGGACACTGCAAACAATCCCCAAACGGGAATAAACTCAGAAATAAAGAGACACCGGGGTGCATACAAAGAGCTGGGATGCAGGAGGCTCCTGCCAGTAGCAGCAGAGGAGTTGTTTGGACTTTCAAACAAATGCACCTTTGACATTAACAGCTTGTCAGGAACTTTGTTGATGGCCAGAGGTGTCGGTGTGTAGTTGTTTTGTCTTGCACAGTTATTAGCTCCGTGTGGTAGCAGTGCCACAGCTGAGAATGTCTTTCTGTGTGTTAGAGATGTTCGCAGGTAGTCTGGCCGCTAATTTGGTTGACATTTGAGCCAAAGTCCGTGGGGTGACTCGGGAGTGGTTTAGGAGCCTGAAGAACAATCAGTTGATTGCTTGAGCGAGAGTAGAGGAGGCTGAGTTGAAGGGCCGAATCATGAAGCGTGCTACAGCCCGATTGATTGATATTCTGCAAAGGTTATGTGGTTGCAGGACAGCACGGAGAAATAGCAGAGACAATAGGCAACAGCAGGATAGAGAGATGGGGCGGGGAAGGGGTGACGTTTGGAGGTTAAGACGCTTGCTGCAAGACAAAGACCAGGATTTGATATCAGCACTTATGTCCCTCTTTAATAACAATTCTGTTGATATGTTCTCAGAGATATGTAAGAAGGTTATTATCAATCAATAGGCAAACCATTAAAAGATACATTACACCTCTGAAAGGAACTATATGTTTAACTGTTCGAAATAGAATAAAGGGTAGCATAATGTATGTGTGAAGGCAGCGAGGTGTGATGTGAAAAATACCCTCAGCAGACAGGCAAGTCATTTCTAACTGTTAGAGCATAACATGAACCCTTCTCCAATGCAGAATATATTTCGCCATTCTACCAGCGCAATAGTCTTTTCTAGAGATTCGTTTTTTTTTTTTTTAAGGATTTCACCTTTATTTGACATGCAGTGTAGGGAGAGAAAGAGAGAGGAACCATGGGTAGAGAGAACAAATGTCCACCGGGAGTTGAAATATGTAATGTGTTGTGCATCCTAACCATCGTGCCACGGGGCGCCCTCAGCAGACGCTTTAAAGACTGACTCATTTCTCACTGCCGGTGAAGGTGGCGTCTGTTATGAAAGTAGACCTAGCTAGCTGACCCTCGATTCTTTCTGCGTCTCAGTTTAGCTTACCAAAGTGACTTTATGTAACTTTGGAAAGAATAACCTCGTCTGATTTGCTCCTTAGAAATGAGTTGGATTCACCCTCACCGCATGCTTAGGTTTACCAGCAGTCTCTCCCATTATTGATCCAGCTCATCACCATGTGGCGATCAACTGGCAGCTCTGCTCCCCTCCTCACTCTAGTTTCCAATACATGTTGCAGATCTGATAATGAGACCACAAAACAAATCATTGATCTTTGATTCTGGTACCAACTAAACTTATGAACCACTTTGTACTTGAACATTTGTTCGTTGTGGCAAATCCATTAAGAGCAGTAAGAGAGGTCCAACAACAAAACACTGCTCATGTTCAGATAAGGCAGGCACTTTCTCCTAAGCACCCCCCTCCAGGTTTCTTCGCCATTGCCCACATGGGTGTTAAAGTCCTCCAACAGATAGTATATAGAGTCCTTAGGCGGTATCCCTTCCAGGACATCTCTGGCAACTCCAACAAGGCTTCCCCACAGTGCTTTACGGTGCTCAGCTGGAGGTTTCTGAGTGTCCCCACACTCTGGTTAACTCTGTGAAATGAGAGACCAGCCCCTCTCCAGGAGTTTGGTTATAGACCCAACGTTATGCTTAGAAATGAGTCCAACTATATGTAGTTAGTACAGCTCAACCTCCTGCACAGGCTCTGGTTCCTTCCATCTCTGGTGAGGTGATGTTCCACGTCCCTCAAATCAGTCTGTTACAGCGGCTAATGTTGGCTAATCTATTGTTAGAAAACTTTGGATTATGAGGTTAGATTCATCGTGTCCATTTCTGCCTTGAATAAGATTTAATTTCATTGGAGTGTAATGAATGAATAATTACATGATTTGTTAGTCATTGTTATGTATTGCTCCACAGAGTGCCTGGCATGCCTTCCCCTTATAGGAGTACTAAATGTCTTACCTTTACTTTTATTGTATGTGCCATGTAATTAGGCCTGTTCGCTCACATCCGGTTACTGTGACTAATTGGCATCTGTGCTCTCGTATTTATGTCAATTACAATTCAAGATATTTGATTATGTGTTTTTTTATGGGCTGACTTTGTAATTACTGCCACTCACTCACTCACTCACACTTTTTTAATGACTACATTGATGTTCATCTTGCATTTACCAGCAGCCCCTGCCCTGCGCATATTTCTTTCTCAAAACATCACATTTGGATTCAAATACAGCACATTTGAAATGATAATTTCTGCCTCACTGCAAATGCACAGTCAAAAAATTACAGAAGATCTGACGTGTAAAAAATTACACTTTTGCCACTGTCACGTAGATTCACATTACACAACACTGACAAGCCCAGATTTGATGTCATTTTACAGGCTGCAAAGCCAGTGTTGCATCTCTGCCATGTTTATGTTGGCATCCCGTGACAATGTGGTGACTGTGATTGTGCTTGCATGAAAACAAAACAGAAATCAGTAGTTTCAGTACCGGGAACTGTACAATATGTCTGACAGGACCAGAGTGCAGAAATAAGATTTATTTATTTTTCCTTATCAAACTCAATCTAGCATATTCTCTTCCAACAGCAAGACAGTGTGCCATCTTCGTCTGGTTGGAACCATGATAATTTATGCAGAGACGGGAAGTGCTGCAGATTGTGTCATGTATTCAGTGATACAACACACGCAGCTGTAGAGATTTTTTTTTACATTGGCTCCATCCAGATGATATACAAAGCTTCATGTGAACTTACGTTGAGCTGCTTGTTAGTTTTTTATAAGTGCCATAAATATAGACATCCAGATTCTCTGCCTAACATTTAAAAAAACATTTTCTTTTTTTCCATTTCCAAACCAAACTGTCTTGGAAGCAGCCCTGTGTGGGCAGAGGACACAGCAAAAGTGCAAAATAGCATTTCATCTTTTTAACTGCAAGTGAAAAGCGAGATGTTATCTAATGAAATCTAATGAAAATGAGAAACACTATTCCCCCTGCAGAGCCTCTGCCAGAAGAATGTCAGAACAACTGAGCTCTTGCCCCCACTGTCGCTCCTGCTTCCTTCTTTCATAATGAATTTAACAGGCTTCCATAACGAGGCTATTATAGACTCCAGCCTCCCAGCCGAACAGAGAATTAGATAAGAGGGCACCTGGACACTTCAGCAGCCATCAAAATAGATGCCAATCAAATTAGCTAAGGTCTGTGGTTCTCCCTTGTTTTCCTCCCGGAAGACAAGACTATACAATCATACGCAGAAGGTTTCTTCACCTCCTGATTTACTGTTTTCATTTTCTTCAGACTATATGCTGCCATCAAAAATTAGCCTATAAAATATTCAAATTGAGATCAATTATTTTTGAAAAGGCTTTAAATAACAGTCCTTGTAGATGTAATAGAGAGTGACGAGATATTTCTGGGAAGGCACGAGCTCGACAGCGGCATCGACTGATAGCCTCTGAGAAATTTAATGAAGAAAATACCCTCAGGATTTGTATCAGCAGATAAAACCTTGGACATAAATGAGAACATAATAGAACAAGACTAAGAGTCTACAGACAAGTTAGTGTCTCTGCGAGGCATTGTTTGGAAAGCTTTGGCCTAAATGTAACCATGGCAGCATGCTAGCAATGGCAATGTTCACACGCTGATATTTGAGGTTGTGAGGTTCACCACCTTAATGTAGCTCTTAGTAGCCTGCTGTAGTAGCAGCATGCTAACGTTTGCTAATCAGCTCCGAACACTTTATCGTCTGAGAATTAACTAGGCTAGTTTAAAATGTGCGTGGTTATAAATCATTGGATAAATGTGGACGCATTTAAAGTTTATAATGGAAAGCCAGAAGTCACAGTTATTATGAGGATCTCCAGAGTCAGTTGGATTCCTCCTCTGAGGAGCATAAACTACATTTGCCACCTTCGGTCTGGAAAAACAAGGCATACCTTGACAGCAGACTTGTGTCTTACAAGATTTTAACTGTTGAACACTTGTTTTTCTGCATTCTGGTGATTTTTTTATGCACCAATTTGTTCTTTTTATGCATACACTTCAGAGTCACCTGTGGCTGTCTGTCAAACATGAATTTCAGGGATATAAAAGAGTCAATTAGACTAAAGTACAGTTGCATCAACTCCACTAACATCAGATCAAAGAAATGAGCAACATGTTTGGGCTCAGAAATAAATTAAATTAATTTACTTAAAAATAAATTCCTACTTTTACTTTTAAACTGATCAAAATAACTCTCCTGGATGCCGGCACTGAAAAAAAAGATCAACCTGTTCCAGAGTGAGAGAAATGTTTCTTCGTGTGCGACAGAAAATGGCAAACTGTACAGTGACAGCACTTGTGGCCCATCTGCCATTCAGAACTGTATTTGGACGGACTTGAGATTGAGGTATTTGCCAACGTTTGAAAGTCTCCATAACCAGGGCGCGATGACACTGAGTGACAGACATCGTGCCTGTCATTCGAGGTGTCATTCCCACTTTCTCAAATTCAGATTTAATATTTTACGTTAGGTCATGTTTTGGTTTTATGAGTTCTCAAGTCATTCCAGTCGTGAAAATGTGCATGCAATAGAGAGACATTTGCATTTAATTTTTCACATTATAGGGGACCAGTGGTAACCCTACCATGAATCTCTGCACATTATAGTGGACCAGCTGACCAACATGCTTAGAGCTGTGCCTCCTGATTAAATGATTCTTTACTGGCTTCCCTGGTGACAAAAATTAGGAGGAAGAGGAGGCGAATGAGGATTTGACTTTTCAAGCAAAGGCTTTCCAGGTTAAGAAAAACGAAAGAAGGGCGCCAAACAATGGAAGATTTTTTTTGCCTGTAGGGCAGTACAGAAGCCTACAATCGCATCAACACAACTGTCACATTTAGGAGGTTGTGTGAAGGGGAGCGAAGTGGGAAGACAGAGAGAAGCAGAAAAAAAGTGAAGATTGGTAATAGAAATATACCTCTTGACAGTGCTTGGCACTGCATATTATTAAACACTGCTACGATTCACTCTGTAATTAAGAAAGGAAATGGTCCGCGTAGTAGCGTGGTGCTTTAAAATGTCATCTCCAACCCTCCAACAGTATCTTATAGAGGACTGTTTCCTAAAGTCTGGATATAGCATTAGATGGGCTTTATCTAAATGTCACTGCCTGAGCGATTGTCGATTATGTCGGCCATATTGATCATCTTACCTATTCTTCGGGGTCCTTCACCACTTGTCCTCAGCAGCCCTGTAGCCTCTGTAACCAGCGCCCACAGCTTAGTCAGAATCTCTGAAGCTTCTTTCTTTTTTTCTGCGTTCAGGAGGACTTGATTTCCTTCCTTAATGCTTTATAACCCTGCCACTGTCTCCAGGCAACTCAAAGGCTGTTGAGCTCGTTAAATCTCTATCCCCTGAAGAGGCTGAGTTCCTTTAAGATTTTATGCACTCCCCAGAACCTCTGCGTGTTTCTGTTGAAGATCAGATCATATTCACACACCAAGCACTTTGAGAATAATTAGAGCAGTAATAGTGTTAGGCAGTCCAAGCCCTGATTAAATTGCTGTTAATGTGGCTATTTGAAGCAGTTGGTTTTGACACCGCTGTGATGTCAGAGAGACACGGAGCGAGCTAGAGAGGCATTCACTTGTGTGTGACAGCTGAAAACACCAACCTTTTCTCCCACATTTTATATTTATCATCTATTTCCGACAAATTACGTTTGAAAGGGACATGTAAAGCCACCTGGAATACATTTTTCTCCTGCACAGCATCATGTAGAACATTCATAATGAACATATCTGCAGGATGTTCACTGTTAGGGTTTGTCAATATTTTATACGGCAACTAAAGTAAGATCAAGCTACGGACAGATAGCTGTTAAAGCAAAAGATCTTGGTTGATCTTTTGTAGTATGGAAGGATGGTTAAGATTATTAAACTACAATAACTTACAGCTCTATAAAGTCTTATTATAAACTCGTATAAAGTCATAATTGGACTCAAAACGAATACTTCTTTGTTGCATGTGAACATCTTTTAGGTTAGAAAACAGATAACCCTTGGAAACAGGTGTGTTATATGCTATGTAATTTCCAGTTGGAGTTAAAATAGAAGACAATCTGTTTGTTTGACAAACATCAAATAAACAGCTGCACAGGCCTATAGACGTAATAACTTCAGTCATTGCTCTCCGTGCAAAGACTCCTGTTGTTATACATAGTTTCCTGTAGCGAAGACACGACTGAAAGGTCGTGTTTAGGAGTGAAATATAGTTTTCCATAATAGAATTTAAACATTTAATGGCTTGTGGCAACGTCTGGGCTTTTGTTTGCTTCAAATGTCCCTCATAGAGCAGTACTTTTCATCCATCAAGGTCGAAGAAGCAGCACGGATAAGAGAATGGTTGTAAACCCAGTTTCAAGCTCCACTGACTGAGTGTCCTTGAGCAGGACCCTGATTCTTTACCCAGGACGGAGACAGTTCTTGACACTGCTTTCTGACCTCGCACCGGATCGGGGCAAGCCATGATTGAATTCTTAAGGGATCAATGCAGTGTAAAAAACAAGAAGAAGAAGAAAAAAGTCAAGCATCTTGACTGCATGACTGTGGGAAATTGATAACAGAAGTGTGCGAAGTATGAGTGGAAAAAGACTTCCTCTTACAGATACTGATAAATCTTGAGACTAAACAGTGAAACATAAGCACTGTTAAGCAGTCTACAGTCTAAAAAGAGGGGAAGAAATCTATCACGCATAACTGTCATGTCAAGCCGATTTTACCTAACCGCACATCTGCATGCATGCACTCACAAATATAAGATGCAGTGCAGATAGAGTGTGCTGCTTCATGTTAGTTTTACATCTGAGGAAGAGAGGAATACTTGCAGCTTTAGTGATCATTCGAGATAGCGTATATATTGTGATGTTTGGATAGATAGACAGGTTCGCCAGACTTGGAAAGTATCCAGAGTGGAGCCCTGGAACGAGCACTAAAGTCTGAGTTTTGTTTAAAAGAACATCCATCGTGGAGATAAGCCAGAATGGACCCAAGTCAGAAAATCATTTGGACACCAGTCGAAGTAAAACTGGTGTAGCATTAGAGTGAAAAATCATCCTACTGCTTTCACCATAATATGTTTAATTTAAGCAGATACACTTGGGCATAAAATAGTTAACACTCTAAGCCGGCAGTAATGTACTGCAGCATATAAAATTAGCCTTGAAAAAAAAAAATACTTGAGTGCTGGAAATTTGGGTATGCTTTTTATGCATAAGTTATCTTTGTTCCTAGCTTGTAATTTTTCATTTTAGTTTGACAGGTCTTGTGGGCCATTAGGAGTTACCAAAATAATGGTGTTCTGAGCCACGTTGGTATTGGGAAATATGTCACCCAGAACAAAAAGTATGTTTCACAAAAGATATTCATGTGCTTGCTTTGATAGCAGAAATTACAGGTTTAATAAGCCAAGAACCAGGAATCCTTGAAACTGTTGTTTTCTTCAAGATTTTTTTTTTTCTCACAAGAAAATATTTCGAGCTTTGAGGAAATAATGAAGCAAACTGCTAGCTTGATGTGGAGCAAATCATATTCGGTATATAAAACCATCAGCTGTCAGTCTTCCATGTAAACGAAAAATATGAGGCGCGCGTTTCACTTCTGCGGCCACAGACAAATAAAATGTGGCATGATAAGCAGGATTAAGTCAATGCTGTGTCGCTGCCAGAGGAGTGGCACATTAATTAATGCCGCTGAGCATCACAGGATGAAAATCTGAAAAGCAATCCATTGATCACAGCCTAGCTCAAGTTACATTAGGTTCCAGTAATGTTTGACTCCTTTTACAGTCACAGTCGTCTGCATTTATCACAAAAACAAATGATCGTTCATCGGTATTTCAGGGAGAGAAAACAAAACAGAACAAGTTAGAAACACATTTTTATATCATCTATCTGTATTGCAGATAATAATAATAAAAAAAAATGTGTTTGCAAGGGTTATGTACCAGAAGAAAAGTAGATCTAACCAGAATGCCTGAATGTATTTTGCTTTGGCAGACACGTTTTTCTTTCTTATCACATTAGAAAGCAGCACTTTTACTCATCTGGGACACATTATAGTATGATTCAACAATGTTTTAATGCATGGTTGACATATCCATTTTCATACACAATATCATTCTTTACCCCCCCCACCCCCAAAACAGCTGTGTGATCCTTGCAGTTCCTCCCTTTGTACGTACCGACACAGGACTGAAACATTCTCCGCCATAACTCTCCCTTTAATCTCACATAACAGCAACAACAAAGACGCCTAGAACGTACAAGTGTATTTTTGCAGGTAGCATCTTTGTAGTTTTTCTGATGTTTGACTGTTCGGCTTATGCGTTGCACCTCCAACATTACACAGAACATCAAATGCTTCTGTGCGAATCGATGGCCCACATTTGTTTACACAACCGAGAGGGAGGAAAAAAAAAAAAAAACTCACAGCGGCGCATATGTCTCTGGTGGCTTCTGACAGCTCCAAAAAAATCAAAGTTCATCTCAGATCACTCATATCAGAAATGCGTGAGTGGCATTGCTATTAAGCAAATATATAATTTCACATAAAATTATTTCCCAGGTTAGACTAGTCTGAATCTCTTTCCCCAGAAGCGGTTGCATATTGTTCTGCATTTCAATATCAGAGTACAAGCCATTAGATGAGCGCAATTGAGTGGAGACGTCAAATTCAAGAAGATCTATGGTGTTGATGGAGACAGAGAATACATCGCATTATTCCCACGAGACGTAAGGGAGGAGAAAATCTGTGTCCCGCTTTGCCCCTGCAGCTTGACGCCGTGTGTTGCTAAGGGAAAGATATTATTTAAGCAGTCTGGGTGATAACGCAAAAATGCATTTAACGTTCACCTGAGATTATCTTCCTCTTTAATCAATAACACCAGAGAGTTTTGAGCAAAAAACTTTGCATTAAAATTTAAAACAAAAATACTCAGAGGAAAGTTGTTATGTGACCATATCTGAGTTATCAGATATGCGAGTGGTGCAGCGTACACCGTGGGGGGAATGCCTGGAGATTGCATACGCATTGTTATCATTACAGAGATAACATGCAATCATCGTGGATACACTATCAGGGGACTCCTGGCATGCATCTTTTGTGACAACATCACCAGTGCAATTCACTTTGATTGCTTTCTATTCACATTCTAATTGTGCATATTCAGAACTCGTACTGAAATGCATCTATTGTGATAAAATTCAAGGCGATGAAGAGTTTAAGCCATGAACAATGCCTGATTGCAGCTTTGATTATTAAGCCTAATTAGATCATCAAATTCCCGTGTCATGCAAGGAAAGATTACTTGTGGATATTTCTGCAGCTTAGCAAGAGTTTGAACAGTTTTATATTTTTATCCCCTGTGCCAGAGTTGCAAACCCTCTTCAGGCGACCTGATGTGATTTTACAGCAAGCTTCTACAGTGTCAGACATATTTCTATATAAAAAGCTGTCTGTCCCACACCTTTCCCAGGGCTGTGCAGTCTGTCACCCAAACGGAGCGTGTCCATCTGTCCCTTCCCATTTACGCTCTGTTGTTCTCGCCACGGCTGAGCCCGTCATGTAACGCAGGGGATGGTTGACAGCTGTTTGTTGATTCAATGCCATGGCTTATTTCCTCTGTCTGCTTGTTTTGATGTCAGCATTCAGTCGGGATCAGTGGGTGAGTCAGCCTCTGTTTCTGGCCCACTCCTGACATCAGGACACAGACACCACAAAAGAAGCTGATCTTTTTTCAGGCATGTCTGACCAATTTGTGTTGACCATATTACTGTGGCTGAAGGCTCACGCACAAAACTGTCCGTAGGTTTCATCGCCGCGGTGACCGAAGTTCACTTTTATTTGTAGATGCTTAAAAAAGTTAAATGGCGCTGAAAGGATTTGCTAAATTTATGCAGCATCAAAAAAAAAAAAAAAAAAAGGCTGTGCATGTGGGCACACACTTATCTGGTACGTCTATTTTCAAATATCTGCAGAGTGTCTTCAGGAATGAAACAAGATGCAAGCAGCTCTACGAGGCTGTATTTAAGGAGCTAAATGCTAATGCCGATACGCTGACATGCTCACAATGACAACATGCTCATAGTTAGTGGGTTAACCATATTCACCAGATTTGTTAGCGTTCACTAATCCACACTAAATAAAGTGGAAACTGATAGGAATGTCATGAGTTTTGCAAGTATTTGATCATAAACCAAAGTACAAATTGGACACATTAATTTGGTGAAAGTAGCACAGAAACAGGCACTGACACTGAATGACAGAATCATCACTCACCTGATTACAGGTCAGTTTAGCATCGAAACTATTTCAAATCTGTTATTTTATGCTGTCAAATACAGTGACCCTGAATGTGTTTGTCCAAAATAGTTCATAGTTAATAGTCAGCCTGAACCAAAGTGTGGCCGACCTTGCCTTCCATGGAGCAATGTGTCGCTAAAAGCAACTCCGTTCACGCTGATTGTTTTAATATTTAAACGATATGCAAATTCTATAAATTATTTTGTCCTTTGCCAACTTTGAACTTTAAATAAAGTTTCCCCACTTTTCTGTTCTCGGCTCCTTAATTGTATAAGTCATGTCTGACATCAAGGACTTACAGAGCTCCCAGATACATTTAAACATTTAAAGGTGGAGGCCCAAGGTAATATTTAAAACTGCATGTGAGTGTATTTTTTATGACTGTTGTTCTGTGTGAAGGATCGACTGTACACTTGCTATCCACTTTATTAAGTACACACTCTCATTTACACAAACAGCTCGCTCCTCCAGACAGTGAGTCATACTGTATATAAATAATACATGAGTGTGAAGCATGCAAACAGAGTTGAGAGATTCAGTAAACCTTCGACTGAGTGGTAGAATGGGCAGGATGTGATCTAAGCAACTTTGAATGCAGCGTGATGTTTGATCCCAGATGTGCTAATTCCAATGCAAACACATACACTATTCTGTGAAGTTCACCCACTTCAGTGGCTTCAGTTTAGTCTGAATAATGCCACCAGAAAAGAAAATGAACAAACAAATAAAAAGGCTCCCTGTCAGTGACAGGTTTGTGGACAAAAAAAAAAAAAATCCTTGGTGCCGAGTGAGGTCACAGTGAAAAGACGAAGATTTGTTCAAGCTGACAGATGGCCCGCAAAAATGCAAGCAGCAGCTCAGTACCACAGTGATGTGCAAAAGGCCATCTTAAATCAGACAACTAGTCAAATCTTAAAATGGATGGACCACAGCAGCAAAGCACAGTGACAGGTTCCACCCTGTCGCTCATGGCGGACGAGAAGAAGGCATGGCGGAGATGTCATCGCCACCGCGCAGTGGGAAATGTTGCCTAGTCCAAAGGGATCAAGGCTCGTGTTAGACACGGTCGCAGCAGGCAGGCAATTCAGCATGAACCAGCAGGAATCCGTGGGTCCATCCTGTAAAAAAGGAGGCTGCTATTTTTTCGTGGCGCGCATTAGTCCATTTACTGCCAACTGAGCATCATTCGAATGCCAGCGTGCCTAAACATTTCTGACAAAATACGTCTTTTCATGTCCGCGGCCTACCCATTTTTAGATGGGTTCTTTCAGCGGCACAATGCGTCATATCGTCGTAAAACAGTTCCAGGAACGTCACGGTGTTGCCAACTTGCTCCCAAAATCTCAAACCAATAAACCACCTTTGGCGTGAGGTGAATCTGAATGTTCACGGCATGAATATTCACCAAAATGGGTTGTGTATTCAGGCAGAACTGGACTGTCAAGCTCAGATACAGCTGATCCTGTGCCTCAGTATACAGTTTCAATCCTTCTATAGTCCAGTACGAAGCTAACGGCTATTTGCAGTCGAAAATTTAAATATTTCCCAATGAAATATGTATTCACTCTCAATTTATTCTGCCTGCTATCACTCATACTGCAATTTGAAGTCATGAAGCATTTGATCATAAGTTAGTCTATCACTATTACGACAGGTGTGACAGGTAGAAGCTTAGTGTTACAGCAAATTTAGAGCACAGCATAACTGGCATTTCTTCATTACATAGTACTGTCATGCGTCTATTGCTAACAAACAGATTTCTTGAATAGCCTGAATAAATTATTCTCTATATTGCGGGAAAAAGGGGGGGAGGTGGGGGTGAGAAAAGAATCTTTTGAACGTACCCGAGCATCTTGACAAAGGCTTGGGAAAATTCAACCGAACAAGACTTGTCCTTCCTAATAAGCACAGCTAGTCCATCTTACACTTTGAGGGCCCCCCGTGCTTCATGTGAGGCGAAAATAAAGCCACTCCCTGACTAGCTGCATATCAGATTCGTTGTGACTGACGTCCGCTGCATTTAGAGGAGCGTTCAATCAATCATGCGGTGGAAGTGTAGCGTTTGCACTTTCTTAATGCTGTCTATTATTTCACTTATTTCAATGCAGAACAATAAACGCTTAAGACTTCAGCTACGTGTTATATTAGAGCAGATGATCAGGCTTGTTTGGATTCTTTGTTTTACTGTGCTTTGCAGTCAAACTGATGATTTTAACCTGCATGCTGAAACCATTCACCTCTCTAAACGAGCACACTTAAACTTCTTTGTAATGGTTCTGTAATGTCTAATTTATAATCCACTTATTTGGGAGACTAAAAGAACAACATGATTTAGATGCTTACCTGTGCTCGAGGATGGATCTCTTATTGTGTTCCTCTTCTCAAATACAATGTTGCTTATTCTGCCCTGCTCTCATTGTCAAGGCAGATCCTTAAAGTGTGTTTTGCAAATATTTTGGTTTATTATAGTCCAACAGGGTGAGTAAGGCATGCCATAAAAGCCGGTTCAGCCTGCTCTCTATGTTCACACTTTCCACATCGTCTTATCTAATGCTCACCATCGTGCACCGTCCCATTTATAAACTAGACTCCTTACTAGCAGTGTTGCTTGTCTTGCACTTTTCTAGTTAGTTGTTTTATTGTTTTTGCTGCATTTCAACTTAAATAAGCTAAGCAGGTCGCTTGCTCAACTTGTTGTATTCATTATTTATGGTGCTATAATATCGTTCCATTGTATTAAATTAGTATGCAGTAGGCACTGTGACATTACTCAGGGATGAGATCTGTTTTTATTTTATTTTATAATCACCCAAAATGTTGACCTGTTTTACAGAAGCACGTCTTATATAACTGAAAGAAAGGAAAAAAAAGTTTCTGTTTTCCAACTTCCAGTCGTGTAAATCATCCACTCCGTGAAGAGATAGGTCACTGGCAGATGAAGGCCTCTTAAGTGCAGCCAAAAAAGATGTCTTTGATTTCACTCCTCTCACAAATAAGGAGGGATTTCTTGGATCCACCAACACTCACGCAGACAATGTCTGAAAACATATTGAGCTTTTTTGCTTTTTTTTTTATTTTTTTATCCCAAACTAGTTCAGAGTAGGCTTTAACTTGGCAGATGACAAAGAAAATGAACAAATGGAGCAGGTATATAGTGTAAGGAAATATACATGTTTAAGAGAAACCCTTTCTGCACGGCTCAGTACTGAAAAAGGCATTCTTTGCATTATATAAATAAGCCTTTTGTCAGCGAGCTGGACAGATATAGTGCAGTCTTGATGAAGTCATTACTTGTCCTTATTCTTCAAAGCCATTTGATTTACAGTCTCTTTACATCTTCCCCAGTGGGCTTTGTTTCTTGCAATATTAATATGGATTTTACTAATGTTCTCTCTGTCGCTCAGCTCATATAGGCGACTGTATTCTGCTGCTGTAGCCTCGCAACCGCCAAATGTTTGTAAGTCATGCTGTTGCCTGCAATATGAGTACTTTGTCGTGTTAGTAGCATGACTGTCTCGTTGAGAACTGCTACAGATCTTTTGATGTTCATTTATGATTAAAACTAGAGCTGCACAACCCGAGCGAGTCTAAGTAGGCTCGGTTGTGCAAAATTCATGCTAATGATGCTCAAGTCGTTGCGGCGCAGGACAGAATGTGCGTGGCTTTTTTCAAAGTTAAAATATGAGCATGGGAGACATGAGCCGATAATGCACTTCTGACAGACGAGTATGTTAAACTTTTATAAAAACCTAGAAATAACACAGAAAGGAAGGTTGGTTTTCCAAAAAAAATAATATCTATGGGGAAGTTAGCTGGCCGGAGGTTAACGTGGATCATGTCATGCTAAGCGTAGGGTTGTGTGTGCTGTGGCAAAATCCTACAGAAAAACTCGCCATCGCATGGAGACAGGAATAGAAAAATACTGTAGTAACCTGCGGTGACACCACTTTTATGAGTACATATGCTGCTTTTTAACAGGACAGTCGTGGTGATGGTCTGGTGAGGGATGAGGATGCATGCTAGAAGCCATCCATGCAAACACAAAACTGTCCATCGTAGAGTTTGTCAGGGCTGAAGAGAGAGGGGGTCATCAGGAAATCTCAGGCATGTTAAGGCTTAGGATGAGACGGGGACACTGCCGCTGTCTGAGCCATGCTTTGTTTTGAACTGCAGTTGAGGCAACGCTCTTGGGGAAATCAGCATAATATTTAAAGTGACTAAAAGCAGGAGTGGGATGGAGCACTACCATAGTTCATCGGTCAGCTCAAAGGTGCCCTCTTAAATTAATTATCCTCTAAAAATTTAAAATATAGCGAAGAATATACGGCACAAATGAGCCTCTGTGCTGTTCCATAAGAATGTCAAGGACTTCTGCAATGACTCCTCCTACTGTAAATACACAGCAAGGAATAAAAGTCTATTTGTGTATTAGTAATAGCAATATCCACATGCCCTGCGGGCTAAAGAAATGTGCTCTGTTTTACACTTAATTACTGCAATAAATTAAGCATTAACATGTTATTCAATGACAGATTTTGCCCTGCTGCTTCTGATTAGTAACAGGCCAACAAGGAGTTACAGTAGAAAAGAGTTTCTAAAAGTGGGAGGCAGGCCTCCCCACGGGGGGCTCCAAATAGTTTCAGGGGAAGCTCAGTGAATGGAAGTGAAAACATATTACATTAGTTATCAAAAGGAGATCACACGGAATAGCCTAAATGTGTGCGATTTGGCTAAAGAGATAGAGT